>OZ024824.1:21798245-22490970 GCA_964016985.1 Anodontia alba
TGGGGTTGCGGTTAATTCCAGTGTTTTTAGCTAGGGTTAGGGTTATACTGGGCACGGTGATGATTTTGGGCTGGGGCCAAGGTGACTAAGCGTTGCGGTTAGTTTAGGGGTTGCGGTTTATTTAAATGATTTTTACCTAGGGTTAGTGCTACTGATAGGTTAGGGTTAGGATTAGGGCTGAGGTACGTAGGGGCTGGACAGGGGTAGTGTTAGAGGCTGGGGCTAGTGTTAGGGGTTAGGGTTAGAGGCGGTGGCTAAGAGTTGCGGCTAGTTTAGGGGTTGCGTGAATTATAATGATTTTCACCTAGGGTTAGGGTTAGAGTTAGCGATAGGTTAGGGTTAGCTTTAGGGGTTATGGCTGGGGTGAGTAGGGGCTGGACAGGGGTAGAGACTGGGGCTAGGGCTAGCAGCCTAGGCTGAGCCTTTGGGGTTAATTCTGGGGTTGCGGTTCATTGCAGTGTTTTATAGCTAGGGTTAGGGTTTGGGCTCGGCAGGGTGAGGGCTTTGGGCTGGGGCCAAGGTTAGAGGCCGTGGCTAAGTATTGCGGTTAGATTAGGGATTGCGGTTAATTCTAATGATTTTCAGCTAGGGTTAGGGTTAGTGATAGGTTAGGGTTAGGGGTGTGGTGAATAGGGGCTGGACAGGGATTAGGTAAGTCCTTTTTCTTGGCTGTTCGCAGTAAGAAATTATTCCCTATTGTGGATCTTGATGTCAGCGACCATTTCATTCAAGTTGATTGGATGAATCTCCAAGGGAGTCCATGTGAGCCCACTTTGGCGAGAAAGTAATTACCTCTCTTCTCATACAGGGCTACTCTAAATGGAAGGAACATATTTTCTGATCAGAATAGCCCCCTTTTGAAGAGGGATTTCTAAACCAGGAAAGGATCTGTTCCGCTGGAATGCTCCCCCTTTGAAAGGAAGGAGAGTGTTGAGATGTATCTCTGTTCACCGTAACCTTTTCATCCCTGCAGATCAAAACAGATACTGTGCAAACGGTGTAGATCCAGATGAGAAAATAAAAAGCATTTTTATGCTATTTAAGTGCAAAAAGGTATAAGGCTAAAATATCATTTTAACCTTCTTTTACCACTCTCTCTGGACTAATTTTAGCAGATGATAATTTGAGGACATATTTCTGATTTTTCATAGAAACAAGATGTGGCATTCCATGCAAATTTGCTGGACACAATTTGCATGAAATGCCAAAGCCTATTTTCTGGTGAATATAAGAAAAATATTTCAAAACTTCATCTGCAAATTTTACTCAGCATGCTAAGCGTTTAAGTTAAACTTCTCGACTGTCACCTATTTGGTAGACAATGGCAGCTATTTATTGAAATCCATTCGAGTTGCAACTTCAGGACACTGACACAACCATGAAAACCAGGACAGAACAAGATCTATGAAATATGCAGCAGTGATATTATCATAGATTATCTAATATTTGGACAGAAAAAAAATTGTTAACCCTTGAGGCACTATCAGCTTTGTTCTTTATATTTCTTGATATTTCATGTAAATTGTCTGCTTAATAGAGTTGAGCCTTGTTTTCTCTGAAAAAAAATCTTAGAATGTCATCTGTAGCCGTTGTGACAGACTTTGCTAGTGTAAGGAAGTTACCAATTTTGCCAAGGTAGGCAATTTATCATAATTGCCTATCTTCCGTTACTGTATTTGTAACTTCCTGACATCAATATTTTTAAGTAAAGCTTGTGTCCCATACTTTTTTCAGTCCGAACTTATAGTTATCTAGCCTTTACCACTCTAGAGGCAAATTCAGCAGATGACAAATTGATGATATTTTTATTTTTACCTGAAAAAAAAACATTAAGAATAAATTAAGATGCCACATCCTTTTCAAATTTTCAGCCAATCAGATTACTTCATCCAGATTGTTCGTCCATCTGTCTGTTTTTACGTATGCCTGTTATGTACACCACAATAGTTTGTGGTTTGTAAAAAGAAATATATATAAATCATCAATAGATCTTATTTTACTTAGATCCTTAGTATTTCCATGGTTGGCTGACTCCACTAGCTGTCAAACAAGAGCAATATAAGCGTAACTGTACCAAAGGGCACCTTTCATTTCTGCCCACGCATGGATTTTTCTGAAACTTTGTATAATAATAACTAGGCATATGCAACCTATGAAAATGTGCTTATTAAATTATATAATAAAAATTGGACCCAGGACGCAACCTTGACTCACTCCCCCATTGAGCTGATACCTGTCTCCAAATAAGTATGTCATACATCTTAAGTTTAATTTAGTTTTAAGATTTTTGCGCTGTGCTGAATGGTGAACACCATAGTAATTCTATTGGTACCACAAAACATTTATATTTAATTAAAGTTAAAATTTTCTGATAAATTAATTATAAAAAATCTGAATTTTTTACCAAAAACTGAAAAAAATATCAAAATTAAACTTTCAAAATTAATATGTTATAGTTTTTGTCAAGATTTCATACTACCAGGAAAATTTGCTACATATATCCTCTATAGCTGTGCCAAATTTTATAAAAAAATCAAAACCGGTAACATTGTCATTTTAGGCCTTGAATGGATATAGGTCGATTTTTACAAAATTTACTATTTTGTTACATTGATAAAAAAACAGTAGAGAAAGGCAGTGTTATCAAACACTTCTAACACTTAACAAATCAAAGAGAGTTTAGACAACTCGGAATGAATATATCTTGAGCTACCCATTAAATTTTCATGACTTTCTATTACTTGCCTTCTATTAATATGGACTCTGACTAACCAACTATTACAAATGTAGACAGCATAACAAATTAAATCTAAAGAAATTCTAATTAACAAATTAGGCTTAACAAAATCTTACGCTTTAATTCATGTCAGCAAATCATTGAGCATTTTGTATAATTACTTCCCAAAAGGCATAAAACTAAAATAGGTGTAAAACAGGGGTATCCATTCTCACCATTACACAAATAGGCATAAAACAGGGAGATCCATAATCTCCATTGTCATATTAAGAAGATGTGCAAACGTACTATTGCAAGTAGTTGTTGCTTGTTCGTTTGTTTGTTTTGAAGAAGGATTTGCATCCCCATCAACAGATTTTAGGATTTTTGGAGATTTGCTTCTGGACTGGTGAACTCTAACCAAACTAAGAACGCTTGAAAAGAAAATAATACCTATAGACTTAACTTCTGGTATATCTATAGATTGCTTGCAAGCCTATATTGTATTTTGAAATTATGAACTCTGGATTTCTTGTCCTGTAACATGTTCAAATGTGTCACTTCAATCGGTATTTCCTGCGGTCGAATTGACACTGACACTGGAGTTTTTCTCATTGTTTCAACAATTATCTTTGATGACAGCAGCACAGAATACTATTTATGTGGTCTTAACTTTTGCTATCAGAAAAGCATATATGAAATTGTTTCTGTTCTGCATAAGTTCTATTCTAGTGCACATAGTTTGACTTAAACAACAAATTGGTGTTCTGTAGTTCTTCATGTTAAAGCTTTAAGATTTTTCCACTAGATTTATCACTAGAGAATCGCTTGGCACAAAAGGTCGAAGCAGAACCCAATCTGAATAGGCGGTGCAAGGCAGAATGGAAAAAGCTGGAGGCCTCTGACATTGACATTCCTAAACTTGACCTGGAATACTTAGAAACTGTTGCATGTGGCAGCTACCAGTTAGCCAAAGCTCCAGGTTATATCGGAGAACATTTAACAGATGATGGTGGTTATGAAATCTGGGTTTATCAACACTCAGAAGATCTGATAAGAGGTCAAATCCAGTCAAGACATAAATTACAAACGAAGTACAATGTGTGGATCAGGTTTGATGCCCAAGACACGAACGATCCAGTAAAGGATTACTGCTGTGTGTGCCCTGCTGGAAAAAGACCATTTGCATGTGCGCACACATAGCTAGTATCCTTTACTTTCTGGGGCATTTGACTTATCAATCAAAATTTCAACCACTACCACAGGCCAAACGTTTCAAATCATCAATGCTATCATAGAATAAACCACTGTGTAGGCACAAAAAGTAATTCAACATAGATCTAAATACACATGAAGTGTATCAGTTAAATAATGAATGCGGTTAGCCTTTTAAAAGAAATACCAGTTTTGTTTTTCAGAACCAATAAATATTTAGATCTAAACTAGGTAAGGTCGCAGTACCAAAGCATTCATCCAAACTCATAAATCCATTGAAGGTTGACAATTCTGAATGTTGAAATCAACAGACATGGACCCTGAAGATTTTAATCAGTTGTCCTAGGATAGTAATCATTACTTGGTAAGCAAGTTGTGCCCACCATGCCTATCTGCCCGAACGAGTAACTTTAAAGCTAGACCCAGGTTTCATAATCATCATCATCAGTTACAAGACTGTTATCTGCTTTTTATTATCTGATAAATACTTCCACTGTCAAGTATTCGAAGTGGAATCCTATACTCCCTGGACTATTCTCTTACCTTTTTTTCTATATATACAGATACAGAGAACTTGTACTTAGTGTCTGCATGGTCCAGATCATGTAAACGAAAAGTTTTTTTTTTTTGGACATGACATTCAACAAGGTGCAATTCAGTCAACTGGTTATAAATGAATATGTACAATTATGGTATCAACTCCTTATACAAATCATACTATATCATGGTATCCAAATTGAAAGCTATTGATAAGTTGACTTTACACGATACTACTTATACATGAGTATTGGGTAATTTCATATTTTGCCGACTCAGGACTATATGTATCCAGGCTGTTCAAACAACATGTTACCGGTCTTCAATTTTTATGAAATTTCATGTGTTTATTCCTAATACATATGGAAATTTTTATGCTGAAATGGTGTCTTGACAAGAATCCGAACATAGTAAAATTGCAGATAATATCTGGATGAATACATAACCTGCAGCTGAAATATGGGGCTACCGTTCAACTTACGTTATTGCTCCAACACTATTGCTAAGTACATGAAGCCATCCATAGTATCAAAACATGTACCAATGATGGCCTTAATTAATAAAACATTCCAGCATCTGAAAAATGAAATCCAGTTTACTGTACGAAGGTTAATAATAGGGCTCCCCCTGATTTGGTAGTGGCCGCGTACAAAACACCATAAATTTACAATGGAACTACATTTAAAAGCCAATGCCTCATAATCATCAGTGTTGTACCCTAGGCAACCATTGTGCAGAATTTCATCCAATTCCAAGCGTGGGCAGAAACCAGTGTAAATTTCCTATACCGTGTAAGAGCCCCTTTAGTGACACAGAGGCCCAAAAGTTTGTAACCGAAAATCATGATTGGCAAGACCCGGCAAGCGAAGCACATCCCCCTCCGAGCAATCTACGTGAATCATGAGAGAGTCCAACCGCAGACATCAGGTAAGAGACGCCTACCGATCGATTAACGTGCGTCCCCCACCTGGCCACCTCAGTCAGCATGGCCCACGCACCACGGCAATCCCGGGCTTCAGCAAGGAGAGTCCCAGGCAGCGAGACCTGCAACAGGTAAACTCAACCCCAAAAAACGGCGAACAAATCCGCTAAGATACACGTCACTATGACAAATCAAGCTTAGTTTTAGAAGAATTTAGAATTTGTACTACTGCAAATGTTAAGCTATAATATAGTAATTTAATTCAGTACTTACGTACTGACGTTAACACCGCAGTATCAACATCAGCACTTAGGAACTCATTTTGAGCAGGTGATATCCTAGGGGACGAAGGAAACATCCACCAGCAGAGATACCGACACAGTGGTTTGCAATATAAGCGCAACTATACCAAGTTTAGTGACACTGAGGCTTTCTGTTATTAAAACGTCGTCAGTGTATCTAAACCTCAAAAGTGTGAAACCGAAATAGCTGATTGGCAAAACCCGGCAAGCGAAGCTCATCCCCCTCCGAGCACACATCAACCGACGTAGATCAAGAGACGGGGAGCAAACAATTCGAGGAAATGAGGAACTTAGTCTACAATATGGTATCGTGAAAGGACGATTTGCATAAAATTATATTAACTGAATAATTATGTGATTACGTTTGCAGCTTAAAGTGAATACTGAAACACTGACTGAACTCTGAACTTTATCCCAAACCGCGAACCAAATCTTGAACTGATTAATTCAGAATACTGCCCCGTAGACTGAATCAAGAACTACACTAAATTTAGAATCTTGTAGTGTTTCCTTAATCATGGACTGAACTCTGATTTTGTTCAGTTTGAATCCTAATTTCAACCATGCATCGTGAACTGAAACTTGAACTGGCATATATTGAAATCCGGTATAAATTTTGAACCTTTGATTTAGTCCTGAGTCAATAAAAAATATCGGAAATCGTTACGTTTGATTTTTTTTCCAAAGTTCATATATCGAGCACGGATTTTCAACACTTTATCAAGCTGCGCTTATAAAAACATAAGCGTCGGCAAAAATGGCTTTTACAGATGCACCAATAACGGATGTATTATCACTATAAATTTTACAACAATACTTATCGCTGATGCATATACCCGTAACTAAACCTATACCTGTATATGAAGGTAATTCAAGAATTAATGGCAATTGCCAAAAAAAAAAACAAAAAAAAAACAAAAAAAAACGGAACATGTAGCATAAACATCAGTATTAACTGCGTACGCTGAAACCTTAAACATGTTAACATACTGAATACTGAAACAGACACTGAATAATACCCCAGCCATTTTTTAATAATCCAGACGCTGAATAATACCACGGAATTTTTTTAATAATACCCTGAGTCCTAAACCAGGCGCTGAATAATACGCTGGTCGTATTTTGAATAATTCCCTGAATAATACGCTGAATACCGAACTAGACGCTGAATAACATCCTGGACATTTTTAAATAATATCCTGAATCCTGGACCAGACGCCGAATAATATGCTAGTCGTATTTTGAATAATACCCCGAATAATACGCTGAATACTGAACCAGACGCTGAATAATACCCTGGACATTTTTTTAATAATACGCTGAATCCTGAACCAGATGCTGCAGGTCGTATTTTGAATAATACCCTGAATAATGAACCAGACGCTGCAGGTCGTATTTTGAATAATATCCTGAATACTGAACCATACGCTGAATAAAACCCTGGCCTCTTTTGAGTAATACCCTGAATGATGAACCAGACGCTGCAGCTCGTATTTTGAATAATACGCTGAATCCTGAACCAGACGCTGCAGGTCGTGTTTTGAATAATACCCTGAATCCTGAACCATACGCTGAATAATTCCCTGGCCTCTTTTGAATAATACCCTGAATGATGAACCAGACGCTGCAGTTCGTATTTTGAATAATACCCTGAATAATGAACCAGACGCTGCAGGTCGTATTTTCAAAAATACTCTGAATACTGAACCATACGCTGATTAATATCCTGACCACTTTTGAATAATACCCTGAATAATGAAACAGACGCTGTCGCTCATATTTTGAATAATACGCTGAATCCTGAACCAGACGCTGCAGGTCGTGTTTTCAATAATACCCTGAATAATGAACCAGACGCTGCAGGTCGTATTTTGAATAATATCCTGAATACTGAACCATACGCTGAATAATACCCTGGCCTCTTTTGGATAATACCCTGAATGATAAACCAGACGCTGCAGCTCGTATTTTGAATAATACGCTGAATCCTGAACCAGACACTGCAGGTCGTGTTTTGAATAATACCCTGAATCCTGAACCATACGCTGAATAATACCCTAGCCTCTTTTGAATAATACCCTGAATGATGAACCATATGCTGCAGTTCGTATTTCGAATAATACCCTGAATCCTGAACCAAACGCTGCAGGTCGTATTTTCAAAAATACTCTAAATACTGAACCATACGCTGAGTAATATCCTGACCTCTTTTGAATAATACCCTGAATAATGAACCAGACGCTGCAGCTCGTATTTTGAATAATACGCTGAATCCTGAACCAGACGCTGCAGGTCGTGTTTTGAATAATACCCTGAATCCTGAACCATACGCTGAATAATACCCTGGCCTCTTATGAATAATACCCTCAATGATGAACCAGAGGCTGCAGCTCGTATTTTGAATAATACGCTGAATCTTGAATCAGACGCTGCAGGTCGTGTTTTGAATAATACCCTGAATAATGAACCAGACGCTGCAGCTCGTATTTTGAATAATACGCTGAATCCTGAAGCAGACGCAGCAGTTCGTGTTTTGAATAATACCCTGAATCCTGAACCATACGCTGAATAATACCTTGTCCTCTTTTGAATAATACCCTGAATGATGAACCAGACGCTGCAGCTCGTATTTTGAATTATACGCTGAATCCTGAACCAGACGCTGCAGGTCGTGTTTTGAATAATACCCTGAATCCTGAACCATACGCTAAATAATACCCTGGCCTCTTTTGAATAATACCCTCAATGATGAACCAGAGGCTGCAGCTCGTATTTTGAATAATACGCTGAATCCTGAATCAGACGCTGCAGGTCGTGTTTTGAATAATACCCTGAATAATGAACCAGACGCTGCAGGTCGTATAATACCCTGGCCTCTTTTGGATAATACCCAGAATGATAAACCAGACGCTGAAGCTCGTATTTTGAATAATACGCTGAATCCTGAACCAGACGCTGCAGGTCGTGTTTTGAATAATACACTGAATCCTGAACTATACGCTGAATAACACCCTAGCCTCTTTTGAATAATACCCTGAATGATGAACCAGACGCTGCAGTTCGTATTTTGAATAATACCCTGAATAATACCCTGATTCCTGAACCAGACGCTGCAGGTCGTATTTTCAAAAATACTCTGAATACTGAACCATACGCTGAATAATATCCTGACCATTTTTGAATAATACCCTTAATAATAAACCAGACGCTGCAGCTCGTATTTTGAATAATACGCTGAATCCTGAACCAGACGCTGCATGTCGTGTTTTGAATAATACCCTGAATCCTGAACCATACGCTGAATTATACCCTGGCCCCTTTTGAATAATACCATCAATGATGAACCAGAGGCTGCAGCTCGTATTTTGAATAATACGATGAATCCTGAACCAGACGCTGCAGGTCGTGTTTTGAATAATACCCTGAATAATGAACCAGACGCTGCAGCTCGTATTTTGAATAATACCCTGAATCCTGAAGCAGACGCTGCAGTTCGTGTTTTGAATAATACCCTGAATCCTGAACCATACGCTGAATAATATCATGGCCTCTTTTGAATAATACACTGAATGATGAACCAGACGCTGCAGCTCGTAATTTGAATAATACGCTCAATCCTGAACCAGATGCTGCAGGTCGTGTTTTGAATAATACCCTGAATAATGAACCAGACGCTGCAGGTCGTATTTTGAATAATATCCTGAATACTGAAACATACGCTGAATAATACCCTGGCCTCTTTTGAGTAATACCCTGAATGATGAACCAGACGCTGCAGCTCGTATTTTGAATAATACGCTGAATCCTGAACCAGACGCTGCAGGTCGTGTTTTAATAATACCCTGAATCCTGAACCATACTCTGAATAATACCCTGGCCTCTTTTGAATAATACCCTGAATGATGAACCAGACGCTGCAGCTCGTATTTTGAATAATACCCTGAATCCTGAACCAGACGCTGCAGGTCGTATTTTTAATAATACTCTGAATCCTGAACCAGACGCTGCAGGTCGTGTTTTGAATAATACCCTGAATAATGAACCAGACGCTGCAGCTCGTATTTTGAATAATACCCTGAATCCTGAAGCAGACGCTGCAGTTCGTGTTTTGAATAATACCCTGAATCCTGAACCATACGCTGAATAATATCATGGCCTCTTTTGAATAATACACTGAATGATGAACCAGACGCTGCAGCTCGTATTTTGAATAATACGCTCAATCCTGAACCAGATGCTGCAGGTCGTGTTTTGAATAATACCCTGAATAATGAACCAGACGCTGCAGGTCGTATTTTGAATAATATCCTGAATACTGAAACATACGCTGAATAATACCCTGGCCTCTTTTGAGTAATACCCTGAATGATGAACCAGACGCTGCAGCTCGTATTTTGAATAATACGCTGAATCCTGAACCAGACGCTGCAGGTCGTGTTTTAATAATACCCTGAATCCTGAACCATACTCTGAATAATACCCTGGTCTCTTTTGAATAATACCCTGAATGATGAACCAGACGCTGCAGTTCGTATTTTGAATAATACCCTGAATCCTGAACCAGACGCTGCAGGTCGTATTTTCAATAATACTCTGAATACTGAACCATACGCTGAATAATATCCTGACCATTTTTGAATAATACCCTGAATAATGAACCAGACGCTGCCGCTCGTATATTGAATAATACGCTGAATCCTGAACCAGACGCTGCATGCCGTGTTTTGAATAATACCCTGAATAATGAACCAGGCGCTGCAGGTCGTATTTTGAATACTAGCCTGAATCCTGAATCGTACGCTGAATCCTGAACCGTGAATAATGAACCGTGAACCAGATGCTAACTTTACGCCTGTAAATACATCAAAATTTCAACATTGCCCAGCCCAAAACTTTTGTTTAGTCTCAGTGTTGTCTCTCTTGTACTGGTGTTGTATATTCAAAATTAAGATAAATATGCAATGTATTTCTCTGTAGCAGTGGTGAAGTTATAGAAATTGGGGGATAGGGTAGCACGATTTTTGCCTTTCCGTTCTTTTTTTTTGTTTGTTGATTTTGTTTGTTTGTTGTTGTTTTTGTTTTTTTATTATTTTGTTTAGTTTGTTATTCATCAAGTTTTTTTATAACGAGCACAAGAAAACTTACACACAAACCACACACACACACTCACACACACACACACACACACACACACACACACACACACACACAATAATATATATATATATATATATATATATATATATATATATATATATATATATATATATATATATATATATATATATAAATATATATATATATATATATATATATATATATAAGCTTCAGTATCCTGTGGAGCCAGAGAGTTCCTTGTACATATAAGCTTCAGTATCCTGTGGAGCCAGAGAGTTCCTTGTATATAATGAGTGCGCTGGCGCACCAAAAGTATACCCTATCCGACGGATCATTCAGAGAAATCATAATACTGTTCCATGAAACTTGCTTTTACAAGCGTAGTGGTGCAGTGGTTATGTCTCCTGACTCTGAAGGACTAGACGCTGCCGTCGAAATCGGCGTGGATATATATATATATGTTTTTATTTCTTCTGTTTCTTCACTTTCATTCATTTTACTCTTTCTCCCCTGTCCCTCTCTTTCATCTCCTCTACTACCTCTTCTATCTTCTCCCTTTCTCTGGGAGATGACACAAAATGACCCACAAGGGTTGACGTATCGTTACACCTCAACACAACAACAACCGTCTTAATAATAACGAGCTTTAGCGACCTGCGAAGCAGGTCGTCACCTGCGAAGTGACGAAGCTTAAGCTCGTATTATAGGTATCGTGAGTCTCTCACATACTATGCAGAAGAGTTCGCATGCGGCGGGTGACTGGTTTCCCATATCTACAGCGGAGTGTATCGGCTTAATGTTGAGCCCGAAAATTAACGCTAATAAGGCCGAAGCCATTGGCCTGGTTTCCAAAAAAAATGATGATCAGATACACTCCGCTGCAAACATGGAAAGCCAGTCAGCCGCCGCAAGCGATCTCATTGGCTGTAAAGAATCGTATAGCCAATGAAATAGAAGGATATATTTTACGTCACTGACTGATCTGCATTTTAGCCGCCATTTTTAATCTGAGATTTCTCTCGCATTAAAGAACATTTTCGTGTATTTAAGGGTAAATACTGAAGTATTGCTGTAAAAACTGGATTACATTCCTACAGCACATAACAGGAATTATGCATAGGGAAGAATTTATCGCTGACAACATGATAAAGGTAGGATATGCGGTATTTTGATGGGTCCGAGTTTCAGCTGACTGGCGATCAGCTGATCGTTCGTACTTTAGCGACTTTCATCTGTACACACATGCTGCACAATGATTTGCTTGTCAAATTGTGTCGTGGCTCATGTTATTGATAAACATCATAAGCATCCATTAAGATAATACTTAGAAACCGAGATACATTATATGGCATGTTTTTGATAGCAGTAACGACGCCGTGGAAAGTACTATGCCCCACCCCCAAGCCCAAAAGCCAAGGCAGACCGATCGACACGGATGCACCAGTTGGATGCCATTTTGTAAACGCCTTTCAAATTAGTGGTGTTTTTAGGACATGCTTCCATTGTAACCTGAAGGCATCAAATTTGGATATCACGGATGGCAGATTTTAGGTGATTCAGACTGGGTAATATAGCTATACTACCCATTTCAGAATTGGTTAGACTTTCAACATCTTGCAACATTTAAAACTTTGACAGTCTGTTGTCAAAACCAACTCTTCATATCATTGATAAGATGTAAATAATTATTCCAGGTGTGACATAGCCTCGTCAGAAGCAGTTTCACAATTCAAAAATGACCTCAAAAAAAGAAAATGAACATGAATATCGCTCAGTTATTTGATAACGTCACTCAAACTCAAAGATCAGTTCTTTCTTGACAAAAATAAGGCTGAAAAAGACAAGCTATGCGTCATTTAACACAAACAAATCATCACCTGTCAGTACAAGGGGCTTTCTTTCAGATAGAGTGTAATAAGGAAAATCCTATGGATTCTGAAATTAGTAGTATTTCGTATCAAACTAACCTCTTTTCACTTGCCTCACTTTTTTAAATACGAGGGTCCTGCAAAACGTATCGTCACTGGGTTCGGATTACTTCAGTGCTATGTTTTATCAAATATATTTTTATTACAAACCTTCAAAGTATTCCCCTATTTACTGAAACACATTTTTGTAACCTTTTTACCCAGTCACGAAAAGCAGATAAATAGTATTCTTTTGGTATCTGTTGGAGACACTGATAAGTAGCGCTGCCAAGAGAACTTCTAGACGTATACCTATTTCCAGAAAGCATTTTCTTAAGCCTTGGAAATAAAAAGAAGTCACAGGGACTCCGGTCAGGTGAATAAGGTGGATGGTTTAAAACTTTCACCTTTTCAGAGCAAAAAAGACTTAACAACCTCACACTTATGAGAGGAGGCGTTGCCATGTAAAAGGTGAACTCCTGACCATCCTTTGCTTGGTCCATGTTCCAATGTAACAATTGGTCAGTGTATATGACTGCATCTATTTCAATTTGAAATAACTCGGTCAGTTGGAAAGCAATTTGCACGAAATAAACGGGTATCGTTAGCTATTCAACACACCATTCAAGTGCAGTGAAGCATTTTAAAATATACCTGGGATAAAACTAAAGAAGCCTATTAGTGACAGAACTTTTTGCATGACCCTCGTATATAAAAAGAAAAAAAAAACAGTAAAGCGATGTTGCCTAGGAAACTCTGGTTAAATTGATGTAAGCATAATAATCGATGTTGTGCACTTTGTCTCGGACCTATTTAAACAGGTTTTGTCTGGTCCGCGACTTTGCATACCTGCTGAAAAAAAAAAAAAAAAAAAAAAAAAAAAAAAAAAAAAAAAGAAAAAGAAAAAAATACACAAAATGCTTAAGCTCGTTTCATAGGTAATTAACACCTATTTATTTCATATTAGTTCTGATTTAAACTAGACCATGAAGTGAGCATGTGCTCACTAATACCCCCGGCCATGGCCATGAGTGATAATACACAACAAGATGACAAAGGGATATAACTCGAATAAACCTGGAAGCGCCTATTTTCATGTCACACTTATAGTGCATAAAGGTGTGTGAGTAAAATATTTTCTTTCCCACTATACAACTAGTCATACTTGTCATGTATACAAAATTTCAAGTTATTAGGTAAAGTAGTTCGGGAGATATCTTTGACACAAAATTGACACAAAATAAATGCATATCAAAATAACAATATATAAAAAAGGGATATAACTGTAATAAACCTGGCCCTGAAGCCTCTGTTTTCATATCACATGTGTAGTGCATAAAGGTGTATGTGTAAAATAAATTTCATTAAAATCTGAAAACCGTTATAGAAATTATTAAGAAAAATACAAAATTTAATTGCAAGAACAACAAAGGAAAATAACTAAGGGACCTGGCCCCATGGCCCTTTTTTCTTTCCCACAATACAACTAGCCATACTTGTCATGTGTACAAAATTTCAGGTTTCTAGGTAAAGTAGTTCGGGAGATATCTTTGACACAAAATTGACACAAAATAAATGCATATCAAAATAACGAAATATAAAAAAGGGATATATCTGTAATAATTCTGGCCCTGAAGCCCCTGTTTTCATATCACATGTGTAGTGCATAAAGGTGTATGTGTAAAATAAATTTCATTAAAATCTGAAAACCGGTATAGAAATTATTAAGAAAAATACAAAATTAAATAGCAAGAACAACAAAGGGAAATTACTCTAAGGGACCTGGCCCCATGGCCCTTATTTTCTTTCCCACAATACAACTAGTCATACTTGTCATGTGTACAAAATTTCAAGTTTCTAGGTAAAGTAGTTCCTGAGATATCTTTGACACAAAATTTAATAGCAAGAACAACAAAGGGAAATAACTCTAAGGGACCTGGACCCATGGCCCTTATTTTCTTTCCCACAATACAACTAGTCATACTTGTTATGTGTACAAAATTTCAAATTTCTAGGTAAAGTAGTTCCTGAGATATCTTTGACAAAAAAATTAAGAAAAATACAAAATTTAATAGCAAGAACAACAAAGGGAAATAACTCTAAGGGACCTGGCCCCATGACCTTTATTTTCTTTCCCACAATACAACTAGTCATACTTGTCATGTGTACAAAATTTCAAGTTTCTAGGTAAAGTAGATTCTGAGATATCTTTGACACAAAATTTAATAGCAAGAACAACAAAGGGAAATAACTCTAAGGGACCTGGCCCCATGGCCCTTATTTTCTTTCCCACAATACAACTAGTCATACTTGTCATGTGTACAAAATTTCAAATTTCTAAGTAAAGTAGTTCCTGAGATATCTTTGACACAAAATTAAGAAAAATTCAAAATTTAATAGCAAGAACAACAAAGGGAAATAACTCTAAGGGACCTCGCCCCATGGCCCTTATTTTCTTTCCCACAATACAACTAGTCATACTTGTCATGTGTACAAAATTTCAAGTTTCTAGGTAGAGTAGTTCCTGAGATATCTTTGACACAAAATAAATGTTAACAGACAGATAGACAGACAGACTGACAGACACACAGAAAAGACAAAAACTATATACCCCCATTGCATACTTCGTATGCCGGGGGTATAATAACGTTATACTCTAAAGAGCCGTCAAGGCAAAACGTTTGTGATTCTATAATTCTAATATTATTAAAGCAAGCTGTGACATGTGAAGTAATTGTCCGTTTTGAATAGATTTCACATCTTGTAACTTGGACCTCTTGTTTGAACGAAAACACGTTAAAGTTTCGTATCGATGCAAATGCAGAACAGCGCCTGCTTGCACGTAGAATGTTTATTGAATATAGCACAATGGAATATAAAAAACGTATGTTATTTTTTTCATCAAAAATCTATGTATGCCTCTTGAAACATACACTTAACACTTTCCATTGTAGGTAAAACATTTTATTTATTTATTTATTTATTTATTTAGAAAATAGAACTTGACATTCCGGAGATTCAGTCTGATTACTGAGAGGCTTTACAGAGCTCTCTGTGGGTAACCAAGGATCCAAAATTTCTTCAAGCGGAAACCAAAGACAGATGAGCCTGTATCCCCACACAAGCTGATCTGAGTCTCTCGCTGGTTGCACATGCAATTTTGTAGGAAATACTGCGCCCTAGATCATATACATATATGTACAAAACTATATAATTATGTGTCATTTTTCACTGTTAGCACACTGGGTACATTTTTCAGCAGACGACATTCTGAAATGATGATCAGATACATACATATTATTATTTTCCCCCAGGAAACAGGATTTGACATGTCATGCAGATTGTCTCCAATGGAGACAATTTGCAAGAAATGTCAAATCCTGTTTTCTGAGAAAATAAGAAAACACATTATCAATTTGTAGTCTGATGAATTTGCCAAGAGTGTGGTAAAGTTTGAACAGCACATTTTCACTAACCTTCGAGACTTTTTTGTTGCACTCGTTTAGCCCAACAACTTGGCGCCTAAAGCACCGCAAATTCCTGAAACTTCATACTTTAAATGTGTTTGTTTTCTATATGTTATTTAAATGGAGAAGAAAACAAAAGGCACATGGGCCACGATTCGCTCACCTGATAAAAACAGCTATTGCATATCTGCAAATGCCATGCAACTTCCTCCAGTATTCCCGCAGCAACTAGGACGCAAGTTTGACCATGCCATGAAAAGGTCAAAGGTCATCCTTATATCATTGCAACAAACAGTAGACTTTGTCCCTAATGGTATATACCAAGATTCAGCCTCAGAGCTTTCTTTGTTCTGGAGAAGAATATTTTTTTGTATTTTACCATATATGGGCATGGCAGTTGCCTGCCTTGTTCAATGGCGCAGAACCATTTGAACATATTTTCAACATCCTTTCAACAGAAAGCCCCATTTTGGACTTCCAATCGACATGAGTTTAGCTATTTTTCATCTACACGTCAACCTCTTGCTACATCGTAAGTTTCAAAACAGATTTTCAAGATGGTGACTGTGGCGGCCATCTTAAATTTCCTACCAACACGACTATAGCACATTTCAATCCACTAGTCGTCTTGTTGCTACAGAGCAAGTTTCGGCTCAAATCGACCAAACGTTCGAGAAGACATGTCAAAAATTGATTTTCAAAAGGGCGGCTGTGGCGGTCATCTTGGATTTTCAATTGGTTCAGTTTTTAGTTATTTTGTGCCTACAAGGCGCCCCGATGCTCCTCATCAAGTTTCAACCCAATTGGATCATCAGAGGAGATATCCAAAATATGAATTTTTAACAATTTTCCCCATATAAATGCATGGGAAAACAAATTTGACCTTGCCGTAAAAAGATAAAATATCAACGTTGTACTATCATTTTAGCAATTTTGGTAGACCTCCCATCCCCAATGATTTGTGCAAAGATTAGGCCCAAAGGCTTTCTTGGTTCTGGAGAAGAAGATTTTTAAAGGGTTTTAACATATATGGGCATGGCGCCCATCTTGGTCAATGGACCGCGACCATTTGAGCAATCTTTTGTTGTCCTGCCCCAAGGAGGCTCCATATGAAATTTGAGCAACATTGGCCTGGCGCCTTCAGAGGAGGAGTAGTTTGAAATTCTCAACATCTTTGCCATACAAATGTATGGGGTCCGTACAAATGCATAGGGAAGCAAACGACCTTGCCGTAAAAAGGTCAACGTCAACGTACGGCCATTATTTTGAAAGCTTTGGTAGACGTTCCGTCCCCAATGATTTGTGCAAAAATTCATCTCCAAGACATCCTCGGTTCTGGAGAAGAAGACTTTTTTTAAAGGTTTTCACTATATAAGGGCATGGCGGCCATCTTGGTCAACGGGCCGCAACCATTTTAGCAATCTTTCGTCCCCCCCCCCCCCCCCCCCCCCCCCCCCCCCACCTAAGGAGGCTCCATATGAAATTTGAGCAAAATTGGCTCAGCAGCTTAAGAGGAGAAGTTTGAAAATGGTAACGGATGGATGGACAGACGGACGGACGGACGGACGACGGACAAAAAGTTATCACTATAGCTAAAACTAAATGAACTACTGTTGCTTTTCTTTCAAATATGTTTTCTATACTGTACATTTTCTCTCTAAATTCGTCATATTTTGAAGACTTATTGGGCATTCTCACGGAAAAAGGAGATACTGGAACCGGAGCATATTTCAATATAGAATCTAAAAGGAGTAGTTCTTGTCGGTATGGCACATTTGAAAGTGGTATATCTGGCACCGACACGAAGTTCACTGACATGTTATTATAAGATTTATATTTGAGGTTATTTGAGGTAGTTCATCGTCTCTCATAACTCATATCATATTGAAACGGCTAAAGTATCCAGTTTCCTGTGCCTGACTGGCTAGTTTTGGCCAATTAGGCCTCATCAGTGACCCTCAATATATTTAGAAAAACACACACACACACACACACACAGAGAATGAGTTCAATGACTCGTAAAGGACCGGAAATATATAAACTTTACTATAGTGAAATACGGAGAGACGTTTTACGGTCGCCATATGGCACTGACACAAATTGTAATGAAGATAAATGGATTCTAAAAGTAATGACTAGAAATCAAAACTTAGTGGCGTTGTGAAACATTTTACATAAAAGTGCTAAGGTGGCCCTGTATTGCTCACCCGAGTACCAGACAAATTTGGCCTTTAAAGGCTTCATATTCCTCAAAAATAGACATTTTATTATCCGAGAAAGGTTTCATAAATTGATATATGGTATTAATACAATCATAAAATGTGACATCTGACAGCCTGTAAAATTTCAGTCAGTCTCTCGTTCTTGAAATGAAATGACTTTTAATCGTATCTCTGAATTAATGTTGCCAACATTAATTCAAAGATATGATAAAAATCCATTTCAAGAACGAGAGACTAACTTAAATTTTACAGGCTGTTAGATGCTACATTTTTATGATTGTATTAGTACTATATATCAATTTATTAAACCTTTTCTTGAAAAAAAAAATGTCTTTTTTTGAGGAATATGGAGCCTTTAAGTTCAGGAGAAGCAGATCTAAATACATTTCAAGTTGACGCTGTGCTGGTCATCCCAGTAAGCATTCTACATAAATCTAGAGCAGGCCGTTATAGGCCCTTCAGGGCAGCTGACGGGCCGATAATGGCCCGCTGTAGATTTATAAAAATGCTTGCTGGGATCTTGGTTTTTTGATCGGAACTATTTTCGCTATTTTTGATTTACAAGTCACACCGATACTTTCTACTAAGTTCCCAGTCACATGACATTTTGGTTCAGGAGAAGTTCAAAATAGATTTGCAAGACAGCAGCCATCTTGGATTGCTGATCGAAACAATTTAGATTATTTCTGATCTACAAGTCATCCCGATACTTCCTACCAAAGTTCCAGTCAGTTGGCCTTTCCGACCTGAAGAAGTAATTCAAAATACATTTTTAAGAATAACCGTCATGGCCGGAATCTTTGATTTCAGATCGGAAAGAGTTTAGCCATTTTTAATCTACAAAACGCCCGGTACTTCCTACCAAATTTTGCGTCAATTGGTCTTTTGGTCAGGAGAAGAAGTTTAAAATAGATTTTCAAGACGATGGCCATAACGGCCATCTTGGATTCCCAATCTGAACTAAATGTAGTTTAGCTGTATTTGATCTATAAGCCACCTTAATATTTCCTACCGAATTTAGCCATCTTGGATTTTTGATCGTAATGATTTTAGCCTTTTTTATCTGAAGTCAGCTCTATACCTACTACCGAGTTATTTGGCCTTTCTGTTCAGGAGAATAAATTCAAAATAGATTTTCAAAATGGCGACCATCGCATTACTGATCGAAAGGATTTTCGCTGTATCAGACCTACAAGTCGCTCTGCTACTCTCTACTAAATTCCAAGTCAAATGACCTTTCCATTCAAGAACAATTAAAAACAGACTTTCAAGATGGCGGCCATGGAAGCCATCTACTATTTTAGATATATTTGATCTACAAGTTATCTTAATCCAAGGTATGATTATAAAAGCCGTCTCTTTGTAAAATTAACCCATTTGAGTCTAGAGCCCATGAAATGGGCCATAGGCAAACAGTGCAGACCCAGATGAGGCGCCGTATAATGCGGTGTCTAATCAGGGTCTACAATGCTTGCTTCAAAGATACACTAAATTATGTTAAAGTAATTAAGATATAATCAATCTGATACCCATAAGATGGAGAATGGACTGGTTCAAACGACAAAGATGGAAGATCACACTCGGTTTAAATGGGTTAAAAACCTGCTATCATTCGAAGAGTGAGCAGTCTAGCGTTTGCCTTGTGTGGCCGCGCACACACAAGCACAGTTTCCTTACAATCAGGCAAGCGCTCATTATGCGCCGTCGAAGGCATCGGCTTATTTATATTGTCCTAGGTATTAAGTCGCCATGTCAGACGTTTACAGTAATACTGGAAATACAAGACCCTTACCAGTGAGTATATGTATATACCAGTGAATACATGTGTATGTAGTTGTGACAAAGCCTGCTTGTCATAGCTATGCGAACAAGGGACCAATAAGAATGCTCAGTTGCGTAGTCTGATCTGCACCTATGGTGCTTGTGGCACAGATATTGTATGGAAACTAAACCGTCTATATGGAAATCGTAGTCCGTAGGGTGCCTTGGAGATTTAGTGGGCTGTTTTTGTCTTGCTTTCTTGCGCATTCACAAGGACAGGTTCTCTCACGACGGGGCTAAAGGTCATCTAATTTTGCTCATCAATGGACAACCATCAACATATAATAAGTAAGGCACGACCGAAATATTTTGGTACACCTATCTGACAATGGTTCGAATAAATGTGCCAAAATGTCGCGGTGGCATCATAAAGTACTCAGATATTGGAAAAACTCACACCAAAATAAGAAGCAACGATGTGAATGACCAAGACATTTCTATGTAAATCATTGTTCACTGAGTAGTGTTCCTTTTTTAAGCAAGACGATGGCGCGGACATTGACTTCTCTGTGCCGAGTCGAACAGGCTCGACTTTGACAGGCGAGCTGTCTGTGTGTGCGTGCGGC
Source organism: Anodontia alba (assembly GCA_964016985.1). Classification (NCBI taxonomy): domain Eukaryota; kingdom Metazoa; phylum Mollusca; class Bivalvia; order Lucinida; family Lucinidae; genus Anodontia; species Anodontia alba. The sequence continues at coordinate 21,819,039 of OZ024824.1, forward strand.
TTTTTATATATTTGTCTACAGTGTATATGCCAGATGGCTTGACATTACGTTGTTACGCTTGACCCTTTGTAGCTGTATTGGAAACATACCATTTACATATGGTTATTATGTGTATACTTCATGTACGTGACATGCAGTCCCCCAGTCGTCGCACAGCATTGAAGCAGTGCTTGATCACCGTTGGATCGACGCGGCGACGTCGAACCAACGTTTATTCGGCGTTATTTTGGCGTTTTGCGAACGCTGGGCCGTGACAACTCCTCGATATCTAAATCACCCATGTCACGACTTATTCTTTCTTTCTTCTTTCTGTTTTTGTTATGTGTGATTTCTACAATTCTGTTTTCTCTCCTATAACCTGCTTCCATCTCACATTTAACTACTTACCTGTTTCTTGCTTCTTTTCTAAGTTGATTGGTTCCCCATTTCAAACCCACATTATCTCCTCGAAGTGCATCAAACACGAAGTGCTGGCGCCGCGAAAGGACCACTTGGGCATTCTTAACTCTGTTGATCTTAAACTCAACACATATTGCACCTAGACAGAACTCGGATGTCTCGGTGGTTTTTTTTCCCCGAGATGTCAAATACTCTGGCGCTGGGGTCAAAGAAACGCATCACTCATGACAAGTTTTATATACGCAAAGGCAATAAAAAATATACAGTTTCGAGTTTTGAGTACCGGCTCGTGTTGTACTTTTTTCGTTAGAATGTTTTCATGGTCATTTTGTCAAACGTCTGTCTTTGAAAATCACAAAGGTAATTCTTTCTCAGTCATAAATTATGGGGTTATGAGCCCTTAATTAAAAACATCATTTCCAGTCATAACTTGCTTTGTATAAAACAAATGTCATTTTACTTTTCATAAATGTCTTGCACAAATGTCTGGGAGTAAAACCACAACGTTTATATCTGAAGTGGCTTTAGTCGTTTTCACTTGAATTTTTCGAAAAAATGTTGCTAGGCTTAGCCTTCTTGTACCACATACAAATGAAATCTCCTAAAACCGTTTATTTAACAGAACAATGTCAATTAATGTCCCATAGAAATTCAGTGCATTCCGTCAGAAGAGAAACGAAAATGTCACAAATATCAAGTCCTTGGTATAGAAATTTGACAGTGCACTCTGTTAAGCATTTGAAGTTGAAACATGTCCTTACAGAATTTTTATCCTTCTATCGACTGAATATATGCAATACAAATGCATAAATGTCTTTGTCCAAAATGCATTTCTAAAGGAAGCTACTCGTACGCAAATGTTGATTTAGACCACTTATTCGTTTCTGTAAATGTCATTTTCTTGCTCTTTGATAGAATTTCCTGAAAAGTATTGCAAATTATGCGTAAATGATTGTTCTTAACTATGATATCAATGATTTAAATACATATGTAAAAATCGGGTGACAAATTAAAAATAAAAATAGTCACCTGTTTTCTTATTTTTACCTCTCAGTATATTTTGATTTTTTTTTTCTTTTCTTACAGTCTAACGCACTGATAAAGAGCAATTCTGCATGAGCATGATCTCAGCTTTGCAGCGAAATAAAGAAATATACAAACACATACGGATAAATTACCATTGCAACACGTATGTACCTTCCAGAAACCTAGCCATTTCTAAGACCTGCGTGGCGATCTTAACAATCTCTATATTTAACCATTCAGGTAATCAGTTTTTTTACTCTGTCGGGGGCAGCACTGATAGCAGGATCGATAGTTCTGCCTCTCACGTCCAAATGTTAGAAAATCACCTTAGTATCTTACATCTTAACATTAAAAGTATCGTTCCAAAACTAGACATGGTAAAAGCCGAAGCAGATTTATATGACATACATATTATTTTTTTTTCCGAAAACTGGCTAAAGCCTGAAATATTGAAAACTTTCAAGCACCGTTCGGAAATGATAGATGCGATCGTCCAGGCGGTTTGGGTAATCGTGTACGTCCGTGACTTTTTGTTTTGCAAACGACGAATTGACTTAGAACTCCGTGGTCTTGAAGCTGTTTGGTTAGAATTAACCTTAAAATCGAAGAAAATCCTTGGTGGGGGTTATTACAGACCTCCAAACAGTAATCTTGCGTATTTCAACTTCTTGGAAGAAAGTATAGGCAGGACATAACTTTAACATGACAAGAAATTCTAATAACAATATGACAGGCTTAATTCAGCAATATAACTTTAAACAACTGATCACAGAACTAACGCACTTTACCGAAAATTCATCATCTACAAATGACTTGATTTTGGTTAGAAATACGTCCAATGTATTGGCAAGTGGCGTTTCTGATAGCTTTCTTCCAGAACAGATCAGATACCACTGTCCTGCCATGGCACTGTTGAAATTTCTTCGCATTTCATTTAAAACCTTCAAACGACGTATTTGGAACTATAATTTAGCTGATTATGACCTATACCGAACACTCCTATCGGAGCAAAATCTTGTAGATAAGGGAACCCTAATCTAAGATATTGATGAAAAACTCATTACTGAAGCTATATTTTTAGCTGCCGAGCAGTCTATTTCAAACAAAAATGTTACTATCAGGCCGGCGGAGCATCCATTGATAACCTACAAAATAAATCACATAAGGAAGCGTAAATGTTATTACAGAAAATTTAAACAAACCTCAGTTATTTTGGGAAAAATATAAAACATTGCGAAAAGGAATAGTATCTGATTTAAGGCAATCTAAGAACGATTAATTTGAAAAACTCGATAGAATTCTTTCTGCGGGAAAGGCAAACGCAAAACTCTTCTCGAAAACTGCAAAACAAGTGCTCAATTTAAACTAGACATCATCTGACATTACTATTCTGATAATGAACATCGAACTTGCATAAGACCAATGCTCACAAAGCGAAAATGCTGAATGATTTCTTTGTATCTCAGACTGAGGTTGACGACATTAATAAAACCTTGCTAATGTCGAACGGACTGAACATTCTCTTGATTACATTGTAATAACTGCTCAAGATGTCAAGGATGTTCTGCTGAACCTTTAGGTTTACAAAGCATGCTGGCCGGACTTACTAAGCCCTCGTCTCCTACATGAAGGTGCAGATATATTGGCTGAACTATTTGCGATTGTCTTTAATCAGTCATTAAGGAAATGTTATTTTCCTGTTCCATGGAAAGACGCAAACGTATCACCGGTCCATAAAAAATATGATAAATCTCTGCCTACTAATTACCGCTCAATTTGACTTTTTAGCCCCGTCGGAAAGACCATGGAGCCCGTTGCGTTCACAACGTCTATACAACTACGTCACTGAGCATGACCTAATAATCCCATTTCAATCTGGTTTTAAACACGATGATGCAACCAGCTTTTAACAGTTACACATCTACAACACGTTTTTCTGAAGCAGTCGACATCGGCAAAGAGGCCAGGGCTGTCTTTTATGATATAAGACTTTCGACAGTCTGGCACAAGGGTCTATTACATAAACTCTCAGGTTGCTCTTATCATGTATGTCAATGGTTTTCCAGCTATATTTCTGGTCGCAGACAACGCATTGTTATAAATGGCGAAATCTCCGATTGGGCTCCAGTGCATGCTGGAGTGTCCCAGAGCTCTATCCTGGGGTCTCTGTTATTCCTTATTTATATAAATGACATTGTCAAACATATAGGATCTGCAATTCGATTATTCGCAGATGCTACCAGCTTGTATATTGTCGTAGACTCTCCTTATATAGCTGCTGGCGTAATAGACACTGATCTTAGCACCGTCAGTCAATGGGCAGAAGACTGGCTGGTCAAATTCAACGCTGACAAAACGATCTCAGTCCTGATCTCCAGAAAACGTATTCCTGTTAATCATCCTCCGCTCTACATGGCAGGTTCGGTTTTAATCGAAAGAGGGTCTCATAAGCATCTCGGTATAACACTTTCTAAATCATGTACTTGGACGGAACATATTGACAACATATCTAAAAAGGTGTGGACACGTCTAAACCTTCTCAGATCCCTCAAATTTAGGATCAGTAGAATGGCACTCGAAAAAATATATACATTTTTTTATTCATTCACTCCTAGAATACTGTGATTTTCTTTGGGACAATGTGTTGACTGCGAGTAAGAAAAAAATAGATACTACCCATATATAAGCAGCTAGAATTTTTCATTGTGTTATGAAATTATGTAGCATACAAAAGTTATTGTTTGAGCTTGGTTGGGACACTTTACAAAGCAGACGAAATAAACATAAGCTAGTAACCTGCTACAAAATAATGCACGGACTCGCTCCAAACTACCTATTCGACCTACATTGTAGTTCCACCGCTTGTACAAGACAACACCAACTACAAATTATGTAATGCTAATAATCATCAACTCTTTGCTTCAAAACAAACCTGTTCTATCATTTATTCTTCCCTTCATCTGTTCGAGCTTGGAACTCCCTAGCCGACGAACTTAAACAGGTCTCATCTGTTGCAGTTTTCAAGAACCTCTTAAACAATTAAATACAAAAGCGTAGGTACTCGAATTGGACAGATCTAACATTGTACATGCTAGACTGATAATGGAGTGTAGCTCTTTGAATTCACACTTATACCATAAGAACATCGTAGATAGTCCCTTCTGCTTATGTGGGGGATTTGAAAGTGCTTACCACTTCTTGTTTGTTTGTCCGCGACATACAGCAGCATGCACGAAATACATACTTACCAGACAATCTTCATAATGATTCTACACGGCATCACGAAAACATACCTATATAATTTTGACCCCCGTAAACCCCACTTTTATATAGTAAAACTGGGGTTTACGGGGGTATACATTATTTTTCATATTTCAGCTCAAAAACATATATTGTGGGTACCCGTTAGAACCGCCTCGCCGAGGCGGTTCTAACGAGTACCCACAATCTATGTTTTGAGCTGAAATATGAAAAAAATCAGAGTTTTTATCTGAAAATTTTCAGTTTTGGGGGGTGAGATTTTTCTATATATTTGAATAGGCGTGTTTTCGTAATGGCTTTGCTTTTTGGATGTGACAGTAAAACAGACAGGCAAAACGAAGAAATATTCTTAAAAATTCAAGAATTTATTGTAAATTCAGGGCGTTTTCTAAACCATTCATAATATAGGCTCCCAGCATAAACATGAATCTAGCCGAACTTTTCCTTTACGAAGGGGTCCTGGTCAACATTTCCTTTAAAATTCTTTCCTTTAGTAAAAATTCTTACATTATATATTAAATTGTGTGCCAACATGAAATACTGGTCGCATGTATGTACATGTATTGACCAAATCAAGCTTAGAATCTCTTCAATGAGTCATAGGCAAACAGTGTAGACCTGGGGTGCTGGGGGGGGGGGGGTGGGAGGGGGGGGGGGAGCGCAGCCTCATGCGGTGACTCAAATGGGTCTTCGATGTTGGCTAAAAATACATCATTATTTTTTCTTGTTAAAGCGTCACAAATGAAAGAGACCTGTCACCTGATAAATGGCGAATGAACTTGTCCGATTGATAAAGATAGTACAGTCCTCTTTGCCTTAATGGGTATAAAACTATTGATTATGTTTAAGCTCATTACACAAGTCCTATTTGAGCACAGAATTTAAAGATACTCTCTCTCTCTCTCTCTCTCTCTCTCTCTCTCTCTCTCTCTCTCTCTCTCTCTCTCTCTCTCTCTCTCTCTCTCTCTCTTACTGATTCACATTTTTGGCATGTGGTTTATATTCTCAGTATGTTACCGCCATTACCTTCGTAAACACATCCATAAATCACAGGACTTTCATATAAGCGAAAGTTTACTATCAGATCCTGTCAGTTGAGATTTTAATTGATTGTACATGTACATTGTTCTTGAAAAATAAATACTGTTTAAACCAAGTCACCTTAATATTTCCTACCAAAGTTCGCCATATTGGCTTTTCGATCGTAACGATTTTAGCTTTTATTTAACTAAGTTAGCTCGATACCCACTGCCAAGTTTCGAATTAATTGGCCTTTCGGTTCAAGAAAATAAATTCAAAATAGATTTTCAAATGGGGGGGGGGGGGGGGGGGTGTTGGGGGTGGCATCTTGCATTAATGATCGAAAGGAACTTCGCTACTTTTGACTACAAGTCGCTCTGCTACTCTGTACCAAATTTCAAGTCGAATGACCTTCCCGTTCAAGAGAATTTCAAAACAGACTTTCAAGATGGCGGCCAGGGAGGCCATCTTGGTATTCTGATCTAAAAGATATAAGCAATGTTTGATCAACAGGCAGCCTCGATACTTCCTGTCAAGTTTCGAGTCAACTGGCCTTTCCGTTCAGGACAAGAAGTTCAAAATAGATTTTCAATTCTTAATTTCCGATCGAAACCATTTTCGCTATTTTTATCTACAAGTCACCCCGATACTTCAAATCAAGTTTCGAGTCAAATGGCCTTTCGGTTCATGAGAAGAACAAGAGGATTAGCAGATTATATTTCATTTCCTTTGGGATCATTGGGCCCATTGTGGTATATTTGAAGGTGGAGTTCTGCTCATGTATACGCTAGAGGGCGTAAGCAGTGTTTTAAACTTCATTACCGCTTATGAAGCGTCTCAATAAAACCGAGACTCCCATTTTCTGATCTGTAATGTGTTCTTTGTTTCCAAAGGCAACTTTTTTCACGCTTATTTTCATCGTGGATTTCCAATCAGAGCGATTTTAGCTATGTTTGAGTTACAAGTCACCTGAAACTTTTTACCCAGTTTCCAGTCAACTGGCCATTCGGTTCAGTAGAAGAAGTACAAATTACTTTCAAATGGCCGCCTCGCAGGCCATCCAGCATTTACGATCGGAATGATTTTAGCTATTTTTGGTCTATAAGTCACCCCGATACTTCCTACAAAGTTTCGAGTGAACTGGCCTTTCGGTCCAGGAGAAGAAGTTCAAAATAGATTTTCGAGATGCGACCAACTTGGATTTCCATTCCGAACGACTTAAGCTATATTTTTATCTACAAGTTACCCCGATATTTCCTGTCAAGTTCAAGTCAATATGCCTTTCGGTTCAGAAGAAGAAGTTCAAAATTGATTTTCAAGATGCGACAAGCTTGGATTTCCGATCGGAATGAATTTAACAAGTTTTTATCTACAAGTCCTACCAAGTTTCGAGTCTACTGGCTTTGCGGTTTAGGAGAAGTTAAAAATAGATTTTCAAGATGGCGGCCGTTGCGGCCATCTTGGATTTCTGATCGGAACAATTTTAGCTGTTTTTATCTACAAGTCGCCCCGACACTTCCTACCAAGTTTCAAGTCAGCTGGCCCAGGAGGACCTCATTTAAAGCAAATGGTTGACGCCGCACGACGGATATGAACCGAGCACAATAGCTCACCTTGAGCACCGTGCTTAGGAGAGCTAAAATGTGATGCGTCAAAGTTTTGATATGGACCACGCCATGTGAAACGTGTCTTCTGGCATATGCAGACAGCAGAAACCCAGATCAGCCCGTGCATTCGCGCAGTTTAATCAGGACATTCGATATCCGCTTCCAGGATCATTGGATACTGTAAAATGGCCTGAATGAAGCCTTACGCATGCGCAGGATGATAGCTCGAAGGCGCTTTTTCGTTTGACACAGTCCATATGAAGTAATTGCATCAGGCTTGGTATGCCATTCCAAGTTAAGGCAGTTATCTGTCTGTGGGAAGGCTACCGAGTTCGACCCGAATCTTTCACATGACGCCGAATTTTTTATCTTGGATTTCCATTCAGCTGTCTTTATCTGATAAACTTAAATCTGATTCTTTATCACCTAAACAGTGGCGGTGACTTCTCAAGCCTTTTATCTCCCATTCTCCTCAATCTTCAAGTCCTCCATTAGAGAAGGACGGCCTAGTATTTGTCGAAGAGGAAGAGAAAGCTAACGTTCTTATGACCAAACCCTACTGAATGATCATGATGTTGTACTTCCTGAAATTGCTCCATACCTGGTTGAACGTTGTCTAAGTTCTCTCGTTTTTTCACCAGATGAGGTTAAACTTATCTTAAAATCTCTCCCTGATGGGAAAGCTACTGGCCCCGATGGAATCAGTAATCGTATTCTCTCTGTGCTAGCGGATGAAATTTCTATTCCTGTCTGTGCTCTTTTTAACCAGTCCTTATAACATGGAACCATACCTGATTGTTTTAAAGAAACTCATGTTTGCCCAATACTCAAAGGTGGCGATCCGGCAGTTTCTTCTAATTACAGACCAAATTCACTTTTGAGTAACTTAAATAAAGTTTTTTAAATATCTATATAATCACTTTCTTGATAACAATATCCTTACATCGTTCCAATCTGGCTTTAGACCAGACTACTCTACTGTTAATCAATTAACATATTTATACGATACTTTCTGCCACGCGTTAGATTCAGGGAAAGAAATCAGAGTAGTTTTCTGTGATATCAGCAAGGCATTCGACAGAGTATGGCATAGCGGACTAATTCATAAGCTTAAGACAGCAGGAATAACTGGAAATTTACTTCAGTGGTTTACAAGATATCTGGAAAATAGAAAACAATGTGTTGTATTATCTGGGGTCAAATCTATCAGGAATTATATCAAAGCTGGCGTTCCACAGGGGTCCATCTTAGGCCCCCTTTTATTCCTGCTACACTTAAATGGCATTGTCACTGAAATTCAATCGAACATCCGACTTTTTGCTGATGACACTAGTCTGTATATTATCGAAGTCAATCTAGATGCTGCTGAAATCCTCAATACAAATCTTAACAAAATATCAAAATGGGCAGTCTTGGTTAGTGAAATTTAACCCAAATAAAAACGAAACTCTTACAATTACCTCTCGCAAATAAACAAACCTGATCATCCTCCGGTTTTCATGTCGAATCAAGAAATTCACGAAGTTCAGCTTCATAAACATTTGGGAATTTACATATCATCAGACTGCTCCTGGCATAAACATATAGAGTATGTCAAGAGTAAGGCCTGGCCCAGAATAAATGCCATGAGGAAATTTAAATATACCTTAGAAAAAAGTCCCTAGAAACCATTTATATTGCTTTTATTCACCCAATACTAGAATATGCCGATGTAGTTTAGGACAAATGCACTCAACAAGAGAAATATGATTTTGAAAAATTACAATTAGAGGGTTCTAGAATAGCCACCGGAATAACAAAACTAGTCTCTGTGCAAAAACTATATGAGATCGGATGGGAAACCGTAGATGTAAGGAAACGAAAGCATAAATTAGTCCTGTTCTATAAAATGTATAATGACATTGCTCCCTCTTATCTCTCTTCACTGGTTCTTCGGCCTGACCAGAACACTTCACGTTACAGTTTGCGTAAAGCAAGTAATATAAGAACAATTCATTCTCGCACTAGTCAATATTATAATTCTTTTTTTTTTCTGTAGTCATTCGTGATTGGAACGATCTTCCCAGCTCTGACAGGATTGTAGATACAGCTGATGGTGTTAAGAGACAATTAAATCAGGGCAGAGTAATTGTTCCAAAATACTTTTATACAGGCAACAGAAGAATGCAGATACTTCATACTAGACTTCGAACTGGTTGCAGTTCTCTCAATTACGATCTCTACTCGAAAAACATCATAGAATCTCCTCTTTGTAAATGTAGATGTGGTGATATAGAAAATGCAGACCTCTTCTTTTTTAGATGTCATTTATATCGAGTTATTACATTTTCAGCAGTGATTTACTGAGATTTCTCAGTGAATTATTTCATTTCGAACGTTTTGACGTCATAATTGCTAGGCGACGTTGCTGACGTTATTGTTAACAACAATAACAATAGTTGACGTTTCGCGGAAAATTTGATAACATCATGGAGATCAGACTGCAATTTTCACGTCCAGCTCGCGTTTTTGAGGAAAGACCTGCAACGCAAATATAAAGTAGGATTTTCTTGATAATCCAGTTCAACTTTCGTGACATTGTTGTGTCTGTATTTCAAGCACATGATGATTTTTGCATTGAAGTGAAAACAAGATGGCGACTGATTTTCAAACTAAACCACGCCTCCTGAAATTCATGCACTGACTGGAACTATTTTGGTAGGAAATCATAACGGCTGAATTTGAAAATTCAAAGGTAAAACTTGAATGAAAATGTAATAAAAAGTTTATTTGTTTGTTTTGATCGATTACGGAGAAATAATTCACGCGTGTTCTAAGGCTTTCGTGTAAAAAACTCGTTCGCTTCGCTCACTCGTTTTTTTTACGCGCAAGCCTTAGAACACTAGTGAATTATTTCTCCGTAATCGATCAAAACAAACAAATAAACTCTATATAATAGACAGGAATTAATGAACACTCTATCACATGATGGCAATATCACTCTTAAATATAATTCTCAATGGCGATCTTAATTTATCTAGTGAATCTTATATAGTCATTTTTGAAGCAGTACAGAGGTATATCCAAAGAACGAAAATATTTTAAGCGAAAGTTAATCGGTTACATTCGTATTAATCGTTATTTGTATCAGACTAAATGGACTTTTAAAGAGTGACAGTGATTCGGAATATACATCGATGATATCAGTCGGACCTCACCTGCACCACTCACAGTCCCCAGAAACTTCTTACTATATTCATAGTCTTCGTATAGATCTGCTCCATAATTCTTCATTTCTTTCTCCCTCTGTTTTTCTTTGTTTCATTTTAAGAAATTTGTTTCTCTATTTTCTCTTCTTATTCTCAATTTATGTTTGCTCATCTCTTCATGTCAGACTTCACAATTGTTATTTACTAATAAATTACCATTACTTGGAGAGGCCCATTGGAAATTAACCATTCGGGATTTGATCATATACTCGTATTTCTCACAATGATCACATCCTAGGAAAGGAACTAAATAAGCTCTTATGCTTTCGTTCTAATCCTATTGTTGTATTTTTGTATGTGTTGTATATGTAAACATTTTGGAAATAAATATGTTTAAACCAATCAGCTGTATTATGAAAATGACATGGACTGGCACCCAGCTAGCATTCTTTATAAATCTACAGCGGGCCGTTATCGGCCCGTCAGCTACCCTGACGGGCCGATAACGGCCCGCTATAGATTTCTTCAGAATGCTTACTGGGAATAACATCATCTGGTTTGGATGTGGCTAGGCATAAAAAAAATACTTTGTTTGAAGTTGCCGACCCACGAATATTTTCTTAGGGTAGGCAGATCGGCCTATTTTTTTTTTTTTTTTTTTTTTTTTTTTTTTAATTTATTCATTTCTTTTTCTGCAAAATGTAAAAATAGCCCAAATACTACAATATTCTACATAAAATTTTACAATACCCATACTACTGAGAACAACATAGTACAATTTGAACAAAGATATTTTTCTCACAAATGGTGTATCCAAAATATGCAGGTGGAAAGGCAAACAGTGTAGACCCAGATCAGTCTGATCAGGGTCTGCACTTTTTGCTCATGCCTGTTTGTCCTACTAGATTCTATTTAGGGCGATCATAGTAAATTTGCCATTTAGAAAAGAATGCTGTCCCACGTGGTTAAAAAATATTTTGGGTGAGGAAGATTTTGGTGGGTAGGTAGGCAATTGCAAACAAACAAACTTTTATTTTTGGCCTGAGGCACTGACAAATGTATTCGAAATTTGTTTGGCTTCGATTCTGCAAAGGGCTTTTTTTTTCCTTTTTATAACACAGCAGATCTTCTCTAAGCTCGCAAGGAGAGGATCTTGTTTCCCTTTTAAAGACCCTTTCAGAAAGGGGATTGAGGTACAGGAATGCAAACAGGAAGTCACAAAGGTTATCTCCTTTGTGAAAAATGGCGCGAAATCTAGGACCTGTAACGCTGTGGGGGAGGGGGGGAGGGGGGGGGGGGCGAGCGCTTAGCCTGCTGGATGAACAGTTCAGCAGACGCTGACACCTTTTTCTTATTTTTCCCCCGAAAACAGGCTCTATATTTTATGCAAATTGTCTCATAAGGAGACAGTTTGCATGATATGTCAAAGCCTCTTTTCGGGAAAAAAATAAGATGAACTATTTTCTTTTATTTCCCAATCTGCAGAAAATAGGCCAAATTTTGCATGAAAATTGTCTTTAATGTCAAAGCCTATTTTCTGGGAAAAAATCAGTCTGTCGTCTGCTGAATTTGCCCACAGAGTAGAAAGGGTAAAACGTATATGGGACTAAACAAGTACTGTTCTCATTGTCTACGCCTATGGGCTTTATGAAAGGTCGCGGACTGGTCTAATGTTTACCATGGACTGTACAACTATAACCAAGTATTAGCTTTCACAAAATATTTTTTTTTTTTTTTTTACGTTCAATGTGTGCAAAGCGTAGACCAAGCTTTTTGTGGAAGCTAATACTTGTTTTGGACTTCTTTTCCGTTTCAGTGTTTTGGTATTTAATGCTGACCGCACTTTCAAGTCTGATCATCCTGCTTACATACACATTACGCAACAACATGGCGTCGGGAGAATGGAAATTAGACCAAGCGGTCTTAAGATTCTTTGGAGACGACCAGTACAGACAGGCTGAGGACTTATTTCAGGAAGGGCAGAAGCTTAAACGAATTTCATTCTACAATCAAGTTACCTTTCAAAATGTAAGAAAAATACGTAGCCTGCCATATTTCAAAGACTGTGAGGTGAAAAACTGCATAATGTCATTCAACAAAGGTGAAGCAAATTTGAGTGATGCTGTGATATTTAACTGGAGATCGCCACCGGAGTTAAAAACTGTGTCCAAATACAGGCGGCCACAGGGTCAGATTTGGATCTTCATACAGCATGAAACAACAAATTCGTACAATTTTGTAAAACGTTTCCCCAGCTTTAACTGGACTATGACATATTCCAAACATTCTGATATATTTTTACCTTATGGATTGCTTAAACGCAAGGAAGGTGGAATAACAGTGAAGCGGGATTACATTAAAATAGCTAAAAACAAATCTAAAGATGCATTATGGATAGTAAGCCACTGTAAGACATCCGGTAAGCGGGAGCTATATGTAAAAAATCTCCAGAATTATATAACTGTTGATATCCTCGGCTCGTGTGGCGACAGGTGGAAATGTGGTCAGAGATATGACCATGATATTGGTAATTGTTTTGATATATTGAATTCTACTTACAGGTATTATCTTGCGTTTGAAAATGATATCTGTCAGGAGTATATTACGGAAAAATTCTTCGAAAATTATAAGTACGATCTGATACAGATTGTTCGAGGGGGTGATCCGAGCTCCAGAACAATAAATGCTAGCAAAAATGCTTTCATTAGTACTAGTGACTTCAGTAATGTCCATGAACTTGGAAAATATCTTCAGCGTTTAAGTAGGAACATCTCAGAGTATGCCAGAATGCTTGAAGAGAAGGATAAATACTATAGTGTATCTTATCCGGAGTTATTTCAAAATGCTATGTGCGATGTCTGTAAGAGATTAAACAAACTGGAGGAATATCGGTCTGTATACGAAAATGTAGGTACTTGGATGAAATCAAACTATCCTTGTTTTAAACCCAACGATTTAGCGTACAATGACAGCAATAGATAACCAAACGGCAACCACTTCAAACAAGACATCCACAGACCACTTCCAGAGACAGAGGTATTCAAATTCCTCTAAAAACTCTATTTTTTTATACTGATTTTCGGCGATAACTTTTTTATTTGTTAATTTGGAAAAATGTCCAGAGAGAAAGTTGTCGAGGTGTACAGGCGCAAACTTCTCCAAAAGGTTCCAGCTTCCTACCATTTGTACATTTTCCTCCAAATAGATGATAATTTCCGATTTTTCTGGTTTAAGACATCTTGATTAGCCCGTCTTTACCGGGTTCACTCAAGGGTTGATGTTCAGTCCAGCAGTACTGAGGGTCGATAAATAGGAATTCGGATCTTTTTCTGTACATACAAAATATGTTTTAAAATATGAGCCAGCGAAAGGCAAAACCTACAATAGGACCTGTGTAACCAGCAAAGACTTAGATTAACCTGTACATTCACCCAGTATGGCAAGTGTTCTCGTTTATCCCTGTTTGGATAGTCCGGATGTTGTAGAAGGCACATGCGATCAGCAAAACCTCCGATCAGACTGCGCGGATGCACAGGCTGATCTGAATCTTCGCAGGTCGCACAAAACTTATTATCGGTTTTGTCGCGCGCTGGCTCATAGTAGTATAATCGTTAGAACTGCCTTTTAAGGCAGTTTCAACTAGTATCCACATCTTGAATTAAAACAATGTTTCTGTACTTATAGAATTGTATCATCGCGACGTGTTTTAAAAATAGTTTGTTCTGTTATAATCCAGCGGGCACATGACGTTTATACAACGTCGTCTCAACGTCGATACAACGTCATGACGTTATATCGACGTTGAGACGACGCTGTATGAACGTTAGGTGCCTGCTAGGAAAAATATGGCTGTAGGTACTCGTAGAAGAACCGCTTGAGGTGGTTATAAGGGGTACTCATAAAATACGTGGATAACAAACAGCATATACCTAGAATTAGAAGAGGATGAGGTAAAACGCGAATGACAGTGTAGATAGAGAATAAATACTAACATTTATTTTATTATTAGCGGTGAAATTAGTGTATATCTCGTGAAAATAAAAGTGATATCAATCACAAGTGAATTGATATCGTATCATTTCACTAGTGACTGATACGATTTATATTTTCACTCCTCGCTTGATTTTTTAACACCTCTAACTTCTTTGTTTCTTAACTAAAGTATCAAGTGTTGGTATGCATTTTCTTAGTTAGAATGTAAGGAACATTTTGGTATCAAAATTATTTCGATTTGCCGTTTTTCTTTTCTTTTTTTTTTTTTTTTTTTTTTTTTTTTTTTTTTTTTGTCTCTCCAGCGTTTCACATGTTAAGCACTGAGCGTCGACGCCATGACGTTCATTTTTTGTTTTGGTGACGTTAGTTATGACGTCAGAAACGCGCATTGGCGTGTAAACAATAAAATAAAAAGAAAATTTACTCTTTTTCAGTAAAAACCATAAAAAATGTTCATCTCGTGTAATGAAAACATTCAAATTTTCACTCGTGCTTCGCGCTCGTGAAAATACTGATGTTTTCATTACACTCGATGACAATATTTATGGTATTCACAGCAAAAGAGTAAATAGCCTCTATGTCCCCGCAATTCCCCTCCCTGCTACAAATACAGCGCACCTTTACCACCAACCTACCACCTAATCGTTTGTGGAGGTATAACAATTATCATTAGCATTAATTAATCATCCTCATAGCATTGTAATATAATTCGGATAAGAATATGTCATTACAGATTAAAACAGAATGGACATAATACAATTTGTTTTACGACACATTTAACCAATTGTAGTCTGGAGACCGCTAAAAGGGTAATTGGCAAACAGTGCAGACCCAGATCAGACGCCGCAGAACGCGGCGTCTGATCAGGGTCTCCATTGTTTGCTAATAGTTTAGCCATTTTTCTCTAAGAATATCTAATTCTCGAAGCCGGACGTACATAAATTTGAAATTGGACTCTTCCCATATATAGTGTGGATGAGTCTATTCAGTCTACAACGGATTAAATGATATGTGTCACGTCAAGAGAAAAAGTGTCTTAACCCTTAAAGCGCCAAGAAAAACTGCATCTGAAAATGATGTCTGTTTATGTCGTCTGCTGAATATTCTTGCAAACTTTTCAAACCTATTTTTGCATACAGGCAAACAGTGTGGACCCAGATCAGACTGCTCCTAAAGGAGCAGTCTGATCTGGGTCCACACTCTTTGCAAAAATGACTTTTAAAATCACAAGCAGATGACAAAGCAGACGACAATAGTTGTGACTGGCGCTTTAAGGGTTAATCGAAATACGCATATTCAGGCCATCATGAGCAACAAGTCTTACCAGGGTCTATGTTGCCTATAATTTCGGATATCTGCATATGTTCAAAAACTTTTACACGTATTTTCGCGTGACGTGGACACCAAATATTTATAATTCTTCTCAAATTTCCTGGGCTAAAAGGAGCATGCTGAGGAAATGGAAATAAATAGATAGCTAATCAAAATGTCAACCGATCAATCAGTCAGTCAATCAGTCGATAAAGTTAAGGTAAAGAACAATTATCTTCGAATTTATTTTGGGTGGGATATATGAAGCCGGAATTTTATTCGCAGTTCGGTTTTCGAATGCGGAATGAACAGTCTATTGCAATAATTACGCTCGACCTGCTTCAAATGCACATAAGCTAAACTGAAATTTTACCTGCTGTCATGTGCCACATTTTATGATTGTATTAATATCATATATCAATTTATTGAACCTTTCTTTGATAACTAGACAAAGTGCCCAGTGGGGCACATATACCCCCGACTAGCGCTACCGCCACCTTTTAAAGAGCACAAAGTATGTAGCTTTGACTCTGGAGATGGCAGTTGTATGCTATATGTTATAACATTGAAAAAATTCGGTCACACAGTAATATGAAGCCCTTGACCTCAAAGGTCAGGCACAGGTGCAGGGATTGAGCTAAATAAAACTTTAGCCCTATAACTATCACCATATACCAGTGAAATCAGTCTTTATAATATAAGCAAAAATAACATTTGTATGAAACGTCTGTGACCTTGACTTAAAAACCATGCCCCAGCTTGGGGATGGTGCCGGGAAAAACTTCAGACCTATATATACCATCATGCTTAATATTAATGAAACCAACAAAAGGGTCTTCATAATATAGCTATATAAACTTAGATGCAATTTTTTTTTTTTTTTTTTTTTTACTTTTATATGAAATTTCTAAGTCTGTGACCTTGACCTCAAGGTCAAACCCCTCGATAAAGATGATGCTGAGTAAAACTCTAGATCTATATCTACCAACATGTAAAATATAAATGAAATTCCTCAAAGGGTCTTGATGGTATAGCTATATAAACATAAACACAAAAAAAAATTGACTTATTTATAAAAATTCTGTCCGTGACCTTGACCCCAATGTTATTCCCCGGGATAGGGTTGGTGCTGATAAAAACTTAAGCCCTATATCTACCATCAGGCCAAACATGAATTAAATCCATCAAAGGCTCTTCATAATATAAGGTCTTATAAACTTTAACGTAAAAACTTTGACCCTAAGACAAAAAAAAAGTATGAACAAATAATGCTTCAACGGATGGATGGACAGACAAACAGATTCCTTGCTGATAGCTATATCCGCTCAACCTTTCAATTAGGGTATAATAAAATTAAATAAAGGTCTTGATGATATGGCTATATAAACTTAAAAGCAAAAACTTTTACTTTTAAATGAAACTTCTAAGTTTGTGACCTTGACCTCGGTCACACCCGGGGTAGGGATCATGCGGTGTAAGACTCTAGGCCGATATATAGCAACATATCAAATATAAATGAAATTCCACAAGGGTCTTGACGATACAGCTATATAAACTTAAACACAAAAAGTTTGAAATTTTATGAAAATTGGAAGTCCGTGACCTTGACTCAAAGGTCACCCCCGGGGTGGGGATGGTGCCAATAAAAACTTTAGAGCTATATCTACCATCATGTCAAATATGAATGAAATCCATCAAAGGGTCTTCAAAATATGAGGTCTTATAAACTTTAACGTAAAAACTTTGCCCTAAGACAAAAATAAAGTATGAACGAATAATGCTTCAACGGATGGACGGACAAACCAACAGATTCCTTGCTGATAGCTATATCTGCTGGCCTTTCAATTAGGGAATACTGAAATTTAACAAAAGGTCTTGATGATATGGCTATATAAACTTAAACGCAATTTTTTTTTTTACTTTTATATGAAAATTCTAAGTTGGTGACCTTGACCTCGGTCACACCCTGAGTGGGGATCATGCGGAGTAAGACTCTAGGCCGATATCTAGAAACATGTCAAATATAGATGAAATTCCTAAAGGGTCTTCATGATATAGCTATATAAACTTAAACACAAAAAACTTTGACTTTTTTATGAAAATTCTAAGTCCGTGACCTTTACCCCAAGGTCACCCCCCCGGGGTAGGGATGGTGCTGATAAAAACTATAGACCTATATCTACCACCATGCTAAATATGAATGAAATCCATCAAAGGGTCTTCAAAATATGAGGTCTTATAAACTTTAACGCAAAAACTTTGACCCTGACTTTTTTATGAAAATTCGAAGTCTGTGACCTTGACCCCAAGGTCACCCAGGGGTGGGGATGGTGCTGATAAAAACTTTAGACCTATATCTATCAACATGCAAAATATGAATGAAATCCATCAAAAGGTCTTCAAAATATGAGGTCTTATAAACTTTAACACAAAAACTTTGACCCTGACTTTTTTATGAAAATTCTAAGTCTGTGACCTTGACCCCAAGGTCACCCCCGGGGCGGAGATGGTGCTGATACAAACTTTAGACCTATATCTACCATCATGCCAAATATGAATGAAATCCATCAAAGGGTCTTCAAAATATGAGGTCTTATAAACTTTAACGCAAAAACTTTGACCCTGTGACGGAAAGACGAACGAACGAACGTACGTACGAACGAACGAACGGACGAATGGAAAAGCGAAAACTATATATCCCCACATACTTCGTATGTCGGGGGTATAATAAAATGTCTATTTTTGAGGAATATGGAGTCTGTAAATGTATGAAGTGCTATATGATTTAGACATTCCTACAGAAAAAGTGGAGACCCTGATCAGGATTGGTATACGAAAACGTAGTTACTTGGATGAACTCCAGCTGTCCTTGTTTTAAACCCAGTAATGTAGCGTACAATAATAGCTCTTGATAACTGAAAATACAGGTATTTGCTTTCACGAAAAGTTTGGTCTATGTAGACCAAGCTTTTTGTGAAAGCTAATACTTGTTTAAATGAGCAGCGCTGATACTTGGTTATATGTTGAGCAGTCCATGAAAAAAATAGCAATGGACCAGTCCATGACCTTTCATAATGTGCTTCCGGAGCAATGGCAAAATGAGCGTGGACAATAACCAATTCAAACAGACACCCACAGACCACTATCACCGACCAAAGATACTCATATTCCTCTCGTTATGTTTTTAGGCGGGCTGTTAAGCCCGTCTATAGCTATGGTCTGCGACTTGAATTTGGGGGCCGCTTTAGGTATCTCTATTATAATAATCTTACGCTAGAAAAATAGTTCTCAAATTTCTTTTATAGTTCCGAGAATTTATCCGCATTGTATATTGCCAAAAGAATCATATTAATCATTTTTTATTTATTCAAGTTGAAAATGGCTTCAGTTTGCTTCTTAAATCAATACTTATACCTTCGAAAATGGAACATTGATCAACGCGTATCAATACATTACGTACATGTTAACACCTGTTTAATTTACCTGGTAAAATGTCGCGTGCGTACTGACGAGTGAAATAAAACGTGTCAATTGGATAATGTGATAAACAAGCCGTAATGTCATCTCAGTGTTTTACTTTTAATAAGATGACGATAGGTAATTTGTTCGTACAATTAAACTTGATCCCAACAAAAGAATAAAAACGAACATGATAATAAGATCGTTTTTCTCGTAGCGGGTTCCCATCACTTTGCCACGTGAAGTTAATTTGGGTCACGCAGTTTCTTCTTGTGGGAACGTGAAACCCCACCTCAGCAGTGCAGCTCCAGATCCGAGAGCCGCAGAATGGCCCGTCTGTTAAGAGTAAACACTGTTTACCAAAGTACAGAAATTTTTGTGAACTTACTACAAATAAAACAAACTTGACATCCCTTAACTTTCAAATGATATTCCAAATGATATTGTCCAATGGATCTGTCCAAAGGCGTTTTTTGGGGACTTTGGCAAACAGTGTAGACCTGACCGGCAGCAAATGCCCTATTTCCGGAGCCCGTTTGATACGAAATCAAATTTCAAAGGTTGGTTCCTTTGCAATAGCATTGCAAAGTAAAAACAATTGTGAGCTAATTGCCCGCCTCAGTACTTCCAGTACTTTGATTTAAACTCAATTTAGACTGAATAAACTCTCCCACACTATATATCGTATTTATGCCGAGGTCGGCAACATTCTTTCGTGGAGATTGATCATGAAATATTTTCTACGGTCATTCTCTCCCTTCCGCTGATTCAAGAAGGGCAGTTGTCAGTTTCTGGCGAAAGAATGTGCACAATACTGGTTAACCGCTTAGAGGACTAAGCCTGCCCAGTAAACGTGTGGTTAGGTAAACTGACCGCGCTCGACATGACCCCATTGGGTTGACTGGGCCGTAAAACCTCAACACAAACAATATCGTATTTACACTACATCTTGGGACAACTCATTATCATACTAGTCCTGAAATAAACAAGTCCATATTACTACCTCAATGTTTTCTCAGACCTGCCTGTCCCAATACTCAGGCCACAACAGTATTTAAAGAGTCAAATTTCAGTTTAACCCTTGTCCGGCTGAACCCGGATATGTCCTGTCTTTGCAAACAGTGTAGATCCAGATCAGCTGGCTTCTGAAGAAGCCAACTGATCTGGATCTGCACTGTTTGTCATTAAGTATGTGAGTTTATATCAATAACCTGGATCAAGTAATCCGATTGACTGAAAATTAGAAACGGGTGTGTTATCTTAATTTATTCAGCAGGACAAGGGTAAAGGTATGTCAGGCTATGTGATTTCGATATTCCTAGATCAAAATAGCTAAACTATTTGCAAAAAGTGGAGACCTGGATCAGACGCCGTCTTATCTGGGTCTGTATGAATTGCGATTACCCTTTTTGGGGTCTCCGGACTAAAATAGGTTAATGCAACCCAATGTCATATATGCCTAATTGTACTACGTTTCCCTATTTTTCATTACGAAAACACGTCTATTTAAATATATTGAAAATTTCACCACCAAAACCTGAACATTTTCAGATAAAAATTCTGAAATTTTTCATATTTCTGCTCAAAACATAGATTGTGGGTACACGTTAGAACCGCCTCGCCGAGGTGGTTCTAACGAGTACCCACAATCTATGTTGTTGAACAGAAGTAAAAAAAAATAATGTCTACCCCTATAAACCCCAGTTTTACTATATATAAGTGGGGTTTAAGGGGGTCAAAATTAGATAGGTATGTTTTCGTGAGGTCATGAGATTCTGAATGATATCAACAATAGGTTTGACACAGCTGCTTCTATGTGTGAAACATTCAACATTCTAGTCGATAATCGTAACTGCAATATCAAGATTATTATTTCTCGTATTTTTTCTTTGTTTCAAAATGTCATATAGTTATTATATGCATACGGAAATATGAAATTTATCATTTAGCAATATCTTCTTATGTATAACTAGAAATGTGTCAGTATGACACAGATGCCTCCGCCCAGGGCCATCCTCAACCACACGCAGGTATTTTGCAAAAAATGAAGTTGAAAAAAGGGACAAATCAGTCTTTTTTAAACAAAAAATATCGGAAGGAAAACATCTTTTGAAGGTGAAAAAGGGCCATAACTCCCATAATAATGGGTTGATTTTACCCTATTTGGAACTTGACCTCTATTTTATGATTATATACCTGTATATTAAAATTTGAATTCAATACACTAATGTTTTCAAAATATATCAAACTGAAACTATTTTTCAACGTTGAAAAAGGGCTGTAACTCCAAATATAATTGGTTGATTTTACCCTAAATCAAACGACCCATATTTTATAAGTGTATGCTTGTGTATAAAATATGAATCCAATCCACTAACCTTTTCAAAAGTTATGCAACGGAAACCATTTTTCAAAGCTGAAAAAGGGCCATAACTCCAAAATTAATCGGTGGATTTTACCCTAAATCCAACTTGACATACATTTTATGATTATATACCTGTGTATAAAATTTGAATCCAATACACTAATCTTTTCAAAAGATATCGAACGGAAACCATTTTTCAACTATTTTTCAATATTGATAAAGGGCCGTAACTCCAAAATAATTGGTGGATTTTACCCTTAATCAAACTTGACCTATATTTTATAATTATATGCTTGTTTATAAAATATGAATCCAATCCACTAACCTTTTCAAATGATATGGAACGGAAACCATTTTTCAAAGTTGAAAAAGGGCCATAACTCCAAAATTAATTGGTGGATTTTACCCTAAATCCAACGACATACATTTTATGATTATATACCTGTGTATAAAATTTCAATCCAATACACTAATCTTTTCAAAAGATATCGAACGGAAACCATTTTCAACTATTTTACAACATTGATAACGGGCCGTAACACCAAAAATAATTGGTGGATGTTACCCTAAATCAAACTTGACCTATATTTTATAATTATGTGCTTGTGTATAAAATATGAATCCAATTCACTAATCTTTTCAAATGTATGGAACGGAAACCATCTTTCAAAGGTGAAAAAGGGCCATAACTCCAAAAATAATTGGTGGATTTTACCCTTAATCGAACTTGACCCACATTTTATGATTGTATATCTGTGTATAAAATTTGAATCCAATACATTAATCTTTTCAAAAGATATCGAAACCATTTTTCAACTATTTTTCAACATTGATAAAGGGCCGTAACTCCAAAAATAATTGGTGGATTTTACCCTAAATCGAACTTGACCTATATTTTATAATTATATGCTTGTGTATAAAATATGAATCCAATACACTAATCTTTTCAAAAGTTATGGAATGGAAACCATTTTTCAAAGTTGAAAAAGGGCCATAACTCCCAAAATAATAGACGGATTTTACTCTAAATCCAACTTGACCTACAATTTATGATTATATACCTGTGTACAAAATTTCAATCCAATACACCAATCGTTTCAAAAGATAACGCACGGAAACCATTTTTCAAAGTTGAAATTGGAAAGGGCTATAACTGCCCAAATAATTGGTGGATTTTACCATAAATCGAACTTGGCCTACATTTTATGATTATATACCTGTGTATAAAATTTCAATCCAATACACCAATCCTTTCAAAAGATATCGCACGGAAACCAAAAGTGTTACGTACGGGACGGACGGACGTACGTACGGACAGCAGTGATACTATATGTCCCCCCCCCTCCCCCGCATTGAAAATGGCGGGGGCATAATAAAAGTGTATAATTTTGTCTTAGGCTACCAACTGCCATGAAATCAACAGCTGATAAATATATATTACAGGAGAAGAATCTTATAAGTAATTATATGCGAATCTTGTTTTTATTTCATGTCTTGTGCATGTCTATGTTGTATTGAAGAATGAAAATAAAATACGTTTAAACTAATATTTAGAAGAATGTTGATTAATTAAATGAATAAATATGCTCTGCGCAAAGTGAGAATCGACTGTCCTGCGCAAAGTAGGAATTCTCACTTTGTTGCGCAGAATTTGTGAAAGATTTCACGTATATTATACCACCTGAAATAAGTTTAAAGAGACACGAAACTCCATTTATGTACAGTTTTCGACAACATTGTTACTTCAGCGTTGTCGCAATCCAGGTCCGAAAAACAAGAGACCAATGGGCCACGGTTCGCTCACCTGAGTGAAATAGCCAATGCAGATGTTATTGCAATATTTTTCCAATCCTGTCACTGCTGACTAATGAAAGTATCATAATTTGAGCAGTTCTTGGTTTGGAAGAACGAGTTTTTTTATTATTATTATTATTTATTTTTACCATATATGGGCATGAAAGCCACTTAAGGGTGACCATTTGAACAAAGTCTCAATTCGACATGAAATTTGGTGAAAACTGGCAAAGTGGTTTCTGAAGATAAGTTAAGAGTACCATACTATGACTTTATACATGTATACAGCACATGGACAGGGAAAGATAACCTTCGCAGAATAAAATTTTGGTTGTAACTTAAAGCTCAGTTGGATGCGCGCCAAATGGTGATCAGGAGGTTGCGGGTTCGACCCCCGCCGGGTCGGAAACATTCTTTGTGGCGATTGATCATGAACTATTTTCTACGGTCATTCTCTCTCTTCCACTGATTCAAGAAGTGAAGTTGTTTCTGGCGAAAGAATAAGCACAATATTTGTTAACTGCTTAGAGGACTAAGCCTGCCCAGTAAACGTGTGGTTAGGTAAACTGACCGCGCTCGACATGACCCCACTGGGTTGACTGGGCCGTAAAACCTAAACACAAACAAAATACTTCAATCGTATATTGTAAGTTTTAGACACTTCAGCTATTTTTGTCTTTGTGTGTAGTCATTGCCCTCAAGGGTCATTCTTTATCATCACTAGAACGCAAGGACTTGCCAAGCTCTTATCTTCATTGAATAAGTATAGAAAGGATGGAAGAAGAGGTATTTCAATTGCATGTTGCCACTCCCACTTATGCTACATTTCCTATGTCTCTTTATAAGGCAAGACAACAGACAAGTCTAACAGGGTCTTCTTTGCCTGCTAGTGCGACAAAGGGTCTTCTTTCCCTATTGCTGTGCAACAGGGTCCTCTTTTTCTGCTGGTGTGCAAAAAGGTCTTCTTTCTCGGCTGGTATGCTGGTGCTTTTACGGTTCCTACTTTTTTGCCATGGCGACCAAACGCTGGTCATAAAAAATAAACTGGGTAGACATTCCTCAAATGATCAGAACTGCCAAATATGATTCATATCTCTTTACGTGTTTTAGAGAAAATGCAATTTAACCAATCTCCCATTATAAGTCTACGGGACCGTTCAGTTGTTATAGAAACCAAACAAAAAGACAGATCACTATGTTTTAAGCTATTTTTAAATCCCCCTACTCAAGCAACATTCCTACCTAATTAGGGATAAATTGCTTCAGTGGCTGTTTTAAAGTATTAACGGACGGGCAGCTTGGACGGACAACCGGACGGACGGACAAAATGGGATTACCACAGATCATCCTGAGCATAGTTCAGATGAGCCAAAAATACCGCTCGCTTTAAAAAGGGTTGAAGACTGCGGTTTCATTTATTTTTCTTCTGCAAAAGCAATCCACGAAATACTTGAACAAGCAGCCCAATGGGCAACAATCGCCCACCTGCGTCAAAGAAGTCTTAGCTGGCTAGATTATTCACTTGATCTAACACGTCGCAAATATGGGCTTTTTGGCAATCAAGGGCAAATAACTCAACATAAATTAAGTTTGTAACTATTGGCCGAGGGTATCAGCTGTCAGTTGTCGAATGCGTTTTTCTACCGATGGTCGCTTGATGAATGGGCAACTGTCAACTGATACCGGATGCTGAAAGCTTTGATATTACCGCAGACCATCGATGAGAATTTTTTCTTAACTCAAGGGCACATAACTGTGAAGTAAGTAATCTGATACCTGGCTGAAGTTTAACCCCGTTCGAAACTTATTGCCTGTCCTGGTTACCCGCAAGTTTGAAGATCCGATCAGAAGTTGGAGACATCGTTTCTCTAATTATAAGTTGACAGAGCATTTCACCATACAATTGTCTTGGGAAGGAATTTTGACCGTCTGCTAGTCTCAACCTAGGATCTTTATTTGAACAAACTTGTCCAGTAAGCATTCTACATAAATTTATAGCGGGCCGTTATCGGCCCGTCAGCTACCCTGATGACGGCCCGCTGTAGATTGATGTAGAATGCTTACTGGGTGGTAATCTCGCGTCCCGAATACTACAAATAACGATTTTCAAAATTTATTTTGGTTGCGGAGAAGATTTATAAGTGTTTTGCAATATGTACGCATATGGGAATGGCTGCCATCTAGCTTAGTCGATGGAGTGTGATCATTTGAACTAACCTGACACGTCAGCTATTTTTAGTTTAGCGAAATGCACGGTTATTAACCCAATCACGGTTGATAACTGCTTCTCTTTAATTGCACGACGGTGGGTCGGTCCTCAGACAAAATGACGGCCCCCTTCTCAATCTGTTTCAAATGGCTAGCGCCTATCCATGTCTGTGGTCGGGCCCATCGTGATGCTGTTATCAGTTCCTTGTGTTCTGGCCATTGGGCAATTTGCTTTGTTTCAATACAATGTTTGTGATTACATTTCACTGTGATGTTTCACAGGTGAGGTAGAGGACACCTATGCGAACCAAACATATATTTGTAATTTGGAATTGCATCAGAAATAAGGTTGATGTCTTGCGTGTGTAAAACTGGTTTCAGCTCCCCACTCCTCACCCCCCCCCCCCCGACCCCCACCCCACCTCCACTCTTTTTTTTTTTTTTTTTTTTTTTTTTTTGCTACTGATCGTCCCAAGGCGGTTCTTTGTCTATGCGTCGGTGTTCCCATAGGTGGCGTTTGTTTTGTCATTATTTGTTCTTCAACTCCATCACGAAAACATACATATATAATTTTGACCCCCATTTAAACCCCATTTTTATATAGTAAAACTGGAGCTTACAGGGGTATACATTATTTTTCTTATTTCTGCTCAAAAACATAGATTGTGGGTACTCGTTAGAACCGCCTCGCTGAGGTGGTTCTAACGAGTACCCACAATCTATGTTTTGAGCAAAAATATGAAATATATCAGAATTTTTTTATCTGAAAATTTTAATTTTTTGGTGCTGAAATTTTCAATATATTTGAATAGGCGTGTTTCCGTAATGCAAGAATCATTTTGGGTGCCTTGAGAAGGCTGTGCTTCGTGACTGTGGCTTTTCCTGGATATCTTCACATATTTTGTGAGTGTGTTCATTGCTCTCAAGGGTCATCCCTTCTAGAATTTATTTATCTTTAGAACAGCTGGTGTAAGTGCCATGTTGCGGTCGTAAACGTCTCCCGTACTTCACTATAGTGTGGTTTATATTTTCTTATCTTTGTGATCATTTGAATTCAGCCCATTCCAGGATTTTCAGAAATTTATATGAGGGTCACTGATGAGGCCTGTTTTAGTCGAAACTAGCTGGTCTGGCCCTTTAAACTTGACACTTCAGCGGTTTTAAAGTTTTCGAGTGTGTTCATTGTTCTCAAGGGTTGTCCTTTTAAGAATCTATTTTTCTTCCGGCCAAAGGAGGCTCCATGTGAGATTATATATATATATATATATATATATATATATATATATATATATATATATATATATATATATATATATATATATATATATATATATATATATATATAAAGTCATTTAATGGGTTGTACGCCAGATGACGGACGGAGATCGCTGGATGATCAACAAAATTATATAAGAATTAGCTCATCCTGAGCCTTCGGCTCTGGTGAGCTTTAAGGCTTAGCACTCTGCGTAAAATTTTCAGCAGAGAACATTTGGAAATATTTTCCTTATCCTAGAAAACAGAATTTGACATGTCATGCAAACTGTCTCCAACGGCCGTCTTAGATATCGGAACAGAACAATTTTAGCAATTCTGACTCTCTATGTCGCTCCGATGCCTCCCATAGTTTTGGCTCAATCTCACTTATGGTTTGGGAAAAGATGTCCTTTGAAGAATTTCAAGATGGCTTCCGTGGCGGCCAACTTGGATATCGGAATGGAACGATTTTAGCAATTCTGAATCTCTGTGTCACTGTGATGCCTCCCTCAAGTTTTGGGTCAATCCGACTTATGGTTTGGGAGCTGTCGTTTGAAGAATTTCAAAATGGCCGCCATATGTACATTTCAACGGAGCGATTTTAGCAATTCTAAATCTCTGTGTCACTGTGATGCATCCCATCAAGTTACAGCTCAATCGGACTTAAGGTTCGAGAGGAGATGTCGTTTGAAGAATTTCAAGATTGGCCATCTTGGATATCGGAACGGAACGATTTTAGCAATTCTGACTCTCCATGTTGCCAGAATACCTCCCACTAAGTTTCAGCTGAATCAAACTTATGGTTCTGGAGATGTCGAAAATGTGAAAAGCTAACGATGGACGGACGATGGACAACAGGCCATTGCACAAGCTGCCCTGGAGCAAAGCTCCAGGTGAGCTAACAAGTAGATTTTTAAAGTTTTGCCTATAGATATCTATATAAAAATGACCATTCCGTAAAAAAGGTCAAGGTAAACCCAAGGTTATCTGTTTTTTCAAAGTTTACTGGAACCATGTCCCCAATGCTGCATACTAAGCTTCAGGGCCATTGGCTCTTTGGTTCAGGCGAAGATTTCAAAGTGGGGTTTTTTTTATCATATATGGGCATGGCAACCATCTTGATCATGTGACCCAGATGTGACAAACAAACTTTCGTTACCCGGCCCATGGAGGAGCCATATGAAATCTGACTTTCACTGGCCCAGAGGTTTCTGAGAAGACTTTTGAAGAGTCACTACATTTGGTTTTTTAGCTAGCCTGAGCCAAAGGCTCAGGATGAGCTGTTGTGATCACTTGTTGTCCGTCTATCCATCCATCTGTCCGCCCACACTTTTGAATGACTTCTCTCCTGAAACCCCTAGGCCAATTTTCTTGAAACTTCATATAAAGCCTTCAGTCAAAGAAGGATTGATAATTTGTTCAAGTGCTCATGTCGGTTGACTAAGATGGCCGCCATGCCCATATATGATAAAAAAAAACCCCTTAAAAATCTTCCTCCAAGTCCAAAAAAAGCTTTGAGGCTGTATCTGGGTACATAGCATTGATGACCCAAGGTCTACCAAGTTTGTTCAAACGATGGTTGTAGGTTGACCTTTGACCTTTTTACAACAAGGTAAAATTAGCATCCCCAAACATTGTATGGAGAAAATGTTGAAAAATCATTTTTTTCAAAATGTATTAAAGGCTAATGGCTGAAACTTACAATGTAGGAGTAAAGTAGTAAACCTTTTCAGTTACAATCAAAATTGTGTTATCTTGGGAGCTATCTGCCCTTGTCCCTGGGCTATATACATGTGCAAAATCTTATAATCTTTAAAGGTGTTCTCTGAACCACTTGACCAATTTTCCACCATTTCACATGGGGATATTGACATTTTTTTCAAAAGTTCTGCACCACTGAACAAGGTGGCCACAATCCCAATATATGGTAAAAAGCACTAAAAAACCTTCTCCAGAACCAAAAAAGCTTTGAGTCTGAAATTTGTAATACAGCATTCTGGACTCAAGGTCCAACAACTTCATTCAAATTATGATCCTAGGATGAACTCTGACCTTTTTACGGCAAGGTCAAATTTTGCATCCCCAAACATTTGTATGGGCTAAATGTTGAAAAATCATTTTCTCAAAATGTATTAAAGCGGACCATGGCCCATGGGCCTCTTGATCCCTATATTAGTCTATGTAAAACAAGTGACCCCTCTTGGGCATGGCCATTTTAGACCCCAGGGCTACAATTTGAACAATCTTGATAAAGAGCTATAAGATGAAGCTACATACCTAATATTAAAGGTCTGGCCTTTCTAGACAAGAAGATTTTAACAGCTTTATCTACAGGTGTCTATGTAAAAAAATTGACCTTTCCATAATAAAGGTGAAGGTCAACCTAATGTCATCATTTTTTTTTTTCAAACAAAGTTGGGACCATGTCCCCAATGCTGCAAACCAAGCCTCAGGGCCACTGGCCCTTTGATTCTAGAGAAGATCTTTAAAGTGTTTTTACCATATATGGGCATGGTCGCTAATCATGTGACCCATGATTCCTTTCCTTCCCTTGGCCCATGGAGACTCCATATGAAATTCGGCTTTGACTGGCCCAGTGGTTTCTGAGGAGAAAATACGTATGTGTTTTTTCCCTATATGAGTACGTAAAACAAGTGACCCCTGGGGCAGGGCCATTTTTTATCCCAGGGTTATAATTTGAACAATCTTGATAAAGGTCCACAAGATGAAGCTACAGATTAATTATCAAAGGCCTGGGCCTTCTATTTTTAGACAAGAAGATTTTTAAAGTTTTACCTATAGGCATCTATGTAAAACATAACAAGAAAAACACCCAATGGCATTTTGGATGGGTTTTTCAAAAAGGTTATCCAAAAGGTAAACCTCAGACGATGCCCAAAGCCCACCCACCTGGTCATCACTATTTTAATGGACAGATTTTTTAGAAACCCGTCCAAAATCAATTTTGGCTGCACAAGCTTTCAGCTTCAGGGGAAATAAGTATGTAATGAAAAAAGCCAGAATTGTCTCGCTTGCACACAACACGCCTCCTGGTCCTAATCTATGCCTCTACCAAATACTATCAAAATATTCCAAACCATTAAGAAGTTAAGAAGTGCACAAGAATTTGGCTTAGAAATTTGTTCAGGGGACATAATAAGAAAAAAGAACAAAGAAATTATTCTTCTTGCACGTGACACTCTTACTTGACTTGATATATGTCCCCTATCAAATATTATCAAATTATTACAAACATTATGGGAGTTATGACCTGCACAAGACTTCAGTTTCAGGGGAGATAACTACATAAAAAAAGAAAGTGAGAGTTGTCTCTCTTGTATACAACACATTTTCTGGTACTTATCTGGGTCTTTACCAAATATTATCAAAATATTTCAAACCATTAAGAATTTACGGAATGCTTAAGAATTTGGCTAAGGAATTCTTTCAGGGGAGATAACCAGCAAAAAAAATAAAAAAGCAAGAGTTGTCCTTCTTGCATGTGACACTCCTACTTGACCTGATATGTCCCTACTAAATATTATCAAATTACCTCAAACAGTATGGGAGTTATGGCCTGCACAAGATTTCGGCTTCAGAGGAGATAAGTACATAATGAAAAAAGTGAGAGTTCTCTCTCTTGCATGCCACATGCCTACTGATTCTTCTCTTCATCCTTACCAAATATGAAAGCAATCTACTAAAGAATAAAGGTAACATATAACTTTGAAAAAAGGTTAACCAAAAGGTAAACGTCTGGCATCCAGGGAGATAAGTACATAACAAAGAAAGTGAGTTGTCCCTCTTGCACGCAACATGCCTGCTGGTCCTTCTCTTCATCCCTATCAAATATGAAAGGAATCAACTGAAGAATAAGGGTAACATATAACATTGAAAAAATGTTAACCAATAGGTAAACCTCATATGACAGGGGAGATAAGTACATAACAAATAAAAGTGAGAGTTGTCTCTCTTGCATGTTACACGCCTACTGGTCTTCCTCTTCATCCCTACCAAATATGAAAGCAATCCACTGAAGAATAAAGGTAACATATGACTTTGAAAAAAGGTAAACCTCGGACGAGGCTCAATGCCCGCAGGGCCTGACACCAGCCCGCCAGGGCATCGCTAATTTAAAGGACGGCCTGCCCGCCCAGACATCGCTATTTTAAAGGATGGATTTTTTGAAAAACCCGTCCAAAAACTGATCCTTCTGTAAAACAGGCCAAGGTCATCCTATTGTCATCATTTTTCAAACATTGTTGGGTCAATGTCCCAAGCCCCAAGGCCGTTGCCCCTTTGGTTCCAGAGAAGAAGATTTTTAAACGTTTATTACCATATATAAGCGTGGTGGCCATCTTGGTCAAGAGACCCAGATGTGGTGAAAAAAACTTTTGTTGCCCCAGCCCATGGAGGCTCCTATGAAATTTGGCTTTGACTGGCATAGCGGTTTCTGAGGAGAAGATGTTTGAAGAGTCATTGGCCCTATGGTTTCTGAGGAGAAGATATTTGAAGAGTATGGACAATGGACAACCAACGGATGGACGATGGAGACTGCCTATTCTATCAGCTCACGTATGAGCCTAAAGGTTCAGGTGAGCTAAAAATATATAACTAATGTGTTATTTGCTGCAGGACAGATGTTACCATAGCTATTCATGCAGATTTAAAAAGGACATACTAGACATACCAGTAGATATGAAACTACATAAATATGAAATAATGTATTAAATGAGTGGCAACATGTGAAAATGTCCCTTCTGACATATACTCCCAACAGACTCAAATCAGCCTGTGCATCAGGAGTCTGATCAGTCTTTGTTCATCACGAAAACATGCCTATATAATTTTAAACCCCACTTTTATGTAGTAAAACTGGGGTTTACAGGGTATAAATTATTTTTCTTATTTCTGCTCAAAAACATAGAAATCGGGTACTCGTTAGAACTGCCTCGCCAAGGCAGTTCTAACGAGTACCCACAATCTATATTTTGAGCAGAAATAATATGAAAAATATCAGAATTTTTGATCTGAAAATTTTCAGTTTTTGGAGGTGAAATTTTCTATATATTTGAACAGGCGAGTTTTCGTAATGTGTGAACATGAAAAAACTTTGCATCCTTGGCATTCCAAAATGTGCCCAGTGATGATTCTGATCAAACTGTTCGAATGTGCAGGCTGATCTGAATCAGGGTGGATCCATGAAGATTTCTGAGGGTTTTGGATTTAATCATATTACCATACTTACTCTACATATTTGAACAGACAGGCCTGAGCAAACAGTGTAGACCCAGATCAGATGCAACAGAACATGGCATCTGATCAGGGTCTACACTGTTTGCCACCATCCCAGCAGTTTTAAATACTTTCACATGTAGTAAAATGGACTTGCTGACGAGAAGTATAAGGAAAAGTGTCCCAAATTTATTAAAAATTTCTCATGAAAATGAAATTTTGAGTCAAAGGGTGGGTCGACTGAACCCCACAAACCTTCTCAAAATCCGCCCCTGATCTGAATCTTCCCTGGGTGCACATGTTCAAAGGTATGTTTTCTGATATTGCCGTCCATATTAACATAGCTGCTAACACAGATACAACTTATAACCTGAACATAACTAGGCATCTACCATTGCTCCGGATAAGACCTTTTTTTTTTTTTCAACCTAAAAGTACTCATATGTTTCTTATTTCTCCACAAAAACATATGTTGTGGGTACTCATCAGAAGCGCCTCATTGAGGTGCTTCTAATGAGTACCCACAACATATGCTTTCATGGTGAAATAAGAAAAATATTAGGTGGCTACCCACCCACCCCCTTATCTGGAGCTATGATTTACTCAAATATGAATGGATATCTGCTTATTAACCCTTGTCCTGCTGAACCCGGGTATACCCTACCTTTGCAAACAGTGTAGATCCAGATCAGTTGGCTTCTGAAGAAGCCAACTGATCTGGATCTGCACTGTTTGCCATCAAGTATGTGAATTTATAGCAAAAATTTGGATCAAGCAATCTGATTGGCTGAAAATTAGAAGTGGGTGTGGCATCTTAATTTATTCAGCAGGACAAGGGTTAAATGAGCCACATGAGGAAATGTACCGTCTGACATGCTTTCAGTGAAGTCTCCAACCAGCCTTCTCATCTGCGCAGTCTGATCATAGTCTTTGTTGCCTGAATAAATTTTGCATTCTCGGCTATCCAAAATTGTACCCAGTGAAGAGTCTAATCAGACTGCAAATGCTCAGCCTGACATGAACCTTCACTGGGCGCACATATCTAAAATGTGTTACCTGACATTCGGCTCAAATACACTAGGTCTATTGTTCAAAGCATCTATTGCATAACAAAGAGAAGACAATGTAACAAAACAAGAGGCCCACGGGCCACAGGTCGCTCACCTGAGTGACATAGCCACTGCAGATAGGCAGATGTTATGGAACATTTTTCCAATCCTGTCATCGCAACTAATGAAAAGATCATCATTTAAGCAGTTCTTAATTTTGAAGAAGAATATATATGGCATGACAGTCAATGGAGCGTGATCATCTGAACAAACTCTCAATCAAATTTCAACAGTAGGATCAATGTGAAATTTGGTAGCAAATGGCTAAGTGGTTTCTGAAGAATCATGATTTTATACATGTAAACAGCTCAGTGGCAAGGAAATATAATAAACATAAACAAGATGGCAGACATCTTAGATTTCCAATCAAAATGATTTTAGCTACTGTTGATCTACAAGTCACCTCGATATTTCCAATGAACTTTGAGTCAATTGCCCTTTCAGTTCAGGAGAAAAAGTTCAAAACAGATTTTCAAGATGGACGCCATGGCCGCAATTTGGGAGTTCCTATCGCAAAGATTTTTCGTTATTTTTTTTATCTATAAATCACCCTGATGCTTCCTGCCAAGTTTTGAGTCAACTGGCCTTTCAATTCTTGGATTTCCCAGTGGAACAATTTTAGCTATATTTATACCTACAAGTCATCCGGATGCTTCCTACCAATTTTCAAATCAACTGGCCCTTTGGTTCAGGAAAACAAGCAAAAAAAAAAAGAGTTTCAAGATGGCCGCCATCTTGGATTTCCGATCCAAACAACTTAATCTATTTTAGATCTACAAGTCACCCCAATGTTTCCTACCAAGTTTCGAGTCAAATGGCCTTTCAGTTCAGGAGAAGTGAAAAATTGATTTTAAAGATGGCTGTCATGGCGGCCATCTTGGATTTCTGATAAGGATGTTTTTAGCTATTTTTGATCTACAGGTCACCCTGATGCTTCCTACCTACAATGTGGTTTAATGTCAATAAGCCTTTCCGTTCAGGAGAAGAAGTGAAAAATAGAATTTCAAGATGGTCACCATGGTGGCCATCTTGGGTTTCGAATTGGAACGATTTTAGCCATTTTTGATCTATAAGTCACCATGCTTCCTACCGAGTTTCAAGTCAATTGGCTTTTGGGTTTAGGAGAAGAAGCAAAAAAAAAGATTTTCAAGATGGCCACCATGGCAGCCATTTTGGATTTCCGATCAGCAGGATTTTAGTTATTTTTGATCTACAA
Organism: Anodontia alba; assembly: GCA_964016985.1. Classification (NCBI taxonomy): domain Eukaryota; kingdom Metazoa; phylum Mollusca; class Bivalvia; order Lucinida; family Lucinidae; genus Anodontia; species Anodontia alba. Next base: position 21,853,487 of record OZ024824.1, read on the forward strand.
GTCACCCTGGTACTTCCTACCAAGTTTGGAGTGAATTGGCCTTTCCGCTAAGGAAATGAAGTGAAAAATAGATTTTCAAGATGGCGGCCATGGCAGCCAATTTGGATTTCGGATGAGAATGATTTTAGCTATTTTTGATCTACAAGTCACCCCGATGCTTCCTACCAAGTAGTGAGTCAATTGGCATTTGGGTTTAGGAGAAGAAGCGAAAAATAGATTTTCAAGATGGCTGCCATGGCGGCCATCTTCGATTTCCAATAGGCACAATTTTAGCTATTGTTTTTATCTATAAGTCACCCTGATGCTTCCTAGTAAGTTTGGAGTCAATTGGCCTTTCAGTTCAGGAGAAAAAGTGAAAAATAGATTTTCAAGATGGCGGCCATCTTGGATTTCTGATCAGAACAATTTTGCTATTTTTGATCACCAAGTCACCCCAATACTTCCTACCAAGTATCGAGTCAATCCGCCCAGGGGCATAGGAGGAGTAGGCTTTTAAAGCAATTTCTGACGCCGCAGGACAGACTACGGACATTGACTTTGTTTGTGTTGAGGTTTTACGGCCCAGTCAACCCAATGGGGTCATGTCGAGCACGGTCAGTTTACCTAACCACACGTTTACTGGGCAGGCTTAGTCCTCTAAGCGGTTAACCAGTATTGTGCACATTCTTTCGCCAGAAACTGACAACTGCCCTTCTTAAATCAGCAGAAGGGAGAGAATGACTGTAGAAAATATTTCATGATCAATCTCCACGAAAGAATGTTGCCGACCTCGGCAGGGGTTGAACCCGGGACCTCCTGGTCTCCAGTCAGACGGCGCATCCAACTGAGCCACCGAGGCCGGCACGGACATTGACTGACCACAATAGCTCACCATGAGCACTTTGTGCTCAGTTGAGCTAAAAATTTGAGCAAATTTGGCTCAGTGGCTTCAGAGAAGAAGTTGTCTGAAATTCTCAACAATTTTCCCATACAAATGCTACAGGGCTCACACAAATGCATAGGGAAGCAAACTTGACCTTGCCGTAAAATGGTCAAATGTCAACGTAAAACAATCTTTTTAGCAACTTTGGTAGATCTCCTGTCCCCGATGATTTATGCACAGATTCAGCCCCAAGGCATCCTCGGTTCTTGAGAAGAAGATTTTTAAAGGGTTTTACCATATATGGGCATGGCGGCCATCTTGGTCAATGAACCACGACCATTTTAGTAATCTTTCGTTCCTCCGACCTAAGAAGCCTCAATATGAAATTTGAGCAAATTTAGTCCTTTGGAATTCTCAACAATTTACCTATTCAAATGTATGGGGCTCACACAAATGCATAGGGAAGCAAACTTGACCTTGCCGTAAACAAGGTCAAGTGTCAACGTATGACAGTTCTTTTAGCAACTTTGGTAGACCTCTCGTCCCCGATGATTTGGCCAAAGATTCAGCCCCAAGGCATTCTCGCTTCTGGAGAAGAAGATTTTTTAAAGGTTTTTACCATATATGGGCATGGCGGCCATCTTGGTCAACAAGCCGCAACAATTTTAGCAATCTTTTGTTTCACCACCCTAAGGTGTTCCATATGAAACCTGAGCAAAATTGGCTCTGAGGCTTCAGAGGAGAAGTTGTTTGAAATTCTAAACAATTTTCCCTTTCAAATGTATGGGGCTCATACAAATGCATAGGGAAGTGAACTTGACTTTGCTGTAAAAATGTAAAACGTCAACGTACGACAATTCTTTTAGCAACTTTGATAGACCTCCCGTCCCTGATGATTCGTGCAAAGATTCAACCCCAAGGCATCCTCGGTTCTGGAGAAGAAGATTTTTAAAGGTTTTTACCGTATATGGGCATGGTGGCCATCTTGGTCAAGGGACCTCGACCATTTTAGCAATCATTCCCCCACCCTAAGGAGGCTCCATATGTAATTTGACCTAAATTGGTTCAGCGGCTTCAGAGGAGAAGTCATTTGAAATGAGCATAGCTCAGGTGAGCTAATAACTGTAACAAAACAATTTAAAATACACTGATCTGTCTACTTAACAACAAGAGGACCATGATGGCCCTATAACGATCACCTGAGTATCATAGCACTTTGAGAACCTGACCTAGAACTGATCAAGGCAAACATTCTGATCAAAATTCAAAATGATTATATTAACAAGTAAGACAATGTAGCATGTCTAATGGACTGTGAAGTAGAGGTCAAGGTCAAATATAGATAACTTCACTCAAGGGGCCATGCTAAGATGTATGCATGTACTAAGTATCACTTGCTATAGGAGCAATAGTTACTGAGAAACTGACCTAAACACAAACAATTCACAAGTACCAAATATCACTCTGAAGGACAAATAATTACTGAGAAACTGACCTATATGGAAAAACTTAAGAAAGCCACTGGACAGTGAAATATACGTCACCTAAAAATCATCAAGACAAACATTTTGTGCAAGATTCATGATGATCACTTCAAAAATGTGACCTCTAGGGCGTCAACAAGGTTTTCTTTTGATTTGACCTGCTGACCTAGTTTCTGACATCAAGTCATCCAGTTTTAGCTAGACCTAGAAATCATCAAGATGAACATTTTGAACAATATTTATGATCATTATTTAAACAAGAGGGCCATGATGGCCCTGTAACGCTCACCTAAGTATCATAGCACTTTGAGAACCTGACCTAGAACTGATCAAGGCAAACATTCTGACCAAAATTCAAAATGATTATATTAACAAGTAAGACAATGTAGCATGTCTAATGGACTGTGAAATAGAGGTCAAGGTCAAATATGGATAACTGCACTCAAGAGGCCAAGCTGTATGCATGTACTAAGTATCACTGGCTGTAGGAGCAAGAGTTACTGAGAAACTGACCTAAACACAAACACTTCACAAGTACCAAATATATCTCTGTAGGAACAATAATTACTGAGAAACTGACCTAAACAGAAAAATCTAAAGAAAGTCACTGGACAGTGAAATATACGTCACCTTGAAATCATCAAGACAAACATTTTGAGCAAGGTTCGTGATGATCACTTCAAAAATGTGACCTCTAGAGCATCAACAAGGTTTTCCTTTGATTTGGCCTGGTGACCTAGTTTGACATAGTGACCCAGTTTTAAACTAGACCTAGATATCATCCAGACAAACATTTTGAGCAATATCTATGATGATTATTTAAAAAATGTAACCTCTGGAGTGGTAACAAGGTTTTCCTTCGATCTGGCCTGGTGACCTAGAGTTTGACCCCACATGACCCAGTTTCAAACTTGACTTAGAAATCATCAAGACAAACATTTTGAGCAACATTCATGATGATTGTTTCAAAAATGTGACCTCTAGAGTGTTAACAAGGTCTTCCTTTGATTTGGCTGGTGACCTAGTTTTTGACTCCAAATGACCAATTTTCAAACCTGACCTAGAAATCATCAAGGCACACATTTTGAGCAACATTCATGATGATTGTTTCAAAAATAGAACCGCTAGAGTGTTAACAAGGTTTTCTGCTGATTTGGCCCGGTGACCTAGTTTTTGACCCCAAGTAACCCAGTTTGGAACTTGACCTAGAACTCATCAAGACAAACATTTTGAGCAAAATTCATGATGATTGCTTCAAAAATGACCACTAGAGTGTTAACAAGGTTTTCCATTGATTTTGCCTGGTAACCTAGTTTTTGACCCCAAGTGACCGAGTTTCAAACTTGACCTACAAATCATCAAGACAAACATTTTGAGCAAGATTCATGATGATTGCTTGAAAAATGTGACTGCTAGAGTGTTAACAAGGTTTTCCGCTGATTTGGCCAGGGGACCTAGTTTCAAACTTGACCTAGAAATCATCAAGACAAACATTTTGAGCAAGATTCATGATGAATGCTTCAAAAAATCTGGAGTGGCTAGAGTGTTAACAAGGTTTTCTGCTGGTTTGGCCTGGTGACCTAGTTTTAGACCCCAAGTGACCCAGTTTCGAATTTGATCTAGAACTCATCAAGACAAACATTTTGAGCAAGATTCATGGTGACTGCTTCAAAAATGAAGTTTTTTAAAAGTAAAACATATTTTAACGAGTAATACTTAACCTATAGATAATGTGCTATTCTCTTCTGTTTTCACACCTTCCACAGAAAAAACGACCTTTCAGTCGTTAATTAAAGCCTTAAACCAGAAGGTCCCTTAGGCAGTTACCTGTGTGACGTAACTCTTCCCGCTCAAGTGACCACGTGTCAGTTTCTTTTATGTGTAAAACAATAGACACAATTAGGAGAGATAAGCGAGGGTGGACGGAGGGAGATAATTGATTATCTATAGGTTAAGTATTACTCGTTAAAATATGTTTTACTTTTAAAAAACTTCATTTTAACTTCATAATACATTAACCTATAGATAATGTGCTAGAATTTGCAGAATAGGAGGGAGGTGCTCTCCTAATTCTAACACCAATAATATCTCACCACTTCTGGTTAAGACTCAGGAAACTCAAAGGAATCAGATACATTCTAATTCTATATTTAATAGAAAGAATGATCTAGATTCACAAAATAGCATATCTTTAAGGTGTTATGATCTAACAACCTTATATATAATAGTAGACTCTAGAGGAAGCCAGTTCTTAAGTCTCAGAGACCTAACATTGCCCCCCCCCCCCCCCCCCCCTTTTTCTTTTTGGGAAACAACAATTGGCTTCAAAAAGAAAAAGGAGTCATTGAGACATAACATAAATATTCCATCGCAAAGTAGGCTAGGAATATAGAAATATTTTCAAAACAAAATTTGTAAAACAAAAAGCCAAGACCATACACTGTAAGTAGTCTATGTAGGGTCTTGAATAAATAAGGAAAAGTCTACTCGGTGGAGTTTCCTATAGATAACTGACATATGTAGATATTTTGGATAAAATTATAGATATGTGAAGCTATGTAATTGTAATAGTCTAAGCTATTAGAATTATAAACTAATTAGATTCTGTTAATTGGAGCGACAGGACAGTTTCCGATGAACAGACACAGACTTAAAATAACCATAATGTATAATTATTTCCCTTTGATCAAATTAAAGAAGGGGAGATAATAAAAGTAGATGGAGTTAACTTAACTATAACTAAGCTATCCATCAGAAGAAAAAAAAGGTATAGACAAACATAATGGTTAAAACTATTGCTAGACTAATTGTATTACGAATTTTTAGTCAAGCAATAAAATAATACAGAGTTTGCATAAAACTGATGGGAAGAAAAAAACAACCTAAACCATTGATAATTAGTTTTGTCATAGAGATATAAAAGCGTTTGATGTCCTGACAAAATAATAAAGAAGAAACTGTCAACATCATAACTTAAGAGTTTGACAGAGAATAAGAGATAAGAATAAGGTTGATCGCAGCTAACTGTAACACGGTCATAGTTTGGCTAAATCTTACCGTATTGATAAGATTAAGCAATAATAAATAAGCTGGATAGAATCTTTCTATACCAGAAGATTGCCATGAAAAGTACTCCTGAGTAAATAATCATGGAAATCAAGAAATGTTAAAAAATCCACTTTGAAATGACGAATCAAAATGTTCATAAAAAGAGAAGGACTCAGAGAAAAAGTAATAGTGTGATAATCTCTGAAGAAAGATTATACAATAATACTGATTAATAATCTCAAAAACACTTAATTTATAAGTTAAGAGATAGTATTACTATTCTATACGCATATTTAAGAATAGTAAGAAATATATGAATACTAAATTAAAATTATACTACGGAACAAAATTCCTGCTATAAATAAAAGGTTAAGCGTAACTATTTATTAAGCAAGGAATTATTAAACATATAACTCGCTATAAAATTACTGCCCAGAAATTTTATAGATAAATATTCAATCAAATTTTTAGAATTGAATATTAATAGAATAAAATCTATGTCTGCATAATTGGTAATTCCTGAAATATCAAATTACGTACTCGCAAATGAATTCAGGAAGAAAATATATATATATATATATATATATATATATATATATATACTCTCGAGATCTATGCGTAAACCATAGAGAGTAATAAAATAATATTATTACCACGATCCCTGACGGAAGGGTAAAATCATGTATATGAAAGAGATAATAATTAATTTAACGTCATATAGGTTTAAGATAAAATTTGTTTAATCTAACCAATATGCAGCAACAGTGACTCGATATTCTGTATTCGTACGTAGAAAAAGAGTACTTAGTCATTAGAATTTTGTATGATTGAAATAGAGATAATGGGATCTAAAAGGATGTATCTCCATGAACTGAATCGAAGGATAATATCCATTCTAAAGAACTAGGGCTTGTTTTAGGCTTAGTTTAACAAGCGTAGAATTGAATTATTTCCAAGTATTCATGAAGTCATTATGCTCTGAATACTGAGAAAAATGTTAAAATATTGTTTAGGAAATAAAAAAGTGACTAGTCCACAATGTTAGCTAGATTTAAACCTGGAACGTAGCGAGAAGGTCAATCTAACTTAAAAGTAAGATGAGAAAGATAAATAATGAAGATAGATATATAAATATCGGTATAATATATCATCTCCAACTATTATCAAATAATCTGAATGTTTAAAAGCATAAATGCTACTCGAAAGTTTATTTACCGAATGTATAATCGGAGAAACTTTCAGTATGTTCAAAAACGTATCACAAAAGTAAGATCTGACCAAGTTGTGAAGTTAATATAAACATATTCTATATTATAAATTGAAGCAGTGCATTTCAAAATCATCAAAACGTCTTGAAATGACTTATTGTGTGGAAAATAAATAAATATCCAGTTTCGGAAAAGATATTTATCTATATATATAGACCATTTTTGATGCGGACTGGAAATCAAGATATTAATCTTTGCATTATTCGCAAACTGAACTTGAACTCTTAGCGAGAATTACTATGATCCCTTTAACGAATGTAAACATTAAGAAGGGGTAAAGAGATAATTAAGTGTGTCTTAATTCTTTACCGGCTCGTAATTAAGGATGTTTTCCCTTTTGTCTAAGCCTAGACTATAGATTGATTAATATGAATATAATAATATCTGCTATTATGAGGTAAACTCTCGTTAATTAACCTCTAAGCATATATCAAAAATATATAACAACATAATCTAGAGCTTCGGTAAGTTTAGAGGAAGGAAATGATTGACTTTGGCAGTTTCTGAATAGTTACAAAGTCAAGAAAAAAAATATCAAAAGGGAAGTATTGTATATAATATCTAATTTAGGCAATAATAATCTGTCACGTACTGAATAATTAATGCCTTTACTAAATATGTATCCATTGTCAATACCAATGTGCAAGAAAAGTTTTGATTGACATGGACTCTAGTTATAAATAAAATATTAGAGGTATAGAGCTAGTCGAAGCAAAACTATTCCTCAATAAGATAAAGTAGACCTATAATATACGAGGATTAATTGGGTCTAGAAATTATAATCATAATAAAATTATTATTCCAATATGAAGAATCTTCGGCGTAATAGATTCTTACTGAGGCAAAAATATCTGGTATATTGCTATCGTAGTCTTAAATGATCCAGAAGAAAAAATAAAACAGGCAAAGTAAAGAACTTATCGAATTATATCTATGCCTAAATATAAGATTTTCTTCTTATTTATTATTTTATAGCAGAGTTTAAACAGAGCACGACTGACCTAGACTCTTATATAATCAATCAAAAGATAGTATAAAATAGAATAATAGCTTATCGGATCAACTATTTTCCATGTAGAAAAGGCAAAAGGAAAATATGTACCTCAACTAGAATTTTAAATCGTAGTAATCTAGAGAGGTAGCGAATAAATAAATAAAATGTTAATTTATTTATCTGGTTGGTGTAAATTTCCGATACCTTAAGAATGAAAAATTAATAGAAAGTAGAAAAGATCGATTGCTACTTTCTTGTCAATTTACTCCTTAGATTACATGCTGATTACATATCGGAGCATGTAGAAGAAAAACGGGAGGAAAGAAGAAAAATTTTTAGATTTCGTGTATATTTTTCTTCTTATAAATAACGATAGTTTTATAGTTCACCTTTGCCCTAGAGCCGAATAAGGTGAATATGTAAGAAGTTAATCCCTTTGTAGCGAATAAAAGAGATATAATTATAGCTGGAAGTATCTTCTACACTTAGTGAATGAATTGCGAATTTGATCGTAACCGATAATTCTTAATTCATTTTCAATAATAAATATATATATAGAATTTAAGTCAAGTTCAAAAGTGACTGGACAGAATTCAACAATATAAGTGGCTACTAGGTATTAGAACCCATCGCTGTCATTCAATAACCTATAACCCAAGACTATACATGTCTATAGTGGTTAATAAATAAATATATGTTGAGCGAGTACTAGTGCCTACTACTCGGACACTAGTAATCCGACACAAAGTCTACGAAACTACTGCCCGGTGGAATTTCCTTAGAATGACCTGGAACTACTCTGTGGAATTTCCTTAGAATGACCTGGCACTACTCTATGACCCGGCACTACTCTACGAAGTGCACTACTCTACGAAGTGCCTCCCGATGAAATTTTCGTTAGAGCCGGAATTTAACCGCTTTCTAGCGAATGAAAGAGATAAAACATAATTTGAATGACCTGGCACTAGTCTACGAACTGCTGCCCGGTAAAAATTTTGTTATAGTCGGAAGTTTAACTCTTTCTAGCGGATAAAAGAGATAAAACATAAGTTAATTTAAAATATTAATGGAATTACACTCCTATAATAAGTCAATGGAATATTAAAGATACTAGTCTGATTCGGGAAAGACTGTACAGAATTTTATGTATGAAAAGTTACTATGTATTTCACTTAATTACCTATATCCACTGACTTAAACGTGAATGGAGCTCTATGAACGATAATAGATTGTTCGGGAATTAGTGATTACTATTTTGACACTAGTTACCCGACATAATGACCGGACACTAGTATTCGTAACTGTTGCCCGGTAAAGTTACAAGTAATTTGACAAATTGATCGGATAGTAGTATTCGTAACTCTAGTCCGATGAAAAAGGGAGATTATATATGAAAACTGAGCGGGCACAAGTATTTGAAACTTTTTCCCGATGATAATTAATTATTAAGAAAAATTGACCAGACACTTTCTGTAAAAGTTCGCCTGGTGAAAAATCAGAAATAATATAATAATATGACCGGGTATTAGTATCAGAAATATTACTGATACTTTGCCCGGTGAACATTTTTTAATAATTAGACATAATGACCGGAAGTTAGTATACGTGACTATTTTGTCCAGTGAAATATGTCAAAAACTAAGTCTTTCCAGAAAATAATTAAATTATTGACTGGAGACTAGTTGACTGGTGCCTGGTTGACTGGTGACTGGTGCCTGGTTGACTGGCACCTGGATGACTGGTGCCTGGTTGACTGGCATCTGGTTGACTGGTGACTGGTGAAGCTGACTGACTGGTGCCTGGTTGACTGGTGACTGGTGGACTTAGACTTTATCGGATACTAAGTACCCAAAGATGCCACCTTGATGGGTCTTACCCCAGCAGTAAAGCCATATGGGGTGGGGCTCCCATCAGTAAAGAATTGTCTTATAACCCATCAAGGGTTGACAAGTTCTTTACAATCAGCTTCTCCACCACGAGAATCTTTAGCCAACTGAAGATCTCTGCAAATAAAAGTCCAGGAAAAACATATCGTAATTGCTTAATAACCTGGAACGAAAAGAACAAAAATATTCTGCATATATAAACACGACTATCGAACCGATCGCGCACGAGCGTTGTGCCGAATAGCGAGAGTCGCGAAAACGCATGTGGAAAAAGACCAGTCAAAAAATACATGAAGTCGAAAATTGAAAATTTTAAATAATAACACAGAAAGTGAAAGGAGTGATAAATAAACAAAAGAAACACAAGGATACAGAAATTTATCCGTGAGGAAAGAAATAATCCAAATTTCTATCACAGGTAAATAATCCTTGTTGAATTTCTTTGTCCACAGAAAAGAAACTGACACGTGGTCAATTGAGCGGGAAGAGTTACGTCACACAGGTAACTGCCTAAGGGACCTTCTGGTTTAAGACTTTAATTAACGACTGAAAGGTCATTTTTTCTGTGGAAGGTGTGAAAACAGAAGAGAATAGCACATTATCTATAGGTTAATGTATTATGAAGTTAAAATGTGACCGCTAGAGTTAACAAGGTTTTCCTTTGATTTGACCTGGTGACCTAGTTTTTGAACCCAAGTGACCCAGTTTCAAACTTGACCTAGAACCCATTAAGGCAAACATTTTGAGCAATATTTATGATGATTGCTTCAAAAATGTGACCTCTAGAGTGTTAACAAGTTTTTCCTTTGATTTAACCTGGTGACCTAATTTTTACCCTGTGACCCAGTATCAAACTTGACCTAGATTTCATAGGGGCAAACATTCTGGGCAAGTTTCATCAAGACTGGGTCAAGACTATGACCTCTAGAGTGTTAACAAATGATGAACGATGAACTAGAGTGTTGACGATGAACGACGGACTACGAAGGACGATGAACAGAGGGTGATCACAATAGCTCACCCTGAGCTTTTGCTCAGGTGAGCTAAAAAGACCATGCTGGCCAAGTTCACTGCTTTAAGATTTTTGTATAAATATTATGTTCATGAGTGACATGATGGTTCTAAAAAATGAAGAAGCAATGCCATATATGGCAATTAGTGCCTCATTTTTTTTATCTGATCTTCAAAACTTCTATATATAATTATAGGGAAAATAAGCCCCGCCCTCTGGCACCCATGTTCTTTGATGAATCATGATGGCTTGAACAATCTTGGTAGAGAGCCATCAAAGGAACATTTCTGCCAAATTATATTTAAATTGGTCCAGTGGTTTCTGACAAGAAGATTTTTATAGTTTTCTGTACAGACATTTACCCAAAATAAGCCCTGCCCGCTAGCCACCATATTTTTTAATGAATCATGATACTGTAGTTTCAACAATCTTGGTAGGGATCACCAAAGGAACGTTTCTGCCTAACCAGAGGCGAAAAATTCCCTCAAAACTTACTCGCCCTTATGGTCTAAATTTTTCTCTAAGGTGCTAAAAATGAAGAAAAAGTGAAGGAAGTTCCGAAAATCTCACTCGCACTGCCTTAAAATTTACTCGTAAATGTGAGTGGGCAAGTGGAATTTTACACTGCAGCTAACTATATTGAAACTGGTCCAGTGGTTTCTGACGAGATTTGTAAAGTTTTCTAAATAGATATATACAGAAAAAAAAACCAGCCCCCTGGCAGCCATGTTATTTGACAAATCATAATGGCTTGGACAATCTTGGTAGGGGGTCACCAAAGAAACATTTCTGCCAAATTAATTGAAATTGGTTCAGTCTTTTCTGACAAGAAGAATTTTAAAGTTTTATACATAGATATATAGGGAAAATAAGCCCCGCCCTCTGGCGGCAAACTTGTTTGACAAATCTTGATGGTTTAAACAATCTTGGCAGAAGGTCACCAATGAAACACTTCTGTCAAATTATATTGAAATCAGTCCAGTGGTTTCTGACAAGAAGATTTTTAGTTTTTTTCTTTAGGTTGCCATGGCAACCAGAATCCTTCATGGATTCGCAATCTTTGAACAATTTTAGTCAGTACCACCCAAGGATCATTCCTGTGAAATCTGGTTAAAGTTGGCTCAGTGGCTTAGGAGGAAATGTTGTTTAAAGAAATTGTGGATGGACGGACAGATGACGAGGACGACAAAGGACATTGAATGATCAAAAAAGGTGTTTCAAGAGCTACCCACATTACTCTTCATAAAAAAAAAATACTGTCATCAAAAAAGTGTCATTTCTGGAACTAAAGCAAGTGACCTGTGTGGATAGTTCATGTATAAAGGGGTAAAACTAATTAAGGATTTGTAATAAAAACAAATATAAAGCAATTATTCATTACTCAATCTTCAGTACAGTCAAACCTGTGTTAAGCAAGCACTTATGGGAAAGCCAAAAAAACTGGCTGCTTCAGACAGGTGCTTGCTCAATACAGGTAGATTTCTTCTTTTTTGTCTTTAATGGGATCTAACACAGTGGCCTTTCAAGGCAGGTGATTGCTTAATACAAGTGGCTGAAACTGATACCTTAACTATAAAGTTAAAACACCAATCTGATAGTGAACCGGATTTATATAACTGGAATATTGAGCCATTCAAACAGAAATCAATCACATGACACATGTTACCATAATAACCCTAAGTATTGGGACACCTTATCTACTTACCACACTTGTCCTAAAATTTGAAATAGCCCATTCTGCTATCTCTTGATGTGTCTGAAATATTGCTGTATATATGGCAAACAGTGTAAACCCTGATCAGATGCCGCATTCTGTCGCATCTGATCTGGGTCTACACTGTTTACAAAGGCTTATCTGTCCCAATACATGTAGTTAGGTTTATAACCTACTATTAATGTAGGTCTAAATCCTTTTCTACATCTACACAGTCCGACAAGCAAACAGAAGTAATATTATCAAAGTACAGACCAAAAAAGCACAAAGCACCACCTCTGCAAGGCACTAAAAGAAAAAAATAAGAAATTACATGTAAGACTATATGCATAAAACAGTAACAATATACAATACATGGACAGTTAATGATTAAATGAACAAAGAGAAGCAACAAAAGAAGGTTAAAGAATTTGACACTGTAGGATTTAAACAATATATGGATAGTTAATGATTAAATGAACACAGAGAAGCCTCAAAAGAAGGCTAAGGAATGTGACATTATAAAAAATAAAACACAAACAATACATAGATACAGTGAACCCTCATTACAACAAAAGCATTAGTTCCCAAAGATGTTGCCATTAAAATGAATTTGCTGTTATAAAGAATCCTTAGTGGACTGAATACTATGTAAGGAAGACCTTGTTTTATTCTTATTTCCTCACTGAATACATGTTTTTGATATTTGTTAGAATCACCTCAGTGAGGCAATTCTAACAAATATCCAAAACATGTTACTTGAGGTTTGACAATATTCTTACATAATTTCTCATTAACTGTCACCTCTTAAGCAAAAGTTTATTGACATTTGATTGTCATTATAATAAATTTTGTCGTTTTATCGAGTGGCGGTATTAAGAGGGTTGGCTGTAGTTGATGATAAAACGATCACAGAGAAGCCAGAAAAGAAGGTTACGGTAAATGTCCTAAAATTTCGAACACTTTATTCTCTACTATTCTGGCCTAAATTATGCTTCTTATGCACTCGTTTCTTAAAATACTTAGTGGAATGGCAAACAGTGTAGACCCTGATCAGACTGCTCCTTCAGGAGCAGTCTGATCTGGGTCTGCACTGTTTAAATATGTCATTTTATCAGAAATTTTGGTGTTCGAATTTTTAGGACATTTACCGTAATTATAAGAAATTTGACACTATAAGAATAAAACACAAATAATATATGAACAGTTAATGATAAACATACAGAAGCCACAAAAGAAGGTAAAAGGAATGCTAGGCTAGAGGAATAAAACACAAACAATATATGGAGAGTTAAAGACCAAAAATACATTGAGAAGCCACAAAATTAGGTTAACCCTTATCCTGCTGTTCACGACAAATCCTACCTTTGCAAATAGTGTAGATCCAGATCAGATGGCTTCTGAAGAAGCCATCTGATCAGGATCTACACTGTTTGTCATTCAGTTTGTGAATTTAAACGAAAACATTATATGATGTAATCTGATTGGCTGATAGTCAGAAATGGGTGTGGCTAATTAAATTATTCAGCAGAATAAGGGTTAAGAAACATAGAATAAGGGTTAAGAAACATATGTGTTAGTATAAAACACAAATGACAGGGGACAGTTAATGATGAAATGAACAAAGAGAATTGTTTGTTTTGAGGTTTTACGGCCCAGTCAACCCAATGTGGTCATGTCAAGCATGGTCAGTTTACCTAACCACACCTTTACTGGGCAGGCTTAGTCCTCAAAGTGGTTAACCAGTATTGTGCACATTCTTTCGCCAGAAAGAACAAAGAGAAGCCACAAAAGAAACAGAAAAGGAATGTGAAATTATAAGAATACAACACAAACAATACATGGACAGATAATGATGAAAGAAACATAGAAAAGCCATTTAAGTGAATTAATGAACGTGAGATATCAAAACACAAACCACACAAAAATACAAACAGTACACGGTACGATCAAAAAGTTCTCAGCCCGATATACTTAGAATGAATAGATTAAAATGAAACCACAATCAGTTGATAATTTCATCTTATTCAATGTCTTTGGTAGTAAAAATAAAATTTCTAAGCTATTGATTTCAGAAGGAATTCGCTGCAAACAGGGGAAGAGTGTGTTAAACTGAGAAAATGGACAAAGTTGGAGCAGTCATAAAGTACTTCTGTACGAAGGGCATGTCCCTTAAGGACATTCATGACCACTTCATTAAAACCCTTGGGTATGAGCCTCCTTCTTACAGCCAGGTGAAGAAATGGGCTGCTGAAATTAGGAGAGCAGGGAGCGGGGAGGATAACAAGAAATCCGTGGAAAGCGATGTCGCACCTGTGGGGATTAAGTCATACAAGTTCCTATTTGTATTGAAAAAAATCTATTTTGCAGTATTCAAGAAATTGATGGGTTAGTTTGTAAGAAAAATGGACAAAGTAGAAAATTTGGAATATTGGCTTGCAAAATTTGATCTAAACCTGTCCATTATTTCACAAGATATTGATATTGAGTGGATATCATTTTTGCCCATTAATCAAGGCCAGTAACAGCTGAAAATTGACAAAAAAAGTCATGTGACAATCCCAAGCTAGGTATTGATAACAACAATATGTATGCAAACTATGATCCTAGTCCATCAATTCTTTCACAAGATATTGAGCGAAAACCAATTTTGGGCATAAATCAAGGGCCCCTAACTCTGCTGAAATGAATCTGAGATTTATGTGCAAAAAATATGCATATCTTCAGACCATGACTTAATCATCTGTGAAGTTTCAAAACTACTGGCCTAAAACTGCAGGAGGAGTTGCGCTCACAAAACACCCACTGACTAAAAGGGTTTTAGGTAAAAACTGACTGTTAACAGAGCGGAAAAAGTTGAAAAAAAAAAATCTGAGATTTATGTGCAAATAATATGCAAATCCTCAGACCATGACCTAATCATCTGTGAAGTTTCAAAACTATTGGCCTAAAACTGCAGGAGGAGTTGCGCTCATGAGACACCCACTGACTATAAGGGTTTTAGGTAAAAACTAACTAAGTTAACAAAGCGGAAAAAGTTGAAAAAAAAATCTGAGAATTATGAGCAAACAATATGCACATCTACACACCATGGCCAAAACATCTGTGAAGTTTCAAAATGATTGGCCAAAAACTGTAGGAGGAGTTGCGCTCACTAGACACCCACTGACTAAAAGGATTTTAGGAAAAAAAAACAGACTAAGTTAACAAAGCGGAAAAAGTTGAAAAAAAAATTTGAGAATTATGAGCAAACAATATGCACATCTACACGGCATGGCCAAAACATCTGTGAAGTTTCAGAAGAATTCCGCGGAAGGCGTCATCGCACCTGCTGGCGCAAAAGTCACAGGAGCCACAATCAGAATGTGGTTATTAAATAAGTTTATTTCATTCTTAGCAGTGCTTACTTGGAAAACTGGGTTGAAAAAAATGTAGACAAAGTGCCTAGTGGGGCACATATATTCCAGGCCAGTCCCATTCCCTCTAATGGCTATATCTTCAGCACTGACTTTTCGTCTCATACAGCCCAATTATAATGAAACGCTGACGTAAAATGTGTAAAAGTCACTGGAGCATGAAATATAGGTCAAGGTCACGGGTCAAGGTACCTGCTAATTCAGTACATCAAGGAGAAGCACAATGCAAGGTATGATGGTTGTAGGCCTTATAGTTGAGTTATCAAACATCAACGTAAAATGTGTCAAATATAGGTCAAGGTCACTGGGTCAAGGTACCTGCCAAGCCAGGGCAATGAGGTGAAGCACTATGCAAGGTTTAGTGGTTGTAGGTCTTATATATGAGGAGATACCAAACATCAATGTAAAATGTGTCAAAGTCACTGGAGTGCACAATATAGGTCAAGGTCACCAGGTCAAGGTACCTGTCGAGTCAGTACATCGAGAAGAAGTGCTATATAAGGTTTGGTGGTTGAAGGCCTTACAGTTGAGGCCATATGGAAGGGTGACCTAAAAGGTGTAAAAGTCAATGGAGCGTGAAATATAGGTCAAGGTCACCCAGTCAAGGTACCTGCAGAGTCCGTACATTGAGGAGAAGCACTATGCAAGGTTTGATGGTTGTAGGCCTTATAGCTGAGGAGATATTGAACGTTGACGTAAAATGTGTAAAAGGCACTGGAGCTCAAAATATAGGTCAAGGTCACCGGGTCAAGATACCTGCCAAGTCAGTACATATAGGAGAAGCACTATACAAGGTTTGGTGGCTAGAAGTCTTACACTTGAGGAGATCTGGAACGTTGATGTAAATTATGTCAAAGTCACTGTAGCCAAAATATAGGTTAAGGTCACCAGGTCAAGGTATCTGCTAAGTCAGAACATTGAGGAGAAGCACTTTGCAAGGTTTGATGGTTGTAGGCCTTATAGTTGAGGAGATATTGAACGTTGACGCAAAATATGTCAAAGTCACTGGAGCGCAAAATATAGGTCAAGGTCACTGGGTCAAGGTATCTGCCAAGTCTGTACATCTAGAAGAAGCACTATGCAAGGTTTGGTAGTTGTATGCCTTATAGTTGAGAAGATCTGGAATGTCAACGTAAATTGTGTCACAGTCAATGGAGCGCAAAATATAGGTCAAGGTCACTGGGTCAACATATCTGCCAAGTCAGGAGGTCAGGGAGATGTGTCATGCAAGGAATGATGGTTGTTGTAGAATTGTAGTTGATTAGAATACTAACTTTGACGTAAATGTCGAACTTCGACATAACAGAACTGTTAAGAGACAGACGGACGGACGGACGGACGAACGGACAGACGAATGGAAAAGCGGGCACCTATGTCGCAAAGTCAGGAGGTCAGGGAGATATTTCAAACAAGGTTTGATGGTTGTTTAGTCTTGTAGTTGATTAGAATACTAACTTTGACATAAATGTCGAACTTCGACATAACAGAACTGTTAACAGACGGACAGACAGATGAATGGAAAAGTGGGCATCTGTGTCGCAAAGTCGGGAGGTCAGGGAGATGTTTCATGCAAGGTTTGATGGTTGTTTAGTCTTGTAGTTGATTAAAGTACTAACTTTGACATAAATGTCGAACTTCGACATAAATGTTGACAGACGGACGGACGAATGGACAGACATACCGAAAAGCGGACGACTATGTTGCAAAGTCAGGAGGTCAGGGAGATGTTTCATGCAAGGTTTGATGGTTGTTTAGTCTTGTAGTTGATTAGAATACTAACTTTGACATAAATGTCGAACGTCGACATAAATGTTGACAGATGGACGGACAGACGGACGGACGGACGGACAGAAAATCGGACGCCTATATCGCACCCTGCTACAAGCAGGTGCAATAAAAATGATTGGCCAAAAACTGTAGGAGGAGTTGCGCTCACAAGTCAATTGTTGACGAACGGACGGGTCATTGCACGCCTGTATTACACCTACGTGCTAACACAGGTGCTACAATAAATGATCTGGGCGCCCTTGTTTGTTTGTGTTGAGGTTTTACGGCCCAGTCAACCCAATGGGGTCATGTCGAGCGTGGTCAGTTTACCTAACCACACGTTTACTGGGCAGGCTTAGTTCTCTAAGCGGTTAACCAGTATTGTGCACATTCTTTCACCAGAAACTGACAACTGCCCTTCTTGAATCAGCTGAAGGGAGAGAATGACTGTAGAAAATATTTCACGATCAATCTCCACGAAAGAATGTTGCCGACCTCGGCGGGGGTTGAACCCGCGACCTCCTGGTCTCCAGTCGGACGGCCCATCCAACTGAGCCACCGAGAGCTTATGCACTGTCAGATCATGTGTGACAGGAGAAGCCGCGTGATATAGCTAGACACATAGGCATCAGTTTAAGGACATTCATAACCACTTCATTAAAACCCTTGGGTACGAGTCTCCTTCTTACAGCCAGGTGAAAAAAATGGGCTGCTGAAATTAGGAGAGGAAAGAGCGGGGAGGATTATAAATGGTCTGGGCGCCCTAATGAGGCTACTACAGATGAAAATATTGAGCTTATGCACTGTCTGATCATGTGTGACAGGAGAAGCCTGCGTGATATAGCTAGACACATAGGCATCAGTTTAAGGACATTCATGACCACTTCATTAAAACCCTTGGGTATGAGTCTCCTTCTTACAGCCAGGTGAAAAAAATGGGCTGCTGAAATTAGGAGAGGAAAGAGCGGGGAGGATTATAAATGGTCTGGGCGCCCTAATGAGGCTACTACAGATGAAAATATTGAGCTTATGCACTGTCTGATCATGTGTGACAGGAGAAGCCTGCGTGATATAGCTAGACACATAGGCATCAGTTTAAGGACATTCATGACCACTTCATTAAAACCCTTGGGTATGAGTCTCCTTCTTACAGGCAGGTGAAAAAAATGGGCTGTTGAAATTAGGAGAGGAGGGAGCGGGGAGGATAATAAATGGTCTGGGCGCCCTAATGAGGCTACTATAGATGAAAATATTGAGCTTATGCACTGTCTGATCATGTGTGACAGGAGAAGCCTGCGTGATATAGCTAGACACATAGGCATCAGTTTAAGGACATTCATGACCACTTCATTAAAACCCTTGGGTATGAGTCTCCTTCTTACAGCCAGGTGAAAAAAATGGGCTGTTGAAATTAGGAGAGGAGGGAGCGGGGAGGATAATAAATGGTCTAGGCGCCCTAATGAGGCTACTACAGGGGAAAATATTGAGCTTATGCACTGTCTGATCATGTGTGACAGGAGAAGCCTGCATGATATAGCTAGACACATAGGCATGAGTTTTGGGGCAGTCCAGTTTATCTTGACCGATATCTTAGGGATGCCCAAGGTCTCAGCTAGATCGGTCCTCAGAATGTTTACCTAAGATCAGAAGAGCAGGCTTGCTATTTCTAACATCTCCTGTCTGTTTATGAAAATGCCCCTGAAAAATTTATGTGTCTAATTGTGACCCAAGATGAGACTTGGGTCCTTCACTTTGATCCTGAGGCCAACAAGCAGAGTAAGCAATGGAAGCACCCTGGCTCACCCGCTCCTAAGAAATTTAAGAGAGTTTCTTCAGCAGGGAAGGCAATGGCCCTATCTTTTAGGATAGTCAGGGCATTATCATGGTGGATAATTTTGAGGAAGGCTGCATGATAAATGGTGCATATTATGCAGAAGAACTAAGGCAGCTGCTTCAGGAGATAGTGAAGAAAAGAAGAAGAAAGTTGACGAGAGGTTCTGCTATTGCAAGATAATGCACCAGCCCACACCTCTCAAGTTGCTACGGCTGCTGCGACTAAATGCAGCTTCAAGGTCCCTCCTCATCTCCTGTAGTCTCTAGTTTTAGCCCCTTTGGACTTCTATCTGTTTCCAAATCTGAACAATAGCCTTTGTGGTATGAATTTTGGAAGCAATGAAGATGGCATAGATACTGTTGATGAGTCCTGATCTTGGGGGGACCAGGAAGAAGGCTTTTATTTTGAAAGGATAAGCAAACTGAACAGTGTTGGAGAAATTGTATCGAGGCAAAGGGAGATTATATTGAGAAATAATGGCACAATTTCTGCTCTTGGTCATTCCCAAAGTATAGGGGCCGATATCTTTTGATTGTCCCTCGTACATGGTCAGTTTGTGAATAAACGTACACAGAGAAACTTCATAATAAGAACTGCTTTGGAACAGTCAGTAAAAAGACTACTTGGTGCTTAAACCTATTTCACATTTATAAAATGCCCTTAAGTTTTGATGTGTTTACAATAGTTACAGATAAGATGTAGTATCCACATAAGGAGAGGGAATATTTTTTTTTTCTTTTGTTTCCCCACAAAAAAAAAAAAAGAAAAAACAGTTGAAGGTACTCACTAGAAATGCCTTGGCAATGCACTTCTAATAACTCAGACCATATGTTTATTGTTAAGAATAAGAAAAATGTTCTCCTCATCATGAAAACATAGCTATATAATTTGACCCCCTTAAACCCCACTTTTATATAGTAAAACTGGGGTTTACAAGGGTATACATTGTTCTTATTTTGCTAAAAAACATAGATTGTGGGTACTCATTGAGGCAGTTCTAAAAAGTACCCACAATCTATGTTTTGAGCATATATGAAAAATATCAGAATTTTTTATCTGAAAATTTTCCTTTTTTGGTTGTAAAATTTTCAATTTATTTGAATAGGGGTGTTTTCGCAATGTGATAATCCCTCTTATCTGGAGCTATGTACACATTTTTAGGCCAAAAAGAATTCAGAAGGTATTTTTTGGCTATTTTTGCATCAAAACAGACTCAAATCACTTTCAATGTCTACACATAAGATTTTGGGGGCAAAATAACATAAATATTCCTAAATGATCCTAATTGTCTTTCAGATGCTCATACTTATGAATTTCTAACCACTTACTTCATAGCCCCTATATGCCTGATACCAAGAGCTAAAGCAAGGACACCCAAAGACAATCCTACTGCCCCATATCCTAATCTTTTATAGTCATTCAACCAATGGCTACCTTCAACTGTAATATTTTCACCATCTAAAGAAATAGAGGGACTCACTAGAACATTAGAAGTTTGATTGTCCATTTCTGTACTACCCTGTAAAGCTTTAGTAAAAGAGCTTTGATTGTCTGATTTAATCAGATTGCCAACTTGAGAACTTATTGTCACATGGCCCTGAAATTCATTATCACTCTTTTCATCTGCAGAGGTACTGGGTTGATTGATTTCAGCTTCATTTGCATTGTTAATTTTACTTTGGTTTACATTTGCAATTGTTTTTAATTCAGTGGAACGGAGAGAAATTTCACATTCTTCAATGCTCCTGTTCTGGTGCAATTGTTTTTCTGAATTCTCCAGCTCCACATCAGCATCATTATCAAAGACATCTTTCACATCATCTGTTTGTGAGTATTCAAATCCAGTCGAGGAAATATCAGATGTGCTGGTTCTCATCTCAGGCCTATATTCAAAGCCTAAACTTGGATGCAAATCTCTACCACTTACATTTAATAGATTCTTTTCTGAGATCATATCTAAATTTTGAGCATTTTCATTTTTATTTTCATTACATACAAAATCAGTATCACAAAGAAAAGTATCACTATCCCCTCTATCACATTTTTTATTTTCAATATCACCATTTTCAAGACTAATATTATGACCATCATCAGTAAAGTCAACCCCTTCCTGTCTTACAAGTTCTTTACTTTCATTTGTTTTCTCAGTTTTAGGACCTTTTCTGTTTTGTCCTGTATCTACATTGGTCCCTGAACTTGTACTGCTCACTTCTGATTCCCCATTTCTCAGATTACCACTCTCAACTTGAGTAACATTATGACTGTCAAAGTAGTCCAGAATGCTGGGAGATGATTGGTCCTCCAAGGCTGAGCTCTGCGAATCAGATGACTGGCTTGGGTCAAAGTTCATCACTGCTCCCTGAAATATAATACACAGGTTTGAAAAATACATAACAAGAGGGGCAAGATGGCCCTGTATCACTCACCTGATTACCAGACAAGTTTTTAATCAGTTGGCATTTGTTTCAAAAGAATTTCAATATAGATTTTCAAAAGAAAAAGTTCAAAATAGATTTTCAATATGACGGCAAGGGCGACCATCTTAGATTTCCGATTTGAAAAATTTTAGCTATTTTTTATCTAAAAGTCACCCCAATATTTCCTATTAAGTTTCGAGTCAATTGGCCTTTCTGTTCAGGAATGATATAAATAGATGATCAAGATGGCGACTGTGGCCACCATTTTGGATTTCCAATCGGAACGATTTTAGCTATTTTCGATCTGCAAGTCACCCTCATACTTCCTACCAAGTTTTGAGTCAATTGGCCTTTCTGTAAAGGAGAAGAAATTCAAAACAGATTTTCAAGATGGCCATTGTTGAAGCCATCTCAGGATTTTCGATTGGAATGATTTTAAGTATTTTTGACTTGCGATCACAGTGATGCTTCCTACCAAGTTTGAGTCAAACGGCCTTTTGGCTCAGGAGAAGAAGCACAAAATAGATTTACAGCCATCTTGGATTTCCAACTGGATCAATTTTAGATATTTTTGATCTGCAAGTTGCCCTCAGATGTTTCCTACCAAGTTTAGAGTCAGTTTGCCTTTCGGTTCAGAAGAGCCCGTATCTGAAATTTCAAAAAACTCCAAACAGTTCTCTCCTTAATGTGTGGATTCTTTCGTATTTTTGTGTAAGTTTGCATTGATTCTTGTGGTTTGCTACAAAGGTTTGAGGAAACCTGCGTATTTACAAACATATTTCCACACACAGTAGAAATATATTGGTAGATGTCTACAAACAAATGGGGCATTGCTTTGTAAAACAGTAGACTTCATATTTTTCAGCATAGAATATTTCGTAGAATGTAGACTTAAACTTATTTTGGATTTTGGTTTGTATAATCGAGATTACTGGACTTAGAAGTTTTTTTAGACAAGATGAGAACATAGAATATAACTTAACCAAGTTTTGGTTAGTAAACTTTCGTAACATTCGGAATGTGCTTAGAGACCTTTATAATTTTAAATGCATAACAGATTCACAGAAGAATCTGCTGCCATGGATACAAAATGGTATCAATTAAGATACCATGAAAGTAGTCCCTTTATTGCTTTGCAAACCGAAAATTAAATGTTCTGTCATTTATAGAGCTATTATGAGACAGCACAGTCAATCAGAAAAGCTAATGCATTTGTGATGGAACAGAAATACATGTACATGTATTTATTTTTTGTGTATTACATGTAAAATGGAATAGTCTAAATGACTGAGTCCATGGAAATGTAATTGCTGATTTCAGTGGTTCAGACAGAAGTTTGGTGGTCTCTTTTGATATTTCAATAGAATATAAGCAAATCGTAAAGTCAAATTACAACATTTACTAAGTCTTGCACTTTTTATTTTTTGTTCACAATGCATTGATCAGGGTGCTTTTCTTTCAAAGTACTGCTGTGAAACTGCTGTAAAACTTTCCACCAATATTAATAGATACAAAACACATATTACATAAATAACTTTTAAGTAGATTCTAATGAATAATAACCCTTCTCTTGCCGGAAATAAAATGAATCAGGCCTGTAAGAAGGGGTACTTGCGAAGTCATTACCCCCTGAATTTTACCTCGATTTTCATGAAATTTTCACGCATGATTTGCTGATCCTAGGTGGCCATTTTACCGGAGAAAGGATGGTCACGTGACTAGAAAGTCACGTGACAGTCATGTGTAAACCGGGAACCGTTTAAGACACTTAAAAAAAAAAAAAATTACAAGAGCCCAGCGCCTACTGTGTACTATTGCGAATGAAACGAGTGACATACATAGGTTCTACTGTTATTCCTATTTCTTCCTCACTGGAAATAATTCAGGTGTTATGGGCTTTTTTTCCAGAAAAGCCTGATCAATTTGTTGAAGTGAGTGCTGAAATTAATGGCAGCTTGAAATTTGGTATTCTCGGTCTTTTTTAGTGTGGGTAAAATCCAGCACCTGACTATCTAATGAAAAGTGGCGTGTTTGTATGAAAGTAGGTTCACTCCTGTATGAGAACACTTGCTCTGAATAGTTGCATGTGGTATATTGTAAGTATGACAGGCTTTTGAGTTGGCAGACCCCCCCAGCGCGACTACTGTCGCGAACGGCAAGATAAGGGTTAACCTTTCTGTAAATTAAAATGCTTTAATATTTTGGTAATTTGGTAACATTTGGTAATGTTTCATTTTGTGCTAGAAAAAGCATGCTTTATGGAGTTTTCTTAATAATTTTGTTACTACCACAAAGTCTTGGAGATGCTTGCTGACTCATGATTTTCATTCAAAGACAACCATCTAGTCATGCAGAGCTAATTATAAACCAGCAGAGTACTGGGAGATTTGCTACAAACTGTATGCATGGTATGAAGGGTAAGTGTGCGTAAGCATGCAGAAATTTCGTCCCAATACTCTGCTAGTTAGGAACATGCATAGCTCATTCCGAATGTGGTGGTCATCATAGAGGTCAATGTCTTCTCCGCTCTGTTTTCCTTTTTTCAGTCAAAAATCACTCCGTAGTAATCGTCCCAATACTCCACACACTATTTTGTTAGTATTTGCATGGAATATTTTGGAAATTTCAGCTAAGGGAAGCTCAAAATAGATTCTCAAGATGACTGCTGTGGCTGTCATACTGGATTTCCCATCGGAAAGATTTAATCTTTTTTTTTTCATCGGTAAGTCAAAGTGATACTTCTTACAAACTTTCTTGTCAATTGGTCTTTCGGTTCAGGAGAAGAAGGGCAAAATGGATTTTCAAGATGGCCACCATGGCCCCCATCTTGGATTTCAGATCAGAATGATTTTCGCTAGTTTTGATCTACAAGTTGCCCTGATAGTTCCTACAAAGTTTCCAGTCAATTGGCCTATGGGTTCAGGAGACGAAGAACAAAACAAATTTTCAAGATGGCGGCCATGACTGCTGCCTTGGATTATCAATTTGGAACAAGTTTAGCTATTTCTGATCTACAAGCCCCTAATACTTCCTACCAAGTTTGGCATCAATTGGCCTTTCTGTTCAGAAAAAGAAGCACAAATAGATTTTAAAGATGGCCCCCTCTTTGATTTCCACTTGGGACATTTTAATTACTTTTTTATCTGCAGGTCACTCCAATACTTCCTACCAAGTTTTGAGTCAATTAAACTTTCCGTTCAGGAAATAATAATTATAAAATAAATTGTTGATGCCGCATGACAGATGACAGACACTGACTGATCACAACAACTCACCAAGCACTTCCTGCTCCTGTGAGCTAAAAATAATTAAAACATCTATAGTGAAGTCATTAGTTTTCACAAGGATGGATGGGGAGGAGTTAAATTTCAATTTCCTTATTTTTGTGTCTGTAAGAAGGATTTTTATATTTCTATTAAAGAAAGGAAACTTAACCCTGGTCCTGCTGAATCCGGATATGTCCTGCCTTTGCAAACACTGTGTAGATCTAGATCAGTTGGCTACTGAAGAAGCCAACTGATCTGAATCTGCACTTTTTGCAATTAAGTATGTGAATTTATATCAACAATCTGGATCAAGTAATCTGATTTGCTGATAATTAGAAATGGGCGTGGCATCTTAATTTATTCAGAAGGACAAGGGTTAATAATAAAATGAAGACCTGACCAGACTGTGCAGATGTGCAGACTAATCTTTAAACATTGACCCTAAAGTTCCTTGTTGTGAGCTCATTAGCTTTGGTCTGCTGTCTATGTCTACCAATAGTGCCAAAAGAAAAGGCATCTTTTGGGTACATACCAACAATAAAGAGACAGATTATAGCCAGGAAAGCCACACAATCTGTTAACCCATTTTAGACTAAACGAACTCCCCCACTGAGAAAAATGGTTGAACTAATTGCAAACAGTGGAGACCCTGATCAGATGCCATATTCTATTCTGGGTCTGCACTGTTTCAATTACCCTGTTAGGGGTCTCCAGTTTACAGTTGGTTAAAGGGTTTTCTTATATACATCAATATTATTAGTACTATCCAATAATCTGAAAGGAGAAAGCTAAGGTTCCAATCAGTTTTCTTAGATGTGTAGGCCCCAAGTGGGCCTTCAACTTCTTTAACCAATTTTAGTCAGAAAACCTGAAAAAGGGTAACTGGCAAACAGTGCAGACCCAAATCAGATGCCACAGATTTTGGCATCTGATCAAGGTCTATGCTGTTTGCATTAAATACAGGAATTTCTATAAAACAAAGTAATAATAATAAGATGGCCTTAAATTGCTCACCTGTGTCCTGTTCAGGATGGTTGTATTAAGGGTAATTTAATTTCAATTAAATCAGGCAAGTGGTTTGTAAGATTATCAAAGTTTTCTATACGGATCATTTTTTTGTACAAATATATAGGGAAAACTAGATAAAGTGCCCAGTGGGGCACGTATACCCCCAACCAGCGCTACCGCCAGTTTTTAAAGAGCACAAAGTATGTAGCTTTGACTCTGGAGATGGCAGTTACATGCTTTATGTGATAACATTGAAAAACTTCAATCACACATAATATGAAGCCCTTGACCTCAAAGATCAGGCACAGGTGCAGGGATTGAGCTTAATAAAAAAAACTTTAGCCCTATAACTATCACCATATACTAGTGAAATCAATCAGTCTTTATTATATAAGCAAAAATGACATTTGTATGAAAAGTCTGTGACCTTGACTTAAAAGCCATGCCCCAGCTTGGGGATGGTGCCGAGAAAAACTTTAGACCTACATATACCATCATGCTTAATATTAATGAAACCAACAAAAGGGTCTTCATAATATAGCTATATAAATGTTAATGGAAATTTTAAGGTCACCTGCCTACTCAATGCCCTCTACATATTGGTAAAGTATCAAAAAAATATCTTTAAGAATTTTTAGAGTTATTGCCCGCAAAAGATTTAAATAACCAAGGGAGAAAACTGCAGAATGGAGTCAGAAAGTCATTCTTGAATGTGATATTCCTACTCAATGTCCTATACATACTGGTGAAGTATCATGAAAATATCTTAACATGTTTTAAAGTTATGGTTTGCACAAAATTTTTACTATTCTGGAGACAAGGGGAGACAACTCATGGACAAAAGTCAGAGTTGTCTTTCTTGTACCTGACACCCTACCAAATGCCCTCTACAACCTGACAGTTTCCTGAAAATAGCGCAAAGGGTAGTTAGGAGTTATGGGGTGCACAATAATGCATTTATGGACAGACAGATGGATGGATGGATGAATGGATGAATTCCATGCTGATAGCTATATCTCCTAAACCTCTCAGTAGGAGGATAACGAAATTCAACAAAAGATCTTGATGGTATGGCTATATAAACTTAGATGCAAATATTTTTACTTTTATATGAAATTTCTAAGTCTGTGACCTTGACCTCAAGGTCATACCCCGGGATTGGGATGATGCTGAGTAAAACTCTAGACCTATATCTACCACCTTGTCAAATAAAGATGAAATTCCTCAAAGGGTCTTGATGGTATAGATATATAAACACAAAAACTTTGACTTTTTTATAAAAATTCTAAGTCTGTGACCTTGACCCCAAAGTCACCCTGGGGATGGTGCCAATAAAAACTTTAGACCTATATCTACTATCATGCCAAATATGAATGAAATCCATCAAAGGGTCTTCAAAATATGAGGTCTTATAAACTTTAACGCAAAAACTTTGACCCAAAGACAAAAATAAAGTATGATCAAATAATGCTTCAAAGGATGGATGGACAGACGAACAGATTTCTTACTGATAGCTATATCTGCTCAACCGTTCAGTTAAGGGATAATGAAATTTAATAAAAGGTCTTGATGATATGGCTATCTAAACTTAAACGCAAAAATTTTTACTTTTATATGAAAAGTCTAAGTTCGTGACCTTGACCTCGGTCACACCCATGTGGGGATCAAGCGGAATAAGATGCTAGGCCAATATCTACCAACATGTCAAATATAAATGAAATTCCTCAAGGATCTTGATGATATGGCTATATAAACTTAAACACAAAAAACTTTGACTTTTTTATGAAAATTCTAACTCTGTGACCTTGACCCCAAGGTCACCCCCGGGGTGGGGATGGTGCTGATAAAAACTTAAGACCTATATCTACCATCATGCCAAATATGAATGAAATCCATCAAGGGGTCTTCAAAATATATGGTCTTATAAACTTTAACGCAAAAACTTTAACCCTATGACAAAGATAAAGTATAAACGAATAATACTTCAACGGACTGACGGAGAGACAAACAGATTCCTTGCTGATAGCTTTATCAGCTCAACCTTTCAGTTAGGGGATAATGAAATTTAAAAAAAGGTCTTGATGATATAAACGCAAAAATTTTTACTTTTGTATGAAAATTTGTGACCTTGACCTCGGTCACATCCAGGGTGGGGATCATGCCGAGTAAGAAGCTAGGCCGATATCTACCAACATGTCAAATATAAATGAAATTCCTCAAGGGTCTTGATGATATAGCTATATAAACTTAAACACAAAAAACTTTGACTTTTTTCACGAAAATTATGTGACCTTGACCCCAAGGTCACCCCCAGGGTGGGGATGGTGCTGATAAAAACTTTAGACCTATATCTACCATCATGCCATATATGAACGAAATCCATCAAAGGGTCTTCAAAATATGAGGTCTTATAAACTTTAACACAAAAACTTTGACCCTGTGACTTTTTCATGAAAATTCTAAGTCCATGACCTTGACCCCAAGGTCACCCCCGGGGTGGGGATGGTGCCGATAACAACTTTAGACCTATATCTACCATCATGCCATATATGAACGAAATCCATCAAAGGGTCTTCAAAATATGAGGTCTTATAAACTTTAACACAAAAACTTTGACCCTGTGACTTTTTTTTATGAAAATTCTAAGTCCGTGACCTTGACCCCAAGGTCACCCCTGGGGTGGGGATGGTGCCGATAAAAACTTTAGACCTATATCTACCATCATGCCAAATATGAATGAAATCCATCAAAGGATCTTCAAAATATGAGGTCTTATAAACTTTAATGCAAAAACTTTGACCCTGTGAAGGAAAGACGAACGAACGAACCAATGAATGTACGAACGAACGAACGTACGTACGAACGAACGAACGGAAAAGCGAAAACTATATACCCCCACATACTTCGTATGTCGGGTCCTGTCCACAGTGGAGGTGGTGGGTGGGGGGAACCTGTTGTGTAATTGAAAGAATTTAGTAAAGGGTCTCTTTAGGAACATTTGAGACAGGTTGGATCAGTGCTTTACTTTTTGACTGTTTTCTCTTCAATTTTTAAAAAATTGCCTATTACAATCCATCCACTGGTTAAGGAGGAGACGTCGTTTGAAGGTTTTTCTGTTTTTAGCTCTGGCAATCATCTTGTTCATCCAAGCAGAACAGTTTGAGCAATGTTGGTAGAGGGTCACCCAAGGAACATTCCTCTGAAATTATTTCAATATCAATCCACTGGTTAAGGAGGAGAAGAAAAAGGTTTTTCTATTTTTAGCTCTGGCTGCCATTTTGTTCATCTGGGCAGAACAGTTTAAGCAATTTTAGTAGAGGGTCACCCAAGGAACATTCATGTGTAATTATTTTAAAATCCGTTCACTGGTTAACCAGAAGAAGTCGTTTAAAGGTTTTTCTATTTTTAGCACTGGTGGCCATCTTGTTCATCCGAGCGGAATGGTTTGAGCAATTTTGGTAGAGGTTCACCCAAGGAACATTCATGTGTAATTATTTTTACATCCATTCACTGGTAAACGAGAAGTCATTTAAAGGTTTTTCTATTTTTATCTCTGGTGGCCATCTTGTTCATCTGAGCGGAACGGTTTGAGCAATTTGGTAGCGGGTCACCCGATATTCCTGAAATTATTTTGAAATTGGGCCAGTTGCCTTGGAGGCGATGTTGTTTTAAGATTTTTATATTTTTAGCTCTGGTGGCCATTTTGTTCAGTGGAGCTGAACCATTTAGGCAATTTTGGTAGAGGGTATCCCAAGGAACATTCCTGTTAAATTATTTCAAAATCTGTACACTGGTTTAGGAGGAGATGTCTTTTAAGTACATTGTTGACAGACCAGAAGACGTTTAAAGGTTTTTCTATTTTTAGCTCTGGTGGCCATTTTGTTCATTCCAGTGGAACAGTTTGAGCATTTTTGGTAGATGGTCACCCAAGGAATATTCCTATGAAATTATTTTGAAATTGAGCCATTGGCCTTGGAGGAGATGTCCTTTTAAGGATTTTCCATTTTTTATGCTCTGGTGGCCATTTTATTCAGCGGAGTGGAACCATTTAGACAATTTTGGTAGAGGGTCACCCAAGGAACATTCCTGTAAAATTATGTCAAAATCCATTCACCAGTTTAGGAGGAGATGTCTTTTAAGTAAATTGTTGACAGACACACAATGCACGACGGACATTGAGCGGTCACAAAAGCTCACCTTGAGTCTTTGGCTCAGGTGAGCTAAAAACTAACCAGACACCATACTATTGGAAATAGACCAGTCAAAAGAGTTGTAGTCAGTCCACTTGATATAAATAGGATGTATTTCAAATGTTTTGACGTCATAATTGCCAGGCGACGTTGCTGATGTAGTTGGTAACAACAATAACAATAATTGACGCTTTAAAAAAATTTGATAAAATCTTGGAAATCAGACTGCAATTTTCACATACAGTTGCCATTTTTGAGGTAAGACCTGCAACACAAATATAAATTATGATTTTCTTGATAATCCAGTTCAACTTTCGTGACATTTTTGTGCCTGTATTTCAAGCACAGGATGATTTTTGCATTAAAGTGAAAACAAGATGGTATCTGATTTTCAAACTAAACCACGCCTCTTGAAATTCATGCACTGACTGGAACTATTTTGGTAGGAAATCATAAAGGCTGAATGAAAAAATTCAAAGGTAAAACATGGATGAAAATGTAACAAACTAAACCACGCCTCTTGAAATTCATGCACTGACTGGAACTATTTTGGTAGGAAATCATAATGGCTGAATGTAAAAATTCAAACTTAAGGTAAAAATGGATAATATGTAATAAACAGTTTATTTGGTTGTTTTTCGATTACGGAGAAATACATATGTAATTCACTCGTGTTCTAAGGTTTGTTCATAAAAAACTTGTTCGCTTCACTCACTCATTTTTTACGTGCAAGCCTTAGAACACTAGTGAATTATTTCTCCGTAATCGATCAAAACAACCAAATAAACTCTATTGAATTCATCCAACTTGAAATGAATCTAAGAACAGCATAGCTTGCCTGAATTGTGCTAACATAAATTTTTTCTATGTCTATTAACCTGACCTCAATGCCACTCATATAAGTCGAGGTGGTACAGCATAAAACTTCAGACCAGTATCTAACATCAGGTCAAGTATGAACTACTTCCAAACAGAGGTTCAGGGGATTCAGCCTTTTAAAACCTTTAACCAATGCTGACCCTGACTCCAACACCAATGTCGACGCTGTGATGACTGCTATAGCTCTAATTGTACTTTCATACAGGCAAGAGAGAAACAATAGAAAATATACCAGATGCATTAAATTCTCTTAAATGTATTTAACTTTTAGCGCTCTAGATAAAGTTTTCAACAGACAACATACTGAAATATATTTCGTAATGGTAAAAGGAAAACAGAAATATTTTGTAAAAGTAAAAGAAAACAGGTTTTAACATTTCATGCAAATGGAGATAATTTGTATGAGATGTCAAATTCTGTTTTCTGGGAAAAATAAGAAAAATGTCATCTATTTGTTGTCTGCTGAATTAGTCCAGAGTGATAAAGCGACAATTTGCATGAAATATCAAATCCTGTTTTCTGGGAAAAATCTATTTGTTGTCTGCTGAATTAGCCCAGAGAGTGCTGCTGCAAAAATTGAACCAAATCTGGTAGAAGCTCCAGTTCTTGTTTTTGTGTCAAGCTACAAATGGTTATAAAATTAAGCATTATTTGTTATTGCCACTAGCAAACATGTACATGTATTTAGGTGTCCCAAGGATATGGAAAGCTACATGTAAGTATAAACTGTCAATTTTGTGCCTATAGCACTGATCAGTAGTGTTTTATGTCTCTTTCAATAGCATGTTGAAATAGTATAGAGAAAGGCCAAGAAAGTGATAAAGGACAGTTCTGGACAATTAAGTGCCATATAGTTATGAGCTTAAGTCTGCCACAAGCAGGATTTGAACTCAGATTTTGTGATCCACTGTCAGTAGAGCTAATGCACAGTGGAGTGGAACCAGGATTCTCCATGGAAGGAATGAAAGAGAGTTAATGCTTTTTGACACATACATGTACTTCAGTAATGTACTTCAGTATAGCTCCAGATAAGGCACATTACTTTCGACCAAAAATTGTACATTTTTCTCATTTGACTACAAAAACATATATTATGGTACTCATTGAAAGCGTCTCACTAGGACACATTTAATGAGTACTAACAACATACATATATGTTTTCCTGGAGAAATAAGAAAACTATATTTCTGATATGCTCTCTTATCTGGAGCTGTGAGTTAGAGATCACTCTTAGCTCAGAGATTTGCCTCCCTTTTCAAAGACAACAACTACAGCAGCAGACTAGGGTAAATGTCCCAAAATTTCAAACATTTTTCATTACTTTTTGGCCTAACTTTTGCTTTTTATGCAGTTGTTTTTGTGGAATAGCAAAAAGTGACTGGAACAGACTGATCTGGGTATGCACTGTTTGCATGTGCTATTTTGTCAGAAATTTTGATGTATGAAATTTTAGGACATTTACTCTACGTCCCTATTAAGGAATCCCTTCTCAAAGGACGTTATCATAACCCTTATAACGCCAATCAAAATTTATAGCAGACAACATTCTAAACTTTTGATTTTTTTTTCAGAGAAAATATATCTTGACATTTCATACAAATCATCTGCTTGACAGATGATTCACATGACATGTCAAGACTTGTTTTCCCTGAAATATATAAAAAAAAAAAAAATTAGAATCTTGTCTGCTGCAAATTTTGTTTGGTGCTTTAAGGGTTAAGGGAAGAATTGGCTTCACATGGGAATACTTTTTTCCTTTAAGAGCAGCCCCCATCAGAAACTGAAACATGGCAGACAACTACTTTCTGGCTAAAGTGATCTACCCTGGAAGTCTAGATAAATCATAGGAATACCAGTTGGGCATTTTGGAATGATGTCATCAATATGAGAGCTTATGATATCAAATGATGACTCAGATATCATCAACATTCTGTAGATAACTGGTTAGAATCAAAATCAACAAATCTATCATGCCCCTTTCTAATTAGATGTAGCACTTTAGTAGGTCTTAGATAGTATAATAAATTAGGCTACTTTTCTAACTTTTGTGGCTAAACTTACTTGTGGGTATTCATTGGAAGTGCTTGGCTGAGGTGATTCCCAAGGAACACTAATTTACTTACAAGATATGTTCTGGTGCAACAAGAAATTGACAATAAGCAGCGCATATAAGATACCTCCCACAAGGAACAAAATGTAACAGATGGACTGACTGGTGGACATATGGATGAAAAATGTGATAACAGTATATTCCCGCAAACACAGTCAGGGCAAGAGATAAGAGAAGTATCCGAGTAAAATACCCATGTTTTGATCAAATACTCAATTTTTTTCAAAAATTGTGTATCATACCCAATTGATTTGACAGAGTACCCAATTATTTCCAAATTCAAGGGTGAAAGTTAAAGTTTCAAGGCCAGAAAAGCACATGATTACTATTTTATATTATGATTACTGCATGTAATATCTGTTTTTTATTCTTCATATGACAAATATAATCATAAAATTAATAGGGTGTAATGAAATACCATGTTTTAAATACCTAAATCAGGCTTTTTTGTGCTCTTTCCTTCAGTTTTATAAGTTTCACCCAATTAACTTTCATTTTGTGGGGTGTCTTTACTCAAACTGAAAAATGAAAATACAATTTTACCCAACTGATTCAATTTTGATGGGGTTAAATACCCAAATGCCCCAAAAATTATCTGTTGCTCTGCACAGTATAAAAAATGGCATAATTTTCTTCCAACTTTTATACTCGTTTTATCTGGACCTAATACCTAGTGTTTTCTAATACAGCATTCAAAACAGATTGTAAGGTTAGGGCAAATTACTGGTAACCTTTACCAATTTAAAATACGGGCAAAATCAGCAGACGACAAAGTGATATTTTTCTTATTTTTCCCAGAAGATAGGTTTTGTCATTTCATGCAAACTGACTCCTAAGGAAAAAAATATGAAAAGATTCCTGAAATTATTTAGCAAGACAAGAAGCAGAAACCAAAATGCCTTTTCAGAACTACAAAAGGGAAATAACTCCAAAGGGATAAACCCCTAAGTCCTATTTTTGTCAAACAGCAACACCTCATCTATATAAATATTTAGGCAAAATATGAAAAGATTCCTGAAATCATTAGGCTAGGTAAGAAGCAGAGACCAAAACACCTTTTCAAGAATTACAAAGGGAAATAAATCTGAGGGAATTATCCCCTAGGTCCTTATTTTTTGTCTAACAACATCTTATCAATATCAAATTTTATGCAAAATATGAAAAATTCCTTAAATTATTTAGCAAGATAAAAAGCAGAAACCAAAACATAAAGGACCGATGGACAATGTTGAAACAGTATACACCCACACAAACACAGTTTGCAGGGGGTATTAATAGAAGAGCTTACATGAGTGGTCATTTAATATGAAATTTATGAAAAAAGTTTGGGTAATTTAGGTATTTTGCGAGCCTTGGAGAGCAAACTACCGAAATTACCCAACAAGTTTCATAAATTTCATAATAAATGACCACGAATGTAAGATTCTATTTATCACATGGCCATTCCGATGACCAAAAAATGCACAAAATATATTTTTAAAGATAACGGCTTTCCGTAGCTAAGCGGAACAACTCACTATGAAGGATTCAATAGCACTAGGCAACAAAAATAGTTCGCATATTATTTGATACCGAAAA
This sequence comes from Anodontia alba, assembly GCA_964016985.1. NCBI lineage: Eukaryota > Metazoa > Mollusca > Bivalvia > Lucinida > Lucinidae > Anodontia > Anodontia alba. Next base: position 21,888,199 of record OZ024824.1, read on the forward strand.
TAACTAGAAACAAGACAAATATGCCATTTATTACTTCATTAAACTGAAGGAAATAGTGATGATTTTTATTTGAGCTAATAAATATTTCATTTGAATAAATCAATTCAAAACTAAACATTCCATTGAACAACGTTATTCAGCAAGTCAATATGTCACTGAATATTTCTGGTAGCCGTGTTATTCACATTGTGATGGTTTTCTGCCTTCCCTCTGCATCGGTCTGACATTTATCCTTCATCTCAAAATAATCTCAAAATTGAAGGCAGGATCTGTTCCAAATGTGGAAGTTGTATCGGCGAACGCGGACACCACCTTGGTTGCTATCAACAAGCGGAGTAATACGAATAACATGAATTTACCAGGTGCTACCTATATCCGTGTGTCCAAATTATCATCACATACTTCATAGGTGGGTTGGCCAGATCTAACTGAACTGATTTCAGACCACGCTTGACTTTTAGGCCACTGCATGAATTGCTATATAATGTCCAAGTCAACAATGTTTCAGAAGTTTAGAGACATTGCCTCCAAATTTTCGGGACTTTTACTCGGCCTGATCACATGAATTCGGGTCCTGCTTGGTTACTAGCAGCTCTGCCATGGAGGCTTTAGGCAGCCCATCTATTTCGCGGGCCATGATGGGCGGGGCCATGCTTTCCAAAAACCGAAAACTAGTGTATGCCGGTAACAGGCACAACGACATACACTATCATTCGCTACCTGAAATCCATTTTACTACTTCGGGATTTTTCGTAAAGACTTTTGACCGTTTGTGCATTTTTGTCTTTGTTTCTTTTTGGTCTTTTTTTATTTTTTTTTTATTTTTTTTTTGCGAGTCTACACATTATGAAAAGCAGAAAAAAAAAAATAAAACATAAAAATAACAATTTACATGATTTACAAATCAGTTGATTATTGTCGAAGTTTTTCAGATTATCACATGAAAAGAGTCTATGTGTTATCAAAAAATCTATATCAAAGTGTACCTTATGCACAAAATGAATCATGCTTAGCTTATAAAGAGACTGAGAATGGATAGAAATAAGATTCGAAGTGGAGACAAAATTCAAAATGGTGGCGATCACAAATTTTCTAGGCTGACCTCATGAGTCGTGTGATTCAACCCCCTGCATTTGGAATACTTGGCGTTATTGGCTGTTTTGTTGCTATTGTCGGCACGGCCGCCTTGTCAATAGTCTCTGCCAAATCACAAAACACTTACTGTTTTTCAGGATAAGCACCGAACCACCCAAGCTTTTGTTGGACCAGTACATTTGTGGTCACACACATCACTGGTCACATAGTTAGTCTATAGTAGCGCATCTGCACGCCGAATCGCTTTGTGGTTCGGGTTGGACACACTTATTAATGAGGGTAATTAGGCTAACCAATGGGAAGCCTTGCAGGTGTTATTATGATTTTTATGACATGGGTTATTTCACTGAATAACTTGATGTTCATGTGATAATAAGAAAAATATTTCAAATGTCTGCTGCTGAAATTTTTACCCAAAGTGCTAAGCATTAAGTATGAGTTGCAATATTTGCATATCACAGAATAATCAAAGATTCAGCAATTTCCTTATCAGGCTGTGTGGATGTACAGGCTGTCAGAACAGGGCATTCATTTTCCATGTATGCTTTGGCATCATTCAGCATGGTATGACCAGTATGTTTGTATATATTTTCTTGAAGTGCATGTTTGCATGTTTGAGTTGAGGTTTTACAGCCCAGTCAACCCATTATGACCATCTCAAGCAGTCAATTAATTCACCCTTGTCATGCTGAACCAGATATACCCTGTCTTTGCAAACAGTGCAGATCCAGATCAGTTGGCTTCTGAAGAAGTCAACTGATCTGGATCTGCACTGTTTGTCATTCAGTGTGTGAATGTATATCAACAACCTGGTTCAAGTAATCTGATGGGTGAAAATTGGAAATGGGGGTGGCATCTTAATTCATTCAGCATGACAAGGGTTAATCTACTCACACTGTTCCTAGGCAGGCTTAGTTCTCTAAGCAGTTAACCAGTACTTGTGCACATACTTTCATCAGTAACTGACAAAATGCCCTTTTTGAATCAGTGGAAAGGGGAGAATGGCCAAAGAAATTATTTCACGATCAATCTCCACGGAAGTTATGCAGCCAAACTGTGGTTTGAACTCATGACCCCCGGATCTGCAGTCAGATGTGTTAATGACTGTGCTATGGAGCCCAGCTGAAGTGCAAGTTAGCCCTTCCCACGTGAACAACAAAATAATAATAAAAGAATAAATAAAGAAATAACCAATCCGATGATTCCTATATAACACTTCCACGACCAGTATTCGAACTCAAGGCGAGAATGTCTTACAACTGCGTCCCGTTTGATCAACTGTTCTATTAACTGGGCGTCCATAACCCCTCGGCTATCTTGGCCCACTAATCATTAGCATTATTATTTATTTAAAAAGTTGTTTTGTAAAAGGGAGATAATCCGCTGGTTTATACTGAAATGAGACGATCTGACACAATAATAAGCTCCATTCTATCACTGTAACTGAATGTCATTTATAATTTTATCAATATTTATCATTAGTAGACTTCTTTTTAAGCCAAACAAAGCCGTTAATAACTGAGCGCTGATATCCTCTCATTCAGCCGCAGAGGCACCATTTAAATTTAATATCTTATGTATATTTATCGTACTCAGATCTAACCATTGTAGATTCTACGTGTCGTAACGACAGACTCTGTCCGGAGTAGTCCGGATGGTCAGTGGATGGGATATGCACTCTCGTACATCAAGCGAATTCCTCCGATGGCGGATTCGCAAAGTAAGTTCCCCTTAAACTCTTTTTTATATAATTTATTTTTCACATGGTAAATAAATTAAGATGCCACGCCCACTTCTAATTCTCAGCCAATTTGATTACATGATCCAGGTTGTTGATACAAATACACATACTTAATAGCAAACAGTGCAGATCCAGATCAGTTGGCTTCTTTAGAAGCCAACTGATCTGGATCTACACTGTTTGCTAAGGCAGGGTATATCCGGTTCACCAGGACCAGGGTTACAATAAACAAAATCCAAATGCATTGTGCTCTGTGTGTGTGAGTGTGCATGCCTATGTGCGTGTGTGTGTGTGTGTGTGTAGTATAGCAGTCTGGGTGGTAATTATTATTATTATAAGCAATTATCAATATACGAATGAAACTAAGGTGTATGTGTGTGTAGTATAGCAGTCTGGCTGGTAATTATTATTATTATAAGCAATTATCAATATATGAATGAAACTAAGGTGTGTGTGTGTGTAGTATAGCAGTCTGGCTGGTAATTATTATTATTATAAGCAATTATCTATATATGAATGAAACTAAGGTGTGTGTGTGTGTGTGTAGTATAGCAGTCTGGCTGGTAATTATTATTATTATAAGCAATTATCAATATATGAATGAAACTAAGGTGTGTGTGTGTGTAGTATAGCAGTCTGGCTGGTAATTATTATTATTATAAGCAATTATCTATATATGAATGAAACTAAGGTGTGTGTGTGTGTGTAGTATAGCAGTCTGGCTGGTAATTATTATTATTATAAGCAATTATCAATATATGAATGAAACTAAGGTGTGTGTGTGTAGTATAGCAGTCTAGCTGGTAATTATTATTATTATAAGCAATTACCATTAAGCAGCATATTCTATTTATAACTTACCAAAGTATTGCTGACTGAACTCTGTAGTAAACATGATAAAGTGACATGCTTATGTGTATGCATTACTTAGTTCTTCATATGACAGATATCCAGGGCCCAGTTGTTCAAAGCATCGTTAGCTTAATGAGCTCGTTAAGGGTCATTCGTTAACTGTTTTAGCGGATTCAATATACAATATTCTGATATTTTTTGCTGAAAAAATGTGAGTAGCTTTTGCACTGCAAAAGCTACTCACATTTTTTCAGCAAAAAATTTCAGCATATTTGCGTATCACTCAATGTAAATTTTAATGAATCGTTAACGACGTCGTTAGCTGTGAACAACTGGGCCCTGATAATTATTTTTCTTACTTTTCCTTGAAAAACATGCTGTGGGTACTCATTGGAACTGCTTTGGTAAGGCAATTCTAATAATTACTCAAAATATACGTAATCACGAAAAAATAAGAAAAAAAATATCTATATTTTTTATTGAGATATGTTAATGCAAAAAATAGATTCATTAAAACACAGCTTAATACAAATTATACCAGACACTACAACAGAATAAAGTCCTACTAATCTCAGCAGAAAAGGGTAAAATGTTTCCTGTTGACAATGTTCATGACAATTAATTTTCATAGCTCTATATGGGGTGAGGCAACTGCTAATACATGCAGTGAGGCACTGCTAATGAGTACTTTCAACAAGTTTTTTGTTGAGATATAAGAACATTATCAGTAGTTTTTGGTTGAAAAAAAACAACAAAAAATCTGGAGCTTTGATTTTTAATATCTAATAAATGCAAATTTTATATAATTTTTAACATAAATTTAACTTAAATTCTGAAATAGCCATAAACAAATCACTCAGCCAGGTTTGAAAAAAAAAAATAGGGTATCTATTTTTAATCTGTTCACACAAAATATTAAAAGGGAGGGATACACATTCACAGGGAGGTAACTCAGTCAATATTCTTTTGCCTCTCTTCAGGAAATGAGTCGACTCTAAAAGGAAAGAATTTGCTCCCCTCGGGATCAAATTCTTTCCTTTTATACAGATCCCCTTTTAAGAAAGGGCTTGGTGTGCAAACAGGAAGCCATAAAAGTTGTCTCCTTTGTAGAAAATGGCAGAAAATCTATAAAATGCATCCAATTCCTTAATCAGTAAATTTATTAATTAACCCTTGTCCTGCTGAACCCAGATATATCCTGCATTTGCAAACAGTGTAGATCCAGATCAGTTGGCTTCTGAAGAAGCCAACTGATCTGGATCTGCACTGTTCGCCGTTAAGTATTTGGATTTATACCAACAATCCAGATCAAGCAATCTGATTGGCTGAAAATTAGGAGGGGATGTGGCTTCATAATTTATTCAGCAGGACAAGGTTTAAATAAAGAAATAAAGAATTATCTGTGTAGTCAATAGTAAGACAATCAATAATGAAACTTGAGCAGCTGAGCAAGTATATATTATCGTATTCGACCTAATTACTGCACCGTGTGCTTAGGTTTTTCAAAATTACTGGGAACACTCAGATGTGGTAAAATATGTATCTACCTACTATAAGGGTACACTGTAAAAAAGATCAGGAATGCACTTATTGATAATGATTATGCGATTTTTTTTTTCTGATTTTCATTATTAAGATATATGTTGTGGGTACTCATTTGAATTGCATCGACAAGTGGATGCAATTCAAATTAGTACTACAACATATGTTTGATAAAGAAGTAGATAAAAGTACACTGGTTGTAATCTAAAGACTACTAAATTGCTTGACTGTGCGCTTATATGAGCATGTATGGTAATTAGGTCGAATTTTCTGGACATTTGCAGGCTGGCTGTTTGTAAATGAGGTAAATGTTAGCTTTCACTTCCATGGACTCACTTACCCATCCTCCCTCTTTAATGATGAAGTCTGCAGCAACGTCAGCCACCAACTGGGCACAGAGATCAACAAGACTACCAAATTGTTTCTGTCCTCTCTCCAGGGCCTTCCAGACAATCTTCTGGCCAAACACCATCAGCAAAGCAACCTATAAACAGGTAAAATTTGAGCCAGCCCAGAACAAAACCTGCAATAAGACCTGTGTGACCAGAAAATACTCACATCAGCCTTTATCAAGAGATATGGCAAGGGCTCTAGTTCATCCATTTTTAGATAGCCTGAAGGCTGTGGAAGGCACATGTGATCAATAAAAATGCTGATCAGACTGTGCAGGCTGATCTGAGTCTTCGCTGGTCACACGTCTTATTGTAGATTTTATCATGCACTGACTCATTTTTACTTTCAACCAAAAAACATTGGCATTTCCTTATTTCGCCACAAAAATGTTGTGGGTACTTGAAGGGATCATCTTTTATCTTCCACAACAAATATTGTAGGTACTAACTGCAATATTGTGTCACTCATTGGAATTACATGTAACTCAATTCAAAAAGCCAATTCTAATGAGTACGGTAAAAGTCCTAAAATTTTGAACACTTTATTCCATACCATTTTGGTCTAAATTTTGCTTTTTGTGCAACTGTTTCTTAAAATACTTAGTAAAATGGCAAATAGTGTAGACACTGATCAGGAGCAGTCTGATCTGGGTCTACACTGTTTGCATATGCCATTTTGTCAACAACTTGGTGTACGGAATTTTTGGACACTTATCATATCAACAGCATCATTTCATGGCCAGGGTAATTCACAAAAAAAAAAAAAAAAAAGTAAAAAAATATTCTGGATACCTCTGTTTTCTACAGTTATGCATACCATGATAAAAGTGGCCTTCAGGAATATGCCATCTACTGTTAAGTATATAATCTTCAAGGGAGATAACCGTGACTGTCAAATGTTGTTTTCAGCACCCCTTCTGAAATGCAGTATACTCGAGAAGAAAAAAGTATGCTCCAGTTGATAGCAAATTATTTCCTTTTTGAGTAGACCCCTTTTCAGGAGGGGCATTATGTGCAGGAAAGCAAATAGATTGTAGAAAGTTACAAAAAGTGCCTCCCTTGTAATAAAAACATTAAACAATAATACCCTGCCATTATTGTCTCGGGCAGATAACTTTGTCAAACATTGACGAAATTTGCCCATAAGCAATCCCAAACCAGATCTCCAAAATATCAATGCACATACCAGGTTTGGTGAAAATCCATTGATGTTTACACAAGTTATCATCCGGAAACGAAAAACAGATGGACAGACCTATGACTGACAGATGGGCAGATGGACAGACACACTGACGTCCAACGTGAAACCATAATATCCCGCCTCTATCTAGTTGTGGGGTATAAAAATGGCAGAAAATCTGCCAAGTGTATAAGTTCAGTCCCTTTAGTCTTTGATCAGACTGCAAGAATTTGCAGGGCTTTTCCTATGGTGTGGCTTAACTGTTTAATGTTTGGCATGCTGGGAAAAAATTTCAACAGCCAACATTTTGAACTGTATTTTCTTACTTTTCCCAGAAAATAGGGTTTTGAATTTTATGCAAATTGTCTCTTAAGGAAAATTCAGTTTATAAAGTCACAGGGTGAAGTGATAACGTTAAGTTCAAACAACCACAACTATAAAAAGGATTCTACTGGTAATTCTAAAGTGCCAAGTAAAACTGAAGCAGACGTTAGTCTAGTTTTTAAAAAAATTATTTTTCAGAGAAAATAAGACAACATGTCATGTGAATCATCTGCGAGAGAAAATAAGATATTTCATATGAATAGCCAGCACATGAAATGTTGTCTTTTCTCTGAAAAGTAATAAAAAATATTTCAAACTGTCATCTGCAGTTGTGATTGGCACTTTGAGGGTTTATATCAATACCTGTCGCCACCCTGGAAGATTTTCGTCAATAACACCTTTTGATATCTCCTTGAATTGCTGATATGTTAATTCTTTCAGTTGATGTAGCATGATCTGGTTGATAGCTGCAGTAATCTGATTACCATACTGGTCCCTAACTTCATCTCCAATCCTCGCCAATATCCTCGCTGCTTCAGTTTGTGGCGTCAGAGGGGTAGTCATCCTTGGATGCCTTCTACCAGAAGCAGCAGAACTGCTTTTCAATGCTGCAATTATACAATATCAAAGCTCAAGATAAGAGGGGTATCCACATATTATTTTCCTTATTTCTCCATGAAAACATATGTTGTTGGTACTCATTAGAAATGCCTCTGTGAGATGCTTCTAATGAGTACCACAACATATGTTTTTGAGGATAAATAAGAGACATATCATTCCCTTTAGGATGAACAAGAGCTGTCTCAGGACGTACAGCATAGCTCGCCTGAGTCGCGCCTTGTCTAGCTATGATATGGCTTGGTGGACAGACCCCTTTTAATCAGCTGACCCTGGGGTAATGTATAATCTACGGTTACATGAATGCTATGATATGATTATGTTTCAAATATGGAAGGATTCCGTCCAGTGGTTGCTGAAATTTAAATGTTTAAAAAATCTTGAGGTAAAATTTTATTAAAGTGAGTGTGACCTAATTATTTACCCCTAAGACCCGCTCCATGGTCTGACCCTGGGGTATGGTGTTAGGGAATCTAAGATTATGCTATAATATGATTATGTTCCAAATATGGAAGGATTCTGTGCAGTGATTGCTGAGATGTAAATGTTCAAAAAACTTTGTCGTAAAACTAAAAAGTGAGTGTGACTTAATTTTGACCCCTAAGACCCTCTCCAGGGGTATGGTGTTATGGAATGTAGTTATGTTATGATATGTTTATGTTCCAAGTATTGAAGGGTTCTGTTCAGTGGTTGCTGAGATATATATATGTTAGAAAAACTCTGTCGCAAAACTTTTAAGTGTGACCTATTATTTACTTCTAAGACCCTCTCCAGGGTCAAACTCTGGGTCATGATGTTACAGAATGTAAGATTATGCTTTGATATAACTATGTTCCAAATATGGAAGGATTCTGTCCAGTGGTTGCTGAGATACATGTATGAATAATCAAAAAACTTTGTCATAAAATTTTAAAGTGAGTGTGACCTAATTTTTTTTACTCCTAAGCCCCACCCCAGGGTCTGACCCTGGGGTATGATGTTATAGAACAGAAGATTATGCTATGCTATGATTATATCCTAAGTGGTTGCTGAGATATGAATGTTTAAAAAAAATTGTCCTGAAACTTTAAAGTGGATTTTGCCCCTACTTTCAAAACATCAAAAAACAACAAGAAAAGATCAAACTTAATTTCACCTCTTCAAATAATAAAGAATATATTAACCCCACCCCAGTACCTCACCCTTGGGTATGTTATGGAATAGAAGGATATGCTATTATATTACGATATTACAAATATCATTTTGGGTTCTGGCCAGTGGTTGTTGAGATTTGAAGATTTAAAAAAACTTTGTCATAAAACCAAGTGTGATACAGAGTCAGGGTGACAACAATAGCTCCCTGTACATTCATACAGGCCAGCTAAAAAAGCGCCTTATCTTGAGCTATATATGCCATGCATGGCACATAAATTGAAGGGGACCAGATACACAGTCAAACCTGTCATAGTGGCCACCTCTAATAAGCAAGACTTCAGTTCCCCAAAACAGCAAATTCATTAATATTCACAGGTCTGTATTAAAGGCTCCATATTCCTCAAAAATAGACATTTTATTATCAAAGAAAGTTTTAAAAAAATATTAATACAATCATAAAATGAGGCACCTGACAACCTGTAAAATTTCAATCAGTCTCTTGTTCTTGAACTGGATAAATAATGAAATGATTTTTTATTGTATCTCTGAATTAATTTTGCTAATATTAATTCAGAGATACGATAAAAAAAAAAAAAAACATTTCATTTTTGACCCACTTCAAAAACGTGAGACTAACTGAATTTTTACAGGCTGTCAGTTGCAACATTTTATGATCATATTAATACTATATATCAATTTATTAAACCTTTCTTTGAATAAAAAAATGTCTGTTTTTGAGGAAAATGGAGCCTTAAAAGCATGCACCTGTCTTAACACTCATCATGTTGAATAAATTAAGATGCCATGCCCATTTCTAACTGTCAGCCAATCAGATTACTTAATCCCGATTGTTGATACAAATTTGCATACCAAATGACAAACAGTGCAGTTCAGAAGCCAACTGATCTGGATGATTGGATCTACACTGTTTGCAAAGGCAGGGCATATCCGAGCTCAGCAGGAAAAGGGTTAAGCAAGCACATTTGGATTATCCCTTGGGTGCTTGTGTAATACAGGTTGGACTGCACTTTCAGGGAGGACAATTCTTTTATAATTCAAGTACAGCGGTCTAATTTAAAAGGAAAGAATTTGCTCCCCATTAGAGCAAATTCATTAGTTTTAAAGTAAACACCTTTTCAGAAGGGGCCGGTGTGCAGGAAAGTAAACAGGAAGTCACAAGATTTGTCTTCCTTGTTGAAAATGAGTGTACACATGTGTCTTTCAACTTTTTTCTTTTTAATTTGTTATGCTCAGCAAGTTAAACAAACATGTGAACAGCCCATTACCTTATAAAATATGTTTCCTTTATTTAAGTCAGAAAATGGCATTTGAAATTTCATGTGAATCATCTTCAGGTGAATGGGGAATGAATTTTTTTCTTAGGTTCAGAAACAGAAAGTAAATGTATTTAAATGTAAAAGATAATTTGTAGCTACAGATGAAAGGGTATCCAAATGATGTGGATAACCCCTCTTATCTGGGCCCAGTTGTTCAAAGTGTCATTAGCTTAACGAGCTCGTTAAGGGTCATTTCGTTAACTGTTTTAGCGGGTTTTATACACAATTTTCTGATATTTTTTGCTAAAAAAATTTCAGCATATTTGCGTATCAATTGATGCAAATTTTAACGAATCGTTAACTAACGATATCGTTAGCTTTGAAAAACTGGGCCCTGGAGTTACAAAGTCATCTTTTATGTTTACCGGTAAGTACTTGACAGTGACATAATATTTTTTCTTAAATCTCCTCAAAAACATATGTTTGTGGGTAAGCAATAGAAGTGCCACAGCAAGGAGTTTCTAATGAGTACCCACAACATTCTGTTTTCATGGAGAAATAAGAAAAATATCAGGGCCCAGTTGTTCAAAACTAAAGATGTCATTAGTTAACGTATTGTTAAAACTTTGATCATTAAATATAGCATATACGCTAATATTTTTGCTGAAAAAATGTGAGTAGCTTTTGCATTTGCAAAAGCTACTCACATTTTGTCAGCAAAAATACCTGTGAATTATTTACTGTACTTACTAGATCAGTTCACATTTTGACCACTAACAAGCTCATTAAGCTAACGATGCTTTGAACAACAGGGCCCAGTATTTTTTGGTTGAAACAAGTTTCTTATCTGGAGCTATAATTGATGAGCAAAGCATAAAAAGGGTCCTTATGCAATCTGCGGACAATGCAGATCTGGATAAACCTGCGTATTTGACCTGGCTGATCAGGGCCTTTTTTGCCCATTTACAGAATTGATATTGTAGAATATGAGGACAAAGAGAGAATGTCTAGATAAGACAGCATTGATGAGCACTTTGATGCCTTGTTAAGACAATTCCAACAAGAGGCTCAAGTGGGCCAGAAATTGCTCATCTTGGGGGTGGTCGGGAGTGGCAATGGTGTCGTGTATCTTACGTCACCGGGGCGTCTAACTGAAATTGGCTTACAGTTGGGCAAGGCCTGCTATCCTTGTAGCAGGTAAGGGTAGAGGGGGAATGTTTTTATTTCTTCTGTTTCTTCACTTTCATTCCTGTTCCTATTTCTTCCCTAATCGTCTCTTTCATCTCCTCTACTATCTCTTCTATCTCTTTTCTCCCTTTCTCTGGGAGACGACACAAAATGACCCACAAGGGTTGACGTGTCGTTAAACCCCAACACAATCAAAATTGCTCATCTTGATTAGGCTGATCACGATATGTTACATTGTGCCGTTATAAGAAGCCATCTTGGCTATCATTGATCAGATTGCCTTAAGCATTCAGAATCAAATGTTATTTGAAGAGTTTCAAGATTGTAGCCATGGGTGCCATCTTGAATATTGGAACTGAACGATTTTAGCAATTCTGAATCTGTGTGTAGCCACAATGCCTCCCACCAAGTTTCAGCTCAATCCAACTTACGATTCTGAAGGAGAGATCGAAAATGTGAAAAATGAGTAGCGACGGATGACAGACAGAAGACAGACAACAGGCCACGACATCAGCTGACCTGAAGTAAGGCTCCATGTGAGCGGACAAGAAGTAAATATTCCCCACCCCCTACCGCCCCCATTCTCAGGTAATGACTACATGTACCTTCTGGGCATAGAAAAGCAATGTATTTAAATGTATATTTGCTTCAGGCTGTATGTGATTGGAGAAACAAATACAGACAGACATATGGTTAGACATAAATGCCTACCGAAAAGTTAAATTGGCTGTCATTTTGACATTTTTTCAAGCAGCAAACATCTTCATGCAAATGTTCAATATCTGTAATGAGTCTGCAGAGTTGATTTCACTGTGCATGCATTTTCAAGAAGAACAAATGGGAATAAATCTGTTCTTTAGGAATCAACCCCTGGGCCATTATTGTTGGTTAACAGCAAGATCCCATTATTATCAACATTTATGTAAAATATGAAAAGATTCTTTCAGTTATTTAGGAAGACAAGAAGCACAAATTACAATAACTTTTTGAAAATAACAGACAGAAATATCCCTAAAGGAATTAACCCCTATGCCCTTATTTTTCTCTAAAAGCAATTTCACATCAATATCAACATTTAAACAAAATATGAAATGATTCCTTAAATTATTCGGCAAGATAAGAAGCAAAAACCAAAATGCCTTTTCAAGAATAACAAAAGGAAACAACTCTAAAGGAATGAGACCCTAGCCCTTGTGTTTCTCTAACAGTGCTAAACATCTCATCAATATCAGTATTATTGCAAAATATGAGAAAAAATTCCTTACATTTATTTAGCATGATAAGGAGTAGAAACCAAACCATCATTGTAAGAATAACAAAGGGGAATAACACTATAGGACTTAACCCCTAGGCCCTTACTTTTCTCTAACAGCAACATCTCATCAATATCAACACTTTATGCAAAATATGAAAATTCCATAAATTATTTAGCAAGATAAGAAGCAGACACCAAAATGCCTTTTCAAGATTTTTGACTAAGTTGAGGTTGTACAGCCCAGTCAACCCATTAGGGTCATGTCCAGCTGGCCAGTTTACCTAACCATACTTTTACTAGGCAGGCTTAGCCCTCTAAGCAGTTAACCAGTTCCTGTGCAAATTCTTTTGTCAGAAACTGACAACTACCCTTCTTGAATCAGTGGAAAGGAATGACCATAGAACACTTTTGCAAGAAGAACAAAGGGAAGTAACTCTAAAGGAATCAAACATCTTGGCCCTTATTTTTCTCTAACAGCAACATCTCATCAATATCAAAATTTGTACAAAATATGAAAAGATTCCTTTATTATTTAGCAGGCTAAGAAGCAAAAACCAAAACGTAACAGAGGGATGCATCAAGAATAACAAGGGAAATACTCTTAGGATATCAACCCCTAGGCCCTTATTTTTTTCTCTAACAGCAACATCTCATCATTATCATTATTTACCCGGTATGCAAAATATGAAAAGATTCCTGAAGTGTTTAGCAAGGTACCGTAAGAAGCAGAAACCAAAACATAACAAAGGGACCAAGATTGGGCGGCAAATTCCACCCCCGGTATTTACCAGTGGCATTTGCTGGTATTTACCAGTCTGGAAAATACTCCTCAAGTGGCAAATACTGGCAAATACCGGCAAATTGAAATTTTTTTGGCCTTAAAAAACTGCAGAAGTCTTTAAACAAGTTGCATTGAAATAGTATAAGCAAACTAGATGAGCAAGAATGTTAAAATCATTAATTATATAAGGTTACCACCCTGAAGAATAGAAGAAATCTCAATATAAACATGTAACACTGCCAAAAAGTGAATCTAAGACAAAAATTTTGAAATTATTTAAGCAACAAAATAATGGTCTTTCATTAAAAAAAAAATCATGTAGGCCTTTATCTCAATAGTAGAAATTCACCTGTGCACCTGGCCACTGACATTTACCATAATGACCCTAAGTTTTTGTGCTGGCAGACCATGTCAAAAAGAGCAGACCAAGATCATACTGAACATTCTGATCAGGATCTTAAATGTTTGCCAGGCCATCTGCATCTTTTAAACACACTTCTGTATGGTAAAAGTATGTTTTGCAAAGTTTAGGATATTTACATCACTTTACTATATTCAAAATTTTTAGGAGTTTTAGTGTACATGTAATTAGCAAGACTACCTGTATGGTCTAATTACTAAAACAACAGGACAATTGTTTGTTCAAGAGGGTACTTGATAGCCAGGGGCAAGATGTCATAAATGAATGCATATAGACAATAAGTCTAGGTGAAAGTAAAAAGGTGTTATTGAAAATGGTAATCGGAAAGAAAGTATCAGGAAAAAAAGTATCGGAAAAAAAGTATCACTTTTGAGTAGGAAAAAAAGTATCCGGAAAAAAAGTATCAGTTTTAACCAGATTCGCCTCTGATGTTACAATGAGATGATGATTAGGATCCTTTTGTATGTTTACTAGTACTTTTCAGTTTAATAATAAATTTTGCAACCTATCTCTGTAATCCTTACCTTATAAAAGGGCTTGAGATGTCATTTCATCTCAATGTTTCGTAAAAGACTCACAAGTTAGAAGCAACTATCCAAAATGACCTATATAGTGTAGACAGGGATGTAAAAAGAGAAATTCCTCATTTGAGCTAAGTGTGCAAGTCGGATCTCCATGCTCATGAACCCTATTTGGGTTTCATTGGGTGGCAGGGCTTGGGATGTCATTTCATATCAATGTTGGGTAAAAGTCCCACAAGCTGGAAGCAACTCTCCAAAAGAACCTATATAGTGTAGACAGGGATGTTAGACCTCCAATTAAACAAGCTAAAGTCCATGCTCATGAACCCTATTTGGGTTTCATTGGGCGGCAGGGCTTGAGATGATATTTCATCTCAATGTCGGGTAACAGTCCCACAAATTAGTAGCAACGTCTCTGAAATGACCTATATAGTGTAGACAGGGATGTTAAACCTCCAATTAACGTAATGATGTAATAAAGACATGTGTGAACAATGTGTTTTTAATTGCAATATATCAATACAACATTATCATAGATTTGATGCTGAAGTCTACTTTTCTGGTTTAGTAAAAAGAGAAATTCCTCATTTTGAGCTATCTCTCTTTTCACCATTCACCACAATACCTTACTAACCTAAGCATTTTGTGCCTCCATGCAAATGAAAGTGACCGCACAAAGTATTTGTCCAAAATGACCTAAATAGTGTTGAGAGGGCCTTTAAACCTCATGATTGGAAAACACGCCTATATTAGTTTGACCCCCTTGAACCCCACTTTTATATAGTAAAACTGGGGTTTACAGGGGTATACTTTATGTTTTTTTTATTTCTGCTCTAAAATATAGATTGTGGGTACTCGTTAGAAACGCCTCAATGAGGTGGTTCTAATAAGTATCCTCAATCTATATTTTCGTTTTTTCGACGATCAAGTTTACAATGTATTTGTATAGTCATGTTTTCGTAATGTGTTCAAAGTGTTCAAATGAGCACTAGATTTTTATTGTATTCTTGCACTTATTCACTCATTGATTTCATAGTGTTTGTTAATGCGTATGTTGTGTCCCACTCCTTCAAGGAATTCTGGAAGAGTTTTATTGCCGCTATTGTACTGCTCACAAAGAGTTCTTAGACGATGCTGCAAGCGTTCAAGTCCTTTTTTAACACGCCTTTTGGGAGGATTTCCAACAGCATCCTGTTGGATCACTGTCATGACGGCTGCATTTTCTTTTTGGAACCACTGGATTAGTTTCCAAACTGATGGATGGTAGTGTCCAACAAGATTAAGAAATTTATTATTCCATCCTTCACACACATTATTTGTCCTTGGACTGTCGTTCAGTGTAGCCTCATGGACACTCCAGACTACAGGTGGGTAGAGCGGTTGAACATGTCGCACACGAATAATATTGTTGTCACCTGGAAGTAACCTGAATGTACCACTAACATATGTTTTGTCGAAGTATGCCACAAGGTCTGTAGCTTCAGCCGGAGCAATTGTCTTTAAATACTCTATTCCTTGTTGAACATCAGCATGTGGCAGAAAAGCTAATCCATCAAGCATGCCACAAAACTGTCTGAAATCTTCATTGGACTTATAATGTTGAGCTAGTCCAAGGCTTTGAATCTTTCTCCAGGTACTTTGTGTTAAATGGTAGAAGCACCCCTTGCTGTTAACATCGCGACCAAACACACCTGCTACAGCACGCAGTACAGCTTCCTCAAAGTCTGTGATAATTGTCTGAACGTTCATGACTAATCCAATGGCTTCACATTTATCAACTATTGCCTGTAACAACTCATCATAGGCAGCGCGAGTTTTGTGTTGTAAGAGCGCATAAACACATGTCACAGACGTTTCTCCGAAAGGAACTCGAAGAACATAAAGTTGGGAGAATAGTTTAGGCGCCATGGCAAAGTTTCCGTCCATGAAAACAGTATCAGCTGCAGATAGTCGGCGTAGGTCAGCCTCTGTAGCAAAGGCTATAACTCGGGAATTGCTGTCAGGACCATTGTCATACAGAAGGAAGGGTTCTTGGTTGACACCGGCAGTTGTTGTCCATTCGTCTGGAATGACAAATTCTGACAGATTCTGTGGAACAGGAGGTGTACGACGCTGGTAACGTAAACTACGTTTCACGTTTTCCTCAGTTGGTAAGAATGATAGAACCTCAGGCGGCATCTGGGAAACTGTTTGGGCAAAGATCTGGGATGGTTTGTCTAAGGAAGAAGCAGCTTGGTCACGCATGTTTTTTCTATGTTTAACATATACCACATCTGTCTCATCTGCTTGATGGTTGTGTGGCTGCCCAGGAAATTGATTTGTGTGGTCTTGTGCAGTACTCAAAGTAGCACGGCACCCTAAGCTAGTTTTCTTGGAACACTTCCACCACACTTTTGTCTTTCTAGTATAGGCCTTGGTATACATAAAACCCTCAAAACATAACTTAAGTCCACCTTTAGAAGTTGTAATAAACTCCATTTTTTCTTATATAGATAAGCACATATGAAAAAATTGCACACAATATACTGATAGAAAATTAACTTTTTCAGCTTATATACATGTATTAACAATTTACATATGTTAATTTCTACCAATGGGATTATACTTTATCCAAAATTTACAAATTGTGATTTTTGTGATAAACATGCAAATTATCAATCAAAAATAAAAATCAGAAATAAAATCATTTTAACAAAATATGAATGTTTGCACTTACTTGATCAAAGGGTACTTTAAAGACCATTTAAGATTATGTCTGCATATAATTGTTTTGTTTAGCAATGATAATTTCAAACAAACTCATTAAAGTCAATAATAAATTAACAAAACAATCAACAAACAGTAAACAATTTAATTACCATTGACCTTTACCATCAATCAGGATTAACATGATTATGATTGGTACCAAAGTTTGGTACTGAATTATCAAAGTGCAATTAAAAACCTTACCATCAGTCAGGATTAACACTGAATTTTGGTACTGAATGATCAAAATGCAATTAAAGATTAATTAGGATGACATTACATAGCCTTTTATCTATCCTTTGTACATGAAACTGAGACTTATTTTTTTTCCTGATACTTTTTTTCCGGATTCTTTTTTTCCGATACTTTTTTTCCGGATACATTTTTTCCTGATACTTTCTTTCCTACATTCATTGAAAATATTGAAGAAAAAAAAAAAAAGATAAAAAAAGTTAAAATAAAAAAAATAAAAATGAAAAGATACAAAAAAAAATAAAAAAAGAAAATAAAAGATTAAAAAACAAAAAACAAAAGAAAAAAAGAATGAAAAGAAAGAAAAAGTAAAAATAAAAACCTGTAGTGGTAGCCACAAGCCACCTGATGAGAACTTTGGCAGGTATGAAACAGGCTTTTTTTCTCTAGATTTCACTTAACTGAATTTAATATTAAAGTAAACTTAAACCAGAGTTAAACTGCAATCAGTATAATGTAAATACTAAGTCAACTATGTAGCCCCTATTACAGACATTGTCCATAGGTTGATACTGAGGGTAGGGTTTTGTCTTACTTCCAGGGTGGTAAATGCCAATTTCCAGTATTTGCCGGCATTTACCAGTATTTGCCGGTATTTACCGGTAAATACCACCGGCATGGAAAATACTCATATTTGCCGGCATTTTGCCAACCTTGAAAGGGACACATCAAGAATAAAAAAAAAAGGGAAATAATTTTAAAGGAATCAACCCCTAGGCCCTTACTTTCCTGTAACAGCAACATCTCATCAATATCAACATTTATGCAAAATATGAAAAGATTCCTAACATTATTTAGCAAAATAAAAAGCAGAAACGAAAATGTAGTAGAAAGACGGACTGACACACAGACAGACAACATAAAAATTATATATGCCCCCCGCCCCACCCACACAGTTTGGGAGTGGGGGTGGGGGGTGTATAATGAGGTGGACAGAGAGACCTGAGCAAACAGTGCAGATCTATCTGGAGCAGATGCCACAAAATTTGTTTTGTGCCACTCATCCAATCGCATCTTAGAATCAGACATGTCAACTGGTATTAAAATGGATTTGTTCTAATTTAGGATAAATCTGGTAAGGAGACAAGAAGTTCAAATTTTTCAGGTAAATACGGTAAATCTGGAGTTTATCTTACCTTCTTCGAATTCACTTTCTAAATCTGTTATTTCACTATTTAGTTCACTCTGTAGCGATAGAAGTATATCGTCTAACTGCACTGCTTGACTTGGAATGTCTAATTTTAGCTTGGTCCTGTCAGCTGCTTGTCTGTCTAAAGGCATGTCCTCTGCCAACTCATCCTGGTCATGAGACCCTGCCACTAGAGGGTGATTATGACTCAGTGACATATTCTCATGTCCAAAGGAATGGGAATGTATGTGAGATCTCCCTGAAAATGAATCTCTGGAATGTTGTTTGGAATAAAGAGATGCCTGACGTGGGGATGGTGTTTTACTATGATCATTACCAGATTCTAGATGCCCCTGTACTGATGTTTCCATTTTATCATCTATAATATCATCTGCATCATTAAGTTTCATCTTCTCTTCTTGTAAAGGTGGCATGGGATGGAAAAGCCCATCTACTTCATCCAAGTCCTCCTCTGATTGGCTTGTCACGGTTGAAAGTCGTGGAGACATTTTACGCAAATCTAGAAACCCATCTCTCAGACAAGCACTTCGTAAACTAAAAATACTTGATGCATTGGATAAATCTTCAAGCTCGTCATCTGCATCTGACGCATAGCTAAAATCTCCAGAACTACTTATATCACTACACCATCTTGATAAGCTGTGTGGAGTCTTTCTAGGGCTTACTGATCCAGGGCTATCAGTTTTGAAAGAAGTGACACTCTGAGATTTAGCTTTATCAGAATGATCACAAGGAGGAAAACCTACTTCTGGTGAGTTAGCTGCAATGCTTAGTTGATCTAAACTTTGCATATACTGTCTATATCTGTAGCTTAGATTATCTTCTGAAGCCGGTGAATCTAATTCTTTCTCACTCATGGATTTCAGGTGACTCAGATGCTTCAACTTTGGGACTCTTCTTTGTGGGGAAATATCAAATGATCTACTTTTTGTCAGCTGCTGCTGAGATCTAAAATGGCCAGCCAGGGGATGATAGTGACTGTTATGATTATTGCCAACTGACAAATCTGACAGTGCACTTTCAGGAGATGATGACACATGCTGGCAGTAGAGTTCAGGAGGTAAAAGGCTCATAAAGTTTAAAACAACATATTTAGTTTCATTTAAAAAATTGTCAGGGCTTGCTTCATCCTTATTTGAACTTCGTGCTGCTTCTTCAACCCAAGTTGGATCAATCTGACTTTGAACATTGTCTGGGTTTGTTACTGGTCTAGGATTCTCTGGGTTTCGACTTTCTGACCGTGGTTCTGAATATGGGTTTTCTGGTTCTAACTCTGGGCTTGGATTGTCAAGGTTTTGATTTTCTGACTGTGGTTCTGAACATGCATTTGCTGGTTCTAATTCTGGACTTGGATCGTCTGACTCCAGCTCCACTTCTACTTCTGCCATAACTGATGTTATTCTATCTCTAAAAAGAAATAATATGTTGAGCATGAAAATGCAATTTTACAACATTTTGTAACTTGATTTTGTTCCAAAAAATTCTGTGTGAGTGTGGTGTGTGTTGTGTGTGTGTATCTGTGTGTGCATGGTTTCCATTAATGCTGGCACGATTAATGGGATAATCGATTAATTGGTCGATAAAATCCACAAAAATGATTATCATTACTGATTTGCTAATAATCGATCATTTGATTTCTGTGTTTATTACTTTACCGTATTTACCCTTAGTATTCAGATACCTAAACTCCTTACCATACTTAATCTAAACTTTGAACAAGTACAATTTACTACCCATTGTTGTATCTAAAAATAACTGGATGGGTGGCAAACAGTGTAGACCCTGATGAGACGCCGCATTTGCGGCATCTCATCAGGGTCTATACTGTTTGCTCTGACCTGGCAGACCAAATATATGCAATAAAGTATAACATATGGTAAGAGTCATGCTCAAGACAGGTAAAATTATGACCAAATCTTCAGTGATTACTAATCGATTATTGATCACAATGGCAGGACTGATAATCAATTATCTTTTCAGCTCCAATTAGCCAGCCTTAGTTTCTATAGCTCCAGACAAGACCATATTTTGCTACCAAAAAGTATTGATTTTTATCTTATTTCTCCACAAAGACATAATTATGTTGTAGGTATTAACCCATTGTAGTCTGAATGGACTCTCCCACACTATATATTGCAAGAGTCCAATTTCAATTTTAGGTGCGTCCGGCTATGAAATTTAGATATTCCTAGAGAAAAATGGCTAAACTATTTGCAAACAGTGGAGACCCTGATCAGATGCTATGTTCTGCAGCGTCTGATCTGGGTCTGCATTGTTTGCCAATTACCCTTCCAAGGATCTCCAGACTACAATGGATTAATAAGAAGTGCCTCAAAAAGGCACTTCTAATGGGCCCTTACAACATAGTTTCATGGAGAAATAAGTTATCTGCATACAACTCTTATCTGGAGAAATGTTTAACCTTTACCACTATCTTGTCAGATCTGAAACATGACAAACTTAGTACATTTTTCCCAGAAAACTAACTTTCATATTTCATGCAAAGTGTGGAGATTGTCAATGTTAAATTTTTCTGGGAAAAATAAGAAAAAATATTTAAAATGTTGTCTGCTGAAATTTTAACCCAGCATGCTAAGCATAGAAATTAACATCACTTTCAGTCATCGCACGGCAGTGTCTAGATGTGAGAGTGAGCTCGCTGTGTTCTCTTTTAGCCTTTAAAGTGCTACTCACAACTGCAGCAGGCAACATTTTGATTTTTTTTTTCTGTATTTTTCAGAGAAAAAAAGGTCTGATATGAAATGCCTGGTCTTAATTTCTCTGAAAAATAATAATAATTAAACTTGGAATGTTTTCTGCTACAAAGGAGGGTTTAAAGGTATGTTAACTTTAAAGTGTATTCACAGTTCTAGCAAATGACATTCTGAAATATTTTATTTTTTCAGAGAAGATAAGACTAGATATCATATGAATCCACTGCTTGGCAAGCAATTCACACAATATATCAAACCTTATTTTCTCTAAAAAAGAAAAATATACTGTATTTGCCCTGATTACCACACCATGCACTAAAGTTTTTTTCAAATATCACTAGAAACACTTGTAGTAAAATATCCTCCTAATACAGTTGCACTTTAAAGAAAGATCAGCAGAGAACTTCATGAGGGGCATATTTAATGAGCAATACTTACACAACATTTATAAAAGCATATGTTGTCAGTACTCACTTGAATTGCCTCAACTTTTAGAGGCAATTCAAATGAGTACCAACAACATATGATTTTATAAAGTAGTAGATAAAAGTTCCTTGGATGTACTCTAAAATCTTCTAAATTGCTTGACTGTGCACCTATACAGGAGCATGTGTGGTAATTAGGTCAATTCAGGTATTGTATCTCAGAAATCAGAATATCCTGTGCAGCTGTTGTCATCAGCATTTTACTCCATAGGTCAAAGTAAGAGGGGTATGCAACAAAATATTTTTTATCCTTCTCCATGAAAACAAACCAGTATGCTCTCAGTACTAAGAGAAATCTTTCAGTGAAGCAGTTCCAGTGAGGACCACAACATATCAGGGCCATTGCTGGCTTTGAAAAAGTAGTATAGGCCATTATGCATTGTTTGGTACGATCAGCGACCAGAGCTGTTTTCACACCTCAGGCAGGTGCATAGATGACACTGGCCACTCATCTTGAAAGTACCTGAAAACGGTCCATCTGATACCAACATTACAAGGCCAGACTTTCTTTACAGCCTTTTCATTAAGCTTTGAAGTAGGAGGCTAAAATCTGTAAGTAGAGGGCAGATGCTACATGTATAGAGACTTGCAAAAGATCATTTAAAAAGGCTGCTGAACCGGATATACCCTGCCTTTGCAAACAGTGTAGATCCAGATCAATTGGCCTCTGAAGAAGCCAAATGATCTGAATCTGCACTGTTTGCCATTTAGTATGTGAATTTATATCAACAATCTGGATCAAGGAATCTGATTGGCTGACTAATAGAAGTGGGCATGGCATCCTAATTTATTCAGCAGGACAAGGGTTAAAAGTAGAAGGCCATGCTGGAAGAGTAGAAGGTAATTTAGCCTCCTGCCTCCTCTCGACAAAAAGGCAGCTTTATATCCAATATTAGCAGTTTTTTTGTTTTGTTTTTTTTCTGAATAGCCTTCACAGCTGATTAGGTCCTGAGTAATTTATATGAATAAAATAAGATCCGGCAAGACCAGCATACATACAAATTTAACCTACTTTTCAATAGCAGTAATATTAAAATCTTAAAAAACTTAAGTTTATTTATTTCACTTATATGTAAAAGATTCCATCAGTAGTTTATAGTTTAAGATGTATCTGTACTTTATGGCAAGCCGTTTTACTATTTAATAAGCAAAATAGATATCTTATATATTATATCAGATATCTTATATAGGATATAAGATATCTAATATAGGATATAAGATATCTGATATACTAATTCAGATATCTTATATCCTATATTAGATATCATATCCTATATAAGATATCTGATATAATATATGAGATATCTTATTTAATTTCGCATACAAGATATCTAATTTACCATATAAGATATCTTATTTGTTAAATAAGATATCTTATTTATTAATATAGATATCTAATATACTAAATAAGATATCTGATATACTAAATCAGATATCTTCTTTGATTTAATAAATGAGATATCTTCTTTAGTAAATAAGATATCTTATATCCTATATGAGATATCTTATATAGCATATCAGATATCTTATATAGCATATTAGATATCTTATATGTCAATTCAGATATCTAATATAGCATATTAGATATCTTTATTGACATATAAGATATCTATTTTATATAAGATATCTGATATAATATATCAGATATCTTATATATTATATAAGATATCTGATATATTAAATCAGATATCTGATTTATAGAATAAATAGTAAAACGGCTTTCTGGCAAGCCGTTTTACTATTTATTATACATTATATCAGATATCTTATATAGGATATAAGATATCTAATATAGGATATAAGATATCTGAATTAGTATATCAGATATCTTATATCCTATATAAGATATCTTATATCCGATATAAGATATCTGATAAATCATATTAGATATCTTATTTAATTCCACATATAAGATATCTTATTTACCATATAAGATATCTTATTTGTTAAATAAGATATCTAATATATTAATATAGATATCTGATATACTAAATAAGATATCTGATATACTAAATAAGATATCTGATATACTAAATGAGATATCTTATTTAATCGAACAAAAGAGATATCTTCTTTAGTAAATAAGATATCTTATATCCCATATAAGATATCTTATATAGCATATCAGATATCTTATATAGCATATAAGATATCTTATATGCCAATTAAGATATCTTATATAGCATATCAGATATCTTATATAGCATATAAGATATCTAAATTGACAAATAAGATATCTTATTTATATAAGATATCTAATATAATATATAAGATATCTTATATATTATATAAGATATCTGATATATTAAATCAGATATCTGATTTATAGAATAAATAGTAAAACGGCTTGCCATAGTACTTCCCCTTCTCTCTCTCTCTCAAATCTTAAAAAACTTATTTCACTTACATGTAAAAGATTCCATCAGTAGTTTATAGTTTAAGGTGTATCTGTACTTCCCCTTCTCTCTCTCTCTCTCTCTCGTAGAAGATAAGTTTATGACGAGATGATTCCCATATACAAAGATGGTAGTCTGTTATTTAGTATTTTAGAAATGGCGCTGTACATCTGCTTTAATGCTGGGAGTTTTTATTATTATTATTATTATCTGTGTTCTCTTTTGTCAGCATTTAAACATTGTTTTCAAGTTAGATTTATGCATCACTTAGTATGGTATATGAATATATATTGTTCCCATATGCCACGTCAGTGGCCTGAGATGTGTCATTTTCAAATAAAGTTTATGTTCTGTTCTGTTCCGGTTTTATTTTAACAGTTCAAATTTCTAGTAACACCAGTTAATTTCAAAGAGATTATAAAAGCTGCGGAGTCATTTATTGCCTTAATTAATTGTTTGTTCACAAGTCAGTCATGTGGCCATTTGGTGAATATGCTACAGGCCAGTATCTGTGAAACTGATATAGTTTAATCCATTGCTTTTATCTAATATTCTTACCTGTTTTACCAAACTGACTGATCTGAAAAGTCTTTGTCATTATTTCCAGTGCTAATTGTTAAGAAAAAAACGTCTTTTCATTACATATTTATGCTTTAATGTTGAATTTTCAGGGATGGATAAAACATTTTAGAACAACTTTTTAACTTTCTTTTGTGATTTTAGTGAGTCTGGATTACTGTATATCTATATCAAGGGAATGGAGGAAGTTTTGAAGAAAAATGTCATTAAACCTTTCTACAGACATAGCTGATTTGCTTTTTCTTTGACCATGTGATGCCACGGGACCTTGCCAAAAATGGCTTGCTGAAAACACCAATATGGCTGGAGACCTTGTTTATTAGACGGGTCTGAATTTTACAAGTCATTTTTGTGTAAAAATCTCTGTCTTATAACTGGACTTTTACAGTAATATAGATCTCTCTTCTCATTTTCAAATAGAGATATTTGTATTTCTAATAAACATTTTTATTTTAAACAGAGCTATATGCATTTAAAATTGAGATATAGAGGATATTTTCTCTTTTGCTGTGACTACCATAAATATTGTCATCGAGTGTAATGAAAGCATCAGTATTTTCATGAGTGCGAAGCATGAGAGTAAATTTTCTTTTTATTTTATTGTTTACACGCCAATGCACCTTTCTGACGTCATAACTAATGTCACCAAACAAAACATGAACGTCTTGGCGTTGACGTTCAGTGCTTAACATGTGAAGCGCTGGAGAGACAAAAACACAAAAAGTTTCGGCAAATCAAAATAATCTTAATACTAAAATGTTCCTTACATTCTAACTAAGAAAATGCATACCAACACTTGATAATTTAGTTCAGAAACAAAGCAGTTAGAAGTGTTCAAAAATCTGAAGTGGAAGTAACATCCACTTCTGAAACAATGAAGAAAACCGAAGTCGTCCAAACCGAGGAGTGAAAATATAAATCGTATTAGTCACTATTGAAATGATACGATATCAATTCACTAGTGACTGATACCACTTATTTTCAACAGATATACACTGATTTCACTGCTAACAATAAAATAAATCAATTACATCTCTGTACCTGCAGTATCAAAATTACACTATATCTATTTAAAATACATACATTTCAGTCGGTACATAGAAATACCGGAACACACCGAAACACCGGAACACACTGGTAATTACCGGAACACACTACAATATTTTTTTTATTTTTTATTTATTTTATTTTTATTTTTTTATTTATTTTTTTTTTTGGCTTATTAAATAGTTTTTTGGGGGGAGAAATATGTGGCTCTTTTATATATCCTGTATATGGCAGTTTGATCCGGTGAATTGTTCTCATGGTGAAGTTATAAAATAAATTCACTTCTCATACTGTTTTATTTTGCTTTAATAATAATAATAATAATAATAATAATATAGTATTATTATCATTATTATTACTTTTTTGTGCGTGTGGTGGTGGAGGGAATGGGGTGGGTTTGCTGGCATATGTGGTCCGTTTATGTATTAAACACTTGAATGAGGTTAATTTATTGTAAACTAAGACCAGATTTGATATCAACAACATTCTACATACAAAAAACACTAATTAAGTTATAAAAACAAATTATAATAATATAAAATAAAAATTTAAAGTGTGTTCCGGTAATTACTTATTTACTTTCTTAATGTCACTTTTTGGAGGACCGCCTCTGACATAATTACTCTTGGTGAAAAATGATCAACAAAAGTTCTATATACCTGCTGGTGAAAATATATACATGTACTGCTTATGTATACATACATTGACTTCTCATTTTTTTTCTTTAATGAATTTCCGAAATTCATTTAAGTTCTGTATGTTTATTACGAACTTTAAACAGTTATATATTCACTGGTGGGCAATGCAAGAAACCACGGTGCTTCCATATCAATACTTTCTATATTAAATATATTATATTTTTTTTTTTTCTATATTAAAGACCATCAATGTATCTAATGTCAACTGTGTGAGACTCTTGAGTCTGCTTTGTGTCTGGGAAGGTTTGTGATTGTGGCACTCCCTGAACTTTTCTCTTAACTTTTTTGAAAATTTGAAATGTGTTATTTCACCAAAGCTTTGTTAATTTTAAGTTTATCTCTATACTGACTCCGTTCGGACTCCAGGAGTGTACAGACGCTGACCAAATGCTGCTGTTCTATCCACAAAAAAAAAGGTAAGAGAAAAGTCCATGGAGTGTCACACTCACAAACCGCAGCCCTTCCCTGTATTAGGGAATAAATAAAAATTTAAAGTGTGTTCCGGTAATTACCAGTGTGTTCCGGTGTTTCGGTGTGTTCTGGTATTTCTGTGTACCCCATTTCAGTATATACATTTTTTTTCTTTTCCTTACAACAACTGAGGTAATGGCCAAATATGACAGTCTCATTATAAGAAGATAGACAGATACAATATATTTTAGACAACCAATGGTGGCTCCCTTTAATTCCCAAACTGACTTCCAAGTGACACTTCATGAAATGACTCCTTGAACGGCCAGTGTCATTTTGGTATATTTTTTGAGTTCTAAGCAATATATGAAGTTCTTTGATTTCCCATTCATGGATAATTTTCAACAGAATAATTTGGTTATAAAATCTCTGCTGCTCAAACGCTCAGTAAAAACCAATGAAACGTTTCACCTTTTGATGTTTCTCGTTGCTACTTTCAGTTTTAAAACATAACCGGAAGACTTACTACGTCATTGAAATTTGAGTATCACGAGAAGAACACCACTTCCGGCTGAAAATTAGATTGATTTCATTAATTTTGTGAATATAAGTCGATTTCTTTGAATCAAAATGGCTTTGAGTGATCAGGATGTGCAGAAACAGGTAATATATTCATTTTTATTGCTTAAAGTTGAAAAATAAATGTGCTGTCTGTCGGGTAAAAACATGAAATGTTTTTCAAAAAGACATTCGATCGCAGACTCGCCGCCGTATGTTTCGGCCTTCAAGAATATTACGCTGCACCTTTTTACTGGGCCACAGCTTACGGTAGTGCATTGAACCAAGAAACAAAATAATTTTATCTCCTGTTTCCCAACTGATCCTGATTTTGACTGCAGACTTGGAAATTTTATTTTGGATTTTCTTGTCATCATTTTATTGTTTAATATGAAATACAGGCTCTGCTGATGCAAACACACTCAGCCAACTATTTTTTTCTGATATGTGTTAGAGTTGACAACAGTTGTTTACAAAGAAAGTTGGCCTCACACACCGGGGTCAACCGAAGTCGTGATATGTTTGATAATTTCTTTTATTTGCATTTTTTTTTTTTTTTTTTTTTTTTTTTTTTTTTTTTGTAGTTTTTGTGTAAATTCAGCAGAGCTTATAAATATTTATTCAAAAGCAACTTTAAACAGGTTTATCAATTAATTATTAATTGGTCTGCAGACTGCTTACCGTGATGACAAATTAAAGATGGCAAGCAAGATAAAACCAAGTTTGCTACAAGATTCCTCACAAGATTTGGGTGCCTAAGGCCATAATAAATTAATAGTCAGATTCACATTTATTTTTTTTTCCAAAATGGGGTCGGGGGGTGAAATTTTATTTTTAATTTTTCCGGACTACACAGAAATTGGAGATGGGTGGCTGAAATTATATTGATTTCTGCAAACCACCTGTATTTGGTGGATAAAGAAGACTTATTCATAATTCCAATGTATTATGAAAAAACAAGTGGTGTGTGTAATAATCAGAACAGCCTTGAAAGAGCAACTGTAGAGCTGAAGAAAGTTAATATATCTATAATCAAATACCCACTTTTTTCAGTTTCTCTGAGAACATTGTTGGACAAAATAAAAGTCATCACTTTATACTGTTCTGTGTGATTTTTCCTTTCCTGTCAAATGTTCCCCCTTTTGTATAAACGGTTTTTACCTGTCAGACACAGTTCACAAACAGCATATATATTTTTATCTCCCAGCAATTGCCTCTATTCTTGCCGACTGGGAAATGGCATCGCTTTATCAATCGGCCCTGAATTAAATACATTGTGGGGGTTGAGAAGATTTTGGGTATCGCTGCTTTAAATCAATACCAGTCGTTTATTATAGTTTAATTGGCCATGATTTTCACGATCACAAATGCTATTTTCAACGTGTTTTTTACCTGGATTCAAAAATGAAAGTAGAAATCGACTGGTTGTCTGACCGGACAAAGTTATAATGATGCGCATTTGCAACAGGGATCCAGTACACCTCGAACAATAGCGGCTATTGATCATAGTTAAACCAACAATTTTGTGTTGGTAATTACACCGGAAGTATGTAATTTGTTGTCGTATATGCGCAATTTGCATATTTAATGTAGATTTAAGTGGAACTGAACTTGCCGATTGGCAAACCGTAAGATTTTTTTTATAAAAAAAAAAACGAACATCGGAGCAGTACTCTTACTTACGAAAAAGCATCTAAAAAATCGAGGCGGGCGGTAATGAGAATCTAACAATTAATTTATTATGGCCCTAAGTATGTTTACAGGGTTTCCCTAACTCGCTTTTGGCAGTTTTTTACTCCCAAAATCATGTTCTGGACTCTCAGAACTAAAGGATAAGAGTCCTGATTGATGCATTTATCTTCAGTGTATACTTGATTTTATTTATTTTTGGCTTTAAATTTTGAAATATTTGGGAAACAGTTAATTTCTTTAAATCAATAAACACCTAAGGCCAAAAAAAATAATCATTAGATTCTCAGGCCCCGCCGCATGTACCAAAAAGTCTGCGCATAGGCCTTTTTTTCCGTGTCCAATAAAAAAAACACATCCGCGTCTGATACAGCATGTCGGTGCGTCGCGGTTTATAAAATCCTAGTTTTAGATGCAACCGAAGCATACACGGTCACGTAAACGCTTATATTATTGATTTTTTCATTGGATTGAACATTGCGAGTAAGCGTTTTAGCACCATCATTGATCAAAATGGCTGCCGAAGCGCAAGTTGTGTAAACAAAACTTGTGTTTCCTTCGTTTTCAAAGCAGATGTCTCAAATATCCGCCCAGATTTCATCCAGGGCTACGGTGCATCTGTCCTGGAACATTAAAGGCAATTGCCGAGTTGTATAACGGCATAAAATCGGGATACGAAGTATCGACGTCTGGTCCTTCCCGGATGAATTATCAAACCACAATGTAAGTGCGTCGATCGGACGCTCCAAAATAGACACATTCGACATTTCTTTCTGTAAACACATCCCTCTCTGAAGGTATATAAACCTTTGGTAGAAATTTAAACTGGAGCTGCACAAACTGATTTTATTACTTTACTTTACTAAACTTTAGCTGGTAGGGGACTATCCTTTATATTTAATAATAATAGGGACATATAAAAACATTATCCTCAGTACTTCTCCTTATCTTTAGCTATGTCTAGGTGTCCAAAAATAAAGTATTTTTATGGTAATATTACTATAAAATGCATTTCATGAAACGAGTCCTTTTAAAGGGTTCGTGTAATAAAAAAAAAGTCCCCTCGCCTGTTTCATGAGTAAAAAAAAAAAAAAAAAAAATTCCTGCCTGCCTCATCTGTTTTTGCCAAAAATGGCCTGAGAATCTAATAATTAATTTTTTTTGGCCTAAGTCATATTTATGGACCCCTTAACTCAAGATTGACGAGTCGCTGGGCCCTCTGTTTCAAACCCTGATGGAAAACCCTGTGTTTATCAGCCTCTCTGCAGCAATGCAAACATGTCATGTGTTTGCTGTTATATACCCCAGGACTATTATATACCCCAGGACGAAACCCTGTAATTTAGAAAATCATATATATCCGGATCAAACAAAAGAAATTTAAATTTACCCACATTAAAGTACAGTTGAACAAGAGGTGATCTAATCCAAGTGTTTAAAATACTAAATGGACATTATGACCAAGGTTGGCAAAGTATTGATCAACCAGGTTTTCCCACCTGGGAAATCCTGGGTTTTCTTGGGGTGGGCAATACCCACTTAAATTGTTATACTAGGAAATACTGGGTAATATGACTTTTTTTTTTATTATTATTATCATCATGATCATCATGATCATGGAATACTAAAAAAAAAAAAACAAAAAAAAACTTGAGTTCATTTTGCAGATTTAAATACATTTTAGAACCATACATGCCATAAGCTTTGGACTAAAATCTGAGATAGGGCAAAATTTTAAGGGAGATTTGACAAAATTCTGTGAGATTTTCTTATACATCACTTTGGAGCTCCCCTAATATAGTCTTCTAAAATCCTTTTTTTTTCATGTAAGAAGCTTGTGAAAACCACAACAGTGTGTGATTTATGTTTATATCTTCATAAAATCTGTTGTAAAATGGTCTGAAGAGTCTATGATTTGAATTTTTTATGGGAATTGCCTTCCAGATGACCCAAATTCTGTGAGATTTTATCTCACTGTGTGAGATATGGCATGTATGTAGAACTATATAATGATGAGGGGCTGGCATTAGATTCTGATATATATGGGTAAAATTTTTAATATATGGAATTACCACATCTTATTCAAAGGTTAAAATAAACATTTAAGTTGTGTTGATAGTACAAATACAAGTTCTACATCATTAAAGTCTGTGGTTTTCAATCTCTCACTTTTAGCGCTGTCATATACAGACAAGTGATAACCATTCTGCACCCTTCGCACCGAACGTTTTTCTGCAACCTTCACACCGAACGTTTTTCTTAGAACCATCTTCAGTTATATCAAAAAAGTTCCAGATAAGATCCTAAAATGGTTTCATGCTCACAACTTGACAGAGACACATACTGAGACAGAGTGAAAAATTTACTGTTTGTCCTGAAGATTTGGTAAAACTGTTCATCTACAAGTACATCTTGGATTCTGCATTGAGTTTTAGATAGTATTATTACAGGTAGTGGCCGGTGTCACACCGGCCTCAGTGGCTCAGTTGGATGCCTGCGCCCAACTCCCAAAGGGATCAAATACTTTTCTTTTAGTGTAGGCCTCTTTTCAGAAGGGGATTGATGATCAAGTACAGGAAAAGCAAACAGGAAGTCAGAAAAGTTGCCTCCCAGTGTAAAAATAGCAGAAAATCTACTATGTGTAGCCATTTGCCGTAATTACTTAACCCTTGACCTGCCGAATAAATTATGATGCCATGCCTAGTTCTAATTTTCAGCCAATCAAATTACTTGATGCAGATTGTTGCTATAAATTCACATTATGGCAAACAATGCAGATCCAGATCGGTTGGCTTCTTTAGAAGCCAACTGATCTGGATCTACATGTACAGTGTCTGCAAAGGTAGGGTATATCTGGATCCAGCAGGACTAGGGTAAGAATTCTGTATTTCTACTTACAGATCGAGCACATGATGGCCTTCATTAAGCAGGAAGCCAATGAAAAGGCAGAAGAAATTGATGCTAAGGTAGGAATTTCTAAGGAAAATTGCTTTATAATGTTCCCATCATATATGATGTGTTTATTGGGATGGAGTTGTACATGTATGAGAGTGAACCGTGGCTTCAGCAGCTCAGACAAGGTACCTTTTTCAAACAAAAACTACTGGTATTTCTCTTATTTCTCTACAAAACATATGTTGCAGGTACTCATTAGAAGTGCACTGCTGAGGCACTCTTAATGAGTACCCACAACATATTTTTCTTGGAGAAATGAGAAAAAATATGTGAATACCCTTGCTTCTAGAACTAAAGGTCAAATATATATATATATATATATATATATATATATATATATATATATATATATATATATATATATATATATATATATATATATATATATATGTGTGTGTGTGTGTGTGTGTGTGTGTGTGTGTGTGTGTTTAGGGTACTGTAACATGTTAGAGAAAAAAACAGATAGGGTTGGTAGAGATTTTTTTTTTACATTTTTCATGTAGAATTATACCATAATTGTCAAATATATTTCACATAAAATTTTACTAAGTCTGTTTGGCTATCCTCAGATGTGTTTAAAAGTACCGATAGAATGGCAAACCGTGTAGGCCTAGATCAAACTGCTCCTGTAGGAGCAATTTGATCTGGGTCTATACTGTTTGCTCAGACCTACTTGTCCGAACATTTAGCATAAATATTTTGTCTAAGTAAAACAGGAAAAAATTGCTTGGGTTCAGTAGGAAAATAAGGTAGGAAAGGGTTACCCTAAACACACATATTTTTTTCTTATTTGGCCTAAAATGGAGCTACGGTAGCTGAAGTAGTGTAATTTAGATAAGTTTTTGGTTTGAAAAACAGGACGTATTATGTTACGGGGTCTGGTGTCCGTCCGTAAACTTTTTCGTTTACTGCTAACACCTCCTACAGTTTACATCCGATCAAGCTGAAACTTGGTATATACATGTAGTTAGACCATGATGTGGAGCAGCGCATATTGTTTCGGGGTTACAGTCCACCAAATGTTTGCAGAGTTATGCCCCTTTGAAAATTTCTGTAAACTTTTCATTTCCTGTTAACTCCTCCTACATTTGGCATCCGATCAAGCTGAAACTTCATTTATAGTTAGACTATGATATGGAGCAGCGCATATTATTTAGAGGTTACAGTCCACCAATTATTAGCAGAGTTATGCCCCTTTGAAAATTTCTGTAAACTTTTCGTTTATGGCTATTCCTCCTACAGTTTACATCCGATCAAGCTGAAACTTGATTTGTAGTTAGTAGTTAGACCATGATGTGGAGCAGCGCATATTGTTTCAAGGTTACAGTCCACCAAATATTAGCAGAGTTATACCACTTTGGTATGGACATGTGAAACGCTTTAATGGTGCAGTCAAGGCAGCTTTTCACATACAGGTTGAGGAAAGCACAGGCCTGGGAGGTCCAAGATGACATGGAAGCAGCTGACAGAGAGGGATTGCAGAAAGTGGCAGCTCTCGGCTATCAACCCTCATGATAGAAATATGTGGAGATCTGGTGTGAGATCTGCCATGCATGCAGCAAGCCAGCTATCTGAATATTTTTCTTGCAGCTGTTACACACCTCTGCTATGTTAGGTTTTTTCCTGTTCCCCAGCTCAAAATCTTCATTGTTTCATTCAATAGGCAGAAGAAGAGTTCAATATTGAGAAGGGTCGTTTGGTGCAGCAACAAAGAGTAAAGATAATGGAATTCTATGAAAGAAAAGAAAAACAAGTAGAATTACAGAAGAAAATGTAAGAAACTGTTTATACATATTTTGCATTTTGTGACCATTGAGAGTAATAAAATGTATCAGAGGACTTGTTAAGGAGGAGTATATTTTGGTGATAATTCTGTGATCATTTTCTCGAGTTCACCATGAAAACATATGTTGTGCTTCTAATAAGTGATGACAATATATCGAGGGTTGAGCGCAAGACTATGGTAACTCAAACATATTTTTGAAACCCTTGTTTAGGGGCAACTTGGACCCCTTTGTAAACAATGCAAATTTAGGTGCCATTGCTCATACGAGCAATGGCACCTAAATTTTCATTGTTTACAGAAAGAAATGTTGTAATCTTCATAACGCCTTCATGGTGAGGAGATTAGGTTTGGGGAAAAACAAACATCTGACTTACGCTAGTCTTGCGCTCAACCCTCGATATGTTGTTACACAGAGAAATATGAAAACTTATTCCAGAATTTAACACCAAATACTCTTCACAAACAAGTCCTATGGGTATGTACATATATAATAGTATTTATGCTTTGGTGTGTGATGTCAGAAACAGGGTTTGAAAATTCTGCTCATCTTGGCAGTTGGATGAGTCCTAAATATTGCAAGATATAATAACCTGAAGCATAGGTCTAGATAAGAAGGGGTATCAGGTACATGTAAGTATATTTCTTATTTTGCCATGGAAATATATATTGTGGGTACTCATTAGAAGTGCCTCACTGAGGCACTTCTAATGAGTACCCACAACATATGTTTTCTTTTTTTTTTTTTTTTTTTTTTTTTTTTTTTTAATCTTGTTCAATTTATTCTGTATTATGCCTGTTACATATAACCTCTGGAAACCAGGCATTTCCAAAGGTATTTTCCAGACAACCACTCTGTCTTAACATATTGTCTTAACATAATGAGCACCCTTCAGCAGCATTCTCCCTGACAGTCTGGATCCTGTCGTACATGTTATACATATATAATAAATTTATGTGTAAAATATAAGGGTGCTCCTTTCTCTCACAATTACCTCTCACACAAAAATTAGCTGTGATAGTGGCATATATATACACATTTATCCATAATACTATAGACAAATAGGGAACAAGACTTTTTTGGGTGAATATACTTTACTGTGTTCCAAAGGACTGTCCTGGCATACATTTTACAGAACCAGTAATTAAGTTATCTGTATATTTAACTGTTAAAACACTGGGGTAAAGGGGTTTAGTGTGTAGAGTCCAAGCATTCCTGGTTTTTGAATATGTATGCTGTCAGGCTTTTAATTATTGCAAATGATTTCAGTATTCTGAACAACCTTGGGGGTGGTCGGGTGGTGCGAAGGTGTCATGTATCTTATGTCACCGGGGCGTCCAACTGATATTGGCTTACAGTTGGGCAAGGCCTGCTATCCTTGTAGCAGGTTAGGGTAGAGGGGGAATGTTTTTATTTCTTCTGTTTCTTCACTTTCATTCCTGTTCCTCTTTCTTCCCTGTTCCTCTCTTTCATCTCTTCGACTATCTCTTCTATCACTCTTCTCCCTTTCTCTGGGAGACGACACAAAATGACCCACAAGGGTTGACGTGTCGTTAAACCCCAACACAATCAATCAATTCTGAACAACCATCACAGATGGGTCAGGCTTTGACTGTATGGACTGTTGGGTTGGCAAATATTTAAGTTTCTATTTTACCTATATCATTCAGTAGCATTTGATATGGATACCAGTCTTTTTGGAATTCAGTTAACTCATTTTTTGACAGAGAAATTTCCATAAGCGTTTTATACAATAAAAGTAATTTCTTCTTAAATACTTCAAGGTGCAGTTGTCGCTTGTTACAGCGAGTAATGTATATAAAGTATTTGGAATAGAGAAAAATTATATTAAGTGGCTTTGAAATGTGGTTGTTTCTGTCTAGACCAAACATAAACAATTCTTCCTCTATGTTGCATTGTATGCCTTTATTTTTCAGCCACTGTGACAATTTATTAAGAAATAACTGGATCTTTTCACAGGTCCAGAAAAGATGATGTATTGTTTCATCGTGAGAATGGCAGTAATAACATTGTGAATCATTTTTAAGCTTCATTTTAACTAAAAGCGTATTTGTCACCAAAATATT
This sequence comes from Anodontia alba, assembly GCA_964016985.1. Taxonomy (NCBI): domain Eukaryota; kingdom Metazoa; phylum Mollusca; class Bivalvia; order Lucinida; family Lucinidae; genus Anodontia; species Anodontia alba. Next base: position 21,924,070 of record OZ024824.1, read on the forward strand.
ATGATTAATGCTTGTCTGAAACCATTGTATAGCAGGATATTTTATTATACTAAATGGGTAATTGTATATTTTCTCCCATTCTTGATCTGTAAACTTATACTTCTCATTCCATGTTTTCTTGCCTGTTGGTTGTTCTGAATTTTTATTCAGCATATTATACATTGCTTGCGCCCCTGATTTTTGCTGGAGGAAGATTTGGATATGACTTGGTATGAATGGGTTTTCTAATTTTCTTGTTATTCTCATATTTAACCTTATTAAATAAGATTTTACTGAATCTATTATTCCTTGATATTCCAAAAAGTTCAAATGACTTCCCGTATGTATCCTGATTTCCTGATAACTGTAGAACTTTCCATTTTCATTTACTAAGTCATTGACAAATCTGATACCTTTATTGTGTAGAGTTTTATGAAAAACATGCTTTTTGCCTATTGTAATATTTTTATTATAAAATATTGGACTTTTCAAAATGTGTTCTTCATCTTTTTCCATTTTATAGTTTATATCAATAACCGCTTTTAATACATCTTTCCAAAACTGATTTTTAATTGTATTGTAAATATCTGTAATGTATTCTATGTTACATGTTGTCAACTTCTCCAAATTAATATGTAATTTTATTGACTCTTGCCATTTATTTTCGCTTAAAAGAAGTCTTCTTATCCATGTAGATTTTAATGCTTTTACAAAAGCATTAAGATTAGTCATTTTGAGTCCTCCTTCTGCATACTGTTTTACAATAACCGATTTTTTAATTTTTGGATTGTTATTCCATAAGAAGTCATAAAGAGTGTTATTGATTTTTTCACTTGTAATGGCATCTGGATTTGGTAAAGATATAAACAGAAGATTAAATATCGGTATAATTAGTGTTTTAATAACTGTAATTTTTCCTATAGGCGATAAGCTCCGTCTGTTCCATTGTTTCAGTACTTTTTCCATTTGTGTTATTTTTGGAATATAGTTTTCTTTCATCATTTTTCCTAAATCTGTATTAAAGTGAATTCCTAATAATTTGAATTTATTATTACCCCATAATAGTTTCCATTTTGTTTTTATTGATCGTGTACTAAATTTTTCTGAACCAATCCAAACTAACTGTGTCTTATCTAAGTTGATATTTAAACCTGATATTTTTGAAAACTTTAAAAGTTCCTCCAGTGTTTGGTTAAGCGATGTTTCTGTACCATCTAAGATAGCTGATGTGTCATCTGCATACTGTGAAATCTTAAGTTCTACATTATTGATATTTATGCCTTTTATGTTTTCATTTTTCCTTATCTTTGTTGCAAGGAACATATGTTTTCTTTGAGAAATAAGAATAATATCAATATTTTTGGATCAAAAAAAGCATCTTATTAAGAGCTATGCCAAAGCATTAGGATTGACAGGCCGGAACAAACATTGTATTCCTAGATCAGATACCACAGAAACAGTATCTAATCAGGATATGCACTGTTTGCCATTCATCCAGCAGTTTCTTAGACACATCAGCAGGAAGAAAAATGGACTTGTTCAAACTTTAGGACAAGTATGATAAAACGTTAAGAAGTAACAATATTGAGAATGAGAGTGTTGTACTACAGATTAACATGAAACAAAATTTTTGTTTTCTGTATTAACCCTAAATAGAGCTTGAGAATTCTTAATATCTCCACTCGTCCTACGGACGACCAGAGGTATTGTGATTTTAATAAAAATTATAAAGTGAAAACCTAGAATTTACACCTTTCCTGTGCCTAAGTGTACTCGTCATGGCAAGTGGAAGAGTGGAATTTTCCAGCCCTGCTTAAATATTTGGGTACCTTAACAGTCTTGTTTAGAATTTTTTATTTAGGATTTGAAGAAATTGTTTGGCCACGTCCAAGAAAATAGTAAGTTACCAGTGTAATCAGCAAACTCTGAATGCATAAGCCATTACGAGCACTTGCTGATCAAGGGCCTGGATACATTAATTACTGTATTTACCCTAACTACTTGTATATCTCAACTCCTTACTATGCTTGTTCTAAAATTTGAAGAAGTACAATTTACTGCCTGATGTTATGCCTAAAAATTGCTGGATGAGTGGCAAACCCTTTAGACCCTGATGAGACAACACCTTCTGCGGTGTTTCATTTGGGTCTACACTGTTTGCTCAGGTTTGTCTGTCCGAATACATACAGTAAATATGGTACAAAATGTACAGCATAGCTCCAGAAAAGGCGCTGTTTTTAGCTGAAAAGTGCTGATGTTTTTCTTAATTTTCATGAAGATGTTTTTGTGGGTACTCACCCATGGTGCTTCTAACGAGTACCCTCAACATATGTTTTCATTTAGAAATAAGGAAACATTAGCTGGCCTTAGAGGACTAAGCCTGCCCAATAAACGTGTGGTTAGGTAAACTGACCACGCTCGACATGACCCCATTGGGTTGATTGGGCCATAAACCCTCAACACAAACAATAAGAAGCCAGCCTCGGTGGCTCAGTTGGATGCGCCGTCCGACTGGAGATCAGGAGGTCGCGGGTTCAACCCCCGCCGAGGTCGGCAACATTCTTTCGTGGAGATTGATCATGAAATATTTTCTACGGTCATTCTCTCCCTTCCGCTGATTCAAGAAGGGCAGTTGTCAGTTTCTGGCGAAAGAATGTGCACAATACTGGTTAACCGCTTAGAGGACTAAGCCTGCCCAGTAAACGTGTGGTTAGGTAAATTGACCGCGCTCGACATGATCCCATTGGGTTGACTGGGCCGTAAAACCTCAACACAAACAAACAAACAAACAATAAGAAAACATTATCTAGATACCCCCTCTTATATGGAACTATGGTACATTTTCCACCATTTTTACATGTACAAGGGAAGAACTCCTGTGCTTCTTTGTATGCTTTCTGGCACACTAAGTCCCTTTTGAAAAGGGGTCTACCTTAAAAGAACTGACACAGTGGCTCAGTGGTAGAGCGTCTACTTTGTGATCGGGAGGTTGCTGGTTCGCTCACCGGCCAGGTCATACCAAAGACTTTAAAAATGATACTAGCGGCTCTTTTGCGTGGCGCTCAACATTAAGAAAGTAGAGCTAGAACTGGTCAGCTCAGTGTCAGTATAATGTGACTGGATGGAATATCATGTCATAGTGTCTTGGGTGTGATATTTCAGTGAGGCAGCACTCTTAAAGTGTGCATTGAGCTCCCTGCCACATCCAGACACCGTTGCGATATGACTGAAAGATTGTTGAAAGCGACATTAAGCCCAAATCAAACAAACAGATTACCCTAAAAGAATTCACACTGAAGGATGTCTGCTCTAAAAGAAAAGAATTTGCTCCCCGTGGGAGCAAATTCTTTCCTTTTAGAGTAGACCCCTTTCAGCCCCAGAGTGCAAGGGATTTACAATGATGTGTCATCAACTGTATTTATTGGACAGTAGATTGAATTTTTATCAAACAAACTGAATTAATATTTGGCTGTTTGCAATATCAAAAAGGTTAGATTATAATTAGTCAGACATGGTACTTACATAAATTATTCTTTTGTTTTTATTTCAGTCAAAATTCTAGTTTATTAAACCAGGCCAGACTACGAGTTTTAAAAGCAAGGGAAGATCATTTGAAGGTTTGTATCAAAATAATGGCAGCTGTGTTAACAGATTATTATTAGGCCAAGACAAAATATATACATGTATGTTGTTCCTATTACATGAAAATAATTTAGGGTGGGTAGGCGGGGAATTTATTTTATTTTTTCAAAAATACATTTAGGAGAGCGGCAAAATCCTTAAAAACAAGCAACAAAAGTTTTTAATGCTTTTACTTCAAAGAGCAAAAAATGATTTGGAAAAAAATAGGGTAGGCAGGGCAACCTGAACCACATGTATATTTTATTTTGGCCTTATTATTATCATTCTAGATAAAAAGAGTAGCTGTAGAAATACATTTATAATTATGAAAACATAATCTAGTGGGTACTCATTAGAAGTGCCTTTGTGAAGTATTCTTAATAAGAAACCATGTAATCTTTCATGAAGAAATAAAGCAAAATACTGATTTCTTTTTATTGAGATAAAAAAAAAAAAAAAAAAACTTACGTAGAGCAATGTTCAATCATTTTTAGTCTGGATATCTCCAAAAAGTAATTGGCAAACAGTGCAGACCCATATCAGACACTGATCAGGGTCTCCACTGTTTGCAAATAGTTTAGCCATTTTTTCTAGGTACATGTATATCTAAATCACATAGCCTGACATCCCTAAAGTTGTAATACAGCTCTTCCAGTATATAGTATGGGGAAGTTTATTCAGTCTAAAATGGATTATGTATCATGATGTGGATCTCGTTACATGGCCAGTATTGACAGATTATTCAGAGCTCTTGCTAAGAGGATTATCAAGAGAAATAGTTTTCTACCACTTTTTGCCCATGTGAGAAACTTCTATCTCACATGACCCCTTCATAGGCCTGCTGGTCCTAGGAACAATCCACTTAACCCTTAAAGCGCCAAGAAAAACTGCATCTGAAAATGTTGTCTGTTTATGTCGTCTGCTGAATATTCTTGCAGACTTTTCAAACCTATTTTTGCATACAGGCAAACAGTGTGGACCCTGATCAGACTGCTCCTAAAGGAGCAGTCTGATCTGGGTCCACACTGTTTGCAAAAATGACTTTTAAAATCACAAGCAGATGACAAAGCAGACGACAATAGTAGTGACTGGCGCTTTAAGGGTTAAAGGTGGGAGAAAAACAATCTGTCATGAGCCAGTCTATACAGGCTAGGGAAATCTCACCCTCAAGGTAGGAATTTAAACCAGGGACGAGGTTGAAATTCCTACCCCTCCGGTGAGATTTCCCTATCCTGCATGGAACCAGCACAGTGGCTCAGTGGTAGAGCATCCGCTTTGTGGCCAGGAGGTTGCGGGTTCGATCCCCGGTCGGGTCATACCAAAGACTTTAAAAATGGTACTAGCTGCTCTTTCGCTTGGCGCTCAGCATTAAGAAAGTAGAGCTAGAACTGGTCAGCTCAGTGTCAGTATAATGTGACTGGATGGAATATCATGTCAAAGTGTCTGGGGCGTGATATTTCAATGAGGCAGCACACTAAAAGTGAGCATTGAGTTCCCTGCCACGTCCAGACACCGTTGGGATATGACTGAAAGATTATTGAAAGTGAGGTTAAGCTCAAATCAAACAAATACAAACTGTCCTGCATGGACACTCATGATGAAGTCTTATATTCTCATTTCTCCACACAAACATACAAGCAGTGACATGAGAAACGGTGTTTTTCAGGTTAACCCTTCTCTTGCTAAACACGACATGTCGTGTCTTAGCAAATAGTGTAGATCCAGATCAGTTGGCTTCTAAAGAAGCCAACTGATCTGAATCTGCACTGTTTGTCATTAAATATGTGAATTTCTATCAAAAACCCGGATTAGGTAATCTGATTGGCTGAAAATTGGAAGTGGGCGTGGAATCTTAATTTATTCAGCATGAGAAGGGTTAATGCAAACAGTAAAGATTCAGATTAGCCAGCAGAGGTATATTGTCTGAGAAACTTTGCTATACGCCGTTATGCCCTACTGTACCGAATGATCCTACAAACTGACAGTGAAGGTCCACACAGACTGATCTGGGCCTTCACTGTCCATATATACCTGAAGACATGTTTTTGCATGGCGTGGCCCATATACATGTATTATGCAGTGTAGGCAATCCTTGTGACCAAAGTGACTAGGTTCATAGAGTTTCACTTTGTTTCGATTTTTTAGCTCCACATAAGGTAGGCCTTTTTAGAATATCTCTACTTGTATCTAATGGAATTTGTTCAAATAAAGTGCAAAGTACACAGAAAATCAAAAGATCCTGTTGGTGTAAATGCTATTCTCAGATCTGGTCTGATTCTCAAGAACATTAAGAAAATGATTTTCATCAAAATTCATGGACATTGTCCCGGGAGCCTTGATTGAGAGCAAAAACAGGTGAGCAATACAGGACTATCATGGTCCTCTTGTTTTCTCTATATAAGAACAAATTATTTTTAGAAGAGGCTTGCTGTTCAGGAAAGCAAGTCCTGTAAGTTGTCTCCACATTAACCCTTGCCATGCTGAATAAATTAAGATACCACACCCACTGTTAATTTTCATCCAATCCGATTACTTGATCCAGTTTGTTAATAGAAACTGACATACTTAATACAGGTAACAAACAATGCAGATTCAGATCAGTTGGCTTCTTCAGAAGCCAACTGATCTGGATCTGCACTGTTTACAAAAGCAGAGCATATCCAGGTTCAGCAGGACCAGGATTAAAAAATGGTGGCAAATCTACCAAGCCTATTATTTCTCCTGATGTAAAAAAAATGATTTGACATGAAAAAATGTTTGAATGAAATCTAACTGAAGTGAATTCTTTTCACTTCAGGATCTCATAGAAGATGCTAGAAAACAGCTTGGGAAAATTACTGCAGATAAAACTAAATACAAGAAGATCTTGGAAGGACTTATAGCTCAGGTTTGTGCAGTGCCTTTAGCTGTCAGTGGGACAAAATCATTAGGCAATAATTTGATTATATTTTTCTAATTTCTTCCAGCAACTAGGGTTTAACATGTTTGTAATTTATCGTCTTAGGAGAGCCTTACTTACATTTAATCTTTTGACCAAATCAGTTGTTGCATAATTTTATGGCCAATTTTATTCGCTTGTCAAAAGATGGGTCAAACTATTTCCTCACATCTGTCTGTCTGTCTGTTTATTGATTTTTCATGTCTGTTCCATATCTCCTTCCTTGATTGAAGGATTTTTTGTAACTTTACTCAGATATCTGCCATACCAAGACAGTGTGCAGAACTCATCAGTCAATCCTGTCCAGTGAAGGTCAAGGTCACACTTCAAGGTCAAAGATCAAATGGGAGTATTTTGTGTTTGTTCTATAGCTTTAAAACTGTTTAAGGTTGCTTCATGAAACTTTGTACAAAAATAAAGCATGATCAAATGATGTGCAGAGAAAAAAGAATCATGACCTACTTTCATTTCTGACATAATTATGTCCCTTTGTTTATTTTCATATTGTGAGGTTTTGTCTGCTCTATATCTCCTTCATTGGTTGAAGGATTTGTTTGAAACGTTGCTCAGATGTTCACCATACCAAGACAATGTACAGAACTCATAAATCAGTCCTGTCCAATGAAGATCAAGGTCACACTTCAAGATCAAAGTTCAGTTGGCAATATTGCCTGTCCACTCTGTAATTTAAGATCATTTAAGATTTCTTCATGAAACTTTGTTCAAATATAAGGCATAATCAGATGATGTGCAGAAATAGCTGTAACCCTGCTTTCAGGTCTGAAGAAATGGTATTCTTGTAAATGTTAAACATTGGTTTCCATGCCATAACTTGAATGTCACACTTAATTCATGTGATGGTTTAATGAACAGTCAATAATGAAAATGGCATTTGTTAATCTTTTATATGAGTTATCACCTCTAATTTTATGAACTTTTTTGTAGGGCCTGTACCAGCTTCTGGAACCAAATGTGACACTCCGCTGTAAAGAGAGAGATCTTGACTTGGTTAGGGTAAGTATCACTTTTCTTAACCATTATCCTGCTGTTCACTACAACCGCTACCTTTGCAAACAGCATAGATCCAGATCAGGATCTACACTGTTTGTCATTCAGTTTGTGAATTTGAACAAAACATTATATGGTGTAATCTGATTGGCTGATAGTCAGAAGAAAAGGGTGTAGCTAATTAAATTATTCAGCAGGATAGGGGTTAATACCAGTATGAGCTGCATCATGCATAAAGTGGACTGAAGTTGAATGGATATACCTGGAGATTTCGCTAGCATTTTTTCAAAGGGAGCGGGGTGGTCGGGTGGTGCGAAGATGCTGTGTATCTTACATCACCGGGGCGTCCAACTGATATTGGCTTACAGTTGGGCAAGGCCTGCTATCCTTGTAGTGGGTAAGGGTAGAGGGGGTATGTTTTTATTTCTTCTGTTTCTTCACTTTCATTCCTGTTCCTCTTTCTTCCCTGTCCCTCTCTTTCATCTCCTCTACTCTCTCTTCTATCTCTTTTCTCCCTTTCTCTGGGAGACGACACAAAATGACCCTCAAGGGTTGACGTGTCGTTAAACCCCAACACAATCAATCAATTCAAAGGGAGACCACTTCTGCAGACAAGAATTTGTATCCCTAGTATTTAAGGCTTTCAGAATGGGGATTACCATAAAAGGAAAGAATTTGCTCCTTCTAGGAGCAAATTCTTTCTTTTAAGAGTAGCCCCCACCCGCTCCCAACACCCCACCCCCCTGCAAAAAGGGAGGTCAGTATTTCCATGTCAGAGCTATTTCCCTTGAAAGCCCTGAATGCATACACAAACATCAATGGTCCAGATTGTCATGGCAAGTGGATGAGTGGAATTTACCAGCCCTGCATAAATATTTGGATACCTTAACAGTCTCATTTAGAATTATTTATTTAGGACTTGAAGAAATTGTTTGGCCATGTCCAAGAGAATAGTAAGTTACCGGTGCAGTCAGCAAACGCTGAATGCATAAGCCAGTACTGCCTGATCAAAGAACTTGTACTGCCTGATCAAGGGCCTGGATACATTAATTACTGTTTTTACCCTAAGTATTTGTACATCTCAACTCCTTACCATACTTGTTCTAAAATTTGAAGAAGTACAATTTACTACCTGATGCTTGTACGTAGTCAGATCAGGGTCCTTACTTTATGGTACTTTAGTTTTAAGTTCCCCAGGGCTCCCACACAGGGAAAAGTCAGGGAAATTAAAAACCATTTTTTTGGATATAAGTCTGGGGAAATTTGAAATCTGTCAGAGAATTTTCCAGTTGTCAGAAAGCCAGGGAATTGTCTGGGAATTCATGAATTCAGCTTTTCAGTTTTAAGATTGCTTAGCCTTCTGGAGAAGGGGCAAAACCAACCTGACCCCAAGTTAATCTCTTTTTATACCCCGCCACGCGACAGTGGCTGGGTATTATGGTATCACGTTGGCTGTCTGTGTGTCTGTCTGTCTGTCTTACATCCGTCAGTCCATATTTCATTTCCGGACAATAACTTGAGTAAATGTCAATGGATTCTCACCAAACTTGATATTCTGAGGATCTGGTTTGGGGTTGTTAATGGACAAATTTTGTCACTTTTTGACAGAGTTATCTGCCCGCGACAGGTCCATATTTTCATTTCCTGATAAGTTTAGTAACTATCAATGGCTTTTCACCAAACTTGGTGTGTGCATTGATATTAAAGAGAGCTTGTATAGGATGCTGATGGGCAAATTTCATCAATTTGACAGAGTTATCTGCCTGTAAACGTCTGTACAACTGTATTTTCATTTCTGGACAATAATTAGTAAATATAATTGAATTTGCACCAGACTTCCTATGTGCATTGATATTGTGGACATCTGCTTTGGGATTGCTAATGGGCAAATTTCATCCATTTTTAACAGTTATCTGCCTGCAATACATCCATATTTACTTTCAGGACAATAACTTGAGTAAATCTCAATGGATTTTCACCAAATTTGATATGTGCATTGATATTGTAGAGATGCTTTGGGATTGCTCATTGGCAAAATTTGCCGATGACATGGTAATGGCGGGGTATTATCATTTCATTTTTGTGTGTGTGTTTAGCCTTTTCAAAATACATGTACATCTTAAAAGCTTTATGAAAAATGGTAAACAAATATACTCACTGAGAGTATGGCAAAAGGAATGAACAGTGTGATACAACACTGAATATCTGAGGAAAATGAGGAAATGATGGGAAATTTAAAAGGCCCATATTTCTGTTGGAACAAATGAGCCCTAGTCTTTTCTCTGTCCCCCTTTTTTACCAGCACACTACATAAGAGGGATATCCAGACAAATAGAAATATTTAGATAAATATTTTTTCTTTTTTATCTATCTATCTATCTATCTATCTATCTATCTATCAACCAAACATCTATCTGTCTGTATTTCTGTCTCTCTCTCTATCTCTTTCTCTCTCTCTCTCTCTCTCTCTGTCCACCATTTTGTGCATATTGTCTGCACGTCAAGGCATGTTACTACAGATAAAAAGTATGTGTGCTGAAAAAAACATGATAATGTTAGGGTAATAAAAAGTGGTAAAAGGAGATTAAAACAGCATCTCTTTGCATTTATAACCAGTGAGTACCCACAGTTTTTAGCTCGCCTGTACGAAGTACAAGGAGAGCTATTGTAGTCACCCCGGTCGTCCACGTTTGCGTTTGCGTTTGCGTTTGCGTTCCCGTTCCCGTTCCCGTCACACTGTGTTAAAGTTTTTCAAATGCTTATATCTCAACAGTCACTCCTCACAGAGGCATCAAATTTGGAACTTAGGTACCTTGGAGGGTCTTCTGAGATTCCAAGAGAATAAACCCCTGGGTTCATGCCCCTGGGTGGGGCTAGGGGTCAGAATCTAGGACACCTTTGTAATACTGTGTTAAAGTTTTTCAAATTCTTATATCTTGACTTTCACTCCTCATAGAGCATTCATATTTAGAATTTGGGTACCTGGAGGAGTCTTCTGAGATTCCAAAAGAACATACCCCTGGGTTCATACCTCAGGGTGGGCCTTGGGGTGGGGCTAGGGGTCAAAATCTAGGACACATTTGTAAAATCTTATATGCCTACAGGTTATAGACACAACTGGTTATACATCAGCTAACTATGTGACATCAGTTTAAGTGTAAGAGAGTGAAGGTCATGGTGACCTACATTTTACGGTCAAGGTCACCTAGATTTCACGGTCCAGTGATTTTGCCTTCTATCTTGAATACTATTTGTTGGATAAATGTCACACCTGGGATATTACTTCCATGTGACCCAATGAATGACCACTTACTATATCTAGGTCATTGTGACCTATATTTCATGGTTCAGTGATTTTGCCTTATATCTTGAATACTTTTTGTTGGTTAAATGTCACACCTGGGATATTACTTCCATGTGACCCAATGAATGACCACTTACTATATCTAGGTCATTGTGACCTATATTTCATGGTTCAGTGATTTTGCCTTATATCTTGAATACTATTTGTTGGATAAATGTCACACCTGGGATATTAGTTCCATGTGACCCAATGAATGACCACTTACTATATCTAGGTCATTGTGACCTATATTTCATGGTTCAGTGATTTTGCCTTATATCTTGAATACTATTTGTTGGATAAATGTCACACCTGGGATATTAGTTCCATGTGACCCAATGAATGACCACTTACTATATCTAGGTCATTGTGACCTATATTTCATGGTTCAGTGATTTTGCCTTATATCTTGAATACTATTTGTTGGATAAATGTCACACCTGGGATATTAGTTCCATGTGACCCAATGAATGACCACTTACTATATCTAGGTCATTGTGACCTATATTTCATGGTTCAGTGATTTTGCCTTATATCTTGAATACTATTTGTTGGATAAATGTCACACCTGGGATATTAGTTCCTTGTGACCCGATTATTGACGTCAAAATATATCTCTGTTGGTGTGACCTATATTTCATGGTTCAGTGATTTTGCCTTATATCTTGAATACTATTTGTTGGATAAATGTCACACCTGGGATATTACTTCCATGTGACCCAATGAATGACCACTTACTATATCTAGGTCATTGTGACCTATATTTCATGGTTAAGTGATTTTGCCTTGTGACCCAATGAATGACCACTTACTATATCTAGGTCATTGTGACCTATATTTCATGGTTCAGTGATTTTGCCTTATATCTTGAATACTATTTGTTGGATAAATGTCACACCTGGGATATTAGTTCCTTGTGACCCGATTATTGACGTCAAAATATATCTCTGTTGGTGTGACCTATATTTCATGGTTCAGTGATTTTGCCTTCTATCTTGAATACTATTTGTTGGATAAATGTCACACCTGGGATATTAGTTCCATGTGACCCAATGAATGACCACTTACTATATCTAGGTCATTGTGACCTATATTTCATGGTTCAGTGATTTTGCCTTATATCTTGAATACTATTTGTTGGATAAATGTCACACCTGGGATATTAGTTCCTTGTGACCCGATTATTGACGTCAAAATATATCTCTGTTGGTGTGACCTATATTTCATGGTTCAGTGATTTTGCCTTATATCTTGAATATTTGTTGGATAAATGTCACACCTGGGATATTAGTTCCATGTGACCCAATGAATGACCACTTCCTATATCTAGGTCATTGTGACCTATATTTCATGCTTCAGTGATTTTGCCTTTTATTTTTATTACTATTTCATGGAGAATTGTCATACCTGGATTATTATATCTAAGTGACAAAATGATTTACATACAAATACATCTAGGTCAGTGTGACCTATATTATATGGCTTAATGATAAAAATGTTACAATATAAAATGTACCCAGCAGGCGAGCTCGCTGTCCTCCGACAGCTCTTGTTTTTCATGGTAAGGTAAGAAAGTGTCAAAGCTATGTTTGAAAAAAAATTGCCCTATCATCTGCAGTATCTGATGTGGTCTGTACTGTATGTTCAGTCCTGTCTGTTTGATTTGTGTTGAGGTTTTACAGCCCAGTCAACCCATTGGGGTCATGTCGAGCGCGGTCAGTTTACCTAACCACACGTTTACTGGGCAGGCTTAGTCCTCTAAGCGGTTAACCAGTATTGTGCACATTCTTTCACCAGAATGACAACTGCCCTTCTTGAATCAGCGGAAGGGAGAGAATGACCATAGAAAATATTTCATGATCAGTCTCCACAAAAGAATGTTGCTGACCTCGGCGGGGGTTGAACTCACGACCTCCTGGTCTCCACTCGGACGGCTCATCCAACTGAGCCACCGAGGCTGGCACCTGTCTGTTTGAATACTTAGGTTAAATATTGTACAAGCATAGATCTAGGTCAGACACTTTTTCAATCAAAAATGTTTATAGGTCTAGATAAGAGAGGGTATCAGGTAAATATATTTTTTTTTTTTATTCACAAAAACATATGTTGTGGGTACTCTTTAAAGAGTTCCCACAACATATGTTTTTGTGGTATAATAGGAAAAATATCAATACTTTTGAATTTAAAAAAGCATCTTATCAAGAGATATGATATTGATAATTTTTCTATATATTCATCCACAACATGTTACGGGTATTCATTTACACACGTATTGTCATAGCTCTTGATAAAATGCTTTTTCCAATCCAATGTATTGAAATTTTTCTTATTTCTCCATGAAAACATGTTGTGGGGGACTCATTAGAAGCACCTTGCAGAGGCGCTTCTAATGAGTACCCACAGCATGTTTTAATAGCTCTTGATAAGATGCTTTTTCCAATCCAAACCTGTTGATATTTTTCTTATTTCTCCACGAAAACATATGTTGTGGGTACTCATTAGAAGTGCCTCACAGTAACGCACTTCTAATGAGTACCCACAACATGTTTTTGTGGAGAAATAAGAAAAATATATGCAGGCAGATACACATTCTTATCTAGACATGAGCCGGCCTCGTTGGCTCAGTTGGATGCGCCGTCCGACTGGAGACCAGGAGGTTGCGGGTTCAGCCCCCGCCGAGGTCGGCAACATTCTTTCTGGAGATTGATCGTGAAATATTTTTTATGGTCATTCTCTCCCTTCCGCTGATTCAAGAAGGGCAGTTGTCAGTTTCTGGTGAAAGAATGTGCACAATACTGGTTAACCGCTTAGAAGACTAAGCCTGCCCAGTAAATGTGTGGTTAGGTAAACTGACCACGCTCGACATGACCCCATTGGATTGACTGGGCCATAAAACCTCAACACAAACAAATCTAGACTTATGATTGTGTTGATTGGGTGAACTTAATAAATAGCCACAACAAGTTTTCATGGAGAAATAAGAAGAACAATTTAGCCACATGCACCCGCAAAGACTCAGACCAACCTGTACATCTAGTCTGTCCCCTGTAGATGCTCTTTGGATAGCCAAGGAACTAATACTTTTCAGGTGGACTGCGAAGACTGATCAGACAAAGACTCATATCAGCTTGCAAATACAGTTGACTCTCGTTATCTTTACCTCGCATATCTCAAATAACTGCTTATCTCGAAGTGAAAATCTTGTCCCTGATTAAACATGAAAATCTTACAACAGGTAAAAAAATATTGTGGAAAAGAGGAGAAATTGCTCCTTAGGAGCAATTTCTCCTCTTTTCCACAATATTTTTGATATATCTCTAAATTCAAGAGTCCAATTACATATAAATTTGTTAAATGTGGTTGTTAGAATTATTTTTCCTCAGTTCTACAAATCTGATATGTCGATGTATGGATATCTCGAAGTATTTCAGAGAGTCCCTTGGAATTCGAGATAACGAGAGTCGACTGTATATGCAGACTGCATATATTTGCAAGCTAATCTGAGTCTCTGTTGGCTGCACATGTTTGAAAGTATGTTTTCTTGTGCTGCAACTGATTTACTTGGCTCCTTTCTGATCTGATGCTCTGGACAACTTTCTTTTTGTCTTGACTGAAATATAGCTATATATTCTAGGATGCCTGGCCAGCTGCGGTTGAGATGTATAGAAATGCAACACAAGGAAAGAAGGACGTGAAAATCACTGTTGATACTGAAAACTTCCTACCAGCTGATATGTGAGTGTTTCTGTTTTATTGTTTCAGCTAAATCAGTAGAAATAGTTTTTCAACACTCTTTAGGCAGAATTGATCATTTAGTGATCGTGGAGGCAAGCTGCATACTGCACTCAGTAGTGCAGTTGACGGCAGATCCAGGAGTCACAAGTTTGAATCCCAGCTCTGCCACATATCTTTCATGGCAATTAATCATGATTTTTTATGGCCCCAACTTTGAAAAAAGTTGGGGGGCATATTGCTTCTGGCTTGTCCGTTCATTCGTTCATTACATTCGTTCGTTCATTCGTCACCCTTTCTGTTGCATAGCATAACTTTAGAACCATGTATACTAATGTTTTGAAATTTCATATATGGATTCCTCATGAAAAAATAGGTGACCAGTATTTTTTTTTTTCATCCAAATTATCTCCCATTTTAGAGTTATTGCCCTTTAAATGAAATAACATTGAAATCTAGTGAGCAAGATATCACAAAAAGTATTTGAGCTAGAGTCTTGATATTTGGTATACTGATTGGGGCTGAGGAGGAGATCACCTGATTAAATTTGCAACAAATTTAATGAAATTTTGTTGGAGTTATGGCCCTTTGCAATTTTTGGCCATTTGTTGCTTCCATGTGCATTGCATAAGTTTAGAACCATGTATAATAATGTTTTGAAATTTCATATATGGACTCCTCATGAAAAAATAGGTGACCCATATTTTTTTCCTTATACGAATTATCTCCCATTTTAGAGTTATTTCCCTTGTAATGAAATAACATTGAAATCTCATTAGCAAGCTATCTCAAAAAGTATTTGAGCTAGAGCCTTGATATTTAGTATATTATTGATTTGGACTAAGGAGGAGATCACCTTATTAAATTTTCAGCTAGTTTAAATGAAATTTTGTTGGAGTTATGGCCCTTTGCAATTTCTGGCTATTTGATCTCGTTGCTTTCATGTGCATAGCATAAGTTTAGAACTATGTATGCTACTGTTTTGAAAATTCATATATGGATACCTCATGAAGAAATAGGTGACCCATATATTTTTTCTTATCTGAATTATTTCCCGTTTTAGAGTTATTGCCCTTTAAATAAAATAACATTGAAATCTCGTTAGCAAGATATCTCAAAAAGTATTTGAGCTAGAGAACTTGATATTTAGTATACTGATTGGCACTAAGGAGGCGATCACCTGATTAAATTTGCAACAAATTTAATGAAATTTTATTGGAGTTATGACCCTTTGCAATCATGGCCATTTATTGTTTTTACGTGCATAGCATAAGTTTAGAACCATGTATGCTAATGTTTTGAAATTTCATATATGGATTCCTCATGAAAAAATAGGTGACCCGTATTGTTTTTCTTATCAGAATTATCTCCCATTTTAGAGTTATTGCCCTTTTAATAAAATAACATTGAAATCTCGTTAGCAAAATATCTCAAAAAGTATTTGAGCTAGAGTATTGATATTTGGTATATTTATTAGGACTGAGGAGGAGATCGCCTGATTAAAATTTCAACGAATTTAATGAAATTTTGTTGGAGTTATGGCCCTTTGCAATTTATGGCCATTTGCTGCTTTCATGTGCTTAGCATAAGTTTAGAACCATGTATGTTAATGTTTTGAAATTTCATATATGGATTCCTCATGAAAAAATAGGTGACCCATATTTTTTTCTTATCCGAATTATCTGCCATTTTAGAGTTATTGCCCTTGTAGTAAATAACATTGAAATCTTGTTAGCAAGATATCTCAAAAAGTATTTGAGATAGAGTCTTGATCATTGGTATACTGATTGGTACTGAGGAGGAGATCACCTGGTTAAATATTCAACAAATTTAATGAAATTTTATTGGAGCAATGGCCCTTTGCAATTTTTGGCCATTTGTTGCTTTCATGAGCATAGCATAAGTTTAGAACCATGTATGCTAATGTTTTAAAATTTCATATATGGATTCCTCATGAAAAAATAGGTGACCTTATTTCTTTTTGTATCCGAATTATCTCCCATTTTAGAGTTATTTCCCTTTGTAATAGAATAACACTGAACTCTTGTTGGCAAGATCTCAAGCTAGAGCCTTGATAATTGGTATACTGATTGGTACTGAGGAGGACAACACCTGATTAAATTTTCAGCCAGTTTAATGAAATTTTGTAGGAGTTACGGCCCTTTGCAATTTCTGGCTATTTGATCTTGTTGCTTTCATGTGCATAGCATAAGTTTAGAACCATGTATGCTACTGTTTTGAAAATTCATATATGGATTCCTCATAAAAAATAGGTGACCCTTATTGTTTTTTTTATCCAAATTATCTCCCATTTTAGAGTTATTGCCAGTTTAATAAAGTAACATTGAAATCTCGTTAGCAAGATATCTCAAAAAGTATTTGAGCTAGAGTCTTGATATTTGGTATTCTAATTGGGACTGAGGAGGAGATCACCTGATTAAATTTTGATGAAATTTTGTTGGAGTTATGGCCCTTTGCAATTTTTAGCCATTTGTTGCTTTCATGTGCATAGCATAAGTTTAGAACAATGTATGCTAATGTTTTGAAATTTCATATATGGATTCCTCATAAAAAATAGGTGACCAGTATTTTTTTTTTTTATCTGAATTATCTCCCATTTTAGAGTTATTGCCCGTTTAATAAAGTAACATTGAAATCTCGTTAGCAAGATATCTCAAAATGTATTTGAGCTGGAGCCTTTGTATTTGGTGTACTGATTGGGACTGAGGTGGAGATGACCTGATTAAATTTTCAGCCAGTTAATGAAATTTTGTTGAAGTTTTGGCCCTTTGCAATTTTTGGCCATTTGTTGCTTTATTGTGCATAGCATAAGTTTAGAACCATGTATGCTAATGTTTTGAAATTTCTTATATGGATTCCTCATGAAAATATAGGTGACCAGTATTTTTATTCTTTTCCGAATTATCACCCATTTTAGAGTTATTTCCCTTTTAATAAAATAACACTGAAATCTTGTATATTTGTACTGTTATTACCATCATGGGCAAGCAGTGTTGGAGTCAAGCAGTGTTAGAGTCAGGCAGTGTTGGGGGCATAGTGTTTTACAAACACCAGCTCTAGTTTTCTGTAGTCATTCTCCTCCACATGCTGATTCAAGCAGAGCAGTTACTGGCAAAAGTATGTGCAAAAGATTGGTTAATCGCTTTGATAACTAAGCCTGCCCAGGAAAATTGTGTGTATTTTTAATTGACCAGCTGAACATGACCATAACAGTGTTGACAGAACCATAAAACTCCAGCGCAACAGCAACTCAGCATTAGTGCCCATGGGCATTATTACCAGTTTTAACTGAGACTTGGATGCCCGATTGTTTATGCTCTTGGAGGCTTGAATTTGGTTTGTGATTTTGGCGATGTAATTTTTCATACCAGTGTTACACTTTGCATGTACTTAGTCACAGTAACAGATAAGTTGATAATTTTAAAAGTTGATAATTTAAAAAATTTTAATTTTGCACATAAGCATGTATGTGAATACGGTAAATGCCCCTAAATTTCATACCCCAAAGTTTTCAACAAAATGGCATATGCAAACTGTTGCCTCAGATCAGACTGCTCCTCATCACCTTAGCGCAAAAAGTCAATAACTTTTAATTATAAATATCAGGAGTTATTGACTTTCTACACAAAGGTGACATCCTGAAGGATGTTTTCATAAAAATAAGAAAGGATATTTGTACTTTTGGGTTGGAAGCAGTGCCTTGCCTAGAGGTATGCTTGTTAACTGTGCCACTTGTACTTTAAGGTGAAAGTGATACTCTAAAAGGTCAACCACTCTGTCAGAACTCTTTTTTGTTCCCTTCTGAAAGGGGGGTCTACTTTAAAGGAAAGAATTTGCTCCCTTAGGGAGCAAATTCTTTCCTTTAGGGTAGACCCCTTTTTCTGAAGAGGCTTATCACATAGGAAAGCAAACAGGAAGCCTTAAAAGCTGTCTCCCTTGTCAAATATAGCAGAAACTCTACCAAGTGGGTTTATTTAACATAATGAATTTGATATTTTATAGATCTGGTGGTGTGGAACTAATAGCCCAGGGGACCAAATTTCTAGTGGAAAATACCTTAGAGAGTAGATTAGATCTTATAAGTAGACAGGTGAGTCCAGAAGATAATTACCTTGCTGTTTTGTATAATTTCAAATCTTAAACTAAGAATAGTTTTTGCATGGCTGAAGAGGTGGATCACCTTAGTATCATCTGCTTGGCTGCATATGCTGTCCTAGGATCAAGAGCTTCCCGTTTCTTGACTGTATAGCACTTCATTGCACAGAGCCTTTTAGTAGCATTTCTTCATTATCTCAATATGACTTAACCCTTGTCCTGCTGAACCCCGATATACCCTGCTTTTGCAAACAGTGTAGATCCAGATCAGTTGGCTTCTTCAAAAGCCAACTGATCTGGATCTGCACTGTTTGCCATTAAGTATGTGAATTTATAGCAACAATTTGGATCAAGTAATCTGATTGGCTGAAAATTAGACATGGGCATGGCATCTTAATTTAGTCAGCAGGACAAGGGTTAAATAATATTGAAGGAGAAGTAAAACATAAACTCATTATCAGTAGCATGGAAATTACCTTATTTACCTTAAATATTTCTTAACTCCTTATCATATTTGTTGTCCTAAAACTGGAACATGTCCATTTGACGACCTGGGCCCAGTTGTTCAAAGCGTCGTAGCTTAACGATCTCGTTAAGGGTCATTTAATTAACTGTTTAAGCAGATTCAATATACAATATTCTGATATTTTTTGCTGAAAAAATGTGAGAAGCTTTTGCACTGCAAAAGCTACTCACATTTTTTTAGCAAAAAAATTTCAGCACATTTGCGTATCACTCGATGTAAATTTTAACGAATCGTTAACTAACAATGTCGTTAGCTTCGAACATCTGGGCCCAGGTGACATATGGTTTACTGGCAAATAGTGAAGACCCAATAGGAATGTTAAGGAGTATATGATGATAATTCTGGGATTATTTTCTCAAGTTCTCCATAAAAATATGTTGTGGGTACTCATTAGAAACATCTCAACAAGGTGCTTCTAATGAGTACTTACAACATGTTATTGTGATGAAATAAAAAACAATATCCCAGAATTATCACCAGCTGCTCCTCTTTAACAACTCAGGAGATCCTCGTCAAATTGCTCCTTTTGGGGCAGTTTCAACTAGGTCTGCACTGTCATTATTTTATTTGTTTTATTTATTTTCTATTTTTAGATGGTGCCAGAGATCAGAACAGCGTTATTTGGAAGAAATCCTAACAGAAAGTTCACAGATTAATAACATTTGATTTAGTCATGAACATAAAATTAAGAAAATAAAAATCCATTTTGTAGCAATAAATTTAATATAAAAATCATGATTAAGGTGTTGCTTTCAGACAGAAAAACTGTCCATTATGAGGTTAAATGTATACTTATCATGCAGTGCATGGCTAAATTAAAAAAATAGAAAATAAAGTAACAAACAATGATTTAATTTGAACAGGAACCTTGAACCTGCAACCTGTTAATAAGTCAGATGACATTTTTTTTTAGCAACTTATAATAAAAGGTAAGATCAAGCCCTTGTCGACCAAAGTCACAAATCCTTAAAATCTTTGACTGAGGAAATAATGACAGCTGGTCTTCCATTCCACTGTTTTCAGTCTTCGCATAGGGCAGCTGAAAAATAAGACAACTACATTTAGTTTCTACTCTTGCTATTTTACCCCATTTTGAAAGAGACAATTCAAGAGCTTTGATCTCTACTGATACTTTTTACTGTTTCCATTGATTTTGTAATCAGGGGACAGTCCTTTTCATCCTGCGTGGATGTTTGGCACTGGCTGTCTGCATCAGCTTTGACATCCAGAGGACTTGTTAAGAAGACTTATTTAGTGATAATTTTTTCTTATTCTTCCATAAAAACATGTTGTGGGTACTCATTTGAAGTACCTGGCTGAGGCACTTTAAACGAGTACCCATAGCATACGGAGAACTAGTGAAAATTATGCAAGAATTATCATCAAATACTCCTCCTTAACAAGTCCTCTGAACATCTTTTCCCTTTGAGCTGCAATGTGAGTAAATCAGCAGAGAATCGGGATTAGCCTCTACATCTACACAGTCACAGGGACGGGAAACTTCAGAATTTTCCCTGATTTCTGGATTAAGAACATAAGAGCATAAAATTTCACTTTTACACTTGTGGACAAGACCATCCTTTTGTGTCAAAAGTAGATATTGTGGTTAATATAATGCCTGAAATACAAAACATATGTTGTGGGTACTCATTAGAAGTGCCTCAGTTCTAATGAGTACCCACAACCTATGTTTTTATTGAAAATAAGAAAACTTTATTTAGTTTTGGGGGAAAAAAACCCACCTTATCTAGAGCTATGAATTGTTTTATTGTAGTTTCTCAGTCCTACATGGGGAAAGTATTTCAATTTCAGGACTGAATTTTTAGATTTCAGGATTGGTTATTAGCGACTATTCTCACTCCTGTGATCAGAGTCTTCACTGTTCACATGAAGAAGCAGTGGTGCCTTAGCTGTCCAGTGAATACTCAAATCAGATTGCATGAATAGGCAGGCTGAGTGTTCACTGGGCACACAGATCATAAGGCACATTTTCTCATGTTGATGTATTTACACTTGTCATTAAGAAAACTTAATAACTTCATAAAGTATTCCAGTATTTCCGATCCACTGCACCTACATGTACATTCCATGAATTTGTATGATATTGGACACTTGTATTTGAATACAGCAGCTAGTCTTAAGTACAGAATTTAATAATGTCAAGTTTTTGTGTGTGAAGTCATTTTGTATTTGATATGTTCATGCTATTGTTAAACAGTAATACTAGTAAATATAATTGTGCTATATATATAGAAAATAAGCAACGATGTTTGCTTGATAAAAAAAATCTGTCTCTTAGTCTCAAGAGATAGGTATTTAGAAACAAAATAAAATGAGTTCCAAGGGAACAAGTTTGTTGTTTTTTGTTTTTTGTTTTTTTGTTGTTTTTTTTCAAAATTATTTCTGCATCTAAATAACAATTTTTTATATCATATTTTGTGCAGTTTATTCACTGCTCTATTTATTATACAACCTTTTTGTCAGTATAAAAGATCCCTAGTCCCATAAATGTAACTTAACTGTTTCAGATTCAGTGTAATTATACTTTAAACAAGGTAAAAAAAAATGTGCCATCTAATCGTGTTAATAGCAATGTCACCATCATGTTCATGCATTAGCTAACATTACTATCCACTTGTCTGTTTTTTTTTTTAAGTGGCCAGATTTCATATGAAAGAAAATGATTGCCCAACTTCTTGGCTAGACTGTGACTTGGCTCATATATATAGAATGTAGGATCAATCATTGGATGCATGTCAATTCCTCAATATATTTATCACTGGCCTGCTGATTTAGGAGTCAGAATTTTTAGTCCTGCTTGGGGTGGATTCTTATGTATGGTGTTTCCTTCCACAGAGCCAATGATGACTGACCCAAAATGACTGATGTCTTGTTGATGGGATATTAAAACAGGATATTAAAACAGCAAAAGTCATCAAAAAAGTACTTTTTAGACACTTTGAAAGTTGTTGCAGTGTCGGAATATTAACCCTTGTCCTGCTGAATAAATTAAGATGTCAAGCCCCCTTCTAATTTTCAGCCAATCAGATTACTTGATCCAGATTGTTGCTATATATTCAAATACTTAATGGCAAACAGTGCAGATCCAGATCAGTTGGCTTCTTCAGAAGCCAACTGATCTGGATCTACACTGTTTACAAAGGCTGGGTATATCTGGGTTCAGCAGGACAAGGGTTAAGTAAGAATATGATAGTTACTAAATGCAGAAAGATAAAAGTAATATATTTGTAGAATGGGTGTAGTAATTGTTTAGATGAATGGATTCATCTCCAGGGGAGAGCACTCAGATCTGAAAGTATTTGCATCCCTTCTTAAGTGGGGATACTCTTAAAGGAAAGAATTTGCTCCCAAAAGGGAGCAAATTCTTTCCTTTAAGAGTGACTGCAACTTCGAGAAGGGATTCAGATACTAGAGAATCATTTTTTTTCTGCTAGTCTATAGTGGTCTCCCTTTAATAAGGGAGGCAAAATCTTTCAACAAGAGTGCTCTGTCTTTGGAGTGTATCCATTCACTTAACATGGGTTTATAATACTGTGTAGGTAATGTATATAGATGTATATTTCATACTCAAGATGTTATTGATACTTATATGTATTGTTATTAAAATAAAGTGATTGCTTACGGGCTTAATATTTTGTTTTACAAATGAATACTTCAAAGTATTCTGTTTGATTTGAATACTTCAAGGGATTCAGGTACAGTAAAAGAATACAAAACCTACATAGCAAATAGGTATTTATCCTTAACACGTCATCAAATAATCAAGTGAACTAATACAAATTTTAGGATTTAGAGTTATCATGTCATCATCATTGCTGTATTTCGGCAGAGTTGCTAGTAACTCCAGGGGGACTTATCATTCATCTCCGGTCGTGTAGAAGTCCCACCAAATCAAATTGTGGATGTCCATTCCCTGTCCCCCACATGCTTCAACTCTTAAAACTCTAAATTTAATTGGATTGGGATTCTCTTTCAAGGGACGTAACTCTGACATGAAAATATTTGCCTCCATTCTCACTGATTGATGAAGGGAGGGCAACTTTTTAAGAAAAAAATTTGCTCCTTGGTACAAATGCTTCTTTAGAGTAAACTCAATATTTTAACAGGCTTCACATACTAGGAAATCATTTACTTGTCGCACAAATTATCTTCCTTTGCAAAATGGTGGCAGAAACTTTCAGGTATAGCCATTCACCTTAAATATTAACTAAAAAATCAAGATACATGTATTTTTTCTTAGTTTTTTTCCCCATAGAATTAGGCTGATGATGACCATTTTATAGGCAAAATAAGACAAATATGACCAATTTATCATCTACTAATATCTTGATAAGATCTTTTCTTTAGACAGAACCTTCGAAGTATGCAATACCTTCTAAAGTAGAACTTTCAATATAAGTCAGTAAGAATCACTTCTCATCATTAGTGCTGTGATTGTGTTGTCAATAGAATTCTTCCTTATATTCTTTTATAGAAGCCACTTCACAAGAAAAACTCCCTTATATTATTGCAAACAGCATGTGAGGAAAATTGATGCACTTACAAGGGAGGCAACTGTGTCAAAATCATATTTGTCCCCTTCTGAAAGGGGTCTACTCTAAAAGGAAAGAATTTGCTTCCCATTGGAGCAAATTCTTTCCTTTTAGAGAAGACCTCTTTTCAGTAGTCATACTGCACAAAAAAGCAAACAGAAAGCCACAAAAATTTTATACCTTGTACAAAGTGGTAGAAAATCAACCAATTGTATCAAGTCCTCTTAAGGCTGAAATCAATTTCGATGGACTTAAAACACTGCATGCAGTAAGGGACAGATATGTAATATTGTTTAATAAGTCAAGCCCTCCTTTCCAGGAATAATAAGAAATATATTTAAAAAAGGTTATATGCTGATGTTTCATCACGAAAACATGCCTATATAATTTTGACCCCCTTAAACCCCACTTTTATATAGTAAAACTACAGGGGTATACATTATTTTTCTTATTTTTGTGTAAAAACATAGATTGTGGGTACTGGTTAGAACCGCTTCACCAAGGCGGTTCTAACGAGTACCCACAATCTATGTTTTGAACAGAAATATGAAAAATACCTGAGTTTTTTATCTGAAAATTTTCAGTTTTTTTGGAGGTGAAATTTTCTATATATTTTCGTAATGTTAAGACTACTTGATGACACACTTATGTTTTTTTGTTGTTTTTTTTTTTTTTTTTTTTTTTTTTTTTTTTGCAAACCTAAACAAGGGAGACAACTTTTGCAACCTCCCACACAAGTATCTTCTGAAAATTGGTGTACACAAAAAGGAAATAACTCTTTCTTTTAGAGTGGACCTTCATTTTTATTTTAGAATAAACCCCTTTTCGGAATGAAGGTTAACCCTGCTCTTGCTGAACACGACATGCCCTGTCTTAGCAAACAGTGTAGGTCCAGATCAGTTGGCTTCTGAAGAAGCCAACTGATCTGGATCTGCACTGTTTGTCATTAAATATGTGAATTTCTATCAAAAATGTGGATCAAGTTATCTGATTGGCTGGAAATTAGAAGTGGGTGTGTCATCTTACCGGTAATTTATTCAGCATGACAAGGGTTAAAGTAATTTTGACAGAATTGCCTTCTGCAAATGTGTACTTTTTCCCCATAATTCTGACAGCATGCAAGGAGTAAATGCACAATGTTTGCAATATTCAAATCAAGGAGCAACTTATTTGATTGATATTTTGTAGTCATTTATTTTCAGTTTTGTAAAAATGTGTTTGTTTTGTCAAATTGATGGGAAACTATGCAGTATATGAGAATAGCTTATTGCACCTTTGGTTATTGCCTGAAAAAGGAGTGATGCTTGAAAAATTAAGGGGTTTCAAACAGTCATACACGGCCACAGGGACTCGCAGTTTTCCAGTCAACACTTGCATTTAAGACACAATTAGAAAAATTCATCATTGACCTGCAGAGGTACTAGAATTGAGGTTGGCATCCTCTAAGAAATTTTAAAATGCTTAAAAATAAAATCTAAGTCAGAGACTTCTATGTTATCATCATTTCAGTATCCATGCCTGTTTTATAAATTATAAATTTTGTTGTCAAACTGGGATTTTTTTTTATCATTTTAACCCTTGTCCTGCTGAACACGGATATGCCCTGCCATTGCAAACGGTGTAGATCCAGATCAGTTGGCTTCTGAAGAAGCCAACTGATCTGGATCTGCACTGTTTGTCTTTAAGTGTGTGAATTTGTATCAACAACCAGGATCAAGTAATCTGATTGGCTGAAAATTATAAGTGAGTGTGGCATCTTTATTTATTCAGCATAGCAATGGTAAAAATTAACTGAAATTTCATATTGTGTTTGAAACGTGGACTATGAAGGCCCAGAATCCATTTGCACATTATACAGCCTCTTCAAAACATTTATTATCCTCCCCCCCCACCCCCTGTAAAACAGTAAAGCCCCCCACCCCCACCCCCACCGTGTATGTGGGGGCGGGATGGGTGGCTATACTGTTTTCATGGTCTCTGTGGCTCAATTGGATGTGCCTCTGACGGGTGATCAAGAGGTTGCGGGTTCGACCCCTGCCGGGTCAGCAACATTCTTTCGTGGAGATTTGATCATGAAATATTTTCTACAGTCATTCCATTGATTCAAGAAGGGCAGTTGTCAGTTTCTGGTGAAAGAATGCACACTACTGGTTAACTGCTTAGAGGACTAAGCCTATCCAGTAAAACTCTGGTAAGGTAAACTGAATGCGCTCAACATGACCCAATTGGGTTGACGGGGCCGTAAAACCTCAAACACAAATATGACCAGCCGTCTTTCCGTCTAGCCTTACATTAAATTTTGGTTTCCTGCAGTGTGGCGGGAGGATATTTTGGTTTCCTGAGGTAGGGGGTTGGGGTATCTAATAAGAATTGCTAATTGACACTTGTTATATACAGAATCATATCATCATCATAATCGGATTTTTGATTAACGTGCAGGTACAGGGGCAACATCCACCCCAGTAGGCCCCCTTCCAGATAGCTGGCTTGCTGCACGCATGGCAGATCTCACACCAGATCTCCAGGTATGTCTGTCATGAGGGTTGATAGCCGAGAGCTTCCACTCTCTGCAATCCCTCTCTGTCAGCTGTTTCCATGTCCTTTTGGGCCTCCCAGGCCCACGCTTTCAATCAACCTGTATGTCAAAGGCTGTCTTGACTGCACCATTGGAGCGTTCCACATGTTGGTACCATAGGAGTCTTCTCTCCTTCAGAATGAGGTCCAGATCCTCAATGCCAAGCCGCACAAGTAGCTCAGTGGACCTGTTGGTGACAATGTCTTGCTGCCTGACATTTCAGATCTGTCTGATCATTTGCCCTGTCATTCGCTGCAGACGCTGGAGGTTTGGCTTTGTCAATGGCCAAGTTTCGCTGGCATGGAGCATTGCGCTCCGCACACAAGAGCTGTACACACGGCCACATGTTTTGAAAGAGGTGGTCTGAAGAGAGAACTGGTAGCAGATCCTTGAACTTCTTCCAGGCGGTTTTCACACATGTTTGTGGTTGAAAGTTCACAGCCACCTGCTGCTGAGAGCATGTCTCCTAGGTAGCAAAAGGAAGCTACCACCTCAAGCTTGTCAGGTCCGACCTGGACTTCTGTGGTCTGCCATCTAAGGGGCCTGCAGTTCCCTGGCACCGTGTACATCTGTAGTCCGGGTCTTCTTTCAAGCGCTTGAGCCCACTGCATTTCTTATGCACCCAGTGTTTGCAGCCATTGCAGAAGATGCTGTTGCTGCCCACTCCAGTGCGACAGACGGCGCATGGAAACTCGCCTGAACTCTGCAGGAGGTCCAGTCCCGTACCGGAGATCATGATCTTTGTCTTTCCTGCATTTACTCTCAGTCTTTTCTTCTCCATTGCTTCTTTTAATGTCAAGAGTCTCCTGACACATTCCTCAAGCGATTCGGCGATGATAACAAGGTCACCAGCACAGAGGTCTTCCCAGGGGACCCCAGAGCGGAACTCTCGTGATAAGGCTTCAAGCACAATGATGAAGATCAGCGGGCTGAGTACTGATCCTTGGTGAACACCAACATTCACTTCAAACTCTTCACTGTACCCCTCACCAACACGGACACGGCTCCGCGCATTTGCATACATCCCCTGCACCAGTCACACAATCCACTCCTTCACACCAAGTTTTTTTCAACGCCCACCAGATGACCTTCCGAGGTACTACCAGAACCACCAGGTAATGTTGAATAAAATAAATGAGGCTGCCCATGACAAAAGCTAAAATAAGACTTAAGCTACCAGCAAAGACTCAGATCAGCCTGCCCGTCCGTGCAATCTGATCAAGTCTTTGCTGATGGCATATGCCTTCTACAACCTCCAGGCTATCCAGAAAGGGATAAACTTTAATGTATTTGGCTTAAAACTATAAGATGCGTAGTCACGATGTCCTTTTCGTGTTCAGCACTGACCAGAAAATCACTGAATTTTTTTAGATTCACTGAGGGAAAAAAAATGGAGGAACCAACACTTACAACACTGACCAGAAAATCATAGGAAACATTTCAGGCCCTTTGTGGGAAAGCTACATAGAGCACTTAGCAGAAATCACAGAAAATGTTTGAAAATAACACATGGAGTTGACTAGAAAATCACTGGAACATTTCAGGCCGTCTATGGAAAACATAACGTATAGCATAGACCAGTTAACCACTGAACATATGTCGAGGCCCATTGTAAGAAAAACAACACAGAGCACTGATCAGTAAATTACTGAAAATATTCAGGTTCACTATTAGAAATCAAAATGCAGCAATGGGAAACTCATATACATAACTGCCTAGAAAACATAGACAAACTGAAGGAAGCCAGCATACAAGGACTGGTCAGAAAATCACTGAAAATATTAAAGGCTACGTGAGGAAAGCCAATATATAGCACTAACCAGACAGCCATTGAAAAGATTTAAGGTCCACTGTGGGAAACCAACATAAGCTTTTACCAGAAAATCGCTAAAAAGATAAGGACCACTATTGGAACCATAGCATATAATACTGACCAGAACAATCATTGACATACAAGGCATTCTACTAGAAACCAACATACAGCACTGACCAGAAAATCACCGAAAAATAAGTGGAGATACCCAGGAAATGACACAATAGCCTTCCCGAAGCCCCAAGAGAAGGAGAGATGAGGAACAATCAATGACCGAACGAAAGCACGCACAAAGAAAACTGCAACTAAGGAACCGCCTTCATTACAAAAACATGCCTATTCAAATATATAGAAAATTTCACCTCCAAAAGCTGAAAATTTTCAGATAAAAAATTCTGATATTTTCATATTTCTGCTCAAAACATAGATTGTGGGTACTCGTTAGAACCGCCTCGAGGCGGTTCTAACGAGTACCCTTAATCTATGTTTTTGGACAGAAATAAAAAAATATAAGCCCCAGTTTTACTATATAAAAGTGGGGTTTACGGAGGTCAAAATTATATAGGCATATTTTCGTGATGGGAACGGTCAGTAGAGAAAAAAAAAACAAAAAAACTGTTGACGCACTTCGGGAGCCCAACATACAGCACTGACCAGAAAATCCCTGAAAAAAGGTTAAAGGCGCTCTGTGGGAAACCATCATGCAGCTTTGACCAGAAAATCGTTCAAAATATTAAAAGCCAGCATATAGCACGGGCCAGAAAATCACAAACTATTAAAGACTCTGATGGAGGCCACCATATGACGCTGACTTAAAAAATGCTGAAAATATTAAAGACCCACTGCAAGAAATTAAAATATAGCAGTGGCTAGAAAATTGCTGAAAATATTAAAGACCCTTTGCGGGAAATCAACATATAGCAGTGATTAGAAAATTGCTGAAAATATTAAAGACCCATTGTGGGAAATCAATATACAGCTCTGACTAGAAAATTGCTGAAAATATTAAAGACCCACTGTGGGAAATTAACAAATTAGCAGTGACTAGAAAAAGGCTGAAATTATTAAAGACCCATTGCGGGAAATCAACATACAGCTCTGACTAGAAAACTGCTGAAAATATTAAAGACCATTGCGGAAAATAAACATATAGCACTGACTAGAAAATTGCTGCAAACATTAGAGGCCCACTGCGGGAAACAACATCATACAACACTGACCAGAAAATCACTAAAATAGTAAATATCCAAATCCAAAATACAGCAGCAGGCAGAAAATTACTAAAAAAAAAAAACATAAAAAAAAAACATAAAAAAAAAAAAACTACGGGGAACCAACATATAGCACGGACCAGAAACTCACTGAAAATATTAAAGGCAAACTGTTAGCAACTAGAATAAAGCACTGACGAGAAAATTAACCAACATACAGCACGGACCAGAAAATTGCTGAAAATATTAAAGGATCACTATGGGAAACCCGCATACATTGAAATATTAAGGACCCGTGTGGGAAACCAACATATAGCCCTGACCATGAAATAAGTGAATTTTTTAAAGGCCCATTGCGGGCCACAAACACATGTGCTGACCAGAAAATCACTGAAAATATTAAATTAACACTAGGGAACACCTCATAAAGCCCTGCCCAGAAAAAATAATTTGAAATATGAAGGACCCATGCTGTGAAACCAACATGCAGCCCTGGCCTGAAAATTACTGAAACTATTCGAGACTTGCTGTGGGACCCCAACGTACATCACTGACTAGAAAATTGCTGTAGCTACAGAAGTTATTTCATGACATTTGTACATATGAAACGAAAATGTTACCCCTTTATGGCGTTTCCTACCACAAACTATGAAACATTAAGGCAACGTTAAACTATAGTTGGAAACATGGCATCGCAGTGACAGGTTCCCTATCTCAGACTGCTACGGTATAATCTCAATGGCTCGAACCCGGATGGCTCGTTTACCGTGGATGATTCGAACTCGTTTTTCAGTCCTACAAAATCCTTCCAATAGCTCAAGGGATTTTTTTTCTTATTTTATCATGGAATTGTATGTTGTCTGTACTCATTAGAATCGCCTCATCGAGGCGATTCTAATGAGTACACTCAACATACAATTCTTGTGTAGAAAATCGAGAAAAAATTCCCAAAATTATCGCTATTTGCTTCCTTACCTGCACCATGATTAACCCTCAGTGGCTCGAACTACCCATGTCTCGAACAATTTTCTATGGTCCCAAAGATGTTCGAGGCATTGAAGTTCGACTGTTTATCGCAATGTAAAATGTACTGTGCAGCACTAAGAAATGAAAATGGGTAACTACGTCTTAGTTATACCATGGTTCGTGCGCATGTACGATGCGATAATGCACGAGCGTGAGCGAGTGCATTATCGCACGTACATGCGCAGAACCATGGTATAACTGATTTATCACATTTGCATGCATGTAGATCATCTACATCGCGAGATATTTCATGCTAAATGTTGGGAATTTAGGCCACTATGTGATAAATTTTTGTTATATGACATTTTTTCATTGCTTTTCAGCAGTAAACGATCCCTCTTTGACGCCACAGAGAAGTTATTAACGGGCGTTAATCAAACTTTGCATGCGCACCGATTTTCGCACATTCTGTGTTCAACTTGTTGGGCTTGTTATTTGATGTTTTGTATGACTTCAACAATTACGTCCCCTGATTGACTTGAAACAGATTTTCTGCTCAATATCTTGAGAAAGAATCGATGGATACTGATCAGATTTTACGTATACATGTACATTTAGCTTGACAAGTTCTAGGCTACGAATGTTATACGGCATTTTGTCAGTTTTCCAACGGAGTTAGGATGACTGTTTCATTACGAAAACACGCCTATTCAAATATATTGAAAATTTCACCACCAAAAACTGAAAATTTTCAGATAAAAAATTCTGATATTTTTCACATTTCTGCTCAAAACATAGATTGTGGATACTCGTTAGAACCGCCTCGCTGAGGCGGTTCAAACGAGTACCCACAATCTATGTTTTTGAGCAGAAATAACAAAAATAATGTATACCCCTGTAAACCCCAGTTTTACTATATATAAGTCAAGTATTAAGGGGCCAAAATTATATAGGCATGTTTTCGTGATGAACATCGGAAAATTGTTTCCGTTCAATATGTCTTGATACGAATTGATGGATTTAGATCAGGGTGAAGATTTAGTTTAAACAGTATTTTATTTGTATAATTCTTTACAAAAAATACAAAACAGAACATATATGTAGCATATATGGTAGACTAGCTACTAGTCGGATATCAAAATTATCAGTAAATCATAAATATTAATAATATACTTAATAAATTAAAGATCATCTACAGCCTACTGTTTGACTTTGCCTCTTTGATAGCAGCAATTTATCTTGGAGATATCCTTGTCAGAGACCAAAATCAAAGACTGGCTACAAGGTATAACACATAAATTTGAATGAGCTTATAGTTAGGAGTGATAAAACATGACATCAAGGTCTAGGAGCTACAGTGAAACCTGTGTAAGACAGCCGCCTTTGAGACAGACTTTAAACAGTGAAGGTTGATGTAGAAAGGTTGCTGTTTTATAAAGGTACATGTCATGTAATTTTGCTAGCAAAATTACATGACATGTACCTTTATAAGACAGCCACCTTTCCACATCAACCACTAAAGTCTGTCTCAAAGGTGGCTCTCTTACACAGGTTTCGCTGTAGTCTACATATATGGCATATATACAAAAGGGATCCAGAAGAAGGGTGACGATTTGGTACAGTGAAACCTGAGAAAGAGAGCCACCTTTGAGACTGACTTTAAATAGTGGCTGATGTAAAAAAAGTCGCTGTCTTATAAATGTACAGCAAAATTACATGACATGTACTTTTATAAGATAGCCACCTTTCCACATCAACCACTAAAGTCAAAGGTGGCTTTCTTACATTGGTTTCACTGTACCAATAAATTCGATTTAGTCCCACGGAGCGGTTTTTTTTTTTTTTTTTTTTTTTTTTTTTTTTCCGTCGTATGTCCTGTGTGTGCTCTTATTGGTGTGTTTAGTCCGGGTTGTTGAATTTTCAAATTTTATTACTTGTCTACGGACAAATACGCGGTCAAAATCCACTTCTCCAACCCGAAAACTGGCATTTTTTTTTATTTCTCGAGGGAAACATATGTTGTGGGTACTCATTAGAAGCGCCTCAGTGAGGCGCTTCTAATGAGTACCCACAACATATGTTTTCTTCGAGAAATAAGAAAATATATACACCATAATCTGGATACTCTTCTTGGCTAGAGCTGTGAAGTCCTTGACCAAGGACACGTTTTTAATTAAAAATTGAAATTTCTTACTTGTCCCCAGGGAAACAGGACGATTTGGATAAATCGGGCATGGTATTTCCACAGCCCTGGTTTAGTGGACCATGTCTAACAATGTGACACCCTTGATGGGGAAGAAGGAGCTGGTTGCTTTGCATTTCTTTGGTTTGTGACTTGTGTACTGTCTTAGTTTGATTGTTCTTCCTCTTGATGTCATTGGTAGGCTATGTTCTGTGATTGTGGCTTTTCCTGGACAACTTCTATACTTTTTGGTATATACAGTCAACTCCCTTTATACCGACTCTCGATACAACGACAAATTCGTTATAATGTTAATTTGACTGGCACGAAACTTTCGTTTAAGAGTTACAGTTATTCTGAAATTATTGAAAATTAAATCAAATTATTTAATACCTCAAGAAACATATGTTTTGGCTCGGACCTAATAATACCCGGACTTGTCACTCACGGAACTGCCAAAATATGTTGTCTTGGCTTTATTTTAGCGTTATTTTACAGCATTGTGGTCATTAAAAATGATTTTGCATAATAACCGAATTTATAATAAATTGTTTTTAGTAGGTTTGGTTGAAAAAAAAGTTAAGTCACAATTAATAAAATTGATATATACCATCATTTTGGGTGAATTTCTGATGATTTTCTGCTAAAAGTGCCGAAATAGCTAAAATGGGTACCTAGGTTTCTCGTTGACGTTTACAAAAAATGTTTGATTTTCCTTCATATAATGCTGCAGTCTTAAAGGTAATATATTGAACTATTGCTTTTTGAAAACAAATCTCAGATATTTAGAGAAATAAATGAAATATGATAATATTTAAACTTCATCATACAAAATTATGAAAACTCAGCCACGACAACATATTTCCAATAAATACAATACCTGTACCATAGTTACTAGTCCAGTGTATAATGGGTCCAAGGTTTTGGATATTTGTTAGAATCGTCTCACTGAGGCGATTCTAACAAATATCCAAAACATACGTTTCATGGGAAAAATAAAAATAAATCAAGGCTTTACTTACATATCGTTCTGCTGATTAAGGATTCTTTGCAACAGCAAATTGATATAACGGCACATTTGTTTTGGAACAAATGCTGTCGTTGTAACTAGGGTTCACTGTACAATCATCTTCACAAGTTTTGGTTTGGGACAGTTTTATGACTTTTACACCAATTTTCAAGTAAATATGCTTTACTGGATAATGATGCAGTCTGATCTCAGTGTTATTCAGGAATATATTGGGCTGAAGCTCCTATAAATAAGCCATGTGAACATCGTGAAGACCCAGGCCTGCATGCGCATAATGGTCTCAGTTAAGAGTTTTCACTATTGAGTTTATGGAATATCTATCAAGGATGTGAAAATTGCATTCTGTAACTACCCTAAACATTCGGATACCGCCCAGCGGGCATATGACGATTGTATAACGTCGCATTAACATCGTTGCAATGGCGAGTTGTATAAACGCCATGTACCCGCTTGATGTAATATATTGCTATTCTTAGCACAGCTCTTGATAAGATTTTTTTTTTTTTTTCAATCAAAAAGCATTGATATTTTCCTTATTTCTCCACGAAAACATGTCGACGAGTTGTGAGTACCCACAACATATGCTTTCGTGGAGAAATAAGAAAAATACTTACCTGATGCCCACTCTTATCTAGACCTATGACTTAGGCTATCCTAAAAAATGAAAGTCCCCTATGACTTAGGCTATCCTAAAAATGAAAGTCCATTTGACCACCTGTGCCACAACGTGAGAAAACCTTCCCAGCTAGCATTCTTTATAAATCTATAGCGGGCCGTTATCGGCCCGTCAGCTACCATGACGGGCCGATAACGGCCCGCTATAGATTTATAAAGAATGCTGACTGGGTTCTTTCTGACACGTGCGCCCAACAAAGATTCAAGCAGTCTATCTTAGGGCCCCGTCTGAAATGTCGGAAATGTTATAGGAAAGAAATATCCATAATTTCTTAATATTAACTTTAAAATAGGCGAACAAGTAGATTTTATTTTTTGGATATTAACCCTTGTCATGCTGAATAAATTAAGATGCCACATCCACCTCTAATTTCCAGCCAATCAGATTACTTGATACGGATTTTTGATAGAAATTTACATTATTTAATGACAAACAGTGCAGATCCAGATCAGTTGGCTTCTTCAGAAGCCAACTGATCAGGATTTACACTGTTTGCTAGGGCATGTCGTGTTCAGCAAGAGAATGGTTAAAATCATCTCCGGTTGCAAAAATCCCACAGGCAAGTCTTCATTCCGATATTATCCGTTGTGGGCCTATCATATCCGATACGGTGTTGTTGTGGCAATTTGTTCTCAGCTTGAAACACTTTCCCTATCTGATATATTGAGGAGCGGGGTTCAAGCATTCTACTTTCGTTTTGGAAGTTCCGGTCAGCCACGCGAGTTGATAAAAATGGCCCAACCAGCTCAACTACACATCAAAATTGTTCCGTGGATTGACAGGTTCCTTAAGAAACTTCGTGTTTCGCTGTCTTTTTTCCCCTCACTTATTTTGTGCTTAATATTTAGTTCAGTCGGGTGGACTGCAAGATTGGAACTGGCTACATCACTCAGAATTCCACCCCGACCCCCCTTTTCTTGCATGCCCAAAACGATTTTCAATACTATTTATCTATATGCCTGTTGTATGAAATTGTATTTGTCTTTTATCACATAATTTAAACTATGGGACAATTAAACAGTGTTATAGTTTTCTGTTAAATCAATTTGTGCAACAGTATTAAGGTTTTCTGTTAAAATCATTTTTCGGGCTTAAGTTGCAACTAATCAAGGTGTTAAATAATGCAGAATGAAATACTTTCTAAATTAAAATAGTTCCATTAATAAGACCATTTTATGTAATAGTGTTTGTTCATAAATGACAAAAAAAAATTAAGCTCATATATAATATTTTAATAATTTATTTATGAAAAATGCTGGTCCAAACCTTTCATTTCAGAGAACATTGTCAGGTATTTGGTTTTATTTTTTTCATAGAGGAAATAAGACTTTACAGCAGGAGCAGACAATTCACATGAAATGTCAAACCTTAATTTCTCTGAAAAAAGTACTTCCATGGGTCGTCTGCTGCATTTGTGAATAATGCTTAAAGGATTAATCTCTTTGAAACATTAAACCTCTAACGTTATTAAAGAGCCCCTTAACTCCACATAAGGGAATCTCTGGGACCCTCACTTTAAAACCATTCAGGAAAACCCTGTATTGATGCTTAGAAAAAGCCTTATCTAGAGCTGTGATTTTCTGAATGCTCTGTTATGGTTTTAAAACAACAATATCACCTTCGCGTGACAAGAAGTTTGCATAAAGATTTTGAGTGCATAACCACAGGCAACCCCTTATGAGATTACCATGTGTGAATATGCATGTTTTATGTTGTCCAGGTCTGAAGTGCGCAGAGTCTATGAAGAACTGTACAGTGGCAACATTTTACAACAGAAGCATGCGCTTGGAAGAATTGATGTTTGGAAAAGCAGGTACATGTAATACATTACCAGTAGTCTATTAGTGTAAGCGCTTGGAACAATTGATGTTTGAAAAAGCTCACAATACATTAGTCTATTAGCCCCATATGATACATGTATGACTGATGTGATATAGGACTTGTGGATGTTTATACATGTTCAGACAGAAAACAAAATGTGAGCAGTATAGATTTAGCCCAGATGTGCTGTTTGTACAAAATTAACACAATGCATCATTTGGCATATACATGGAAAAAATGCACACACACACATGCACACACACACACAAAAAAATTTGACTGTTTGATGCTGCAGGTATTTTTTTTTTTTTTTTAATCCTGCCTTTAGAAATGGCTCACTGCAAAGTGCTTCTAAATAAATTCTTTTGTTCAGAAATAAGAAAAAATCTTTTTTTTTTTTTTTTTTTTTTGTATGGAAAAAGTTTCTCATCAAGAACTATGAATACTGGCATGGGTGAAAGTTTTCCGGAATATGCCGGAATTCCGGATTTTAAACAAGCCCAACCATCATTTTCGTGAATCGTGTAAATCCGATGAGATTTTTCGTGGGGGGGGGGGGGGGCGGGGAAGGGGCTGCGGGGGCTAAGCTTGGCGCCGCGCTAAACTTAATCTCCGTACTGATCGTAGCAACCCGCATCTCGGCATACTGTTTGTCTGTTTTTAATTAACACCTCTTGGCTCTTACCTGTAAACCCCGTACATATCTATTTATAGTAAAACGGGTTTTTCCAATTCATGTACCGATTCTTCTATCACATGTGTTTACACTCGATAAGATGAAGATTTTACCTCTCAATACGGACAATTCTTTGGAGAAAGGTGTTAAAAACAAATGGAGGTGGGAATTTCTAGAGGAAAAGGATGTGGAGGGAGAGTGAGTCGGGAAAAAACAACAACAAAACACTCTCGCTGTTTCCTTCTGTGAACCGTGCGGAAAGACAGACTTACAATGGAAGTGGAAAGGCTTTCAGAATTTACGCCAAATACGCCAGTCATAAAATAAGTGACATGATAATGAAAACAAACCAGGTAAGAATTTTTCTTACACTGTCTAGCTGGAAAAAGGTGGTACTATGAACGCGGACACTTGTCAGTATGAGTCCTAGTACCCCACCCACCCTTTTTCCTATCATCTGTCTTGCCCAACTCTTTATTAGCCTGGGATATTACGGGTAGGGGGAATAATGAAATTCGGCTGACTGCAGGGGAACCTATGCCCAATTTTTGTTTTTAGTTTTTTTTTGTTTGTTTTTTTTTCAGCACCATGTTACTCCCATGCCTGTTGATTTCATGCACAATCTAATCATAAAAATGAGTCCAACACAGAAAGACCCATGAACTATAAACATTTGTCACATTTCACTGTTCAAAAATGCAACTATTTAAAATACTAAGATAATATTAAGATATTGCTGGTATTCTAGCTGGTTTAATATTTTTTACACATGTAAATTTTCAGGTGCTCCAAGGATCATCAGTCAACATCAGCTAAGGGTGCTTCCATGATTGAGAGGTCAGGGCTATCACAGTCTAATTCTTGAGTGAACATTACCTCCCATACTCCCTTGCAGAAGATCTATTGAACTACGCTAAACGTTTGAGTGAGGATTTAAAAGCTGCTGTGGCGAAGAACACCGTGTCGAAGAACAAGTGCATCTTACATCAATACACATGGTGTTGAGAAAGCTTTCAAAGATGAATTGAACATGTACATCAGTTAAATAAGACCAAAATTGTATGAAAAAATGTTACTTTTCTTTTACATTCCTGTGAATTTGGAGCCATTTTTGGGGCCTGCAAATTGCTAAAATCAAGGAGCTTCCGGGGGCTTCGCCCCCTGGACCCCCACCAGGGCGTTGCCCTGGACCCACAAGGGGGCCTAGGCGGCCCCCTTGGCCCCTCGCCTTTTTTCAGGATTTCAGTTTTTGGAAACTTTCACCCATGTACTGGTCCACTCTGTCAGATTTCTAGATATGCAACTGTGCAGTCAAAACATAATTTGGCAATGGTGTCAAGCTTTGACGTTTTTCTCATTTAAATATGAAAACATGCCTGTTCAAATATACTGAAAATTTTACCACCAACAAATGAAAGTTGTAAGATGAAAAATTCTGACATTTTTCATATTTCTGCTCAAAATATAGATTGTGGGTACTTGTTAGAACTGCCTCAACAAGGTGGTTCTAACAAGTACCCACAATTTATGTTTTTGAGCAGAAAGAAAAATAATGTATACCCCTGTAAACCCCAGTTTTACTATATAAAAGTGGGTTTAAGGGGTCAGAATTATGCATGTTTTCATGATATTATTTTGCTTCGAGCACTGCCTATTCCGTCTGTTTTGGATATTCATTTATGACAGTAGAATTGCTTAAAGTATCAAAGCTGTTTTTAAAAACACTGAGGAATCTTAATTAATCTTAGAACCTGAATATATATGTATCTGATAAAGTAAGAAAGACAATAAATTTGCCAAATTAGTCACCCTCATAAAGCTTACCCAAAATTGTAAAGTGAAATAACTTACTAGTGTCTAGCTTCAGATAAGACACTTTTTTTTTCAGTCAAAATGTATTGATTTATAATTTTCTTATTACGTACTTCATGAAATCATACGTTGTGTGTACTTATAAGAAGCGCCTGGGCGAGACACTTCTAATGAGTATCCAAAACATATGTTTTCATGTAGAAATAAGAAAAATGTTTAATTTGACAACCCTCTTATTTGGAGCTATGCCATGTCACCCTGTCTGATTAATATTGATTTTTTTACTTCTATAGAAGCCTTCATAAGCTGCCATTGGCCTTGGAAAGCACTGCCACATTTATCAAAGTAAAACTGGAACATCAGAGAGCAGGACTTTCAGTAGAAGATGACAGGCATCTACGATCTCTATACAGCATGGCTCTTATCAGGTATTGTAAGTTATGGCATAGTTTGATATTTTTATTTCATGTCATCACGAAAACACACCTATATAATATTGATCCCCTTAAACCCCACTTTTATATAGTAAAACGGGTTTACAGGGGTATACATTATTTTTCTTATTTCTGCTCAAAACATAGACTGGGGGTACTCGTTAGAAGTGCCTTGCTGAGGCAGTTCTAATGAGTACCCACAATCTATGTTTTGAGCAGAAATAATCTGAAAATTTTCAGTTTTAGGATGTGAAATTTTCTATATATTTGAATAGGCATGTTTTCGTGATGTTGAATGATTTACTAAAATTTTCTTGACTGTTGAAACAGTTGTTAATAGAGTGTTTATCACTTATTTCGTATGTCTAAAACTGTAGTCATTAAATAGACAAGAAAACTGAGGAAGGTGTAACAGTCTTTAGACTAGTAATTAAAATTTTATGAGGTAATTTAATGCCACACAGGGGCAGATTCAAATGGGGTCCAGGGGGTCATTCAAATGCCCTATTGACTCAAAATTTCATTTTCATAGAAAGTTTTTGAAAATTTGATAAATTTGGGATACTGTATTTACCCTCATCACGAAAACATACCTCCCCTTAAACCCCACTTTTATATAGTAAAACTGGGGTTTACAGGAGTATACATTATTTTTCTTATTTCAGCTCAAAAACATAGATTGTGGGTACTCATTAGAACTGCCTCAATGAGGCAGAACTGAGTACCCACAATCTATGTTTTGAGCAGAAATATGAAAAAATATCAGAATTCTTATCTGAAACCTTACAGTTTTTGGTGGTGAAATTTTCAACATATTTGAATAGGCATGCCTTACTCTTCTTCATATTTCTCTTCAGCAAACCCGTTTTACTACTTATGAATGTATGAATGTGTTTAAAATTTGTAATTTAGGAGCAGTTTGATCTGGGTCTACACTGTTTGCTCTGCCCTCCTTGTCTGAATGGTTAGCACAAATATTTATTTATTTATTTTTTTTTTTGAGAAAACATAAAAACAATTGCTACATGTAGGTTTCACCAGGAAAATTAGGTAGGATAGGGTTATCCTAAACACACATATTTTTTTCTTTGGCCATAGACTGCACTTGTATGGAGGTACATGCTGATCTGGGTCTCTGTGTTGACATGTGTGACATGTATTGGTCACATCTCAGATTTGTATTGATTTGTTCATAGCTCAAGATAAGATGTCTTTTACAGAAAAAATATGATTTAGTTTTATTTCTGCTTAAAAACAAGTGTCTGAGGCAATACTGAGCGTCCACAACATATATTTCTCTGGAGAAGTAAGAAAAACTATTTTGTGTATACTCCTTTCATTTAGAGCTACATGTATATTTGTTTTCTTAGGTTTGTAAACCATGTCACGGAAAAAGGACAGGGGAAGGCCTATGCTCAGCCTGTACACTTGCTGGCAGCAAATGTAAGTTCTACTCTCTTTTATACAGCAAATTACTGCTATTACTGCTGAACCTGGATATGTCCTCCCTTTGCAAACAGTGTAGATCCAGATCAGTTGGCTTCTTTGAAGCCAACTGATCTGGATCTACACTGTTTGCCATTAAGTATGTAAATTTATAGCAACAATCCAAATCAAGCAATCTGATTGGCTGAAAATTAGAAGTGGGCGTGGTATCTTAATATATTCAGCGGGACAAGGGTTAAGACCACCTTTGGTACTGCCCAAAAGTGTCATATTAGTGGGGTGGTCGATGTTGAATGTAGAACATAGCTCCAGACAAGGTGCTTTTTTCAGCCATAAAGTACTGATATTTTTCTTATTTCTCCACAAAAATATTTTGTCAGTACTCATAAGAAGCGCCCCATTGATGCACTTCTAATGAGTACCCACTACAGATGTTTTTGTGGAGAACTAAGAAACATATTAAGTGGATACCTCCACTTATCTGGAGCTATCTAGAATAACAAGGAAAACCCATTTTGGATGGCAAAAGCCAGTCATAATAGCTGAGTGGTCTTATTTTCTAGTGGTTTTAATCCATTGTAGTCTGGAGACCCCTAAAAGGGTATTTGGCAAACAGTGCAGACCCAGATCAGATGCCACAGAATGCAACATCTGATCAGGGTCTCCACTTTTTGCAAATAGTTCAGCCATTTTTCTCTAGGGATATCTAAATGACATAGCCTTACATACCTAAAATTTAAATTGGACTCTTCCAATATATAGTGTGGGGGAGTTTATTCAGTATATAATGGGTTAGTAGCGGAATTTTACTGTACATATATATATAATGAACTAAGGTGTAGCCTTAGAAAGTTTTCTTCAACCAAGATATTTTGATAATTGTCTAATTTCTCCAAGGAAACATGTGTTGTGGGTACTTGTTAGAAGTACCTCTGTGTGACAAACGATATTTTCTTGGAGAAATAAGAACATTTTTTTGTCTGGTTTTATCTTTCTCTTGGCACTCTGCATTAGGAAGAACTAGAACTGGCCACTTCGGTTCAGTATAGTGTGACTGGTGGTAGTGTCATATCATACAGATGGGTTATAAAAGCTACTAACTCTCACAAGACACCATTTACAGTTCACTGCAGGCATCATACTTTTCAGGCCTTGTCCTGAGTTCAGGCTTTAAGATTTTGAATTTTTCTTACATTTTCCTGTAAAAATGCCAGTTTCAGGCTCTGAAATTAGGAATTTCAGGTCTGACAAATCTTGACCAGTGTGGGGTCCGAGTTCTACATGAATGTACAGTCAACCTTCTTTATACCGACACTCGATACAACAACAAAATTTGTTATAATGACAATTTGAATGTCATTAAACATTTGCTCAAGAGGTGATGGTTAATGAGAAATTATGTAAAAACATTGCATAATATCTTCAAGCAACATATGTTTTGGATATTTGTTAGAATCGCCTCAGAGAGGCGATTCTAACAAATATCCAAAACATATGTTCTTTGAGGAAACAAGAATTAAACAATACATATCATTCTGTTCATTAACGATTCTTTAGAACAGCAAATTCATTATAATGGCAACATTTTTGGGAACAAATACTGTCGTTGTAATGAGGAATCACTGTAGTTCCAAAATAAAGAGTTCAAGAATTTTTTTTTTTTTTTTTTAGGGTTTTTATATGTTTTGATGATAGAACTAGTAAAGAGGTATAATTCAGGTGATTGTGCAGTAGTTATGGGCAAAGTGACTGTCTTGAGTGGTTGCTTTGAAAATGAAAATGGAAAGTTGTCTGTAGAACATTATGTCATTACAACGCTCTAGACCTGTAAAATATATAACTCATCCACTTCAGAGACACAGAAGCACTTACACATCAGGTAACTTATCACAATCTTTTTCTGGTTTTGGACTTTTCAACTGGACTACCTAGTAGTCACCATTTGAACTTAAAAGAAAAAAAACAACCTTTGGCTTCAGAACTCTTGCAGAAATGTATGTACCAGATATACATAAGGAAAAAAATCAATAGTAGTCTCTATCCTTTAAGAGGAAAACTGTTGGTATATTGTATCTAATCACTTTGTTTACCTCAAGTAGAAGGGGTCACCAGTTGACAAAAAAATTTCCTGATCAGTTTACAACCAAGAGTTGCCGCCTCAGTGGCTCAGTTGGATGCGCCATCCGACTGGAGACCAGGAGGTCACGGGTTCAATCCCTGCCGAGGTCGGCAACATTCTTTCTTGGAGACTGATCATGAAATATTTTCTACGGTCATTCTCTCCCTTCCGCTGATTCAAGAAAGGCAGTTGTCAGTTTCTGGCGAAAGAATGCGCACAATACTGGTTAACCGCTTAGAGGTCTAAGCCTGCCCAGTAAACGTGTGGTTAGGTAAACTGACCGAGCTTGACATGACCCCATTGGGTTGACTGGGCCGTAAAACCTCAACACAAACAAACAATACAACCAGGATTTGATATGTTTTTATGGAATAGAATCAACAGTATATATTGTTGAAAGAGAAATCTAAAGCTACTATGTGTAATTCTGTATATACTCTAAATATTTTGACAGATAGGCCTGAACAAAAAGTGTAGGCCCTGATCAGACACTACAGAATGCAGCATCTGATCTGGGTCTACACTGTTTGCCACTTATCCAGCAGTTTTTAGACACATTATCAGGTAGTAAAATAAACTTGTTCAAAATTTAAGGCATAAATAGGAAGGGGTTAGGGTGTCTAAATACTTAGGGGAAATATGGCAAAACTGTGAACTCAGTAAGACTGGCACAATTAATCAGATAATTGATTAATTGATTGATAAATTCCACAAAAATGATTATCATTACAGATTTGCTAGTAATCAATCATTTGATTTCTGTGTCTGTTACTTTACCGTATTTACCCTTAGTATTCAGACACCTCAACTCCTTAACTATACTTTATCTAAAATTTGAACAAGTACAATTTACTAACCACTGTTGTGTCTAAAATAGCTGGATGAGTGGCAGACAGTGTAGACCTTGATGAGACATCATTTATGTGGCATCTCATCTGGTTCTACACAGTTTTCTCAGGCCTGTCTGATCAAATACATACAATAAAGTATAACATATGGTAAGAGTCATGCTCAGACAGGTAAAATTGTGACCAAATCTTCAGTGATTACTAATTGATTATCGGTCACAGTGGCAGGACTGATAATCTGTTATCTTTTCAGCTCTGATTAGCCAGCCTTAGAACTCAGTATGTTCTTCTTATTTTTGTTGACATGTAGTTTACTCATTTTTATTCATAACTCTGCATGTATTATTTTAGATTGGAGTTCCAGAATGGATTGTTGACCTTAGACATGAAGCCACACATGGTACCCTACCCTCACTTGTCGTGCTTAAAGCTGCTGCAGATTGGGCTCTTCAGTGGCTAAAAGTAAAAATTTTATATGGTTTTTCAATTAAG
Source organism: Anodontia alba (assembly GCA_964016985.1). Classification (NCBI taxonomy): domain Eukaryota; kingdom Metazoa; phylum Mollusca; class Bivalvia; order Lucinida; family Lucinidae; genus Anodontia; species Anodontia alba. The sequence continues at coordinate 21,967,987 of OZ024824.1, forward strand.
AAAGTCATCACGAAAACATGCCTATATAATTTTGACCCCCTTAAACCCCACTTTTATATAGTAAAACTAGGGTTAACAGGGGTATACATTATTTTTCTTATTTCTGCTCAAAAACATAGATTGTGGGTACTCATTAGAACTGCCTCACTGAGGCGGTTCTAACGAGTACCCACACTCTATGTTTTGAGCAAAAATGTGAAAATTATCAGAGTTTTTTATCTGAAAATTTTCAGTTTTTGGAGGTGAAATTTTCTATACATTTGAATAGGCGTATTTTCGTAATGTTTAAATATTTTACATTTTCTTTCTTTCTGTCTTATATAAATGTAGTTGTCATCTGAATGATAGAAAGGGGAAAGCTGACAGTATGGTAAGCTGATTGCCATAATAAGTAGGGGTGTAATGATTCATCAAAATAACGATGCACTATTATAGTGACTGCCATGATAGTACTATCGTAATAGTGCTTTCAACTATTGATAATTATTGTCGATAGTCTCTTCAGCTATTGATGGTAGATCCTTGATAGTAATAGTATCGAGATAGGGGTTTCTCTGATACCTACATGTTCAAACACACCATACTTGTTCCAAATTTTGAACAAATAAATTCTATCAAGAATGCCCTTGGAAAAAAGAGAACACAAAAAAGAAGAGAATTGAGAGTCACTGTGGTACTGAAGCTCTTCATACAACAACGTAGTTTTCTGTGATGTATATGCACCCCTGACACCCTGCCCCACCCCTATCAGCAGCTTATGAGCATTTACTACCTGCTGATATGTCTGAAAACTTCTGGATGAGTTGCAATCAGTGCAGATCCTGATTAGATGCCACATTCTGATTGAATACTTATTATTAGGGCTGACTATGATGCCAAATTATGACTATCACAATACTGTCACTATCAGAGAAACCTGCAGAAAAGAGAAGCACATTATGATAATAATTCTGGAGTTTATCTAATTCTTAACTGTTGAAATTCTTATTTACAAAGAATTAATTTATTCTCTTATAGATTACTTCTGTTATAAATGAGATACAGTAACCTTGCATGTGAATCCAGGAACTGTCAGTAACTGCTTCCCTCATCTACAGCTGAGTTTTATTTCAATGCAGCATAATGCTAAGAACTGTCTGTATTCGCAGAATGGCAGATTGATTTGCACATATTGCCATAATTTGTGACAAGTTTAAAATTCATTTGGACAAGTGTTTTTTTATAGGTCATTTCATTGTTTTTTATGGTGGCTCGTTTGGGTTAAAACCAATTTAATACAGATATCTACATTTAAAATGCAGATATCTGCATTTAGATAAAGGTACCTGCATTTAAATGCAAATACCTACATTTAAATGCACATCTCTGTATTTCAAATACAGAGTATTTATATTTGAAATGCAGATATCTCTTTTTGGTTCTTTAATGTACATGTCTGAATTTGAATCATAGATATCTGCATTTTAATTACAGATGTCTGCATTTCAAATGCAGATATTTCTATTTAATAAAGATATCAGTACTTTTTAGAAACTCGGATAACTGTTTTTGAAATACAAATATCTTTATTTGAAATACAACTATCTCTAATTGAAATATGGATATCTATGATTATTATTCAAATAAAATATATCTGCAGTTCAAATAGAGATGCCTGTATTTCTAATACAGATATCTGTATTTCAAATACAGAAATCTTTATTTATAGAAACCACAGATAATTGTAATTTTAAATGCAAATTTCTCTTAAGAACCTGATTATTTTCAACGTTCATTTTCAACAAATAATCAATAGTCCCTTGCTCAAGTTTTTGTTAGGATAAGTTTGGTATAGGTTGAGGATAAGCCTACTAGGCGTCCCTTAAACTCGGACAACAGCAGGTAGCTCAGTGTTGAGTCCAATAGCCTCAAGTGCTATTCTCTGCCATTGGCAAGAAAAAAAATAATAATAATAAAAATAAATGGAATCCAGACACGCTTTCCTTTGCCATTTGCAGGGATGGCATAATAACTGTGCAGTCTTTGCTGGGGCCCACTCTGGCCTCTGCATGGAAAGTCGAGTACCCATGTGCAGGTTAAAGAGCCATACATTCGGTAATCTAAATGATTACTGTGGACCTTCATTCTGCAACCCAGAATGTATCATGTATACCTGCTTAGAATGCCTGAAAGAATTCATGTGATAGAACTGTCCAAAAACTGGTTCTCTTAAATACATGTACTGAAAAATAGCATGATTATAGAAACATACGGCAAATGAAAAGTTATCCAGGGTAAGATAAAAATTGAGATTTCTCACGCTTTTGATGTGCACTGGTTGTATAGGAATTAAGAGGTACACCATCGTTAAGGTTAACGTCAGTGAAGTTAATGCTGTCATTAAACATCACAGAAATGTTATCACAATATGGAAGATGTCAACAATCAAGGTCAATCAAAGTGATTAGCCTTCAGAAATGATATAAAGTATGCAAGAAAAAGAATCTTTCGTGCACAGGTAGATCGAAATATCCGCCCCTCGGGATCATAGTCTTGCATCACTCAGCAAGCCTGAATTTTTCTGTCTACCCCTCACACCCATGATAGATTCCTAAAAAAATACTACACATGCTCTCTTTTTTTTTGTGCTCCTCTTAAAGCAGCGAGGGATTTGACTGTAAAGACATGGTGATTTGAAATCTTGAGCATCTTTAATTAGTTTTTTTTTGTGGTCTGCAGAGGCGGGAAATGTGCCGCCCAACATATTGTAACCAGTGGAACAGTGCATGTGAAAATATGCGAGGGAGACACCAGGTTTTCATAAATGGAATAAATAAGGATATCTATTTCAAACCATAAATAATGATATCTCTAATGAAATGCAGATATCTGTACTTGAAATGCAGATATATGTATTTAATTTAGAAATAAAGATATCTGTATTTCAAATACAGGTATCTGCATTTGCATCACGAAAACATGTCTATATAATTTTGACCCCCGTAAACCCCACTTTTATATAGTAAAACTGGGGTTTACCGGGGTATACATTATTTTTCTTATTTTTGCTCAAAACCATAGATTGTGGGTACTCATTAGAATCTTCTAAGGAGTGCAAACAATCTATGTTTTGAGCAGAAATATGATCAAAGATTTTTATCTGAAAATTTTAAGTTTTTGGAGGTAGAATTTCATATATATTTGAATAGGCGTGTTTTCGTAATGGCATTAGCGATGTCTATAGTTTAAATGCAAATATCTGAATTTCAGCTACATAAGATATATCTCTCATTGAAATGAAGATATCTGTATTTTTAAATGCAGATGTCTCTAATACAAATGCAGATTTCTATATTATGATTGAAAATAGAGATATCTGTATTTCTCAAGTACAGATATCTGCATTTCAGTAAGAGGTATCTCAATTCATTTACATATATCTGCATTTTAATTAGAGATATTTGTAATAACAATAAAATAAAGATATCTGTGTTTATTAGAAGATATATCTGTATTTGAAATGCAGGTATCTAAATTAAATGGATATAACCACAAAATAGGTTGCCTTAGATTTTATCATGCTTTGGCTCAGTTTAGTATTGAATGTTGTGAGAAATTATGTTGGAACTGGAAGTAGTCACCCACTAAACTTATACTGAGGTCACTCAGTGGGAACTTATTCAATGTACTTGGATGAAAATGCCTTTTCCCGCCTTTCAATACAGTGGTAAATCACTAAAAAATGCATGCTTCTGTATTATTGAATTTATAAAACCTGTTGAGGAATACTTGTAAATAAGATGCACCCCATCCACCCTCACCACCACCCCCGCAAATTGTTAATTTTAATAAGTCATAATCTTTCTTATAAATCCTTTGTATATATATATGAGTATTATTAAGCTTCTAACTTAGTTATTCTTGCAGCAATTTTTCCTCCTGTCCTCTTTCATTCAGAGTGATACGTAGGTTGATGAAACTTAAAAGTCCAATTTTTTTATTTTTGGAAAGTCACAAATTGGTTGGTTGCTCATTAGGTTGCACCTATTTCATATTAGAATTTATTTGTTCAAAATTTGGAACAAGTATGGTGTGTTTGAACATTTAGGTAAAATATGGTAGCAGGCAAATACCCTCCTCGTTCTGTTAAAATTGCACGTATTGTATGATAATATACATACAAGTACATATCTTCATGTTATTGCAGTCGGAATAGAGTCATCACTTAAGGTGCCAATTGGACCCTTGGCTATCTACTGAGTGCCCAGGAAAGACTGTGTAGGGGCTGATCAGAGTCTTTGAGCACATTTGTGCAGTGCAAAATGCTGATAGAAATATCAGATTTGAATCAATTTTAAGCCATATTCTACCTAATTACCGCACATATCTAATCAGAGTCTTGTTTGATTGGGACTCTTCATAGGACAATATTGTACCGTAATAACCCAAATATTGGGGCAGGCATGCCTGAATAAACAGTGTAGACCCAGATCAGATGCCGCAGATCTGATGCCGCAGCACTGTTTGCCACTCATCCAGCACTAATTTAGACACATTAGCAGGTAGTAAGATAGACTTTTCCAGATTCTAGGGTAAGTATGGTAAGGAGTTAAGGTGTCCAGATACTTCGGGTAAATACGGTAGTTTGCAAGGCTGCATATGCTCCTAGCAGTGGCTTCGGCATAACTGGATTTTCCAAGACTGGGCTCAGTGATCTCTAAGGCTGGCACAATTAATCAAATGATTGATTAATGGATCGATAAATTTCACAAAAGATTATCATCACAGATTTGCTAATAATCGATCTTTTGATTTCTGTGTCTGTTACTTTACCGTATTTCCCTTAATATTCAGAAACCTCATCTAACCATATTTTTTCTAAAATTTGAACAAGTACAATTTACTACCCACAGTTGTGTCTTACAGGGAAAAATAAGAAAGATATTTTAAGGGAACTTGATATAGTTGGCACAGTTTTAACTATTTTGTACAAGGGAGACAACTTTTGTGATTTCCTGTTTGCTTCCCTGTTACATTTTTTCAGCAAAAATACGTGTGAATTAGATATTGTACTTACTAGAATAGTTAAAATGTTGACCACTAACAAACTCTTTAAGCTAAAGATGCTTTGAGCAACTGGGCCTTGCTAATTTTTTAATATTTTCAGTGTGGTAAAAATTACTGTATTTCCCCTAAGTATTCCAAAAGACAGACCTGAGCTAAGCATATAGGCCCAGGCCCTGAGGTTATAAAACTTTTTTCATGCTCAACTCAGCTGAGCATGAAATGTTCTCTGCTATTAAATATGACAATGCCAACAACAGTTGGCATTTTCATATTTATTAGCATAGAAATTTTCATGCTCAGCTATGTTTAGGAAGAAAGAATTTGCACTTGTTAGTAATTTGAGATTTATTAGCAGGACAAATTTCATGCTTAGCTGATTTGAGCATGAAAAAAGTTTTATAACCTCGGGGCCAGAATGTGGTGTTTGATCAGGCTCTGCATGACTGCCATGCATCCAGCAAATTTTAAGCACATTGACAGATAGTCAAATGATCTTGTTTGCGATTTAGAACAAGTATGGTAAGGAGTTAAGGTATCCAGAAACTTGGGGTAGTGCTCCAGCTAGCCCTATACAGAGGGGCGGGCTGCCCATTTCTGCCACCCCTATGCCTTTTTAAAGCTACCTACTGACTAATTTCAACTCCAGACACCAAACTCTACATTTTGTTGAAACTTTCATTAGAATCGAACCAAAATTAAAAAAAAAGTTATCAATATTTAACCTTTACCACTCTGGGCTAATTCAGCAGATGACAACTTGATGATATTTTCTTATTTTTCCCAGAAAACAGGATTTGACATTTCATGCAAATTGTCTCCAACGGAGACAATTTGCATGAAATGTCAAATCCTGTTTTCTGGGTAAAATCAGAAAGATATTTTAGTATGTTATCTGCTGAAAATTTTACCCAGAGTTGATACTAAGCACATCACATGACACATGGTGCCTTTATTCTTGTATGACCATGCAAAAAATGCCTTATCCGGCACCCCTCTGCCCTGAAATCCTAGCTGGAGCACTGTTTGGGTAACTAGGATAATCAACTATTATGATGCAATGCCTGTTTGACTGTTACAGCGAGAGTTTTGGGAGGTACAGAAGCAGGGTACATATAGACAGGAACTTCAGCATGTTTGTGACATTGACATGAAGCGGAATACTCTCCAGGATCTGCTGGTAGCCTTTCAACAGAGGAGGTTTATAGTAAGAACAGCATCTCAGAGATAAAACTGTTTTGACCCCCAAAATAAAATAATGGTCTTATTTTAACTGCATAATACATTTACCTATAGATAATGTGCTATTCTATTCTGTATTTTAACTTTTCCAGAGAAAAAGCAACAGTCTTAAGAGTCTTAATCCAGAGGGTCCCTTAGGCAGTCACCTGTGTGGCGTCATTCTTACCGCTATTTTGATAGTGTGTCTACGTCATACTTTTTTGCCACTTTTCTGCCGGCCTCGGTGGCTCAGTTGGATGCGCCGTTCGACTGGAGACCAGGAGGTCGCGGGTTCAATCCCCGCCGAGGTCGGCAACATTCTTTCGTGGAGATTGATCATGAAATATTTTCTACGGTCATTCTCTCCCTTCCGCTGATTCAAGAAGGGCAGTTGTCAGTTTCTGGCGAAAGAATGTGCACAATACTGGTTAACCGCTTAGAGGACTAAGCCTGCCCAGTAAACGTGTGGTTAGGTAAACTGACTGCGCTCGACATGACCCAGTTGGGTTGACTGGGCCGTAAAACCTCAACACAAAAAATTGCCACTTTTCTTGTCGATCGTTCACGGCATTCTTGATCATTTTAAAGCGTCATAGGATAATCATTCAAAATGCTTATTTTGTTCTTTTTGTTCCAGGTTATCTACTTTTTCAGTCTGTAATAACTGGACTAGAATACTTGGGATCTTGCAGACAAATGAAGACTTTATTCTGCTAGAAGATCCACCATGAAGAGAAAGCTGACAAGAAGAAGTTGTGTAGTCAGATTTGTCTGACGACAACTCTTTTTATGATGGGATCACCATCCCATATTGCTTTACTGCCGGGGGTAAGCCCCATTTTGGTGGCAACTCCACGGATGCTATAGGCCATCCACCAGGTGTAGGTCCACCAGTCACTAGTCACCAGGCATCAGTCAGCTTAACGCACCGGGCAACCAGTCACCAGGCTTCCAGGCACCAGTGGTTGACTGGTGAATACACCAGGCACTGGGCACCAGTCACCAGTCATTGGTAAACATACCAGGCACCAGTCACCGGGCACCAATCAACCAGGCACTGGGCAAAGCATTTAACTCATTAATATCCAACATGCAAAGCAGTGAACTCATTAATACCCTACATGCAAAGTAGTTAACTCAGGTATCTTCAGTGTATTATTGCATCATGCAAACAGGAAAAATATCAGTATTCTTCAGCTAAAAAGAGTGCCTTACTGGAGTATATTTCATGTATTGGTACATATTTTTTTCTAGGAGATGGTTGAGGAAGAGAACATTCGTCTAGGTAATCTGATACGTGACTTAGGTGCAGTCTTTTTTGACCTCAGGTAAGCTCTGTTAACTTCCCTTGTTTTCTTTTAATGATGTGATCAGCATATTCTGAACACAGGAATGAGCAGATACAGATGTTGGGCAGTATTCACTCTACCACCCCTCCTGACTTCCCCGAAATTAGTTATCACATAAGTTTCTTTCAGGCTTATTAACCCTTTAAGTGCCAGATTAAAGTAGTCACATCCAACAGTTTAAAATATTTTTCGGAGAAAATAGGATTTGACATTACATATGGTTCATCTCCTCTAGAATGCCAAACCTTATTTCCTCTGAAAAATAATAAAATATATCACAAAATTGTTGTCTTCTGCTCATGTCATGACAAGGATTTTTCTTTGGATTAAGAGAATATTGGAATGAAATACAGAACTGTTTTTATTTTCTCTACTAGAAAAAATATTTTGAAATATGGTCCATGCAAATACGTGTTTTGAGCATTTGCGGACAGCTAAGGCCCGGATCAGCCTGCATAACAGAATCACTGAACACTATAGAATGAATCAATGGAGAGCAAATGCCTGGATGAGACTGTGTATGGATGGGAAGAATCTGAATCTTTGCATTTTGGGCATGCTAAACTCTTGTCCTGCTGAATAATTTATTTAGCCACACCAATTTCTGACTATCAGCCAATCAGATTACATCATATAATGTTTTCGTTCAAATTCACAAACTGAATGACAAACAGTATAGATCCTGATCAGATGGCTTCTTCAGAAGCCATCTGATCTGGATCTACAATGTGTGCAAAGGTAGGGGTTGTTGTGAACAGGAGGATAAGGGTTAAAGACATCTTTTTGCTTGGTACGTTCCGTATGTCTGCTAACATTAGAATGTGATCTACTTAAGGTAAATGGATAAACCTGAAAGACTATGCCTCCATTTTGCAAAGAGACAATTTTTGCAGATAAGAAATTGCCCCCCACCCTATCCCTACCTCCCAGCTAGAATTTAAAATCTTTCAGAAATGATGATTACTCTTTAAGGAAAGAATTTGCTCCCAGAGCAAAGTCTTTCCTTTAAGCAGAGTTATGGAATTACCAAATTTCATTACCTGTCTATGGACAAGTAAATGGTAAAAATCCACTTGTCCAACCAAGATTTACTTGCCTGAATATTGACATTTTTCTCATTTATCAAAGAAAATATGTTGTGGGTACTCATTAGAGGTGCCTCGGTGAGGTGCTTCTAATGAGTACCCACAACATGTTTCTGGATACTGTTCTTAGCTAGAGCTATGAAGTCCTTGTCGTATGACAAGTAAATTGAAAATTCTTACTTGTCCTCAGGGAAACGGGACAAGTTGGACAAGTTGGACATGGTATTTCCACAGGTCTGCTTTAAGAGTAGCTCCCATATAGATTGGAAGCTAACATATTCATGTCAAGAGTTATTTTGTTTGGACATGTATCCATTTTCTATTAAGGTTCAAAACATTTTGTGTTGACAATCAGAATCAGAGATTCGGGTTCTTAACCCTTGTCATGCTGAATAAATTAAGATACCATGGCCACTTCTAATTTCCAGGCAATCCGATTACTTTATCCGGGTTTTTGATAGAAATTCACATATTTAATGACAAACAGTGCAGATCCAGATCAGTTGGCTTCTTCAGAAGCCAACTGATCTGGATCTACACTGTTTGCTTAGACAGGGCATGTCATGTTCAGCAAGAGAAGGGTTAAAATAAATGCTTTTTCTTTCTATTACAGAGGGGAAGTATATGATTGTTTAACAGAAGATGGCTATTTAGTGTCCACTGAAGAGCAGTTATCATCATTAGGAATAGATGTCAAAGGTAGGGATGAAACAAGTGTATTAAGCTAAGCATGTTATTTTCTTCTACTTTTTTATGCCCCTGCCATTGGGAGAATGGTGGAAAGGACATACATGTATTGTGTTATCCCTCGCCGTCCGTCTCCGTCAGCATTCGTGATGCCATTAGCAATTTGCGTTTAAGTTTTTCAGACGTTAGCAATTTGCATTTAAGTTTTTCAGGTGGGGCATCCATGTCCTTTGGACACATTTCTAGGGTTTTTTTTATTTATTTATTTATTTACTATTTTAATTTTTGAGACTGAAATCAGCCTCTGCACCATAGGACTCATATCTGGGTCCTTAATTTTTATCATTGCATTCTGCTATACTCAGAGATCCAAAAAACAACAACAGCAAAAAACAATAAGATTGCTTACTGTATTCGGACACTTGAACTCCTTACCGTACTGCTCCTAAAATTTAAACAAAATAATTTTAATTCATGCTGTTGTATCTACAAAACTGCTGGATGAGTGACAAACAGTGTAGACTCTGATCGGATGCCACCTTCTGCAGATTCTGATCTCGGTGTGCACTGTTTGCTCAGGCCTAGCTTTCCAAAAACTGAGGACAGATACGAGGGATGTTCGAAATGAATTGCTTATTTCTATCTGGAGACTTCAAATTTCAAGTTAGCCCAAAAGTACTCATGTCATGCCCTCGAAGTACTCCCCGTGGCTAGAAATGCAAAGTTTCAGCCGATGTATCCACTTCTTGACGGTACGCTGATTTGGGCACAGTAATAAGGTACTGATGAATGGCAGATCCAAGTGCCTGTCAGGACTGGTATTTCCCCCCAGCAAGGAATGCTTTCAATTTTGGAAACAAAAAGAAATTACATGGGGCAAGGTCTGGGGAATACAGGGGGGTGAGGCAAAACAGTTACCTTTTCTTTCTTCAAAAACGCCGTAACTATTGCGGAAGTATGAGCTGGGGCATTGTCATGTAGAAGACAGACATGTTTAAAACCAGTGGCAGGGCATCGTTTCAGATAATACTTTTTCAGTTTCTTCAGTACTACGTCTTTGTAGTACTTTCCGGTGATGCTTTTGCCCTTTTTCACTTGCACTTTTATTGCGACTCCTTCACCAGTGAAGAAGATTGCATACAAAATCTTCTTTGTACTCAAAGAACGTTTGGCAATTATTGGGCGTTTGCTGTGTTTAGTGGCCCAGATCTTATTGCTAACCTTTCTGACGGGCTCAAAATAATGGACCCAGGTTTCATCACCTGTGACGACATTGGCAAACTGCTTTTTGTCATATTTTGGAAACATTTGAAACAGCTTTTTGGCCACTTTAACCCGTTACCTCTTTTGCTCGTCAGTCAACAGATGTGGCACCCATCTAGCAGAAATCTTTCTGACTTTCAAATGCTTCTTCAAAATAAGGTGAACCGTTGATAGTGATATGCCTACCTATTTTGGAAACGATTTCTTTACGAGTTGCAGTTTTTGGCCTACCTTATTTCGGTGCATTTTTGATGGACTCTACACCAGACTCAAATTTCTTTTTCCACCGCTGAACTGTGTCATAAGACACACAAGAAGGTCCAAAAGCAGTAGAAATTTCAGTCATCAGCTTCTTCAAAGAACAACCAAGTTTTGAGCGAGCTTTGATGTAAGCCCGTATTTCATCTTTTTTGTCGACGCTTCTACCAACCATTTTTACTGCAGTGGTCAATGACTGCGTGTATTCAAATGGCAAATTTTATGTCTTACACTTAGTCTAACATGTACATTTATACACTATTGTGTAGATATTGAATAGCCCTATACGGGTATGTATTGGTTTTTATTGTGCCCCACGTGGATATCGAGCTAGAGGACAATAAGCAGTTCATTTCGAACATCCCTCGTATGGTAGACTGTATACTGTATACAATGAAACCTGTGTAAGAGAGCCACCTTTGAGACTGACTTTAAGTAGTGGCTGATGTGGAAAAGGTGTTTGTCTTATAAAGGTACATGTCATGTAATTTTGCTAGCAAAATTACATGACATGTACCTTTTTAAGACAACCACCTTTTCACATCAACCACTAAAAACACTCTTGAAGGTGGCTTTCTTACACAGGTTTCACTATATATGTAAAATAATCTTGGGAGTTGTTTTCCTTTTTTTGTCTATTAGATATTTCTGTGTTTACCTAAGGTATTCTGACAAGGGCAAACTGTATAGACCCAGATCAGATGCTACAGAATATATTGTCTGATGAGGGTCTACACTATCTGCCAGTCAGCCATTAATGTTTAGACACAGCAACTAGAGCCCAGTTGGTCAAAGCATCATTAGCTTAACAAGCTCATTAGTGGTCAAAATGTTAACTGTCCTAGTAAATACAATATCTAATTCACAGGTATTTTTGCTGAAAAAATGTGCTACTCAAATTTTGTCAGCAAAAATATTAGCGTATATGCCATATTTAATGATCAAAGTTTTAACAATACGTTTAGTAATGACATCATTAGTTTTGAACAACTGGGCCCAGTAGTAACATGGACTAGTTCAAAGTTTAGGATAAGTATAAAATAATAGTATTTAGGATAAATATGATATAATGGATGTTTTCCTTAAGTTGCTGCCTAGAATGTTTGCACAGTCAGCTTCTGCATTTTAAACCATATCAGAAAACATGCTTTATATATTATCCACAATGCAAGAAAAGGGCCCTTATGCAGTTTGCGGACAATGAAGGCCCTAATCAGCCTGGTTGCTGGCCTCGGTGGCTCAGTTAGATGCGCCGTCCGACTGGAGACCAGGAAGTCGCGGGTTCAAACCCCGCCGAGGTTGGCAACATTCTTTCGTGGAGATTGATCATGAAATATTTTCTACGGTTCTCTCCCTTCCGCTGATTCAAGAAGGGCAGTTTCTGGCGAAAGAATGTGCACAATACTGGTTAACCGCTTAGAGGACTAAGCCTGCCCAGGAAACGTGTGGTTAGGTAAACTGACTGCGCTTGACATGACCCCATTGGGTTGACTGGGCCGTAAAACCTCAACACAAACTGATCAGCCTGGGCATTCGCACAGGGTGATCAGGGCATTCTTTGTCTGCTTACAGAATGCATCAGGACAACATGCCTATATAATTTTAACCCCCTTAAACCCCACTTTAATATAATAAAACTGGGGTTTACAGGGGTATACATTATTTTCCTTATTTTCGCTCAAAGGCATAAATTGTGGGTATGAGCAGAAGTTAGAAAAATATCAGAGTTTTTTATCTGAAAATTTTCAAAATATTTTTGTCGGTAAAATTTTCAATATATTTGAATAGGCATGTTTTCGTAATGAGATCAACCTCATTTGTACAATTTTATGGATCATCGATGCATGCTTAAATTTGAACATTCTCTTGGTAGAGTCAGCAAAAGAAATATTGATGATATTTTTCTTATTTTTTCTTCAGGAAAAAAATATGCGCTTTGACTTATCATGCGATTTGTCTCTATAGGAGATTATTATTTAAAAATCTCAAACCCAATTTTCTGGGAAATATAAGAAAAATATTTCAAAATATCGTCTGCTGACATGATTACCCAGGATGCAAAGTGTTAAAGCTACTGTCTGTCAGTAAGTACTTTCCTGTCTTAAGGGAAATAATTTCAGGGGGAGGCAATTCTGTCAAAATTTGTTTTTGCCTCCCTTCTTAAAAGGGGTTGACTCTAAAAGGAAATATTTTGTTCCTTTTGGGATCGAACTCTAAAAGGAAAGATTTTGTACCTGTTGGAATCTAATTCCTTCCTTTAAGAGTTAACCCTTATCAAAAGGGGCTTTGTGTGCAGGAATGCAAACAGGAAGTCACAAAAATGGTCCCTTGAAAAAAAAAATGGCAGAAAATCTACCGTGTCCAGTCACTTTAATACTGTACCTAGAACCAGATATACTGCTGGTACAATTCATAGCTCTTGATAAGGCACTTTTTTCAACCAAAAAGTATCTTTATTTTTCTTATTTCTCAACAAAAACATATATTGAGGGTACTCATTAAAAGCGCCTCGGTGAGGCGCTTCTAACGAGTACCCACAACATATGTTTTCGTTGAGAAATAAGAAAACTATTTACCTGATACCACTCTTATTTAGACCTATGGTACATATTGGTACAAAATACATATAGATCCTTCTTGCAAGAGCAAACAACACTAAGGCACCCAGCCCACTATTACCCTACTCTGATTGCCTTATTTTTCAGAATTACTCAAGGATGAAAGTATGACCTTACCGAAGATGATAGCAAAATTCTGGAAACCTGTAATACGTCTGCTTGACAAGCACGGTCTACTTACTGGATTTGTACTAAACCTGGCATCTTGTGTAACCCATGAAACTAGTCTCAGAAACTGGCAAATTTGTGCATGGATTATAAAACTAGCTCCGCAGGAGGAAGAAAAGTATACAGAAAAGTTTAAACCAATTGATTGTACATCATTTAAGTGGCTTCTGAAGAAGTGTGGTTTAATGGAAAACCCATACTCTCCCAGGCTTATGAAAATGTGAGTTAAAGGGGTGGTCGGGTGGTACGATGGTATCGTGTATCATAAGTCACCAGGGCATCCAACTGATATTGGCTTACAGTTGGGCAAAGCCTGCTATCCTTGTAGCAGGTAAGGGTAGAGGGGGAAATGTTTTTATTTCTTCTGTTTCTTCACTTTCATTCCTGTTCCTCTTTCTTCCCTGTTCCTTTCTTTCAAGATAAGCGAAGTCGAGATAACAAGAGTCGACTGTAACTGTTTTATTTTCTTGTTCAAATCTTAGGTTATATACATAATGATACTCACATTTTAATTGCTCACTGTGTTGGGGTTTAATGACACTTCAACCCTTGTGGGTCATTTTGAGTCGTCTCCCAGAGAAAGGGAGAAAAGAGATAGAAGAGATAGTAGAAGAGGAACAGAAAATGGACTTTGACATTTCATGCAAATTGTCTCCACAGGAGACAATTTGCATGAAATGTCAGAGTCTATTTTCTTGATAAAATAAGAAAAAATATTTATCATTTGTCTACTGAATCTGCCCAGAGAATGATAAAGATTAATATTCTTCCATTACAAAAAATGCAAAGAGTGATAATCTAGAAAAGCACAAAAATATCTGCAAGGGTGACTTTATTTAAATATTACTCCTCTCTGGAGTACAATGTTTTAAATCACTTCTTTTCTGGAAACAACTGACAGTGACCTTTTACAGATTAACAGACAGAGTGGGTGCTGAATATCTCAGTAACGACAAGAAGAATCTGCTACAGAAACTAAGCCAAATGTACTGGGATGAAAATGGAAAGGATGTGAATGGTCATACCAAACTGAAAAAAGTAACAGGTTAGTGTTTGCCAGATAAATGAACCTTCTTTAAGAGGAATGAATGTACTTTCAAGGGGAGGTGATTCTTGTCAAACTGGTTTTGTCTCCCTTCTGAAAAGAAGATTAAATTCTTTCCTTTAAGAATTCAGTATTAACCCAATGTCTTGGGACACCTTGACTCCTTACCTTACGTTAAATGTTCTAAAATTTTGTACACCAAAGTGGCTGACAAAATGGCATATACAGACAATGCAGACCCAGATCAGACTGCTCCTTCAGGAGCAGTTTGATCAAGGTCTACATTGTTTGCCATTTCACTAAATATTTTAAGAAACAACTGCATTAAAAGCAAAAATTAGGCAAAAAAAAAAAATGGAATAAAGTAAAGTTTGAAATTTTAGGACATTACCATACTTGTCCTAAAATTTGAACAAGTCCGTTTTGCTGTATGTCTACAAATTTACCGTACTTGTCCTAAAATTTGAACAAGTCCATTTTGCTATATGTCTACAAACTGCTGGATGAATGGCAAAAAGTGTAGACCCTGATCAGATGCCGCGTTCTGCAGTGTCTGATCTGGGTATACACTGTTTGCTCTGGCCTATCTGTTTCAATGCTTATGGTTATTACTGTAGACCCCTTTTCAAAAAGGGGTTTGTGTGCAGGAACTTACAAAACAGGAAGTCACAAAAGTTCGCCTTTTGAAAAATGCTGGAAAATTGACTTGGTTTATCAAATCCCCATAAATTTATGTAGTATATGGTGAACACCAAAGCTCCTGACCAGCCTGTATCATAGGTCTCGATAAGAGAGGTACCTAGATTTTTTTTTTTTTTTTCACAAAATCATGTAGTGTGCACTCGATGAGGCACTTTTAATGAATAGCCATAACATGTTTTGTGGAATAATAAGAAAAATGTGAATACTGTTTCATTGAAAAACTTTGTCATCCAGAGCTATGTTGCATGGATTCCTAGCTGGCATAGCTCTTTACTCTGAGCAGATTTAGCAGACAACGATGATAATTTTCTTATTTTTTTTTTAGTTCCCTTCACACCCCTACACCCATCTCCCACCCCACCCCAAAGTTTTTTGTTATGTCATGCAAATTGGCAAATATTGTTTTCAGCAAAAAAGGTAGAAAAATATTTCAAAAAAGTCCTCTGCTGAAATTTTTACTCAGTATGCTATAAAACATTATTTAAAGGGGAAAAACAGATGATCAGTTTTCATTCTTTCCAGACTGGGCCCAGTTGTTCAAAGCATTGTTAGCTTAACAAACTCATAAGTGGTCAAAATGTTAACTGTTCTAGCAAGTACAATATCTAATACACAGACAATTTTGCTGGAAACAAATGTGAGTAGCTTTTGCATTTGCAAAAGCTACTCACATTTTTTCAGCAAAAATGTTAGCATATTTGGCATTTATTTGTTATATTGAATGACCAAAGTTTTAACAATACTTTAACTAACGACATTGTTAGTTTTGAACAACTTGCCCCTGGCTGCTGGGTTTTCATGGAGAAATAAGAAGAATATATATATCTTAACACCCTTCTTATCTAGAACTGGGGGCCAGTTTAGGTCTTCATTGTCTTGTACTTGAACAGCTAGGAAAGACTAATCTGAATATCCATACAGCATGCTCAAGGCTTCTGTTAATTGCCTACAAAATGCAGTGACTTTGTGGGGTGGCGAAGGTGTCATGTAGCTTACATCACCAGGGCCTCCAACTGATATTGGCTTACAGTTGGGCAAGGCCTGCTATCCTTGTAGCAGATAAGGGTAGAGGGGGAATGTTTTTATTATGCCCATTTTCAATGGGGGAGGGGGGGGCATATATTATCACTGCTGTCGGTACGTACGTCCATCCTGTCCGTCTGTCCCGGCCATCCGGCCGTCCCGTACGTAACACAATTGGAAAGGATTGGTGTATTGGATTGAAATTTTATACGCAGATATATAATCATACCGGTAAAATGTAGGTCAAGTTTGATTAAGGGTAAAATCCACCAATTATTTTGGGTGTTATGGCCCTTTTTCAACTTCGAAAAATTTTCACCTTTGAAAAATGGTTTCCGTGCAATATCTTTTGAAAGGATTGGTATATTGGATTGAAATTTTATACACAGGTATATAATCATAAAGTATAGGTCAAGTTTGATTTAGAGTAAAATCCACCTATTATTTTGGGAGTTATGGCCCTTTTTCAACTTTGAAAAATGGTTTCCTTTCCATAACTTTTGAAAAGATTAGTATATTGGATTCATATTTTATACACAAGCATATAATTAAAAAATATAGGTCAAGTTCGATTTAGGGTAAAATCTACTAATTATTTTTGGAGTTACGGCCCTTTTTCAATGTTGAAAAATAGTTGAAAAATGGTTTCTGTTCAATATCTTTTGAAAAGATTAGTATATTGGATTAAAATTTTATAAGCAGGTATATAATCATAAAATATTGGTAAAGTTTGATTTAGGGTAAAATCCACCAATTATTTTTGGAGTTATGGCCCGTTTACAACTTTGAAAAATGGTTTTCATTCCATAACTTTTGAAAAAGATTAGTGAATTGGATTCATATTTTATACACAAGCATATAATTATAAAATATAGGTCAAGTTTGATTTAGGGTAAAATCCACCAATTATTTTTGGAGTTAGGGCCCTTTTTCAACGTTGAAAAATAGTTTCAGTTTGATATCTTTTGAAAACATTAGTGTATTGAATTCATATTTAAACACACATGTATATAATCATAAAATAGAGGTCAAGTTCCAATTAGGGTAAAATCAACCCATTATTATGGGAGTTATGGCCCTTTTTCACCTTCAAAAGATGTTTTCCTTCCGATATTTGTTTTGAAAAAGATTGATTTGTATATTGGGATTCATATTCTATACACAGGTGTATAATCATAAAATATGGTCAAGTTCAATTTAGGGTAAAATCTACCAATTATTATGAGAGTTATGGCCCTTTTTTCAACTTCATTTTTTGCAAAATGCCTGTGTGTAGGTGAGGATGGCCCTGGGCAGGGGCATCTGTGTCATACTGACACATTTCTAGTTTCTTCTGTTTCTTCATTTAATTCCTGTTCCTCTTTCTTCCTTGTTCCTCTCTTTCATCTCCTCTACTATCTCTTCTATCTATTTTGTCCCTTTCACTGGGAGATGACACAAAATGACCCACAAGGGTTGACATGTCGTTAAACCCCAACACAATCAATCAAAAAAGCAGTGACTTTAAAGAACAGATATGATGAATACAGACAACAGATTGTGGGCTTGTCTGGGTCTACATTGATCGTGTATGGTTCTTTTTCTATAGCAGTAGGATCATATCATGAGCTTAGGAATCCATTGCCCAGCTCAGTCTGTCCACTGTACTTCTATACTGTCTAATTGAGATCTGCACTTACATTACGAAAACACTCCTATTCAAATATATTGAAAATTTTACAACCAAAAAAAGAAAAATTTTCAGATAAAAAATTCTGAAATATTTTGTATTTCTGCTCAAAACATAGATTGTGGGTACTCATTAGAACTGCCTCGGCAAGGCAGTTCTAACGAGTACCCACAATATATGTTTTTTAGCAGAATAAGAACAATAATGTAGACCCCTGTAAACCCCAATTTTACTATATAAAAGTGGGGTTTAAGGGGTTCAAAATTATATAGGCGTGTTTTCGTGATGTAACTTACGGAGACACTGGATATGGTAAATATTGAAGGCTTTGATTGTATTGAAGAAGAGGACTTGTTAAGGAGTATTTGGTGATAACTCTGGGATACTGTTTTTTCTTGTTTCTCCATAAAGCATGTTGTGGTTACTCATTAGAAGAGGGATCAGAATTGTCTCACCAAGGCACTTCTAAAGAGTACTTATAACATGTTTTTTATGGAAAACTGGAGAAAAATATCCCAGCATTATTGAAGGGGAGGTTATAAAACTTTTTTCATGCTTAACTCAGCTGAGCATGAAATATTCTCTGCTAATAAATATGAAAATGCCAACAATAGTTGGCATTTTCATATTTATTAGCAGAGAAATTTTCATGCTCAGCTATGTTGAGCAAGAAAGAATTTGCTATTGTAAGTAATTTGAGATTTATCAGCAGGACAAATTTCATGCCCAGCTGTGCTGAGTTGAGCATGAAAAAAGTTTTATAACCTCGGGGCCAAGTCATCTGATACTGCATGCACATGCAGGCTAATGTGAGCAGTCATGGTCATATATGCCAGAGCTCTGGCCTCAAGATTATAAAACTTTTTCCATGCTCAACTCAGCTGAGCATGAAATTTTCTCTGCTAATAAATATGAAAATGACAACTATTGTTGGCATTTTCATATTTACTAGCAGAGAAATTTTCATGCTTGGCTATGTTTAGCAAGAAAGAATTTGCAATTCTTAATAATTTGAGATTTATTAGTAGGACAAATTTCATGCTCAACTGAGTTAAGCATGAAAAAAGGTTTTATAACCTAGGGGCCTGTGTAAAATACTTTTCTTCTATCACAGAAGTGCTGAATTTTTTTCTGATTTCTGCACTAAAAGAAATGTTGTGGGCATTCATTAGAGACAGCCTTATTTCTGCACAAAAACGTGCTGTAGGTACTTGTTAGAAGTGCCTTGCAGAGGCAGGTCTAATGAGTACCCACAAAATATGGTTTCATGCAGAAATAAGAAAAGTATTTATCTGGATGCTCCCCCTTTTTTAGAAATACCATATTTGACCTAATTACTGCTCTGTATGCTTAAGTTTTTTAAAAAAAATACTGGGAAAATTGTGATAAAATATGTACTACGGGTACACTATAAAAAATGATCAACAAAGGATTTATCAAGTGATACTTATGCGATATTTTTGTGTTCTTTTTAACTTTTCTTTATAAAAGCATATGTTGTGGGTACTCATTTGAATTGCATCAACAAGTTGATGCAATTCAAATGGGTACTCACAACATATAGTAATATGCCTTTTTAAAGAAGTAGACAAAAAGTACACTGGCTGTATTCTGAAGACTACGAAATTGCTTGACTGTGCTTTTACAGGGGTATGTGCGGTAATTAGGTTGAATGTGGTATGTGTATACTGGAAAACTTCTCACACAGTGATGCTTCTGTATTTTCAGATATTTTAAAGGTCAAAGGTGGCTTCAAATCAAAGATCAAAGCTTCCAGCCCAATCCAGAACAGTTCAGATAGTTCATGGAGGCTATGCACAGGTACAAGCATCATTAAAAATATTCTGAATCCGGTTACTTGACTGAACCAAAATACTTGTTCTGTAAGTTTTCGGACAGACTGGCCTCAGCAAACTGTGTACACCCAGACGAGATGCCACAGAATGCGGCATCTCTTCAGGCTCTTCACTGTTTGCCACTCTTCTAGCAATTTTTAGACACAACAGTGGGTAGTAAATTGTACTTGTTCAAATTTTAGAGTAAGTGTGGTAAGGAGTTGGGGTGTCGGAATACTTGGGGTAAATGCGTGTAGCTGTGGTTAGGTACACAGTCAAACTATTTTGAAGACTGAGCATCTTATACAAACGGTCTTATTCGGCATTACCAGAGGACCTGTTAACCCTTCTCTTGCTGAACACGACATGCCCCGTCTTAGCAAACAGTGTAGATCCAGATCAGTTGGCTTCTGAAGAAGCCAACTGATCTCGATCTGCACTGTTTGACATTAAATATGCGAATTTCTATGAAAAACCAAGATCAAGTAATCTGATTGGCTGGAAATTAGAAGTGGGCGTGGCATCTTAATTTATTCAGCATGAGAAGGATTAAGGAGGAGTACTTGATGATAATTCCAAGCTAAGTTTCCCTTATTATCTATAAAACATGTTATAGGTACTTGTCAGAACTGCATCAGTGAGGCATTTCTGACAAGTACCTATATGTTTTTTTTTAGAAACAAAAATTATCTCAGAAATATGCTGCCGTTTAACATAGGTCTAGATAAGAGTGGATATCAGGTAAATATTTTTCTTATTTCTCCATGAAAACATATGTTGTTGGTACTCATTAGAAGTGCCTCGCTGAAGTACTTCTAATGAGTACCAGGCAAGGCACTTCTAATGAGTACCACATCATATGTTTTTGTGGAGAAATAAGAAAAATATCAATACTCTTGGATGGAAAAAAGCGTCTTATCAAGAGCTATGCAAGTATTCACTATGTATGTTTTCATGGAGAAAAAAAAGGAGTACATGTATGTCCAAATATTCCTCAGTAACAAGTCTCTGGCATTAGTCTAAGCAAACTTTAGAAAGATTTTTATGCCCTGCCACAATGGTAGGGTGTTATGATTTCGTGTTGATTGTCCTTGCATCTGTCCGTAAATCCATCCATTTTTGAATATCAATGGATTTTCACCAAACCTGGTATGTGCATTGATATTGAAGAGATCTGATTTGGGATTGCTAATGGGCAAATTTTGTCAGTTTTGACAGTTATCTGTCCACCACACAATAGTGGTGAGGTATTATTGTTTCATGTTTTTAATTTTTCTTAAGTTTTCCACTGAAATATATTTTGGGTGCTCATTAGAAACACCTTGGCAAACATGTTACTGTCCGTTCGACATCACTTGGAAAGACGTTTTTTGCTTGGTGTTTTATTATAAATGAAAATATTTTGTTCTGATCGACCATATCAGAAACCATTTGTGTTTTCTGTTTCTGTGTTTTGTTCTCAAATATTTACCCAAAATTAAATTTACACTCAAAAATTGGTCTGACCTATGCAATTTCTATAGTAAAATGATCTTTTAGATTTTTTGTCTAAGAAAATATTTTTTACGTTAGTTGAATATGAATTATTGATGTTTCACAACAATATTGTGAAAATTTCAGAAAAAATGAACAAGTGGAACTTGTTGAAAATCTACCTCCGTTACTTACCCTACAGATTTCTGCATAATTTGCATTCATTTTTACTATGGGAAAAAGTGAAAATATTTGATTTTTTAAAAAGCATTGACTAGAATAATTTTTTTGTGCATAGGTAATTATAACTAATGGTTTTGCATTTTATCATGACAAAAGTTTGAAAATTTACTTCTTCTGTGCAAAGCGCCAAGCAAAAAATGACTTTCTGACAGATGTCAAAAGCACAGAAGTATGTATCATAACCCTTTACAAAGACTGTTCTAATGAGTATCACGGCATGTAACCATCCTCGGTGGCTCAGTTGGATGCATGTCCAACTGGTGATCAGGAGGTTGCAGGTTTGACCCCTGCCAGGTCGGCCACATCTTTCTCGGAGGTTGATCATGAAATATTTTCTACGGTCGTTCTCTTCCTTCCGCCGATTCAAGAAGGGCAGTTGTCAGTTTCTGGCAAAAGAATGTGCGCAATGCTGATTAACCGCATAGAGGACTAAGCCTGCCCAGTAAAAGTGTGGTTAGGTAAACTGCCCATGCTCGACATGACCCCATTGGGTTGAATGGGTTGTAAAACCCCCAACACAAATAAACCTCACGGCATGTTTCAGTGGAAAAAATGAAGAACAAGATGTGACTGTTGTATGACAAGACAGCATGCCTAAACCAAAACTTTCACAAAGAATTATTCCAAATAAGAAAAGTTTGTGAAATAGTATTGTGGTCGAGATAAAATAATTTGAAACACTTGAATGTGAAGCAGTAACATTGTGGATGATTTCAACGTGCATATATGCTTCATTCATCATTAAAGTTTCTATCTACAGGTCAGGTTTAGTCAAATGTTGAGGACTCATTGTTATATTTGAAAAATAAGCTGACCTCAGTGGCTCAGTTGAATGCATGTCCGACCGGTGATCATGAGGTTGCAGGTTTGACCCCTGCCATGTCGGCAACATTCTTTCATGGAGATTGATCATGAAATATTTTCTACGGTCATTCTCTCCCATCCGCTGATTCAAAAAGGGCAGTTGTCAGTTTATGTCGAAAGAATGTGCACAATACTGGTTAACTGCTTAGAGGACTAAGCCTGTCCAGTATAAGTGTGGTAAAATAAAATGACAGTTCTCGTCCCGACCCAATTGGGTTGACTGGGCTGTAAAAACTCAACACAAACAAACATAGAAAAAAAATAAATATTTCATCTTTAAATCAAATGTACGAAAAGGTAAGAGATGTGTTTTCTTCAGGTGTAAAAGACTGGTCTAAATACCCACTTGGTGTTTTACCAAATCAAACTGTGTCTTTCAAGACACTGGAACTGTTTACAGATGAAGATACCATTGAACAAGAAACCATAGAAACAGAGACTGTAGAGGAAACAATGGAAACTGAA
This sequence comes from Anodontia alba, assembly GCA_964016985.1. Lineage (NCBI taxonomy): Eukaryota > Metazoa > Mollusca > Bivalvia > Lucinida > Lucinidae > Anodontia > Anodontia alba. The sequence goes on from OZ024824.1 coordinate 21,990,998, forward strand.
AATATCACGGAAGATTGGGGTGAAAATTCAGATTCAAGGTAGTTTTGTATAATTTATTCGCATATGTGATTTAACAAATATTATTAATTTACTAATTTACATGTCTCTATAAAAGGGAAGTAATCAAAATACTCTGTTATTCTTGCAACTGACAATTCCATTTGCCCCCACAAAATAAGTTCTGGTGTAAAGCCAAATACCATTCCAAATTATCACCTTCTCACCTTACCCACAGCTGTGTTAAAAGGAGTGGATAAACATGGAAGATTTTCTTTTCTTTTTTTTTTTTTTTTACAAGGGAGACAACTTTTGTAACAAAGACAACTTTTGTGACATCCTATCTGATTCTCTGCACACCAGGTCTCTTTGGAAAAGGCATCTACTCTTAAAGGAAAAATATTGCTCCCAGTGGTAGCAAATTCTTCCCTTTTAGACTAGTCCCCTTTCAGATGAGAAGCAAAAAAAAATTTGAAAAGAGTTTGAAAGAGTATCATTCCTTAAATAAGAGTGCATGGTATGCTACTAAAGCACTGTGCACTTATGTTTTTCAAAAATACTCCGAAAACTTGTGGTAAAATATGTACTTACCTATACTAAGGGTACACTTTAAAAAAAAAAAAAGATCAGCGGACTCATCAAATGATGCTTATGCGATGTTTTTTTTTTTCTGATTTTTTTTTTTATATAAAAGCATATGTTGTTGGACCTCATTTGAATTGCAATTCAAATGTATACCCACATCATATGCCTTTATAAAGAAGTAGAAAAAAAGTTACTGGCATAATCTGAGGACTATGGAATTGCTTGACTGTGCACTTATAGGGGTATGTGTGGTAATTAGGTCAAATAAGGTAGTGTTGGATTACTTTTAGACAACACACAGTGCCAAGTGTCAAGGAGTGGATTTTAGGTTTGATCAGATATGTAAATAAGAGCTGTCATAGGACAGCATAGCTCCCCTGACCCTGAATCAGGCTTTTAAACAAAAACTTTAACATAATTTTTTTATCTAAATCTGTGACCTTGACCTTAGGTCACTCCTGTGGGTCAGGATGGTACAGCATAAAACTTCAGACCAGTATTTAACATTAGGGTACTTATGAACTACTTCCATCTAGAGGCTCAGGAGATACAGCCTTTTAACCCATTGTAGTCTGTAAACCCCTAAAAGGGTATTTGACAAACAGTGCAGACCCAGATCAGATGCCGCAGAATGCGGCATCCGATCAGGGTCTCCACTGTTTGCAAAAAGTTCAGCCATTTTTCTTTAGGAATATCTAAATCACATAGCCTGATTTACCTAAACTGGAAATTGGACTCTTCCAATATATAGTGTTGGGGAGTTCACTCAGTCCAAAATTGGTTAGATAGAGGTCTACCTGTACTTTTGTTCAGGTAAGCTAAAAATACCCGATATATTTATCTGGAATACTTTAGCATTTTTTTTTTTTTTTTTTGTTATTTCATAGTGAAGCTGAGGTAATTGAAGACCGTGAAACAACTGTAAACCAGACTTCAAGATGGAGTGAAGAAACTCTAGAATTCATCAGAAGAGAATGTACAAAAGACAACAAGGAAATGTGATCAACTTGCTCACAACATTATAGTGATGTTATAAACAGGTCAACAAGGCATAATATGCCAGCCTTGGTGGTTCAACCCTGCCGTGGTCGGCAACATTCTTTCGTGGAGATTGATCATGAAATATTTTCTACGGTCATTCTCTCCCTTCCGCTGATTCAAGAAGGGCAGTTGTCAGTTTCTGGTGAAAGAGTGTGTACAATACTGGTTAACCGCTTAGAGGACTAAGCCTGCCCAGTAAAGTGTGGTTAGGTAAACTGAACGCGCCCAACGTGACCCATTGGGTTGACTAGGCCGTAAAACCTCAACACAAACAAGGCATATTGTGAATAATAGGAATTAACATTAATTTCTTCTGTGCGTTAATCATCATCTATTTTAAATACTGTACTTGACCTAATTACCACACATACCCCTATAAGCCCACAGACAAGCAATTCTGTAGTCTTCAGATTACAGTCATTGTACTTTTTGTCTCATTCTTTATAAAGGCATATGTCGTGGGTACCAATTTGAATTACATCGGATCAATTCTGTAGTCTTCAGATTACAGTCATTGTCCTTTTTGTCTCATTCTTTATAAAGGCATATATTGTGGGTACCAATTTGAATTACATCGGATCAATGCATTTCAAATGAGTACCCATAACATTGTTTTTATAAAGAAAATCAGAAAAAAGAAAACACAAAAACATTGCGTAAGCACCATTTGATAAGTCCTTCGCTGATCTTTCTTTAAGTTACCCTTAGTATAGGTGGTTACATATCTTACCACAATGTGAGAAGTTTTCCTGGTAATTTTGAAAAACCTTAGCGCAATGTGAGGTAATTAGGTCAAATATGGTAGGCTTTTGTGATATTGGACTTAAAACAGGCTGATCTGGGCCATCCTTACTCATGTATTAAGGACCCTTTACTCATGATACAGCTCATGTATCAAATACTTGTGCTAATTGGTTAACCCTTAATCCTTGTCATGCTGAATAAATCAGCATGCTGCACCCACTTCTAAATGTCAGCCAATCAGATTACTCGATCCAGAATGTTGATATAAATTCATATACTGATTGATAAACAGTGCAGATCCAGAACAGTTGGCTGATCTGGATCCACACTGTTTGCAAAGGCAGGGTATATCCAGGTTCAACAGGACCAGGGTTAAAAGGGCCATTTAAAAATTTTAGCAGACAACATTCTAACCTGTAAATATGGCATGATATTTCATGTGAATTATCTGCCTAACAGATGCAGACGATACTCCTGAAATATTAAACCTTATTTTCTAAGGTAAAAACATATATATTTAAGAATGACATCTGCTTCTGTTGTGACTAGCACTTCACAGTTTAAAACTGTATGGAAATAAAAATGAAGACACTGTTTTGATTTTATTGTCAACATATACATAACAAAACAATTAATTGTACTAACAACAGATTTATTTCTCCACTCTTGATAACGATACGGTATTTAAAGGGACTCGATACGCTTGGTGGATTTTTAGCAATTTTTACCAAGGGAGATAACATTTATGACATCCTGCTTGCTTTTATTCATACAAAAAAAAAAATCTTCTGTAAAGTGGTCTACTCTAAAAGGAAAGAATTTGCTCCCTGTGGGAGCAAATTCTTTCCTTTTAGAGTAGACCACCTTCAGAAGGGAGGCAAAACAATTTGGGGAGTTGTCTCCCTTGAAAGTGTATCCATTCCCCTTAAATTTCATGATTCAGATGAATGTTTTTTGTTGTTTCTCCAGTAAAGTCATGGTATTTCTGTCTACTTACAATTAAAGATCTTTCTGAGATCTCAGAATTTTCGGTGGATAGGTTTATCAATACAATATTTACCCTAAGTTTTTCAGACAGACAAGTCCGGGCAAACTGCAGACCAAAATCAGATGCTGAATATGGCATCTGATAGGGTCTACACTGTTTGCCACGTTTCAAGTCAAAGAATGCTTTCTGTTCAGCAACATGAACACTTCTTTTTCTCATGACAAGAACTAATTGCTGAACACTTCAAGTGCCAATCACATCTGCAGCAGGCGAGATTCTTTTTTTGTTTTTGTTTTCTTGTTATTCTTTTTTATTTTCATTTTTCAGTGTTTGTGAGACTTGACAATTCATATGAATCATCTGCTAAGCAGATGATTCACATGAAATGTCGTCTTATTTTCTCTGAAAAAAAAAAAAAAAAAAAAAAAAAAATGAGAATGTTGTCTGCTGCAAATTTGCTTGGCATTTTAAAGGTTGCTAACGGAGCTAATGTTGATATAACCTTACTTTTTGTTGTCTGAAAATAGTTTGCAAATGAAATTAAGCTGCCCCTACTATGCTATAAAATGCTTCTAAGGACTATGCAATACAGTATTACAGGAGAAAATACTAAGTACGTAGTTTTCTAACTAGGCTACGTAGCCAAGTTTAAAAGGTCAAAGGAGGTAAAAATGTTCTCAATTAAATGGTGATTATAATCTAATTACTTTAAAAGTTTTTTGGTATATTTGTATTTTTATGATAAGCATGTATATTTCTTTCACAATGAGTGTGCAGATTCTTCAGAATCTCATTGAAAGCAGCAATTATTTCTGTGAAACTTAAGAGTATCAGAACACTTATTCTAATTAATTTTACAAACAATATAATCATCAGAACAACAGTCTGGGAAAATCATATTGAAACAAAAGTGAAGCTGAAACATAAGTGAAGCTGCTGTAATTTTCATTATATCAAAATTAGCTCTGTTAGCAACCTTTAAGAGTTAACAATGCACATTATCAAACAAACACACACATTATCAAACAAACCTTTTTTTCCTACATTTGCTATATTCAAATAGCAAAGAACTAAGCCAACCTGAATTTTTTTAGACTTAACTGCCGCTTTATAAGTTGTCCATTCCCCTTAGAGCAAATGCATTTTTGAGTCTTAAGTTGGAGTTTTACAGCCCAGTCAACACTATTCTGGTCATGTTGAGCTGGTATGTTACCAACTGTGCTATGTAGCTGAACCAAATGCATTCTGAATGCAGCATTGTGACTTTTATGCAAGGATGTATTAGTGATTGATTATTACTGTCCATTACATCACATGGAGACTACTGAAATTTTAATGCAAAGTAAACATTAAGTATTTCTATATAAAAGAATCACATTTCTGACTGCAAATTGTAACAAGAGGACTAAGATGGCCCTGTACTGCTCATCTGAGTACCAGACAAGTTTCACATGAACGCAGCACAAAGGACATTGACCGATCTCAACAGCTCACCATCAGCACTTAGTGTTCAAGTGAGCTAAAAATACATGTAAATCTACAAAAGTTACTGTGAGGGTAATTGACAGTTATATGATCTGCAATGTACCTTATAGTTTGTGCCCAGTGATGACTAATCAGCCTGCCAAGCTACACAGTCCGAACAGTCTTGGCTGGGCACTCGATGGACAGTCCAAGATCCAAGGTTTCTACAGGCAAACAGAGAAGAATGACCTGGGTGCATGTCAAAGCGTACACTTTCTTATATTACAACTTACATATTTCTTTGGTTTCATGCAGTATCAGTTGCTATAGGTCTTTCAAGGGGAATGGATACACTTCCATAGAGGCAACTCTGTCAAAATTGTTTTGCCTCCCTTGTGAAAAGAGTCTACTCTGAAGGAAAAGAATTTGCTCCCAAGCCTCCCTTCTGAAAAGGGGTCTACTCTAAAAGGAAAGAATTTGCCACCACCCCCTTGAGAGCACATTCTTTTCTTTTAGAGTAGACCTCTCATGTGCAGGAATGCAAACAGGAAGTCAAAAGTTATCTCCCTTGTAAAAATTGCAAAAGTTCTATCTAGTGTATCAAGTCCCCTTCAGTCAAAAAAGATGCAAACTTCAGCAAAAAGATTCCGTACATTGTTCACCATATTTACCCTAAGTATCTGGACAACTCAACTCCTTACCATACTTGTTCTAAAATTTGAACAAGAACAATTTACTTGTGTCTAAAAATTACTGGATGAGTGCCAAACAGTGTAGACCCTGATGAGATACCGCATTATGCGGCATCTCATCTGGGTCTACACTGTTTGCTCAGGCCTGTCTGTCCGAATACATATGGTAAATACAGTACATGTTTATTATAGTGTAATGCAGTCTCTCATAATAAGGAGTACTTAAGTAAAGAAATATGCTCTGGCAGAGGATACAAACTGGTAAGTAATTGGCGAAGAGATAATGATGATGGAGAAAATGAAAAATACCTCAACATATTATGACTCTTTGAAATGACTAGTTTAGCACTAGACTATCTAAACACATGCCCAATACAACATACATACTGTAGAAAAATATTTTATAAAGCACATCTAAATATTGTGTCACAGATGATATTGCTCTGAGAAGATATAGACCAAGAAAAGCAAGGACATAACCATAGCTCAAGATAAGATGACGCATTCAGATAATAATTTTCTTAGTTAAGAAAACATATCAGTACACAACAGAAAAGTCTCACTGAGAAAAGGGATCTACTCTATAAGAACAGAATTTGCTCCCATAAGGAGCAAATTCTTTCCTTACAGAGTAGAACCCTTTTCAAAAGGGGACTGGTGTGCAGAAAGCAAACAGGAAGTCACAAAAATTGTCTCCCTTTTGAAAGAAATAGAGTCAAAATCTCTAGGAATATTCATTCACCTAAATTGAGCGGTGCTGTCAAAACATATGGCTGTTTCCATGCACAAGCTCCTCTTGGTCTATAGTACTTACAAAGGCATTGTCTTCTGAGATGCATAACAAAAGTAATATGATGTAACCAAAATCTTATCTAAAAACACTGCTACATAGCAATGTTATCTGATCTATACTGAACTAGAAAATTTGAAGTTTCCACTAAGATTTCATTGTAATCTTATTATTCATGATCAGCCTGTCTAGCTCATTTAAGGTTCCAAACTACGCTTCCAGGATTACAAGCATTATCAGTGAAAATGCATTTAAATTTATGGTTGATATAAGATGACTTATATATCTTGTTTTGGTCAGTATAGATTCAAAGACAGTCTTAAGTCTTACTGTATTTAGTCTATGTATCTGTCATTTTAACTCATTACCATACTTGTCCTAAAATTTGAACAAGTCCCCCTTTTTATAACCCATTGATGTGCCTAAATATTAGCATGCATAGCCATGCTGAATAAATTAAGATGCCACACCCACTTCTAATTTTCAGCCAATCAGATTATTTGATCCAGGTTGTTGATACAAATTCACATACTTCATGACAAACAGTGTAGATCCAGAGAAGCCAACCAATCTTGATCTACACTGTTTACAAAGACAAGGTATATCCGTGTTCAACAGGACCAGAGTTAAAAGTCAGTCCAATCACAAGGTTTGGGGCAAGATAGAACTGTTATGTGATAGTTACGTTTTGATAACCTGGTCATGCAGCCTACCAATAGAAGGGCATGAACAGTACAAGTATTTATTAAATGTTTTACCCTAGTATGGTTGGTTTTGGTGGGGTGATAAAATTTAACTTTTTCAGAACATGGTCATGAAGTCTGGGATTGTACATCTCTAGTGATTGTATATTGTTTTCATGCACAGAACTGTTTGCATATTATATCATTGTGACATCATTCCAAAATGATCAAATTATCAGTGAGGGGCCTTTAAGGAGAAGAATGGATACATTTTCAAGGAGACAACTTGGCTAAAACTGGTTTGTCTCCCTTCTGAAAAGAAATCTATTCTTAAAGGATGAGCAAATTCTTTCCTATTAGAGTAGACCTCTTTTCAGAAGGGAGGCAAGCCACTTTTAGCCAGTTGTCTCCCTTGAAAATGTATCCATGTATCCATAGTGAGCAGGGTACAGTGAACTAATTATTTTTCCCATAGAGCTCCATAGTAATTCCACCCTTTTTGGTGCTTAAGGGTTCATTTCAGGGTATGGCTGGGCTTCTAAATTTTGTTTTAATTCAAAGCCCAGGCTTAGCATAGCAAAATAAACAAGGAAAAATACCACCATCACCAGCACTTTCAGGGACTTTTTGGAGGCTGAATGTAGCAACCCCTCAGTTGGCAGGTATCAAAAATTGAAACTTTGCAATTTCACCACTTCTTCTTTGGGCTCCAGCAAACACACACAGAAACATTTATTTCTTTGAAACAATCAGAAAATTACAAACAGACATTTTTTTCTTCAAATTAGAATGATGAGTTTTAATTCATCTTTATTATTAACCAATCACAGGCCCCCTTACACAAAATAACTACCCCGGGCTTCCCTACACTTTTTTGCACCAATCAGCAGTCCTGTCACAATTGGTTCACTGTGCCCTATAGAGCAACATTTTCCCCCAATAAAGCACCAAAAAGCACTATACATCAATAAAATAAACTAATTATAACTAAATAATGTCCTTTGTTTTCACTTATTTGCTTAATTTTGCTGATAGGGACACTTTTTGTGTGCCTACCCCCCCAGTAAAAATACAGCAAAAGTCTCCAATATAAATAATATAGATAAAAAAGTGACCAATAACTTTGATTCTATTTTTCTTTCTAATTTATTGTCATAATGATACAGAAATCAAACCATACAGCTATACTTATATTAAAATACAAATCAAGTACTTAGAGGCAGCATGTGTATTACATCTATTGTCTTATCTTGATTTTACCCCACCCACCCCCTATAACATGGGATAAATAGCTTGGCTTTAATATAACACCATTATCTCAGTTGCTTGTGCCTGAAGTGTATCTTAATGACTAATATATTACAGAATCATGAAAAAATGTCAAATTATATGCAGAAAATATATACTAGAAGGTTAAATTGGCCCGGTTGACATGTCAATGGCACGGTGTGTTTTAAATGTCCGCTTAAAGCGACCAACAGTAAACTTATATATGTGCTTTCTGATGAATAGTTAATAAGAGGAGATAAAACATGAACTTGATGGCTAAGTACAAAGGTCAAGGTCACACAAGGTCAAGGTCATGGTCATACAAGATCAAGGTCAAGGTCACTTAAATATAGAAAAGCATAGAAAATCCAGTTCTCTCACATGTTTCTAGGCCTGCTTGTAGATATTTTAGAATAAGGTCACTAAGGTCAAGGTCAAGGTCACATGACTGTTAAAAATAGAAGCACTTTTGTTTGACTGATCCAGTTTCAGTACCTGGGAGTATGCATTCTAAGAAAAGGGCACTTATAGTTCATACCATTATAGACACCATGCAATATATGCCACTTTCCAAGTGATACATATCACCATCATTTTATATTTACCCAATATATTACTGCATATATTTCATTAAAAATATGTATAAAAGAAAATGATCTAATCTGATGTTTAATTCAAGGCATAAAACAGTCCTATCTGAAGGTCAAGGTCACAGAAATTGTCAATTGTCCTTGCAACAGCATTACTTTACTTTCTCTATTACCTGTGTAGGCTTCCAAGTCATGGAAGTCAGAGGTCATCAGAGGTCAAAAGTTCAGAGGTCAAAGTCATTTCAAAGTCACCGAAGTAAGCACTTTCATTTGCCTTGTTCGGTGTCAGTGCGCAATGTCGAAAGTTCTAATAAGGCGCTGGTAAACTCAACAAACCTGCGCGGGCTCAAGATGTGTCACTTTACCACTCGAATGTAACTGCATGTGAGGCGCGTAAAGTTTTTGATAATTTTCCTTATTATTTACTATTCATATTTACTTTTTTTGATTGAAAACATAGTCAGCTACACATTTGCTGACATCTATCAACAACACTGGACAGACAGAAGATGAAGTTGTGAAAACAAATGTGCTTATTGTGAATACTAATGTACAGACCACCTACATAAATACCTACTCCAGCTGACCCCCATTTCAAAGTAAATTTTACAAACTGACCCCAGAATCCTTGTTTAGAGACTCATATTTGCTTATTTCCCTTCAGGGGATTTAAAAAAGCAGTGAAAAGTCAGTAAAAAATTGCAAATTTATTTATTTGCTTCTTCCAGCCTACTGCCAGTGTAGGGTACAGTGAACTAATTATTTTTCCCATAGAGCTCCATAGTAATTCCACCCTTTTTGGTGCTTAAGGGTTCATTTCAGGGTATGGCTGGGCTTCTAAATTTTGTTTTAATTCAAAGCCCAGGCTTAGCATAGCAAAATAAACAAGGAAAAATACCACCATCACCAGCACTTTCAGGGACTTTTTGGAGGCTGAATGTAGCAACCCCTCAGTTGGCAGGTATCAAAAATTGAAACTTTGCAATTTCACCACTTCTTCTTTGGGCTCCAGCAAACACACACAGAAACATTTATTTCTTTGAAACAATCAGAAAATTACAAACAGACATTTTTTTCTTCAAATTAGAATGATGAGTTTTAATTCATCTTTATTATTAACCAATCACAGGCCCCCTTACACAAAATAACTACCCCGGGCTTCCCTACACTTTTTTGCACCAATCAGCAGTCCTGTCACAATTGGTTCACTGTGCCCAGCAGCAAAGCAAACAGGAAGTCACAATAGTTGTCTCCCTTATAAAGTATGGCAGAAAATCTTCCAGGTGTATCTAGCCCCCTTAAAACACTGAAATACAAAAACACTGCTGTATGCTACAAGATCTGGGCACAGTTGTTCAAAGTATCGTTAGCTTAATGAGCTGGTTAATGACAAACTGGTTAACTGTTGCAGGTAAGGTATTTTCAAATACATTGATATTTTTGCTGAAAAATGTGAGCAGCTTTTGCAATGCAAAAGCTACTCACATATTTTTCAGCAAAAAATGTCAATGCATCTGATAAGAGAGAAATTTTAACGTCATGTTAGCTAACAACTTCAATAAGTTTTGAACTGAGCCCAGAATGCCATATTAAGACCTGTATTCAGGATAAAATACAAAAAGTATCACTCAAAAGTTATTTTTAGGCAGGCAGGCTAAAAGGTGGCTAACAGTAATTCCAGACTATCTCAAATATTATAAGAAAAGAAAAACAAATAATTTTGGCACATGCACAGAATTATATATCTACATATGATCAAATGAACTGAAAAATCATTTGGCAAAACTAAGTGACTATTTACTTTCCCACAAAATTTCATCTTCTTTCACACCTGTCTTGTGACCTGTGATAATCATGTCTACAGATATGGCCCTTTTTTTTTCAACCAAATTGCATCAATATTTTTTCTTATTTCTCCATGAAAACATATGTTATGCTAACCTTGCTGATCTAATGAGTACCACAACATGTTTTTGTGGAGAAATAAGGAAATTATCTGCATACCGCCTCTTGTCTGAAGCTATGGATAATATCTATTAACCCTCTCCCCTTAACCTGTCTCATGCTGAATAAATTAAGATGTCATGCCCACTTCTAATTTCCAGCCAATCAGATTACTTGATCCAGGTTTTTGATAGAAATTCACATATTTAATGACAAACAGTGTAGATCCAGATCAGTTGGCTTCTGAAGAAGTTTGCTAAAATGGCATAAGGGTTAATTTTTTAAGTACAAATTGTAAATTACAGAAATTTTCAAAAATAGAAAACTACCATTATTCTATAATGCCAAAAAATTACTTTTATTGCTGTTTAACAGTTAAAACTTGTTAAATGTGCCTTGTCATGCAAAACATACACATGCAAACAGCAAATCAAAAGAACCAGTTGCACAGTTAATGGACACAATTATTTGTCATTTTATAATGCTGCCATTTAAATCAATATCTTTCCATTCTGTGAAAAAGCTTATACATAAATTATAGATACTATATTTACATGGATAAAAGATTTATCAAAAGCCTGCAAACTGATAAATTAAAAAAAAAAAAAAAAACAATTTTAAGAGATTGTTAACATTTTTCTTTTCATCCAATATCATTTTAGAATCAAAGCAAAAAAAAAAAAAAAAATAATAATAATAATAAGTCCATATTTTGGAATTGTTGTCATGAAATTTGATGTCTTAGATTTTGAAAAATTGTCTTCAATTAAACAGTGACTGTGCTATTATATAAAAAAAATCTTACACATTTATTTGTATACTGAAGTTTTCTTATATATTTTTATTATATAATGGTTGGATTTTTTTCTAATGCAAATCAATTTGCATTTTTTTTTTCTGAAAAAAAAAAAAAAAAATAGAATAGATTGACCTAAAAGGAAATGTCATCAAGAGGCAAGTAATTATGTCCAAAGACCAAATCTCTCAAAATCATCTCAACATTTCAATCTCAGTAAGTCAATGAACACTTAATGGATCAGTATATTTGAGCTGCGCCAAGAAAAAATGAGTCTTTGGGGCACATCACGAAAATATACCTATATAATTTCGACCCCCTTAAACCCCTTTTATATAGTAAAACTGGGGTTTACAGGGGTATACATTATTTTTCTTATTTCTGCTCTAAAACATAGATTGTGGGTATTTGTTAGAATTGCCTTGCCAAGGCAGTTCTAACGAGTACCCACAATCTATGTTTTGAGCAGGAATATGAAACTACCAGAATTTTTATCTGAAAACTTTCAGTTTTCAGTGGAGTTATCAGTTTTCAGTGGTGAAATTTTCAATATAAATTCAGTTTTCAGTGGTGAAATTTTCAATATAAAGTCGACTCTCGTTACCTCGAATTCCAAGGGACTCTCTGAAATACTTCGAGATATCTATACCTCGACATATCAGATTTGCAGAATTGAGGAAACAATAATTCGATCAACCACATTTAACAAATATATATGTAACTGGACTCTTAAAGTTAGAGATATATTGAAAATATTGTGGAAAAGAGGAGAAATTGCTCCTTAGGAGTAATTTCTCCTCTTTTCCAGAATATGTTTTACCTGTTGTTAGATTTTCATGTTTGGGCAGGGACCAGATATTCACTTTGAGATAAGTGGTTATTCGAGCTAAGCAAGTTCGAGATAACGAGAGTCAACTGTATTTGAATAGGCGTGTTTTCGTAATGTATATGGGAACAGTAAAGATCCAGATCAGACAGCAAAACTGCACAACCTGATAAAGACCTTTGTTACACATCAATATATTTTATATTATCCAATGATTCTGCAGGTGAAAAGTAAAGGACCAGCTCAGACTGTGTGGATGCGCAGGCTGGTCTGAGATTTCACTGTTGGCATAGGTTCCTAAAGCACATTTTTTGCACGGTGCTGCTCATCTACTCTGCTTTCGACATCCAAAAGAAAGTCATTTTTTGTGTGGTGCTTTACTCAGAAAAAGTAAATTAGCAAATTTTTGCCATGATTCAATGCAAAACCATTTGTAGTAACTACCTATGCAAAAAAAAGTTTTATTCTATGTAGAGGTTTAAAAAAAAACAAAAAAAAAACATTTTCCCCACAGTAAATATGGCTGCAAATTATGCAAAAACCAATAGGGCTGGTGCTTTGGATGCACATTTTCAATAAGTTCCACTTGTTCAAAATTTCTGAAATTTTCATAATGTTGTTATGCAATATCCAGATTTTAAAATCAATAAAAAAAAAAAATCCAAAAATCCAATTTACTATAGAAAGTGCATAGGTCAGACCCATTTTTGGCCATAAAATTAATTTTACAGTAAATATGTCAAAAAGAAAAAAAATGCAGAAACAAAAAGACAAATGGTTCCTGATAAGATATGGTCAATCAGAACAAAATGCCAAGCAAAAAACATCTTTCCAGGGGATGTCGAAAGGACAGTAGTTCCTATTCTAATACACTATCATATATCGAGTCCCCTGACTAGTGAAGTTTCCAAAACAACATCAAAGTCATTGAGAGTATCCAGTATGTGTATAATAAATGTGATTAAATCTCGATCTCTCAGGAATGATTTCTCCTCATACATCTGGGCAGTCACTGTAGTATTGGCAATCATTGGCAACCACTTCTGAAGGGTGTGATCTCTGAAACAAACAGAAAGAGTATTAGCCCTTTCAGGTCTGCAGACAAAACCAGACACTTTGCAAATACTGTAGATCCAGATGAGATTGCTCAAAATGAGCTTGTAAAATGGATGTGTCCAAATTCAAAGGCTGAAAAGTGCAATTCAGAAAGGGTTTAAAGCTTGCTGTGAAAAAAAAAAGAAAAAAAAAAGGAAGCACTATGATCCTAAAATATCTGCCAGTCTTGTCTTCACTTTTTGCTGCAGGATATAAGAGTAATGATTGTTATCAAAAGTCAGCTGATTATGAATAATGGTTCAAATTAACAATAGTAAAATTCAAAACTGATCATATTAAAAAAAATCTACATTAAACTGGCATTTAGAGAAAAAGCATTGATTTAATTATAGCAATGCAATACAGGATGTCTTTAAATATCCTATTATCACCTTATATCCTATCTTCACCAAATGCACTAAATTGTTTTAGACTTTCAAAATTTCATAGGATGCTGAAACTTAGGGTGCTCCTATGAAAATTAGAAATATGACATAATGAAGTGTATTTCATGAAGGCAGGAGAGCACATAGTGCTCACTTTCAAGACCCTGCAAAATTTTAAAATGAAGGCTTTGGTGAATATAGGGTAGAACATGGTGCTCACTTTCAACCCTCCAACTGCAGTATTAAGGAAATCTGATATAATGCAGTGTATTTGGAGGAAATAGGATAGGTACTTTGTGTTATTTAGAAAATCCCACACAGAAAAATAAGCATTTTATTTGACTGCAAAATCAACAGCAAAATAGTTCTTACATTCTGATTACAAGTTTATAATGGATTGTGTTTTTAAACCAATAGCTATATTTTAATGAACCATATGTAGGTTGTACACAGAGAGAGAACATTCTTTCTTTTAACAGTAGGCCCTTTTGAGAAGGGAGGCAAACACTTTTGGGTCAGAGTGACCTCCCTTTGAGGTGTATCCATTGACTTAACTCTTGTCATGCTGAATAAATTTAGATGCGACGCCCACTTCTAATTTTCAGCCAATCAGATTACTTGATCCAGACTTTTGGTACAAATTCACATAATGACAAACAGTGCAGATCCAGATCAGTTGGCTTCTTCTTCAGAAGCCAACTGATCTGGATCTACACTGTTTGCAAAGGCAGGGTATATCTGGGTTCAGCAGTACTAGGGTTAAGTATGAAATATTTACAGACTTCAGCCTACCTGATACCAACACAAACAAAGATCTGGAATTTCCCATCCTTTCCCACCGACTCTGTAGCTTGGTTGATCTTGTCAAATAAACTGCAGAACAACCAGAACCCTGCCTTCTCACTCTCTGACAATGGCCGTCTAACCTCACCTTCCAGCATACACTCCAGGTGAGACTTTACTTTCTCTGTAAGACAAAAGGTATTTACTTTTTGGTTTAACCGATTTATGCCGAGAGGACTCTTCTACCATAACTCTTTGGATTGGTTCATTTCGAACATAAGAGGTGCCTGGTTAGTTTTTATACCATGTTTTATAGAAATACTTGTATTTGATGCAAACAGTGTAGACCCTGATGTGGTGTCTGATCTGGGTCTACACTGTTTGCAAATGTCCCTTTTATGGAACGGTGGGCTAAAATGGATTAAACCTATTTTATTTCTATAACTGACATATACAACTACATAATGTACAAACATGGTTGTAAAACAATTACAAGAACAACATACAAATCACATTCAGAAGAAAATCTTGCAACTTATGTGAATCTGTAACTCATGTTCACTAGTATATACTTTTTAACCTAAAATAAACATAATAAAATTTCATTCAAACTACATGTATCTCCAAAAGGAGGTTTAAATACCAAGACAAACATTTTTTTTTTAAACGAAAAAGCAAAGGAATAAATTTCAAATTTTGAAGCACAATAGAAGACTAGTGTAAATACCCTCACATATTTGAACTGTTCAATCAAACTGAATTTACATGTTCCAAACTGCTCTTTTTTAATAAGTAGCAATGCTTGTCTTCACTTGTATCTGAGCTTTTCCGTATATGAATCACTACATGTACTGTGCTGATCCTAAACTTTGAATTAGTCCAACAACTACCTTGTGATGTGTTTAAAATGAGCTGGAATGGCAAATGGTCCAGATGAATCTGATCTGAGTCCATAAGAGAATTTATCCAGAGGAACATTCTTTTACTTGTCCAAGACATTATTTTTGGTTGCGGGTATTCATCAGAAGTGCCTAGGCAAGATAGTCCTACTTAGTTATCCCCACGCTTTAATGATGGGGATATTGTAAATGCCTCCATATGTCTGTCTGTCAAGCTATTTCCTCCTAAACCACTGAGCTGAATTTAACTAAACTTGCTACACTACTTTCCTGTGTGGTAAGGATGTGTGACAGCAACATTATTTTTTCACTCTGCCCCATGTGACCTTAAGATGGGGTCAAAAGGTCACTGTCTGTCCATCCATCATGGTAACTCCTCCTAAACCACTGGGCGGAACTTAATGAAACTTGTTACATGACTTCCCCACGTGGTGAAAGTGTGTGACAGCAACATTATTTTTCCGTCCACCCATCTGTCAATCCTCCCGTCACACTATTAGCAACATTAGCATGGACCTTGGGAATTTTGCTATGGCTTGCCATTGACTGCGCAATCTAGTCGAACCTCAATGGCTCAAACATCTTTGGGACCATGGAAAATCATTTGAGACATGGGTAGTTCGAGCCACTGAGTGTTAATCATGGCACCAGTTCAGGAAGCAAATAGCGATAATTTAGGGAAATCTTTTCCATTTTCTACACAATGATTGTATGTTGAGTGTACTCATTAGAATTGCCTTGATGAGGCGATTCTAATGAGTACACACAACATACAAATCCATGATAAAAGAAAAAATCCCTAAAATAAAAAATCCCTAAATATTTGTTTTCTTGAGCTATAGGTGGGATTTTGTAGGGACTAAAAACAGAATTCGAATCATCCACGGTAAACGAGCCATCCGTGTTCCAGCCATTGAGGTTATACTGTAGTTCTTTTTTTGCAGAGAAATAAAAAAAAATCATCATTACCTTTTGAATGAAAAAATGCACCTTATTTAGAGGTATGTGGGTTTTCACCACTTGCTTTGGCATATCTATCCAAATATTTAGCATACATAATTTCAGTGATTGTCATCAAGTGAGTCTTACCTAGATAGTCCCAGATGAAGAACTTATTTCTGAACAGCCTTGATGACCTAAACCCATAGAGGAAAATATTCTCAAGACAATACACCAAACCCTTCTCTCCACACAACAGGAATGTGAGGTTTCCTCTCTGGAATAAAATCAAAATTCTTAAACCATTTATGCCAATGTCCAACAATGTGGACTTTGGCAAACTGTGTAGACCGAGATCAAATACCACATTTGGCATCTGATCTGGGTCAACACTGTTTGCCACAAAACTACCAGTACCCAGAAAACCAAACTTGTAAAGCACCCTCTTAAATACTAAATATATTAGTCAAACTTCCCAAGAGCCAAAATCGGTTAAACAAGAAGGTAGACAGTAATACTATGCATGCACATGTGAAACAGTGAAGTACATGTGAAACAGACTTGCTTCAAATCTGTGCAGTCCAATTCTGGCCTTTTCTCTTCAAATCTTATGATAATAGTACAGTACAAACACTTGCGTGTGTGTGTGTGCATGTGTGTGTGTGTGTGTGTGAAATTTCAACTTTCCATACTTGCTCGTATACTACATCTTAACCTGGACGAGTGGCAAATAGTGTAGAGCCAGACCAGACACCACATTCTCTGGCATCTGATGTGGGTCTACAATGTTTGCTCAGGCCTGTCTGTCCAAACATCTAGAGTAAATAGGGTATTAAACTCTATTCCAACTGACCTCTTTCTCTGGTTTGTAGAAGTGTTTGATCAAACCATTCACAGCATGTCCTAGCATCTCCTGAATGTCTGGTATTGTAAGTGCTGAAATCAAATCAAACTCAGATGTAATTCATAGGTACTGCTTTATAACAAATTTCATTACAGCATGATTTTGGACTAAGCAGTTTTAAAGATGGAACCCAAAAATGGCTGTATCCAAAAACAATGTATAGATTATACAGAAAAATGACCATTTATGGTCAAAATGGTCATTTTTCTATATAAGCCATACATTTTTGTTTTGGAATATATTGAGAAAATATAGAATAGTGACCAAAATGTATAGAAATACAGTAAAATTACCATACGTGTCATTTTTCTATATAATCTATACATTCTGGTCATTTTTCTACATAATCTATACATTTTGTTTCACTACAACAGTGTTATTTTGCTAATATGATTTTAGCTATGGATCCCATACATACTGTTATAAAGAGGTTGTGGCTATCATTTTTATACTAAATATTCAGATATAGAACTCTTCAGAGCACTTTTAATAACATAATATTAGAACCATAGCTCTATATAAGGGGCTATTTTCATTGAAAAAGTACTGTTATTATATAACCTAAAAACAGACCATCAATGGCTGAGAGCTGTTAATATATCTGATGTTCACCAGCTTGCGTGCTCTTTCCAGAGAATATTAGTTTCTAAAATCAGATATCAATTTTTAGTGATGTCGCCAGTAGTAAAGACGACATCTTCGCGTGCTTTTTATATTAATGGGGTCTGGTGTTGACTGCTATTGCCACAGCTATCAAGAGAAAAAACAAACTATATAATGAAACAATTATTGACTATTGAGGTATTGAGTATGACGTTGATATCAACCATTGAATACCAATATTGGCCTTGGTTTTTGCCTCGGTCAATGTTGGTATTCTCTGGTGGATATCATGCCTTATCCAATACCTAAATAGTCAATAATTATATAACTTTTTTTTATTTCTCCATGAAAATATATGTAGATATGTAAGTTTATGAAAATACATTAGAGGTATTTTGGCAAGGAATTTCTAATGAGTACCCTGAACACATGCTTTTTGTGAATAAATAAGAAATATATCTGGGCCCAGTTGTTCAAAGCATTGTAAGCTTAACAAGCTCGTTAGTGGTCAAAATGTTAATTGTTCTAGTAAGTACAATATCTACTTCACAGGTATTTTTGCTGTAAAAATGTGAGTAGCTTTTATGCAAAAGCTACTCACATTTTTTCAACAAAAATATTAGTGTATATGCTATATTTAATGATCGAAGTTTTAAGGATACGTTAACTAACGATATCGTTAGTTTTGAACAACTGGGCCCAGGATGTCAGTCTTATCTGGAGATATGATTTGAAATATGATTCTAAAGTATGATTTGAAATCTGTTCAACCATTTACTGCAGTGTCTAAAAAGTGCTATTGGAATGTCAAACAGTGCAGACCCAGCAATTGGATTTCAATATACCGTAATAACCCTAAGTATGGGACAGATAGGCCTTTGCAAATAACGTAGACTAGATCAGAAGCCGCATATTGCAGCATCTGATCAGGGTCTACACTGTTTGCCATACATACAGCAATATTTTAGTCATTTCAAGAGGTAGCAGAATGGACTATTTCATATTTTAGGACAAGTATGGTAAGTAGATAACATCACGAAAACACGCTTATATAATTTTGACCCCCTTAAACCCCACTTTTATATAGTAAAACTGGGATTTACAGGGGTATACATTATTTTTCTTATTTCTGCTCAAAAACATAGATTGTGGGTACTCATTAGAACTGCCTCAGTGAGGCAGTTCTAACGAGTACCCAGAATCTATGTTTGAGCAGAAATATTCAAACTATCAGAATTCTTATCTGAAAACTTTCATTTTTTGGTGATGACATTTTCTATATATTTGAAAGGAGTGTTTTCGTAATGAGGTGTCCTAATACGTAGGGTAAATACAGTACGCATCTGCTTAGATGTTTATGTCAGAATATTTTGGGTACTGATGTATCTAAATATTCGTACACCATAACTCCTTACTGTCCCTATCGTAAAATTTAACAAGCCCACTACTTAATGAGGTATCTAAAAAGTAATGACTGAATGCCAAACAGGATAGATCCTGTCAGATCAAACTGGATCTTGATCAAAACGCTCTTTTAGGAGCACTTTGATCTGAGACTAAACTTTTTACTCTGGCCTATTTGTCCAAATATAGTCGGAGGAATTATCAAGAAAGAGTATTTGGTGATAATTATGTGATAATTTTCTCCAGTTCTCCATATAAACATATGTTGTGGGTACTCATTAGAAGCACCTCAGTGAGGCGCTTCTAATGAGTACCCACAACGTATGTTTTTATGGAGAAATAAGAAAAATTATCGCAGAATTATCACCAAATACTCCTCCTTAACAATTCCTCTGTATAGTAAATGTGATGCAGAAACAATGTTTTTCTGTAAGTGAATAGCAAACTTAGAGAAATGAAACAATTCATCCCGATAGCATCTATCATCATGTGCTATCTGCTGTACATGCCAAAGTTTTCATCTAGGTACCTTGCTGTTCTTGATTTTTCCTTGGTGAAACTGGTGATCTGGCCCTAGGTGGAGTCCTACATGCAGCTGTCATCTCTGAAATAATATAGCAGGATCAGAATTCAAGCCATCAGTTCCAATTCAGCCAAAAACAGGGGATATAAGGCAGATTTTTTTTTTTTTTTTTTTTTTTTTACAATCTAAGTCAGTGAGCAATATATACATCAGTGACCTACTTATGGTATATGATATACAGTGGACTCTCGTTATCTCGAAATCCAAGGGACTCTATTAAACACTTCGAGACATCCGTACTTCGACATATCAGATTTGCGGAACTGAGGAAAACAATTAATCGAACAACCACCTTTAACAGAATGAATATGTAATTTGACTCCTAAGTTAGAGATATATTGAAACTATTGTGGAAAAGAGGAGAAATTGCTCCTAAGGAGCAATTTCTCCTCTTTTCCACAATATTTTGTTGCCTGTTGGTAGAGCTCTGTGTTAAAACAGGGACCAGATTTTCACTTCGAGATAAGCGGTTATTCGAGATAAGCGAGGTCAAGATAACGAGAGTCGACTGTACTATCTTCACTAAATGTGCCCACACACTGGATTTAATAATCCTAGACCATACAGTATAGGAGATACAGCCATGATGAACTGACAGAGCAATTACATTAGGGCACCCACAAGTATGGAGCCTTAATTATCTTTTAACCCATTTCAGACTGAATAAACTCCCCCCTCCACCCCCACCCACTATACAGATATAGTTGAATTTCAATTTTAGGAGATTTTCCCAGAGAAAAACTGCTAACCATTTGCAAACAGTGGAGACCCTGATCAGATGTTGCATTCTGCAGCATCTGATCTGGGTCTGCACTATTCACTAATTTTTGTTTGTGTTGAGGGTTTATGACCCAGTCAACCCATTAGGTCATGTCTAGCATGGGCAGTTTTCCTAACCACACTTTTTCCTGGAGAGGCTTAGTCCTCTAAGCAGTTAATCCGTACTTATGCGCATTATTTTGCAAGAAACTGACAACTGCCCTTCTTGAATCAGTAGAAGGAAGAGAATGACCATAAAAAATATTTCAAGATTAACCTCCATGAAAGAATGTTGCTGAAACAGGAATTGAACCCACGACCTCCTGATCACCAGTTGTTCGCACATCCTACTGATCCACCGAGGCCACTATTAGGAGTCTACAAACTAAAATAGGTTAAATACTCTCTTTACCATTACCTATGGCTACTGTTTTAAAAGCAGGTCTCAAATACCATTTATTATTCATGGAAGTGCCTTAAGCGAGACTTACCTTCTGTATCTACATCATGAGAAAGAAGTTCTGCCACCAGGAGGCGCTCTATACTTCCATCATCTATACCTTTCCCTAACCACCGGCCACAAGTAAATCTGTAAAGAAATCCAAGATTTTTTCATAAGAGATACCTTAACTATCCTATATGTCTTTACACAATAACTCCTTACAATACTCTTATCTCTAGCCAAGGCACTTTTTTCAACCAGAAAGGTTAAATATTTTTGGATGCTTCCACCAACGTATATTCAAGGAGTAATAACAAAAGGCTCTAAACAGGATTTTCTCCGAACATGGAGTCCTTAACTCCTATTTTGGCTGTTGGGACTCCTACTTTTGAGAAATTCTGCAAAATTTTGTAGTGGGACTCCTGCTTTTTTAACCCTTGTCCTGCTGAACCCGGATATACCCTGTCTTTGCAAACAGTGTAGATCCAGATCAGTTGGCTTCTGAAGAAGCCAACTGATCTGGATCTGCACTGTTTGCCATTAAGTATGTGAATTTATAGCAATAATCCCTATCAAATAATCTGACTGGCTAAAAATTAGAACTAGGTATGGCATCCTAATTTATGCAGCAGGATAAGGTTTAAGGGAAATGGCTTTTGGACTATTAGTGAGAACCTTGTATAAATACCTATCCTAAAATCAGAACAAGCCAATTTCATCACCTGGTGAAGAGTCTAAACAGTGGTGCCCAAAAAACAAACAGTGTAGACCCTGATCCAACTGCTCCTACAGGAGCAGTCTGAACTGAGTCTACATTGCTCGACCAGGTCTCTTAATATTTAGGGTAAATACAGGTCATTCTTGAGACACTGGTATTTTTCGCACCAATCCATGTTTTTGGTACTCATTAGTATCACACCCTAGAGGCAATTCTAATTAGTACCAATACATGTCTTTTGATGCATAGTACCAATACATGTCTTTTGATGCATAGTACCAATACATGTCTTTTAGTGCAATGTTACCAAAATTCTCCAAAAGTATTACCTTACCTAAACTTATGAATTAATGCTTAAAGCTCCAAGCAAACTTGTAGCAGACTGCATTCTGTTGTGTTTTTGTTTTTTTTTTTTTACGATTATTCTTTTACAGAGAAAAGAAAGCTTGTCATTTCATGTGAATCATCTGCTAGTCAGATGATTCACATGAAATGTCATCTTGTTTTCTCTGAAAAAAATCAAACAAAAAAAAACATAAAATAATTATGACTGTTGTCTACTGCAGTTGTGACTGGTGCTTTAATGATTAACAGCACAAATTGACTGGCTATGGGAAAAAAAATTCAAAATTATCACAATGAAGACCTGTGCCATCCTGCACTCATAGAGTAGGCTCAAGGTTTCTGCTGTCTTTCATATACATTCTTAATTCAGGTCCCTATACTGTGTAGGATGGGATGAACTATCATGGCTCCAGATAAGGCACTTTTTTTCAACCAAAAAAATTGACATTTTTCTTATTTCTCCATGCAAGTACTCGTATATGTTGTGGTTACTCATTAGAAGCACTAGTTGTGGCACTTCTAATGAGTACCCACAACAAGTTTTCATGGAGCAATAAGAAAAAACAACAACATTTATCTGGATACCTTCTCTGGAGTTATGGATTCAAGATCTAAAAGTAAAAAAAATAAAACTTACTTGTAGGTATGACCTGAGATCTCATTCCTAATAAGGACATACTCAACCAGCCACTTGGGTGTTAGACCACTGTTGTCATGTCCCAGTCTCATTGTTGTCAGAACACCTAGGTTCTTGTGCTGAAAGTAAAATAGACTTGTTGATATCTTTCACTGCACAAAGAATCTGAAGTATTTCAAAAAGACAGCATGATAAGATCAATAAATTTTCATTCTTTAACCCATTGAAGACTGGAGACCCCTAAATGGGTAACTGGCAAACAGGGCAGACCCAAATCAGATGCCGCAGAATGCGGCATCTGATCAGGGTCTCCACTGTTTGCCAATAGTTCAACCATTTTTCTTTTGGAATATCTAAATCATATAGCCTGACATACCTAAAATCGAAAATGGACTCTACCAATATATAGTGTGGGTGAGTTTATTCAGTCTTTAATGGGTTAAGGTGACAAGATACATTTGGTAGATTTTTGGCCATTTTGCACAAAGGAGATAACTTTTTGTGACTTCCTGTTTGCTTTCCTGCAAATCAAGCCCCTTCTGAAAATGGAGTTGACTCTAGAAAGGAACTAGACAATTCCAATAAGAAAAAAATCATAAGACATGGATGTTTTGGCACAAAAATAACAATCTATATTATGGGTCCTCTCACATGTCAGTATAGCTCAACTAAATGGCAGCTTGTGTATCAATTGTACAAACATAATTTACCAAAAAGTTTCACTTAAAATTTCTCTTAAGTCTATGACATTGACCATAAAGGCAGGACTTGTAATGGATAAAAGTTTGTACTGATATCTAACATCTCTCTAAGAATGAACTTATTATATCCAGGCATTCACAAGACACAGTCTTCAGGAAACTTTCACCAACAAATTTAAATACAAATTTTTAAGTCTGTGAACTTGACCTCAAGGTTTGTGAATAAGACTGTCGCAGGACAGCATAGCTCGCCTGATTCCCACTTTGCCAATAAAATAAAACAAGAATTGAGTCAATGTCAAACCTGAATTGGGCAAAGTCATATCAGTATAATACATACGGAAGTAACATATTCAAACTTTGGGTCATACTGACTCATAATCGGAAAGTATGATGTTTATAAATGAACTACTCTTGAAGATACAAGGCAAAATCACTGGACCATAAAATATAAGTCACTGTGACCTACATTTATTCTGAAGTCAAACTTTGGGTCATACTGACTCATAATCTGAAAGTATAATGTTCATACATCAAATATTCTTCACGATATAAGGTAAAAGTGCTGGACTGTGAAATATAGCTCACTGTGACCTACATTTATTTTTAGATCAAATTTCGGGCAATACTGAAGGATAATCTGAAAATATGGTGTTTACACATGAATTTTGAGTGATTTTGCCTTTTACATGAAATAGTTTTCAAGATACATGTAAAAGGCAAAATCACTGGACTGTTAAATATGTGTCACTGTGACCTACATTTATTTTCAGGCCAAATGCCTGATGATACTGAAGGATCTAAAAGTTTGGTGTTTATCCATGAAATATTTTTCAAGATATTAGGCAAAATCACTGGATTGTGAAATATAGGTCACTGTGACCTACATTTATTTTGAGGTCAAACTTCCTATCATACTGACTCATAATCAGAAAGTATGGTGTTTATATATCAAACACTCTTCAAGATATGTCGAAATCATGGAACCATGAAATATAGGTCACTGTGGATTACTTTGTTGTTACATCAAACTTTGGTAATATTGACTCATAATCAGAAAGTATGACGTTTATACATGAAATATTCTTAAAGATAAAAGGCAAAATCACTGGAGCAAGGAATATAGGTCACTGTGACCTACATTTATTTTGAGGTCAAACTTTGATCATACTGGCTCATACTATATAAGTTTAATGTTTATATATCAAATACTCTTCAAGATATAAGGCAAAATCACCAGACCATGAAATGTAGGTCACTGCAGACCTACTTTCGAGGTCAAACTTCGGGTCATACTGACTCATAATCCATAAATATGATGTTTATACTATAAGGCAAAATTACTGAACTGTGAAATATAGGTCACTATGACCAATATTTATTTTCAAGTCAAACTTTGGTTATTACTGACTCATAATCAGAAAGTTTGGTATTTATACATAAACTACTTTTCAAAATATAAGGCTTGATCTTTTGACCGTAAAGGAAAAGAAAGTACCAACAACATTTGTTCACACACAGAAACAAGAAAAAAAAAAATTTTTTTTTTTTTATATCTTTATTTAGGGCTATGCCCTTGAGAATCTCAGAACTACCAGTATTACAAAATACCCAACAGAGAATTCCAAAAACTCCTTTCTAAGGATTTTGAACAGTCCTAGACTGGTAAAGTACTCACCTCGACAGAGAATTCCAGGACTCCCTTGGGTATCTCAATGATCCCAGTCTCACCCATATGACCAGCAAAGTTGATCCAAGGATTGGCACTTGTAGTTGAGCAACCAAACTTTAAGCTTGGGAAAATTAATACTTTATATGGCACAACTACAAAGAAAAATCAAACTTCCCATGTGTTAAGCATACAGAAATTCTTATTCCTCAATCAATCTCAGTCAAAAATTTAAATGACAGTTTTTAACATTTTGACTCTGTCTACTTCAAAATGAATGTTAACCATGTAGTTCATCAGTTGACTCCTCCGTCAGAAGGCTATAACCATGCCCATGCGTAAATCCTTAGACAATATCGTGATACCTGTATTTGTCAATGAAAACTGCATTCATACCTGTATTTATCAATGACAAGAATTCCGCGGAAGGCGTCATCGCACCTGCTGGGGCAAAAGTCACAGGAGCCACAATCAGAACATGGTTATTAAATAAGTTTATTTCATTCTTAGCAGTGCTTACTTGGAAAACTGGGTTGAAAAAAATGTAGACAAAGTGCCTAGTGGGGCACATATATTCCGGGCCAGTCCCATTCCCTCTAATGGCTATATCTTCAGCACTGACTTTTCGTATCATACATGATACAGCCCAATGATAATGGAACATTGACGTAAAATTTGTAAAAGTCACTGAAGCATGAAATATAGGTCAAGGTCATGGGTCAAGGTACCTGCTAATTCAGTACATCAAGGAGAAGCACAATGCAAGGTATGGTGGTTGTAGGTCTTATAGTTGAGGAGTTATCAAACATCAACGTAAAATGTGTCAAATATAGGTCAAGGTCACCGGGTCAAGGTACCTGCCAAGCCAGTGGAATGAGGTGAAGCACTATGCAAGGTTTAGTGGTTGTAGGTCTTATATTTGAGGAGATACCGAACATCAACATAAAATGTGTCAAAGTCACTGGAGTGCACAATATAGGTCAAGGTCACCAGGTCAAGGTACCTGCCAAGTCAGTACATCGAGATGAAGTCTATATAAGGTTTGGTGGTTGAAGGCCTTACAGTTGAGGACATATGGAAGGGTGACGTAAAAGGTGTAAAAGTCAATGGAGCGCGAAATATAGGTCAAGGTCACCCAGTGAAGGTACCTGCGGAGTCCGTACATTGAGGAGAAGCACTATGCAAGGTTTGATGGTTGTAGGCCTTACAGTTGAGGAGATATTGAACGTTGACATAAAATGTGTAAAAGGCACTGGAGCGCAAAATATAGGTCAAGGTCACCGGGTCAAGATACCTGCCGAGTCAGTACATCTAGGAGAAGCACTATGCAAGGTTTGGTGGCTAGAGGTCTTACACTTGAGGAGATCTGGAACATTGACGTAAATTATGTCAAAGTCACTGCAGCCAAAATATAGGTCAAGGTCACCAGGTCAAGGTATCTGCCAAGTCAGTACATTGAGAAGAAGCACTTTGCAAGGTTTGATGGTTGTAGGCCTTATAGTCGAGGAGATATAAAACGTCGACGCAAAATATGTCAAAGTCACTGGAGCGCAAAATATAGGTCAAGGTCACCGGGTCAAGGTACCTGCCAAGTCAGTACATCTAGGAGAAGCACTTTGCAAGGTTTGGTAGTTGTATGCCTTATAGTTGAGAAGATCTGGAACGTCAACTTAAATTGTGTCAAAGTCAATGGAGCGCAAAATATGGGTCAAGGTCACTGGGTCAACATACCTGCCAAGTCAGGAGGTCAGGGAGATGTGTCATGCAAGGTATGATGGTTGTTGTAGAATTGTAGTTGATTAGAATACTAACTTCGATGTAAATGTCGAACTTCGACATAACAGAACTGTTAACAGACAGACGGACGGATGAACGGACAGACGAATGGAAAAGCGGGCACCTATGTCGCAAAGTCGGGAGGTCAGGGAGATGTTTCATACAAGGTTTGATGGTTGTTTAGTTTTGTAGTTGATTAGAATACTAACTTTGACATAAATGTCGAACTTCGACATAACAGAACTGTTAACAGACGGACAGACAGACGGATGGACGAACAGACAGACGAATGGAAAAGTGGGCACCTATGTCGCAAAGTCAGGAGGTCAGAGAGATGTTTCATGCAAGGTTTGATGGTTGTTTAGTCTTGTAGTTGATTAAAATACTAACTTTGACATAAATGTCGAACTTCGACATAAATGTTGACAGACGGACGGACGAATGGACAGACATACGGAAAAGTGGACGCCTATGTTGCAAAGTCAGGAGGTCAGGGAGATGTTTCATGCAAGGTTTGATGGTTGTTTAGTCTTGTAGTTGATTAGAATACTAACTTTGACATAAATGTCGAACGTCGACATATATGTTGACAGACGGACGGACGGACGGACGGACGGACGGACGGACGGAAAATCGGACGCCTATATCGCACCCTGCTACAAGCAGGTGCGATAAAAAGTACATAGGTAATATTGTTTGTCTAAGCAATAACATTAACCGTTAACTAGTAATCTAGTTTGGTTGGTCAGATTTTGGTGTCATTTACTGGTCAGGTGATTTGACGGTGGACTCAATTCAGTTACAAATTCTGGAACAGAACAAAGTTAACCCTTATCCTGCTGTTCACCACAACCCCTATGAAAACACTGTAGATCCAGATCAGATGGCTTCTGAGAAGCCATCTGATCAGGATTTACACTGTTTGTCATTCAGTTTGTGAATTTGAACGAAAACATTATATGATGTAATCTGATTGGTTGATAGTCAGAAATGTGTGTGGCTAATTAAATTATTCAGCAGGATAAGGATTAAACTGACGCATCATTTTGTATTAGTATCTTCCAACCACAGCTCATTCAAGGGGTAACCAGATAAAATAATTTTTTTCTACATGAAAATACATGTTTTGGGTACTTATTAAAAGCACCTCACAAAG
The DNA here is from genome assembly GCA_964016985.1 of Anodontia alba. NCBI lineage: Eukaryota > Metazoa > Mollusca > Bivalvia > Lucinida > Lucinidae > Anodontia > Anodontia alba. The sequence goes on from OZ024824.1 coordinate 22,019,206, forward strand.
GCACTTCTGATGAGTACCACACCATATGTTTTCATTGAGAAATCAGAAAAATATCAATACTTTTTTGCGCAAAAATATGTGTCATAAAGAGCTATGTGCTAAAAGAATATCAAATGAATTTCCACTTAACAATATATGTGCAAGCATTTTGGAGTTCACCAAAAAGTTTGTTTTTCATTGTGTGTGTGTGTGTGTGTGTGTGTGTGTGTGCACGTGTGTGTACATGTGTGCATTCATGCATGCACATGCATGTGTGTGTGTGTGTGTGTGTGTGTGTGTGTATTTTAATTCACACTGAAGCCATAAAAAGAGCAAACAAATTTCAATCATGGTACATAAACTATAGCATTTTTCCGGTTCTCTGGTCTGATAATCTATTCTTATCAAACACAAGAAAAAAAAAAAGAAAAAGAAATAAACTCTTACCAGTATTTACAAAAGAATTGGTAAAACAGAAGTAGTCCATAGCATTAAGAGATAAGAGATGGTACAGAAATTGTTCTCTTTCATCCTCACACCGTAAAAAGGCATAACGTTTGTACAAGCTGCGTAACAGATAGCTGTCTGACAGAAGCTCCTTCAAGTGTGTTGACAGCATCTTCTTCTCAAGAGAAAGCCGTACCCAGGCTCTGGCATAACCAACATCTGTCTTTATTGCATTCATTTCCTGTACTTTCCTGTGAAAAAGAATGACACATCACTTATTTTTCCTTACTACATGTATTATGTATTGAAAAACACAAACATGTCTTCCATCTAAGCCCTTCTATTGCTGTTTTTGTTTATTAATTCATTCATTCACATCCATCAGCATATCCGAATAACTGATGTATCTATAAAAAACATACCATATTCAACCTAATTTGTGCGCTTAGGTTTTTCAAAATACATGTACTGGGAAAATTTGTGGTGGAATATGTACCTACCTATACTAAGGGTACACTTAAAAAAAAAAAAAAAGATCAGCGAAGGTCTTATCAAATGATGCTGATGCCATGTATCTGTGAGTGTGTGTGTGTGTGTTTTTTTTTCTAATTTTCTTTATAAAAACATATATTGTGGGTACTCATTTGAATTGCATCGATGCAATTCAAATGGGTACCCACAACATATGCCTTTATAAAGAAGTAGACAAAAAAAAATACATTGGCTGTAAACTGAAGAGTACAGAATTCCTTGCCTGTGCACTTACAGGGGCATGTGCAGTAATTAGGTGGAATATGGTATTTCTTCACAAACACATTGTAAGTACTCGCAGGAATGACCATTGTAAGGCAATTCTTATCAGCACCAAAACATATTCTTGTGCAAGAATATGAAACAATATACCTTTATTTTTATTTAACCCTGGTCCTGCTGAACCCAGATATACCCTGCCTTTACAAAAAGTGTAGATCCAGATCAGTTGGCTTCTTCAGAAGCCAACTGATCTGGATCTGCACTGTTTGTCATTAAATGTGTGAATTAGTATCAACAACCCGTATCAAGTCATCTGACAAAGTGGGCGTAGCATCTTAATTTATTCAGCATGGCAAGGGTTAAAACAGCTGGAATTCTGGCTATTTTTATACTTGCCGCCACCAACACTTCAAACTTGTGACTTTATCTCTCTTATCTTTTAAAACAGTAATATTTATATAAAGGAACCTCTTAACCTTTGTCATGCTGAATAAATCAAAATGACAAGCCCTCTTCTAATTTTCACCCAATCAGATTACATGATCCAGGTTGTTGATACAAATCAAATACTTAATGTCAAATAGTGCAGATCCAGAGCAGATGGCTTCAAAAGCCATCTGATCTGGATCTACACTGTTTGCAAAAGCAGGGCATATCCAGGTTCAGCAGGACCAGGGTTAATATGGTTCACTACAGGATGGTTTTGGATATAACCTGTTTAAAGATGGACCCCATTTATGGTCATTTTTCTATAAACTCTATTAATTTTTTTTCAAAAGAACACCTATGTTTAACTAATAAAATTTTTGCTTTGGATTCCAGTAATACCTGTTTTAAAGGGAAGGGCCAATAAACTAGTACTTGTAGTTTGGAAGAAAGGCATTCAGTAGCTTAGCATTTTACAACAAGTTTCATGAAAATTGACCAATCTATAAGAAAGTTATAAAGGTTTAAAAAAATGACGAGGCCAGAATGAGACTGTGAGTTTATGATGTCATAAACTCACAATCGTCATAAACTCACAATTAAGAATATCAAATAACAGCCATTCTGACGAAAGATAATTTCAGTGAATGGCCAATTTATATCCCTTTTATTGCATATAATGAAAATTTACTGTTTTTAAGAGAAAACTTATCCTTATGCTTGAAATTAGCGATTTTTTATTTCGTCACGTGACATGACAGACAAAATGGTGGCCTCCATAGAAAGCTATTGTGAAATGTACTAAAGGCCATATCTCCTAAACCACTCAACCGATTTACATAAAATTTGTGGCAAAATGTTTGCTTCTTTAACCCCTTTTTACTGAAGTGAAGTTAAAGTTTGTGGGCCCTTCCCTTTATAACAAGGCTAGTTCTTTGACTTAATGAAGATCTATTTATGCAGCTCTACAAAGATTTCCATTAAATTTCAATAAATTTACTGACAAGTTACCTCATATCATAGGCTAAGGACTGTGGCAAGGGTTTCAAGATGGGTAACTCTATATTTCCTCTACTTCCTGTCCGACGATGACCTTTCTTTATTGTCTTCTCTGCTTCATTTATTGCTGTTGTTGACAGGTCTAAATGTAAACATAAATAATACAATAAGAGTATAAATGCTTCTGCTCAAAATTAACCCTTGTCATGCTGAATAAATTAAGATGCCAAACCCTCTTCTAATTTTCAGCCAATCGGATTACGTGACCAGGTTGTTGATACAAATTCACATACTTAACAACAAATGGTGCAGATCCAGATCAGTTGGCTTCTTCAGAAGCCAACTGATCTGGATCTACACTGTTTGCAAAGGAAGGGTATATCCGGGTTCAGCAGGACCAGGGATAAACATGCAAGAGCTGACTAAGATCAAACTGCTCCAAAGCGAAGTTTGATCCTTTAAGAGCAGTTTGATCTGACTCTACATAGTTTGCTTAAGCTTGTCTATACTATTTGCTTGCTCTTAACTATTGAATATTTCAGGTAAATATGGTAGTATTTTATGCTTTAAATTGTAGAAAAATTCTTCAGTAGGACATGTAGTCTCTAACTAAAGATCTTTGCTATCTTTTCATCATTCAGATGTCCCAAAATGACTGAAGTACTACTCAAGGAATGCATTACCACCACTATCTACCAGTTTCTGCACCAAAGATGCATTCACTCATGATAAAGACTAGTCAAAAAGCTTAACCTTTGATTTGCTGAACACTGAAATGCCCTACCTTTGCAAACAGTGTAGATCCAGATTCTGAAGAAGCCAAATGATCTGGATCTGCACTGTTTGTCATTCAGTACCGGTATGTGAATGTATATCAGCCAGCTGGATTAAGTAATCTCATTGGTTAAAAATTAGGAAAGGGCTTGATATCTTAATTTATTCAGCAAGACAAGGGTTAAATATGCAGAAACAAAACAAAACTTCAAAATTATACAGTAAATGGATACAGTTCTGTGTGAAATAACTGACAAAGATGCATTTGCCTCCATTCTTATGGATTTCTGTTCTTCCAATGAAAAATCTTTCCTTAAAGAGTAGCACCACATTTTTGAATGGTTTCAAATACTAAAGATGCCGTTCCCCATCTGCAAAAGTTGTCCCCCTTTGCCAAATGCCAGCAAATTATTTCATGTGTATCCATTCAGCTTAAATTTTTTTCATCTGTTCAGAAAAAATATTATTGCATAAAAAGCAGTGTCGCATGTTATTAACAGCCGTGCATTAACCGCCAAAAAGCAGTGTATTAACAAGGCAATTCACATGCTGTTAATGCATGGCTCAGGCTGTTAATGCACGGCTACGGAACTTTCGATATGCTCGTACCGGGGTCACAGAATTGCTGCCGTCATGAGATGTGTATTGCCCTGCCCCAGAACGAGCATAGTCCGTGGAAATAGCATTCGCGCAACATCGGTGAAAAGGCGAAACAAAATAGTGCAAGAAATAACGCGAAATGTAGCAAATATTTTCAGTTTTTATGCAATAATAGAGATCGAACATGGTTTTTCAATGCATTAACATTCGCCAGGTCCCTTGGGAGGTGTTGAAAACCGCGGCCTTCGGCCTCGGTTTTCAACACCTCCCACGGGACCTGGCGAATGTTAATGCATGAAAAAACATGTTTGATCCCTATAATGGGAACTCTTAGTGAGGCAACCCCAGTGAGTATCCTGGAGAAATAAGCAAAAAAATATTTTGGGCATCTCTTTTATCTCAAGCTATATACATATACTTGTATACACCAACTAAAGATTTAAAAGCAGAAATCAATTGTTTGTGTTGAGGTTTTACTGCCCAGTCAACCCACTGCGGTCATGTCAAGTGCGGTCAGTTTACCTAACCACACTTTTACAGGGCGGGCTTAGTCCTCTACATGGTTAGCCAGTAATGCGCACATTCTTTCACCAGAAAAAAAGCAGCAATCAAGTCAACTGACTCATATACCTTAATTATCCTAAGTTTTGGGACTAGTCTGGGCAAAGAGTGTAAACCCAGATCAGACCAGCTGAACATAGCAGGTTCTACACTGTTTACCATTATTCTGCAATTTTAAGACACATCAACAGGTAGTAAAATACTTGTTCAAAATTTAGGACAAGTGTGGGAAGGAGGTGTCCCAATATTTAAGGTAAATAGAGTAATGTCAAATTAATATGGAGTTGTGCCATTTTTTAAAAGGGAGACAACTCCTGAGGCTTCCAATTTGCTATGCTGTACACCTACAGAGTAATGTCAAATTAATCTGGTGGATTTCTGCCATTTTTGTACAAGGGAGACAACTCTTGAGGCTTCCTATTTGCTATCCTGTACACCAAATTCTTTCCGAAAAAGGTCTACTCTAACAGGAAAGAATTTGCTCCCTTGGGAGCAAATTCTTTCCTGTTAGAGTAGACACCTTTTCGGAAGAGATGTAAAACAATTTTGACAGTCTCCCCTGAAAGGGTATCCATTCCACTTAACCCTTAAACTGCCAGTCACAACAACTGTCGTCTGCTTTGTCATCTGCTTTTGATTTTAAAAGTGTTCCTCTAGGAGCAGTCTGATCAGGGTACATACTGTTTGCCTGTGTGCAAAAATAGGTTGGAAAAGTTTGCAAGAATATTCAGCAGACGGCATGAACAGACAACATTTTCAGATGCAGGTTTTCTTGGCACTTTAAGAGTTAAACGTTTACAGTCAATAGCTGAAACAAAGGGCAATTATAAAGCCTTGCAAAACAACTTTATGTTAAAGCCTGCAAATCAAAGTTACGAAATGAAACAAGTGAAAGTCTAAGAACTAGCAAGAATGATGAATAAATCCAAAATTACTGTCACTGTAGGGTTGCCAATTTTTTACTGCAACAGCAAACTAACAAAATAAAAGCTAAGGGACTTAATATCACTGTCAACTTTTCCTTTACATAGTTTATTTTTAAAAAAAAACTGCCTGATTCAGTGGCTAGAAATGAATGAATAGCAGGACATTGCTCGAGATAAGATGCATTTATCAACCAAAAAACTATAGATATTTTTTTCTTATTTCTCGAAGAAAACTTAAGTTGTGGGTATTAACTGAGGTGCTTCTAATGAGCACCCACAACATATATTTTTGGGGAGAGCTAATTTCTGGATAACCTGCTAATCTGCAATGTTAGGAATAAGATGAAGCTAACTGCAAACAATTAATGCACAAAATTATCCAAATGAAAGCAGAAACACAGCTCAGATACAGTAGTTTTATACATATGATATGGTGTTGATTTATGAGACTGGAAGATTAAATTTAAGCCAAGTCACAAGAAAACTTGCATTATGCTTCAGAGTTAGTTATTTTAATCATCTGAACAAATGGGTTCAGATGAATAGCAAAAGCCCAAACCAATCACCCCAATTTATCTGGTCAGGTTCTTTGGTAACTCCACAAATAAACACAAACTTATGAATTTAGCTCTATCTAAACAGACTATGTCCAAAGAAAAATTGCCTTATGCAAAATATACACTCTCAGATCAACCCGAAGATCAGTTGTCAGATGAATCTACACATTTACTTCACTCAGTATGGCCAGTTATGGTTCACTTGCATACAAAGTTTGAAGCTCTTAGCTTTTATAGTTGCTGGGAAATTTTTTAACATAAGAAAAGCATTTTAGACACTGCATGTTACCCCACCATTACAGGCAACATGTACCCTTTCTCAAGATATAAAGCAAAATCACAATTCTGATGTCAGTCTAGAGCCATAACTCCTTTGAAAAGTAAAAATACTGGTTCATTTTCTGGATCAACTAAGTTCTAGTCAATATGAATGTGTACACAAAATTTGATAACATCCATCAATTCATTCTCAAGATATTTAAAAGCAAAAACTAAATTTAATGACAATCAGGAGCCATAACACTGGAGAAAAAACTAATAAAACTGGCCGATTTTCAGTCCCCACCTAGATCTAGTCAATATTGATGTGTATATAAAATTTTATCAAAATCCATTCTTCTAAAGTTAGTGAACAGAAATTGATTTTGATGTCAACCAAGGGCCAAAATTTCCCGAATTACAATCCTAAATTACTTCTCCGCCTATATCAATGTTTATGCAAAGTTTCAAGAAAAATCTTAAAAACTATATAAGCCAGCACAAGACAAAGCCTACAAAATGGCAAAGCCGGCCTCGGTGGCTCAGTTGGATGTGCCGTCCGACTGGAGACCAGGAGTCGCGGGTTCAACCCCCGCCGAGGTCGGCAACATTCTTTCGTGGAGATTGATCATGAAATATTTTCTATGGTCATTCTCTCCCTTCCGCTGATTCAAGAAGGGCAGTTGTCAGTTTCTGGCGAAAGAATGTGCACAATACTGGTTAACCGCTTAGAGGACTAATCCTGCCCAGTAAACGTGTGGTTAGGTAAACTGACCGTGCTCGACATGACCCCATTGGGTTGACTGGGCCGTAAAACCTCAACACAAAAACAAAACAAAACGGCATGTGTGCCCAGTGAAGACTCAGATCAGCCTGGGCATCTGGCTGATCTGAGACCTTGCTGGTGCACATGCCATTTTGTTGGTTTTGTCGTGCGCTGGCTCATTATGTAAACCAGTATATCCCGGCCTCTTTTTCAAATCGGGTACAATGAAGGACCTGAACAAGCTACTGGTACATGCATGAACAGGTTGGCCTTGACTAGCACTGTATGTATACTGCATAATGCGGGTTCCTTCTTGATCATAATGCCTTAGATGGCTGTATAAATTATCATATGGGATTGTATTAAGAATGCAGATAATCATGCTAAACTACGTTATACATAAAGACAGAATTCTGTAGTAAAGTATAAATAAATTCTGAGAATAAAGAATCTTTTGAAAGCAATGAACACATTAACCTTTACAACTCTCTGGGTGAGTTCTGAAGATGAAAAATTGCATAACATTTTTCTTATTATTTCCAGGAAATCGGCTTTGACATTTCATGCGAATTATCTCCTTGGGGGACAATTTGTATGAAGTGTCAAAACCTTTTTTCTAGGAAAAATAAGAAAACAAAAAATCTAATTATCATCTGATGATTTTTTTTTTACCCAGTATGCTAAGTGCTAAAAAAAAAAAGCAAACTTAGAGGTTTTATTCATAACAGTATGTTCATGGACTATTGGCAAACAGTTCTGTGGTTAAGAAAATTCCAACCTAAAACAGAAAGGTTTAACCACTTCCTTCATCACAATTTCTACCTCTTCTTTATGATTCAGTAGCAACTTAAACAACATTAAAATTAAAAGCAAACAGTCGTAAACATTTTTAAAACACAAAAACATATCATAAATTCAGGCAAACTCAATTTGTGCAAACAAAACAGTAACCATGGACAATCAGCCTTCACCCTTAAAGCGCCAAGCAAAATTGTAGCAGACAACATTCTAAAAAATTCTTGTTTTATTTTCAGAGAAAACAAGTCTTGACATTTCATGTGAATCATCTGCATAGCAGATGATTCACATGAAATGTCAAGATTTGTTTTCTCTGAAAAAAAAAAAAAATTGTTGTCTGCTGCAGTTGGGATGGCGCTTTAAGGGTTAACAAAATGGGGGAAACAGTGACTTATGGGCAATGAAGCAAATTTTTGTCAGAAACAAATATTTCAGTACATGTGAACTCTGTATAGAAACAATAAAGGAGCTGATGCACTGCCAAACCAACAAGAGCTGTCGTAGGACAGCGAGCTCGCCTGCTGGGTACATTTTATATTGTATTGATTGATTGTGTTGGGGTTTAACGACACGTCAACCCTTGTGGGTCATTTTGTGTCGTCTCCCAGAGAAAGGGAGAAAAGAGATAGAAGAGATAGTAGAGGAGATGAAAGAGACGATTAGGGAAGAAATAGGAACAGGAATGAAAGTGAAGAAACAGAAGAAATAAAAACATTCCCCCTCTACCCTTACCTGCTACAAGGATAGCAGGCCTTGCCCAACTGTAAGCCAATTTCAGTTGGACGCCCCAGTGACGTAAGATACACAACACCATTGCCACTCCCGACCACCCCCCATTTTATATTGTAACATTTTTATCATTAAGCCATATAATATAGGTCACACTGACCTAGATGTATTTGTATGTAAATCATTTTGTCACATAGATATAATAATCCAGGTATGACAATTCTCCATGAAATAGTAATAAAAATAAAAGGCAAAATCACTGAAGCATGAAATATAGGTCACAATGACCTAGATATAGTAAACGGTCATTCATTGGGTCACATGGAACTAATATCTCAGGTGTGACATTTATCCAACAAATAGTATTCAAGATATAAGGCAAAATCACTGAACCATGAAATATAGGTCACACCAACAGAGATATATTTTGACCTCAATAATCGGGTCACAAGGAACTAATATCCCAGGTGTGACATTTATCCAACAAATAGTATTCAAGATATAAGGCAAAATCACTGAACCATGAAATATATGTCACAATGACCTAGATATAGTAAGTGGTCATTCATTGGGTCACATGCAAGTAATATCCCAGGTGTGACATTTATCCAACAAATAGTATTCAAGATATAAGGCAAAATCACTGAACCATGAAATATAGGTCACACCAACAGAGATATATTTTGACGTCAATAATCAGGTCACAAGGAACTAATATCCCAGGTGTGACATTTATCCAACAAATAGTATTCAAGATATAAGGCAAAATCACTGAACCATGAAATATAGGTCACACCAACAGAGATATATTTTGACGTCAATAATCAGGTCACAAGGAACTAATATCCCAGGTGTGACATTTATCCAACAAATAGTATTCAAGATATAAGGCAAAATCACTGAACCATAAAATATAGGTCACAATGACCTAGATATAGTAAGTGGTCATTCATTGGGTCACATGGAAGTAATATCCCAGGTGTGACATTTATCCAACAAATAGTATTCAAGATATAAGGCAAAATCACTGAACCATGAAATATAGGTCACACCAACAGAGATATATTTTGACATCAATAATCGGGTCACAAGGAACTAATATCCCAGGTGTGACATTTATCCAACAAATAGTATTCAAGATATAAGGCAAAATCACTGAACCATGAAATATAGGTCACAATGACCTAGATATAGTAAGTGGTCATTCATTGGGTCACATGGAAGTAATATCCCAGGTGTGACATTTATCCAACAAATAGTATTCAAGATATAAGGCAAAATCACTGAACCATGAAATATAGGTCACACCAACAGAGATATATTTTGACATCAATAATCGGGTCACAAGGAACTAATATCCCAGGTGTGACATTTATCCAACAAATAGTATTCAAGATATAAGGCAAAATCACTGAACCATGAAATATAGGTCACACCAACAGCGATATATTTTGACGTCAATAATCGGGTCACAAGGAACTAATGTCCCAGGTGTGACATTTATCCAACAAATAGTATTCAAGATATAAGGCAAAATCACTGAACCATGAAATATAGGTCACAATGACCTAGATATAGTAAGTGGTCATTCATTGGGTCACATGGAACTAATATCCCAGGTGTGACATTTATCCAACAAATAGTATTCAAGATATAAGGCAAAAGCACTGAACCATGAAATATAGGTCACACCAACAGAGATATATTTTGACCTCAATAATCGGGTCACAAGGAACTAATATCCCAGGTGTGACATTTATCCAACAAATAGTATTCAAGATATAAGGCAAAATCACTGAACCATGAAATATAGGTCACAATGACCTAGATATAGTAAGTGGTCATTCATTGGGTCACATGGAAGTAATATCCCAGGTGTGACATTTATCCAACAAATAGTATTCAAGATATAAGGCAAAATCACTGGACCGTGAAATCTAGGTGACCTGGACCCTAAAATGTAGGTCACCATGACCTTCACTCTCTTACACTTAAACCGATGTCACATAGTTAGCTGATGTATAACCAGTTGTGTCTATAACCTGTAGGCATATAAGATTTTACAAATGTGTCCTAGATTTTGACCCCTAGCCCCACTCCAAGGCCCACCCTGAGGTATGAACCGAGGGGTAGGTTCTTTTGGAATCTCAGAAGACTCCTCCAGGTACCCAAATTCTAAATATGAATGCTCTATGAGGAGTGAAAGTCAAGATATAAGAATTTGAAAAACTTTAACACAGTATTACAAAGGTGTCCTAGATTCTGACCCCTAGCCCCACCCACGGGCTTGAACCCAGGGGTTTATTCTCTTGGAATCTCAGAAGACCCTCCAAAGTATCTAAGTTCCAAATTTGATGCCTCTGTGAGGAGTGACTGTTGAGATATAAGCATTTGAAAAACTTTAACGCAGTGTGACGGGAACGGGAACGCAAACGCAAATGCAAACGCAAACGTAAACGCAAACGTGGACGACCGGGGTGACTACAATAGCTCTCCTTGTACTTCGTACAGGCGAGCTAAAAATGAACAAAGAGTAGACTCAGATCAGCTTGCACAAATGCAAAGTCCATCAGTCATCACATTAATACAGCTATGTAAAATGTATATGAGCCAGCACATGACAAAACTTATAATAAAACCTGTGTCACCAGCAAAGTTTGTTTGTGTTGAGGTTTTACGGCCCAGTCAACCCAATGGGGTCATGTCAAGCGCGGTCAGTTTACCTTACCACACGTTTACTGGGCAGGCTTAGTCCTCTAAGCGGTTAACCAGTATTGTGCACATTCTTTCGCCAGAAACTGACAACTGCCCTTCTTGAATCAGCGGAAGGGAGAGAATGTTGCCGACCTCGGCGGGGGTTGAACCCGCGACCTCCTGGTCTCCAGTCGGACGGCGCATCCAACGGAGCCACAGAGGCCGGCCGTCACCAGCAAAGACTTAGATCAGCCAGTATATCCATCCAGAAGGGCAAAGGTTCCCCTTTGTCTCCCTTTGGATAGCCTGGTGGCTGTAGGAGGCACATGCAATCAGACTGCACAGATGCACAGGTAATCTGAGTCTTCACTGGTGACACAAGTCTTATTGTAGCTTTTGTTGTCTGCTGGCTCGTATTTCTAATTTAGCTATTGATATAGTGCTTTTATAGTGCTTTTAACAACCAGGGCCCAGTTGTTCAAAGCGTCGTTAGCTTAACGAGCTCGTTAAGGGTCATTTCGTTAAGTGTTTTAGCGGATTCAATATACAATATTCTGATATTTTTTGCTGAAAAAATGTGAGTAGCTTTTGCAGCTTTTGCACTGCAAAAGCTACTCACATTTTTTCAGCAGAAAATTTCAGCATATCTGCATATCATTCGATGTAAATTTTAACGAATCGTTAACTAACGACGTCGTTAGCTTTGAACAACTGGGCCCAGAAAGTACTGGTATTTCAAGAGTGACATTAATTGTAAAATTGGAAGTAGGACATTCAAAACTTGCTTTTGCTTTTAATACTGTAAAAACGTGGATACAGAGGAATTTTTAAGGTGGAACATTTGGTGATAATTCCAGGATAATTTTTCTTATTTCTCCATAAAAACCTATGTTGTGGGTACTCATTAAAGTGCCTAGCTGAGGCACTTCTATTGAGTATCCACAACATGTTTTTATGGAGAACTGAAGAAAATTATCCCATAATTACCTACAAATATTCCTGTTTAACAATTCCTCTGTGGATAGTAAAATATAATGCAGTATAATTTAACTGTCTGTGTAGAAGCCATGCTTTATAGTTAGATCTCCTGATTTATTTCTCATAACAGGAATATGAATGACTTTAGTACTGTTTTGGTTGATTTTCAAATTTAAGTATTTGGCACAGAGAACATCCTGTGGATAACTGAATCAGTGGAGATTCTTATCAGACCGCACAGATGAACAAGCTGATAGGAAGATTTGTTATCTGCATATGCAATAATAACCTTTTTCTCATAAGGACTGAAATATTCAGTCACAAGTGAGTAGTTTTATGTCCACAAGTCACTATATTGGGTTGTTGTTTGTTTAACTCAAACATGACCAATAAAATGTGAAAAGAAAAAAAAAATATAAAAATGTTAGGCCCTATTTTGAGAGAGCTGTCAGACAAATATTTGAAAACCCTCTCAGCTGATATTTTATTTCAGCATAAACTGTCAATAAGAATGATTATAATAGGTCATGGATGCGTTCACAAAAACCAACTTACAGCATGCATGTTAAATAAGGTAACTAATAAAACATACGTTGAGTATATCTCTTACGAAGAATGCACCATGCCAGGGCTAGTGAAAGGAGAAATATACAATGTATTATTAGTAATTAAATGGTCATGTTAGTAACAAGATAGTGCTAAAGTTAAGGTTCCAGATAAGGTACTTTTATTCAACCAAAAAGGATTGGATTTTTTCTTATTTCTCCACAAAAAATATGCAGTGATACCAATTAGAAGTGCCTCACTGAGACAATTCTAATGAGTACCCACAACATATGTTTTCATGGAGTAATGAGAAAAATATTTTTTCTCCATGAAAAGATATGTTGTGGATACCCTTTAGAAGTGCCTCAGTGGGACACTTCTAATGAGTACATGTACTCGCAATATACATTTTTGTGGAGAAACAAGAAAAATATCTGTATGGGTACTTGATCATCCTATCTAGAACCTTGAATAGTTTCTATCTTAAATCAGTAAACCAAATAGGCAAGCATTCAGATGAATGACTGAACAATATACATTATGAGTGTCAGCTAGGCAATGCAAATGAAATTTAGAAATATAGTGAACCTTGTCTTAACCTTTAGCACTGAATGGGCAAATCCAGCAGAGAACAAATAAGATATTTTCCCATGAAATATTTCATATGAACAGTCTCGTATCTCAGAACTCTACTGGCATACGATTGAACCTCTTAAGTAAACAGCATAGACCCTGATAAGGCTATGCCTAAGTCTGATCAAGGTTTACTTTGCTTGCCACTCAGCCAGTTACTTTGTGACCCATAAACTTATAGACAAATCAACATGGTGTAAACTTTTAGATGAACTACAGTAGTGTGAGCTATGTCCCAATATTTACTTATATTTTAGTTAAATTTTACCCAGCATGCTAAGCATTAAGAAACCAAGAGAATTCAGACAAACAGTTCTCTTATTTATCTCTTTAAAATTATATATAGTGCTATTTCATTAAAATTGCTGAGACAATTCTAATGACATCTTGGGAATTTATTCTCACCTACCACTGCCTACAAGAAACAGCTATTTGCAAATTTTCACAATACCGGCTGTGTCCTATATGGATACTCATTCAAGATAAGCTCCATGGGCAATTATTCCTGAGATTTTTAATGACATTCACAATGTCTTACTTATCTGGGCCCAGTTGTTCAAAGTGTCGTTAGCTTAATGAGCTCCTTAAGGCTCATTTCGTTAACTGTTTTAGCGGATTCAATACATAATATTCTGATTTCTTTTGCTGAAAAAATGTGAGTAGCTTTTGCACTGCAAAAGCTACTCACATTTTTTCAGCAAAAAATTTCAGCTTATTTGTGCATCACTCGATGCAAATTTTAATGAATTGTTAACTAACAAGGTCGTTAGCTTTGAACAACTGGGCCCTGGTGTGTATGGTAACCAATCCAATTTAAAATGTTTTCTTTCCCATTCTGGTAGGTGAGAAAAATAATTATCATTGATGTTCAGAGGAGACAGAGAATTTCCAGCCTTTAGAACTACTGTCCAAGTGGAAAAAACTTGGCAAGCTGGTTACCCAAACAGAATGGGATTTATTTATCTCCATCAAGCACCTATGACTGATTCCCTTTATCTCTTAAAAAATCATCTGAAGCCTTGCCAGTTCTACAGGTTAGACTACAGTACCATAAATATCCTCAATATCTGGAAGCTCTAAGAAGACTAATTACACTTGGTAGATTTACTGCCAATTTTCCAACGGAGACAACTTTTGTGACTTCTAAAAAGGGATCTAGTCTCTAAAAAAGAGAATTTGTTCCCAAAGGGAGCAAACTATTTCCTTTTAAGATAGAAACCCTTGTCAGATAAAAGGCAAAAACTTTTTGATACAGTCACTTTTAACTCTTTGCCAAACTTATACAAACTTTTGAATAAATCTCTAGATCAGTTTTTCTTGTTTTTTTTTTTTTGTTTTTTTTTCATCAAAGTAAATATTATTTTTTTATTTCTTCATGAAAGCATTTGCTATGAGTATGGTGTAAGAAATGTCTCAAAGGGTTTTTAATGAGTACCCAAAACACATGTTTTGTGCAGAAAAGAATATAATACCGTATTCAACCTAATTACTGCACCGTGCGCTAAAGTTTTTCAAACATACATGTGGCAAAATATGTACCTGCCTGTGTTAAGGGTACTTTTTGAACAAAAATCAGCAAAGGACTAATTAAATGATGTCAATGCAATGTTTTGGGTTTTTATGGCGTTTTTTCCTGATTTTCTTTATAAAAAAAGCATATGTTGTGGGTACTCATTTGAACTGTATCGACAAGTCGATGCAATTCAAATGTGTACCCACAACATATGCCTTTATAAAGAAGTAGACAAAAAGTACACTGGCTGTAATCTGCATGAAGACTATGGAATTGCTTGACTGTACGCTTGTAAGAGCCTGTGCAGTAATTAGGTTGATTATGGTATTTACCTGAATACCCATCTTATCTTGAGTTATGGAATTCATTTTACTTCCTGATGACGTATCCAAAATGTGTTGCCTGAATGGCAGACAGTGCAGACCTTGATTAAACTTCTCCTTTATCTGGATCTACATTGTTTGCTCAGGCATGTCTGTCCAAATATTTAAGGTAAATACAGTGAATGGTTAGTTCCAAAGATGCAGGTATAAACAACATCGGGCTGCACTGTCAGTGTGAAAAGAAGGACTACAACTCTGGTTTTAGGTGGTTTCATGTTGCCTCTTTACAAGCCGCAGGTATGATTTCTCCTGAGACTTAATCTCCTTCAAAACACAAAAACATTTTACTGAGATCTCAGTCAAATTTTAAAACACCATTCAGTGGTGTTCATATCAGCCTGTTCAGAGCATAACTGCTGATAAAAGCGTTCAGAAGACAGTTGTGATACTTCCACATTTTCAAACATACATGTAGCTATGTAGTAGTGATAGGTATATGATACACTTGTTCAGCTTTGCAGTACAAGATTGCAGTACATGGTGGCTTTTACAGCAACACAATAAGAGTGTTGGCCTGTCATGCAAGTGGCCGGGTTCAATCTCCAGCTAGGGAAATGGTAATTAGCAGTTTTTCATCTGTAGCATTGAATGACAGAATTTTAGATATTTATATTTTGGCTTTTTGTGAGTAATACATTTAACACAATAATGTTGAACTACAGAAGTATAGAAATATATGTATTAGAATATATAGGCAATTATAAAGTGGCAACATATTTACAACTAGATTATTATGACATAGCTCTTGATAAGACACCTTTTTCAGCCAAAAAGTATATATTTTTTTCTTATTTCTGGACAAAAACATATGTTGTGGGTACTCATTAGAAGTGCCTCCATGAGGCACTTCTAATGAGCACCCATAACATATGATTTTGTCCAGAAATAAGAAAACTATTTACCTGCTTACCACTCTTATCTAGACCTATATGTTATTGTAGTTAATATTTGATTACTGAGCCACAATCAAAAGGAGAATAGGTTTTTCCTTGGTAACCAACAAAGACTACATTCTTGTTCACCTAGGCAGTCTGATCAGTGTCTGTTTTGTTCATTACCCAGTTAAGACTTGCAGACATTTAAGTAAATAATGAATTATTACAATTTCAATAAGCATAAAGATCTTTTATCATTTCCAGTTCAAAGATTTACATTTACACAGCTAAAGATAAATATTTTTCTTATTTCTCTATGAAAACATAATATGGTGTGAGTACTCATTAGAAGCACCTCATGGAGATACTTCTAGTTAGTGCATAACAAGCTTTCAGGGAGAAATAAGAAAAATATCAAAACACTCAAAAATGAGTCCAAAAACAGGTCTTTTCTGGATTTTTCTGGTCCCTTAAGCAAGTCTCAACTATCTCCCTCTGTTTTGGCCCAGTATTTTTGCACCTACAAGTACCAGAACCTCAGACTATTTTCTAACTTACTACAGATGGTAGCATAGATATCTACTAAGGAGTCAAATCCTTTGCTGCCCCTCTTCTCAAGTCTACCGAGAGCTGGTAATATCAGTGGAAAAAATTATATACACTTATAAAAAACAAATACTGAAATAAACCCTAAGTATTAGGACAGATAGGCCTTTGCAAACGGTGTAGACCCAGATCAGACACCGCAGAATGCGGTGTCTGATCAGGGTCTACACTGTTTACCATATATACAGTAATATTTTAGACACATCAACAGGTAGTAGAATGGGCTATTTCAAATTTTAGGACAAGTATGGTAAATAAATGATATGTTCCAATACTTAGGGTTATTACGGTATGTTACTATTTACTATACTAACCCTAATTATTGGGACAGATAGGCTGCAGCAAACAGTGTAGGCCACGATCAGATGCCACAGGTTGTAGTTTTTGATCAGTGTCTACACTTTGCACTCATCCAGTTGTGTTAACAGATAATAAACTGGGCATGTTCACATTTAAGGAAAAGAATGGTATGGATTTAGGTGTCTCAATATTTAGAGTAAATACAATAATATTCACCCATTGTAGACTGAATGAACTCCCCCACAGTGTATATTGGAAGATTCTAATTTCAATTTTAGGTATGTCAGGCTATGTGATTTAGATATTCCCAGAGAAAAATGGTTGACCTATTTGCAAACCATGCAGACCCTGATTCTAATGCACGACTTCTGATTGGATAACGTCAAAAATTTGCGACGGTATATTCTGCGATATACTGTCGCAAATCCGACATCATCATGTAACGTCGCTTCTCATTGGCTGGCATTTGGTTTTACGCAGCTCACAGCACTTGTCGTTTTGTGCAAACAGTACATTTTTTCAATAGAAAAAATGAATAAATGCATTAGAATGGGGATAACTGCATCAAATTTGTCATTTGGGGAGGTAAATCGGCGGTTTTACGGTCGCAAATTACATTTTACGGCGATGCTTCAAACGAAATTTCCAACTGTAAAACCGCCGATTTACCTCCCCAAATGCCAAATTTGAAAGCAGTTATCCCCTAATTAGATGCAGCATTTTGTGGCATCTGATCTGGGTCTGCACTGTTTGCCAATTACCCTTTTAGGGGTCTCCAGACTACAATGGGTTAAAAACTGCTGGATGAGTGGCAAACAATGTAGACGCTGTGTTCTGCTTTTTATGATTTGTTTGCTCATGCCTGTCTGTCCAAAATACTTGGGTTATTACAGTATAATAGTATATCTAGTATTGTACAGTTAGAGGCTTCACTTAATATTGTGTAACATGGTACAGAAAATACTGGTGTTCTGTAATGATTGGAACGGTGAATGATGCATGCCCAAAATATATGACTTTGGTAAATATCTGATATCTGTCATCTCAGATACAATTATTTAAATTAAGAGGAAATTTTAGAAATGGCAGAGTTCCATTGACGTCTATGTTGACGTCGCTCAAAAACTGCCCAAAATCTCTTATACAAAATTTACTTCTTTGTCTCTCAAGTTTGCACAGAAAAAATCTTATGAGAATCACAATGTATATTACATAAATCATCAAGCTTTCAAATGATGTGAACATTATAAAGATATAAACAATTATTTTTATTATTATTGTTTTTGTAAACATGAAAATGCATTGAACTCTATGGGATTTTTGACGCTGTGGAATTACTTTTGATCCCTGACTGTATGTACCGCAAGGACTGGGTGACACTAATATGAGCAAACAGTGTAGGCATAAATCAGAAACAACAAAATACTGCATCTGATAAGGATCTATCCTGTTTGCCACACATCCAGAAGCTTTTAGACATAACAAGAGTGGACTAGTTCATATTTTATGACAAGTATGGTAAGGAGTTGAGGTGTCTGGATATTTATGGTAAATAAGGTAATATTTAAATTCACGTAACCAGTACAGGGCGATATCAGTCGGAGTTTCCAAGCCCGCTTACCAGGGCCCGGTTGTTCAAAGCTAACAATGTCGTTAGTTAACGATTCATTAAAATTTACATCGAGTGATACGCAAATATGCTGAAATTTTTTGCTGAAAAAATGTGAGTAGCTTTTGCAGTGCAAAAGCTACTCACATTTTTTCAGCAAAAAATATCAGAATATTGTATATTGAATCTGCTAAAACAGTTAACGAAATGACACTTAACAAGCTCGTTAAGCTAACGACGCTTTGAACAACTGGGCCCAGAATGCAACAAAGCTCCAGATAAGACAAAAGTATCGAGAAACCATATTTACCCTAAGTATTTGGACATCTCAACTCATCACCATACTGGTTCTAAAATTTGAACAAACACAACTTACTACCCTATGTTGTGTCTACAAATTATTGGATGAGTGGCAAACAGTGTAGACCCTGATGAGATCTCATCAGGATCTACACTGTTTGCTCAGGACTGTCTGTCCGAATACATACAGGCAATACAGTATTTCTTATTTCTCCACAAAAGCATATGTTGTGGGTTTTCATTAGAATTCACTGAGGGGTTTCAACGAATACCCACATTTTTGTGAAGAAACTAAGCAAATATTTATATAGACACTCCTCTTATCTGCAGCTACGATTAAAGTCTGCACTGCTTGCCCATAAGGATCTATCAAGTCCTAAAACCTCTCTAAAAGTGAAAAGCAAAGAATCTGATCAGAATTTGTGGATAAATTTTCAATCTTATCTATTTCTACAGTCTGCTAAGGCTGCAATACTAGACACTTCTTTAACTGTCAGCCCTCCAAGATTCAGCAGACAACAAATTGATATTTTTCTCATTTTTCCAAGAAAATATAGTTCGACATTTCATGCAAATTGCATAAAATGACAATCTGCATGAAATGTCAAAGATATTTAAAAATTTTGTCTCTTTCACTCTTTCACCTAGACCTATGAATGTCTGCTGAAATTTTACCCAGAATGCAAATCATGAATTTGCTATGAATCTTATAGCAAGAAGAACACTGAAGATTCATGTGTAATTTATATTACCTAAATATTCTGAAGTTATAACTGAGACAAAAATGCAGACGCCATAGCTTTTGATAAGATACTTTTTTTCAGTCCAAAAGTATTGATATTTTGCTTATTTCTCCACAAAAACATACCCACTACATGTGTTTTTGTGAAGATATAAGAAAACTATTTACCTGATATCCACTCTTATCTAGACCTATGAGCGACCCAGATCAAACAGCTCCATTACTGCAATCAAAGAAGCAGTATAATCTGAGTCTACACTGTTTTCCATTTTCAGCACTTTTTAGACAGTTGGTCAATTGGATGTAAAGTTGGTATGTAGAATAAGAAATTAGTATCCAAATATTTAGAACAATTATAGTAACAATTTCCCAGAAATTAAACCTACTGTCATCAAAAAGGGCCATGATTTGCAAAATGAGACTACAGCTAAAGATAACAGTGGCATCCAGGTAAACATTTTCCTCATTTCTCCACAAAAAATATATAATTGACTCTCGTTATCTCGACTTCGCTTATCTCCAATAACCCCATTTACCTCGAAATAAAAATTTGGTCCCTGTTTAAATATGAAAATTCTAACAACAGGTAACAAAATATTGTGGAAAAGAGGAGAAATTTCTTTTTAGGAGAAATTTCTCCTCCTTTCCACAATATTTTCAAAATATATCTCTAATTTCAGGAGTCAAATTACATAATTATATGCGAAATCTATTTTTTTCTCAATTCTGCAAATCTGGTATGTGGAAGTACGGATATCTCGAAGTATTTCAGAAAGTCCCTTGGACTTTGAGATAACGAGAGTCAACTGTATGTTGTGAATACTCATCTGAAATGCCTCAGTAAAGCTGTTTGGATGAGTACAGTGTACCAACAAAATATGTTTTCATTGAGAAATAAGCAAAACATTAGTTTCTTTTTATGTGATAAAAAGCACTTTATTTAGAGCTATGAGAGGACTATATACAAATATTGAAGGCTCTGATACAACCCTGATCTCCATCTTTGTGCATATGTACTAAGGCCAATTTGCATGACACAGCCCAATTACAGCCGACTCTCATTATCTTGAAGTCCAAGGGACTCTCTGAAATACTTTAGAGATATCCGTACCTCGACATATCAGATTTGCAGAATTGAGGAAAAATAAATCGAACAACCACATTTCACAAATAAATAAGTAACTTGACTCCTGAAATTAGAGATATATTGAACATATTGTGGAAAAGAGGAGAAAGTGTTCCATAGGAGCACTTTCTCCTCTTTTCCACAATATCTATTAACTGTTGTTAGATTTCCATGTTAAAACAGGGATCAGATTCTCACTTCGTAATAAGCGGTTATTCAAGATATGCAGAGTTGAGATAACGGGAGTTGACTGTATATATATCTATATATAGGTAGAAAACAGGTTTTATTCACATAAGTGTTACTATGTTATAATATTTCATGAGACTGTTTGTGAAATTCAAACTCCCAAAAACATAAATGATATAAACCAATAAATTATGTTATGGGATTTTTTTCTGTGAAGAAGTTATCTGCTACATGACAAATTGTCAAATTAAAAAAAAAAGAAATCAATGGAAATCTCAGGTGTCTGATATTTAAACATGCAACAAATAAGTACGTAGTTCAGGAATTCTAAGAAAACAACATGGAAATAGCTTCATTAATAAGTCAAATGATGTCTTGTAACCCTAACATTCACAAAATCAATTTACAGAACAGAAATTGGGAATAAAACCTGTTTAACACTAAAGAAATGTTAACAAGATAAAAGCATACTGTATACATGTACTTTTACAGACATATACTTCTAGAAATTATATACAAATGTATTACAGAGAAAATTGGAAGATTCTAAAATATTTCAACAACCACCAAACTACCAGAGTAGTAATATCATACCAAAACTATCTAAAAACTGCAACAGGAAAAAATACTGTTTATCACATACAAATAGTCACAAAACATCTTTACATTCAAACCTCAATGGCTCAAACATCTTTGGGACCATGGAAATTTGTTTGAGATATGGGTAGTTCGAGCCACTGAGGGTGAATCATGGTGCCAGGTCTGGAAGCAAATAGCGATAATTTAGGGAAATCTTTTTTTATTTTCTATACAATAATTGTATGTTGAGTGTACTCATTAGAATTCTAATGAGTACAAATAACATACAATTTCATGATAAAACAAGAACATTTTCCTTAATATTTGTGTTTATGAGCTATCTTAAGAACTTCGTAGGGACTCAAAAAGAGTTCGAATTAGCCATGGTAAACAAGCCATCAGTGTTCGAGCTATTGAGGTTTGACTGTATATATTTAAACTGTACAGTAAATTTCAATTTAGGTTGTCAGAGGGCTTCTTAAGGAAGTGTATTTGCTGATAATTCTGGGATAATTTTCTCCAGTTCTCCATAAAACCATATGTTGTGGGTGCTCATTAAAAGCACCTCATCAAGACACATCTAATGAGTATCCACAACATTTTCTTATGGAGAAATAAGAAATCCTAGAATTATCATCAAATACTCGGACCATAGCAACAGATAAGGCGCTTTTTTCATCCAAAAACTGCTGATATCTTTCTTATTTCTCAATGAAAACATATGTTGTGGGTACTCATTAGAAGCGCCTCGCCGAGGCACTTCTAATGATTACCCACGACATATGTTTTCATCGAGAAATAAGAAAAATATTATGTGGCTACCCCCTCTTATCTGTAGCTATGACTCCTCCTTAATAAGTCCTATGGATGTATGGCATACAACAAAAACGAGTGGAACTGCATTCTGCAAGCCATTTCCAACAGAATATAAATGAATGCAAACTAGGAATAAGAGTCTACATGCATGCTTTGCCATATAATAACTCTGTTTTCTTTGTTTTTGTTTTTTTTTTTTTTTTTTTTTTGTTTGTTTGTTTCTTGCTGGGTTTTTTCACATATGGTATCTATTTTTTTGAATAAAAAATACACAAATATTTTGGATGCTTAATGTAATTTATGTTCATGTCAGCTTTTAGTCAAAATTTTTCATATAAAAAATTATTGCATGCCTATCAGGTTATCAACAATTAAATAAAGGATGTGATGTTTTGTGACTGCTTCTCATGTCAATACATCAATGCTATATTTCAATCATCAAAGAAAAAGACATTTACAAACACTAAAAACACTAAAACTAAAATGCAGTAAGCATGAAAATGCAAAACAAAGGAATGAAAATCATATGTGACAACTGACAAATACAACTCTAACAATAAGACATCATTCTTAACTGAGGATGACTAAGGGCTGGCATTGTGTATGTTTGCATGCATTTGTTCAGCCTTTCTTTCATGGACCTTCCATGCACATACAGAACTGCCGTCCATCTAATGCCACTCTGTCCACTTTATACTCCATACAGTGCACATGGAAGATGGTCTTGTACTCATGGTCTGAAAATTTCCTCACCTGAGTACAGATCAGAACCTGCTATCCCCAAAAGTGATCACTGTGGCTCCAATGAAAGCTTCTAATTTCGATTTTAGGTATGTCAGGCTATGTGATTTAGATATTCCTAGAGAAAAATGATTAAACTATTTGCAAATAGTGGAGACCCTGAGGCATTCTGCGCCTTCTGATATGGGTCTGCACTATTTGCCAGTTACCCTTTCAGGGATCTCCAGAATACAATGGGTTAATCTAATTTACCATATTTGATCTAATTATCACACTGTGCACTAAAAGTTTTCAAAATTATTTGAAAAGCTAGTAGTAAAATATCTACCTAATAAGGGCAGGCTTTAAAGAAAAATCAGCAGAGAACTTCATGAGGGTTATATTTAATGATGCTTATGTGATATTTTTCCGATTTTCTTTATAAAAGCATATGTTGTTAGTACTCATTTGAACTGTCTTGACAAGAGTTGATGCAATTCAAATGTGTACCAACAACATATACGTTTAAAAAAGAAGCATATAAAAGAAAACCAGTTACAATCTGAAGACTACAAAATTGCTTGACTGTGAGCTTATAGGGGTTATGTGTGGTAATTAGGTCGAATGTGGTAACTATGACTTAGGTTTAAAAGCAGGGCTCCAGATGCACCAGTAGCTATAGAAGTACCATAATTATACTAAATATTTATACATTGCCATGTTCCTTTCCAGAATTCTCCTAAACTTGCATCAAAATATCATATTTATGGTAAGTATTCTGACACCTTAAATAAGGCTCCATAATCCTCAAATATAGACATTTTCTATCCAAGAAAGGTTTAATAAATTGATATATAGTATTAATATGGTCATAAAATGTGGCATCAGACAGCCTGTAAAATTTCAGTTTGTCTCTCGTTTTTGAACTGGATCAAAAATGAAATGATTTTTTATTGTATCATTGATTTAATGTTGGCAACATTAATTCAGAGATACGATAAAAAATCATTTCATTTCAAGAACTAGAGACTGACTGCATTTTTACAGGCTGTCAGGTGCCACATTTTATGATTGTATTAATACCATATATCAATTTATTAAACCTTTCTTGGATAATAAAAAAATTATTTTTTTGAGGAATATGGAGCCTTTTAGCCGCAGTTTTGGGTATAAACAAAAATAGTTTTCTTTATTCTCCATGAAAATATATGTTGTGGGTAATCATTAGACTCATTAGACTACTAAAGAGTACCCAGAACATATTTTTCTTAGAGAAACACACCAAAAAGATATCCTTTTTTGGTTGCCAAAAAGCACTTAATCTTGTGCTAGGTGGTCTGTGCCTACACCATAGCTCTTGATAAAATGCTTTTTTAAATCTGAAAGTTTTGATATTTTTCTTATTTCTCCACAAAAACATATGTTGTGATACTCATTAGAAGTGCCTCAGTGAGGCACTTCTAATGGGTACCCACAACATATGTTTTCATGGAGAAATAAGAAAAATATTTACCAAATACCCACTCCTATCTAGACCTATGTACACAATTTGCTTCAGGCAAATATACAAATATTTAGAGTAAATATGGCATTCTGTGTACCTGGAGCCCCTAAATGCACTGAAAATGAAGCGACAAGAATGAGATGAAAAGATGAATGCTAACCGTGACAGTCCACTTTATTACCTGGAGACAGGAGGTTGGGGTCGACCTGGTGAGCACTGTTGTTACCCTCCTCTATCTCCACAAAATTCAGAAGATGGGACCACAGTGCTGATTTACCCTGAAAAAAAAATACAAGCAATGAAATTAATTATTTCAGGTCTTCAAGGTAAAGCAGGTAAATATTTTTCTTATTTCTCCACAAAAACTTCTGTTGTGGGTACTCATTAGAAGCACCTCGCCAAGATGCTTCTAATGAGTACCCACAACATATGTATTCGTGGAGAAATAAGATAAATATCAATACTTTTAGATTGAAAAAAACATCTTATCAAGAGCTATGTAGTACCTTCATTGTTTCCTTTAAAGGATGAGACTGTAAAATTTATCAATAGACAGGGAAAGTCCTGATGAGACTGCGCAGAAGAACAGGATGATCTCAATATTTCACATATGTTTAATGACAGTCTTTCACTTAACAAGCCCAAATGATAATATTTGTTTCACAACATACAGAACAAGGCCTGTCGTTAGACAGGACAGCCTGTTGGACCTTGCACTAGTCTATCAGATCTTATAAACTTTGATGCAAAACTTTAACATAAAATTAAGTCTGTGACCTTGACCTCTAGGTCATGAGCAGGGGTGTGGATAGGGCTCAATAAAATTTTGGACCAACATCTATAATCATACCAAATATAAACTAAATCCATCTGAGGATTTAGAAAATATAAGGTCTTAAAAACTTCGACGTAAAACTTAAACATTTCTGTTAACGTCAATGCCACCACGGCCGCTGCCAACAGTAACTCCCACAGTAGTGCAGTAAGCAACTCCCACAGTAGTGCAGTAGCTCTTCCTGTACTTTCATACAGGTGAGATAAAAAGTGAACTCACAACCCAGATCAGTGTCAGAAGATAATTATTGTGCACCATGTATGTTGCTATATTATACAAGACAAAGTGACGTGTCATAATGATAGTGAACTTGACAGATCAGGACAAACCTTTTAGGAGAACTGGGTCTACACAGCTTGCTCGGTAAATCTAGTGATATTCTTATCAGTTTACCATACTTAAACAGATATGCTTAAGTAAATAGTGTAGACCTGTATCAGATGCCACAGAATGTACTGTCTGATCAGGGTCTACACTTGTCTTTCAAACACCACTTTTTATTTACATCAATATCGTTACCAGGTAGCCAAAGTGACCTGTTAAATGTTTATAATCAAAGAACTGACAGCACTGGTGTGTCGACTGTCTCTGAGTGTATGCTGAGAAAATGGTCTTGAAGGGGGACTTACAATTGTTTCATTTAACCTGTAACTTCCCATAATTTAAGCAAACTGTGCAGACCCTGAGCAGACGCCACATTCTGTAGCACCTAATCTGGGTCTGCATTCTTTGCCAATGTCCAATATGTCCCAGTCCAGGTTTTACAAAATGATAACCCTCTATCAACAGCACTCTGACATCACAGCGACAATAATAGCATGGCTATAAAGAACCGTTACCTGGATTTCGTCAAACACCTGATTTCATTACATTGGCCAATGATAATCATGTGGACAACTACCTTAAAGAAATTTTGGCGTTTGTATACTATGGCTTAATTGCAATCAACTGACTCAAAAAGTGTGGTAAGAAGGTGACCAAACACTTGGGGTCAGGGCTCTGGAAATTTTTAAATCTGAATCGGTCCAGCCGATGACGATGACGTCATCAATGAGCCCATTTCCAAAAAAAAAATATGTGTATATCACCTGTCACGAAAACTAATGACAACTGGCAGTCCTATAACTCCTTTTAAATAATACACCTCAACTCCGTTATATAACGGAAGTCCGGGTACAACGGAGTTGAGGTGTATTATTTAAAAGGAGTTATAGGACTGCCAGTTGTCATTAGTTTTCGTGACAGGTGATATACACATATTTTTTTTTTGGAAATGGGCTCATTGATGACGTCATCGTCATCGGCTGGACCAATTCAGATTTAAAAATTTCCAGAGCCCTGACCCCAAGTGTTTGGTCACCTTCTTACCACACTTTTTGAGTCAGTTGATTGCAATTAAGCCATAGTATACAAACGCCAAAATTTCTTTAAGGTAGTTGTCCACATGATTATCATTGGCCAATGTAATCAAATCAGGTGTTAGACGAAATCCAGGTAACGGTTCTTTACAGCCATGCTATTATTGTCGCTGTGATGTCAGAGTGCTGTTGATAGAGGGTTATCATTTTGTAAAACCTGGACTGGGACATATTGGACATTGGCAAAGAATGCAGACCCAGATTAGGTGCTACAGAATGTGGCGTCTGCTCAGGGTCTGCACAGTTTGCTTAAATTATGGGAAGTTACAGGTTAAATGAAACAATTGTAAGTCCCCCTTCAAGACCATTTTCTCAGCATACACTCAGAGACAGTCGACACACCAGTGCTGTCAGTTCTTTGATTATAAACATTTAACTGGCGTCATCAATAAATACAGTCAGGTACGAAAAGGAAAGAAAAAAAAAAAAAAAAAAAGAAAAGAAAAAACGGTTTTGTTGTTATTTCCACCTCCGCAGGGTTTTCCTAAACTATTTATAAACAACTGATTACCATCTTGTATAAGCGCGAAGACGGCGGGAAACAGGAGAGACGGAATGAAACGACTTTCATGGACCTAATTAGGTCTAATAAAAAAGGCCTGCGCCACGGGCGGTTTTGCAGTTTTCAGTGTTTCAAGATTTGATCAGACTGCTTAAATTTTAAGCACTGACCAATCTTTTCTAGCGCAAGTGGTGCATTACTTATTTTTACCGTGAAATCTACCTTGAATTATACTCGCGTGTTACGGCAATCAACAACAACAAAAAAAAAAAAAAAAAGAAGCAATCAATAATACCCAGATCAGACGCCGTTGTATGCGACATCTGATCAGGACGTACACGGTTTGAGAATTCATTTATCGAATCTGGGACGGACAAACCGGGTTGATCAAAACAAAAAAGAAGAGGAAGAAAACGGGTGTGTTCAAGCGGTGCATTCTTTTATCACTCTCAGTAAAGCGACCTTTGATCTTTTGGACACGCGGACTGCACCTGGATGTTTTGCAGTCTCAGTGTATTCACACATGTCACACAAACGGATTAATTATCAGACTACCGTTACTGATGATTCGTGTTAATCGCTTGTTTACCGCACAAAGGTCAGTGAAGTGTTGATTTTTTGACAATGTTTGGATAATGACGTAATTAATTTGTGCTGCGGGTAGGTTGCCGTTATTCAGCTGTTTCTCCAATATACATGTCAAATGACCGTTTAGAGCCTTTTAACTACCATAATATCGCATTTTAAAGGTGCGCGGACGTTGTCAGTTTGGAAAGACTTGACCGTTTGTGATTTTTTAGACATCATTGATTTGTGAAAATTGGTTGGTTTGTGAAAAATGGGGTTCAAGGCACAAACCTGTTGGACCGATTTATTAGCGTTTTGGGGTGTTTGAAATCGGTCCAGAATTTATAATTTCAGTCCAGACCGGCTATTTTTCCGGTTTTCCCGAGCCCTGCTTGGGGTAAATACCGTACCTTTTTAGTCTGCAGTCCATGGCTCCAGATTCTCTCGAGAAGATCACAAAGACTAGCTATAAGTGTATTCTCTTCTACTCCAGACACATTACCCTCACTGTGACCTAATTCTACAGCTTCTTGACCCATCTTCTCCACTAACATCCTTTTTGTCTGAAACACAGATTTATCCATTATTACTTTTGATCAAGTGTCAACTTTGTTTCTGAAAACTGGTTACTTACATCATTGCATTATTGGACTCCTAAAAAAATAAGTGGAATGTATACTATACCTTTAAGGAAAACTAGAAATGTTGTTTTTCTTTTTTTTTAGAAAGACAAAAACCCGATGTCCCCCACCCCCAGAAAATTTGACACTTCTTCCTATCCTCACCTTGAAAATGAGGTCATGGTTACCAAAATCTAATCAGCTATGTGTGTGTTGAGGTTTTACTGGCCAGTCAACCCACTGGGGTCATGTTGAGTGTGATCAGTTTACCTAACCACACTTTTACTGGACAGGCTTAGTCCTCCAAGTGGTTAACCAGTATTTTGCACATTCTTTTGCCAGAAACTGACAACTGCCCTTCTTGAATCAGCAGAAGGGAGAGAATGACTGCAAAAAATATTTCATGATCAAATCTCCACGAAAGAATGTTGCTGATCCGGCGAGGGTCGAACCCGCAACTTCCTGATCACCAGTCCGACGTGCATCCAACCGAGCCACTGAGGTCAGCTAATCAGCTATAAAGCTTGTCCAATTATACCTGCAAGTTTGAGGAAATCTAGCAAATGGTTCAAGAGACTGCACAGATGTGCATGCTGGTCCAAGTCCAGAAAATAAACTTTGCCATTTCATGCAAATTGTCTCCTTAGGAGACAATTTGCATGAAATGGCAAAGCCTATTTTCTATGAAAAATAAGAAACATATTTCAAAATTTTGTCTGCTGAATTTTTACCCAGCATGCTAAGTGTTAAGCTGCAACTCATGTGCTGGCTGATTTTGGCCTTCATTGTTCAATTTTTCTGCATGATTTTTTTTTCAATTTATTTATTTTTTATTTTATTTATTTTATTTTGGTTTTATAAATATCGTAAAAACTCTAAGTATTGGGACACCTTACCATACGTGTTCTAAATTTTGAAAGAGTCCATTCTACGACCTCTAGATGCATCTAAAATATTACTGTATGTATGGCAAACAGTGCAGACCCTGATCAGATGCCACATTCTGTGGCGTCTGATCTGGGTCTACACTGTTTGCAAGAGCCTATCTGTCCCAATATTTAGGGTTATTACAGTAAGTACAAGTCTGCTTATATGCAGTTGTACATTACCTTTGTTTTACATTCCTTGAGCAAAGTTTCAACAAATTTCCAGTTTGTCTGTGCCATACCACCACTGGCCAGGTCGGAGAACTTTGGCTGATGTACAATCTTACTTCTTGCTTCAGCCATGTATTTCTGGAATATATACATCAAAAGTGATTCACATAATAAATTTCCTTTTTCAATCATTGATGAAGCTGAGGATATAACAGTAAATGAAATAAAACAAATTATTGTTTGTATGGTAATTTTGTCCTAAAATTTTGAACACTTTATTCAAACCTTTTTTTTGGCCCAAATTTTGCTTTTTACATGTATAGAGTTGCTCTTTAAAATATTTAGTAAGGAATGGCAAACAGTGTAGACCCAGATCAGACTGCTCCCGAAGGAGCAGTCTGATCTGGGTCTGCACTGTTTACCTATGCTTTTGAAAACTTTGGTGTACAAAATTTTAGGACATTTACCGTACTGCTTTTGTTCCAAATGCATACGATTTTGGAAAATGTTATGAATTATCATGTATTCTGTTAATTCTATAATGGACTAAATCAAGATACTTCTTCAGATACTTCTTTTGCCCACAAACCAACACAAATTTGATGGATTCATTCCAAACTAAAGAGACATTTCTGAATGTGAAGCTCTTCCTGGTAAGTCTGAACCTTTAATACAGCTGATTCTATAGGCTGTAATGGACAGGGTGGGTAAGAATGTGGCTTGCATTTGAGGGCTAACGCAACATTGTTACCACATTTCAGTAAGACAATAATTATTCATATCTACCAAACAGATCTGTATGCTGTGAAGTGAGATAACTTGTGTAAAATCAAGGAATTTTGATAAGCTAGCATATTTTATGGCTACAGAACTATTTTGAGAATAACCCCAATTACCCTAAACAACTGTTTCTTGTGAGCCCTATCATGGCAACAGTTTTGGTGCAAGCCGTATCACAGCAAAAGTTTGCTCTTTCACAATGGTACATGTATACCGGTATTTATCAAAGGGTTGCATAGTATTACCAACTCTTTTTATTTCATGCAGAGTATCTACTTACCATAAAGATGCATGAGTTGTTATTTTACAATTTATTTCTAATAGTTCACATTTCATAAGTGTGAAATGTAAATTGTCAAGTCAGAAATTTTATGCTTATCATGTTTAATGCTTAGCACTCTGGGTAAAATTTTCAGCAGACGACATTTTGAAATATTTTTCTTATTTTTCTCAGAAAACAGGATTTGACATTTCATGCAAATTGTCTCCTTAGGAGACAATTTGCATGAAATGTCAAATCCTGTTTTCTGGGAAAAATAAGAAAAATAACATCAATCTGTCGTCTGCTGAAAATGCCCAGAGAGTGGTAAAGGTTAATGACTTTTCAAGCTTTCCCATTCACAAGTGTGAAATGTGAAGAATTTTAACAAAATGCAATGATAAATCATGAGTATTACAATCAATTTCTTTGAAAGCTAAGCTGCAACATGATAATGAAACAGATTCTTTGCAACAGAATAATAAGAAATCTGCTATGAAAAGAACTTGATTTAAATACTATGGTAAATGTCCTAAAATTTTGAACACCAAAGTGTCTGACCAAATGGCATCTGCAAACAGTGCAGAACCAGATCTGTTCCTGAAGGAACAGTCTGATCAGGGTCTACACTGTTTGCCATTCTACTAAGTATTTTAAGAAGCAATGTCATAAAAAGCAAAATTTAGGTAACAAAAAGTATGGAATAAAGTATTTGAAATTTTAGCACATTTACTGTAGTAGAAAAGAGCCCTGAACCTACTACACTATGAGTGCGCTCACGTAAAACAAAGTGAAGGATATAATGAAAATGAGCTTTACCCATAGCTCTTGATAAGGCACTTTTTTCAACCAACATATATCTATAGTTTTTTTGTTTTTGTTTTTTTTTTCATTTCTCAATAAAAACATTAGAAGCGCCTCTTCTGTTAGGTACCCACAACATATGTTTTTGTCGAGAAATAAGAAAACTATTTACCTGATACCCACTCTTATCTAGACCTATGTTTTACCCACTCTATGTTTCCGTTTTGAAATACTAGACAAAGTGCCCAGTGGGGCACATATACCCCCGACTAGCGCTACTGCCACTTTTTAAAGAGCACAAAGTATGTAGCTTTGACTCTGGAGATGGCAGTTGTATGCTATATGTTATAACATTGAAAAAATTCAATCACACAGTAATATGAAGCCCTTGACCTCAAAGGTCAGGCACAGGTGCAGGGATTGAGCTAAATAAAACTTTAGCCCTTTAACTATCACCATATACCAGTGAAATCAGTCTTTATAATATAAGCAAAAATGACATTTGTATGAAACGTCTGTGACCTTGACTTAAAAGCCATGCCCCAGCTTGGGGATGGTGCCGAGAAAAACTTCAGACCTATATATACCATCATGCTTAATATTAATGAAACCAACAAAAGGGTCTTCATAATATAGCTATATAAACTTAGATGCAATTTTTCTTTTTTTTTTACTTTTATATGAAATTTCTAAGTCTGTGACCTTGACCTCAAGGTCATACCCCAGGATAAGGATGATGCTGAGTAAAACTCTAGACCCATATCTACCAACATGTAAAATATAATGAAATTCCTCAAAGGGTCTTGATGGTATAGCTATATAAACATAAACACAAAAACTTTGACTTATTTATGAAAATTCTAAGTCCGTGACCTTGACCCCAATGTTATTCCCCGGGATAGAGTTGGTGCTGATAAAAACTTAAGCCCTATATCTACCATCAGGCTAAACATGAATTAAATCCATCAAAGGCTCTTCATAATATAAGATCTTATAAACTTTAACGTAAAAACTTTGACCCTAAGACAAAAATAAAGTATGAACAAATAATGCTTCAACGGATGGATGGACAAACAGATTCCTTGCTGATAGCTATATCCGCTCAACCTTTCAATTAGGGTATAATAAAATTTAACAAAAGGTCTTGATGATATGGCTATATAAACTTAAAAGCAAAAACTTTTACTTTTATATGAAACTTCTAAGTTCATGACCTTGACCTCGGTCACACTCGGGGTGGGGATCATGCCGAGTAAGACTCTAGGCCGATATATAGCAACATGTCAAATATAAATGAAATTCCACAAGGGTCTTGACGATACAGCTATATAAACTTAAACACAAAAATTTTGACATTTTTATGAAAATTGGAAGTCCGTGACCTTGACCCAAAGGTCACCCCCAGGGTGGGGATGGTGCCAATAAAAACTTTAGAGCTATATCTACCATCATGTCAAATATGAATTAAATCCATCAAAGGGTCTTCAAAATATGAGGTCTTATAAACTTTAACGTAAAAACTTTGACCCTAAGACAAAAATAATGTACAAACTAGACAGTGCCCAGTGGGGCACATATACCCCCCACCAGCGCTACCACCAGTTTTTAACGAGCACAAAATATGTAGCTTTGACTCTGGAGATGGCAGGATGGATGAATTCCATGCTGATAGCTATATCTCCTAAACCTCTCGGTAGGAGGATAACGAAATTCAACAAAAGGTCTTGATGGTATAGCTATATAAACTTAGATGCAATTTTTTTTTACTTTTATATGAAATTTCTAAGTCTGTGACCTTGACCTGACGGTCATACCCTATATCTACCAACATGTCAAATATAAATGAAATTCCTAAAAGGTTCTTGATGGTATAGCTATATAAACTTAAACACAAAAAATTTTGACTTTTTTTACGAAAATTCTAAGTCTATGACCTTGACCCCAAGGTCACCCCTGGGGTGGGGATGGTGCTAATAAAAACTTTAGACCTATATCTACCATCATGCCAAATATGAATGGAATACATCAAAAGGTCTTCAAAATATGAACAAAGTATGAACAAATAATGCTTCAAAGGACGGACAGACAGACAAAAAGATTTCTTGCTGATAGCTATATCCACTCAACCTTTCAGTTAAGGGATAATGAAATTTAATAAAAGGTCTTGATGATATGGCTATATAAACTTAAACGCAAAAATTTTTACTTTTATATGAAAATTCTAAGTTCGTGACCTTGACCTCGGTCACACCCGGGGTGGGGATCATGCGGAGTAAGATGCTAGGCCGATATCTACCAACATGTAAAATATAAATGAAATTCCTCAAGGTCTTGATGATATAGCTATATAAACTTAAACACAAAAAACTTTGACTTTTTTATGAAAATTCTAAGTCTGTGACCTTGACCCCAAGGTCACCCAGGGGAGGGGATGGTGCTGATAAAAACCTAAGACCTATATATACCATTATGCCAAATATGAATGAAAACCATCAAAGGGTCTTCAAAATATAACATTTAACGCAAAAACTTTGACCCGAAGACAAAAATAAAGTATGAACGAATAATACTTCAACAGACTGACAGACAGACGAACAGATTCCTTGCTGATAGCTATATCAGCTCAACCTTTCAGTTAGGGGATAATGAAATTTAATAAAAGGTCTTGATGATATGGCAATATAAACTTAAACGCAAAATTTTTTACTTTTATATGAAAATTCTAAGTTCGTGACCTTGACCTCGGTCACATCCAGGGTGGGGATCATGCGGAGTAAGATGCTAGGCCGATATCTACCAACATGTCAAATATAAATGAAATTCCTCAAGGATCTTGATGATATAGCTATTTAAACTTAAACACAAAAAACTTTGACTTTTTTAATGAAAATTCTAAGTCCGTGACCTTGACCCCAAGGCCACCCCCGGGGTGGGGATGGTGCTAATAAAAATTTTAGACCTATATCTACCATCATGCCAAATATGAACTAAATCCATCAAAGGGTCATCAAAATATGAGGTCTTATAAACTTTAACGCAAAAACTTTGACCCTGTGACGGAAAGACGAACGAACGAACGTACGAACGAACGTACATACGAACGAACGGACGAACGAATGGAAAAGTGAAAACTATATACCCCCACATACTTCGTATGTCAGGGGTATAATAATGCTTCAACTGATGGACGGACAGATCAACAGATTCCTTGCTGATAGCTATATCTGCTGGCCTTTCAATTAGGGAATACTTTGTTTGTTTGTTTGATTTGGGCTTAACGTCGCTTTCAACCTTTTTCAGTCATATCGCGACGGTGTCTGGATGTGGCAGGGAGCTCAATGCTCACTTTTAGAGTGCTGCCTCACTGAAATATCACGCCCCAGACACTTTGACATGATATTCCACCCAGTCACATTATACTGACACTGAGCTGACCAGTTCTAGCTCTACTTTCTTAATGCTGAGCGCCAAGCGAAAGAGCAGCTAGTACCATTTTTAAAGTCTTTGGTATGACCCGGCCGGGGATCGAACCCGCAACCTCCCGGTCACAAAGCGGACGCTCTACCACTGAGCCACTGTGCCGGTTTAATTAGGGAATACTGAAATTTAACAAAAGGTCTTGATGATATGGCTGTATAAACTTAAACGCAAAATTTTTTTACTTTTATATGAAAATTCTAAGTTCGTGACCTTGACCTCGGTCACACCCTGAGTTGGGATCATGCGGAGTAAGACTCTAGGCCGATATCTACCAACATGTCAAATATAAATGAAATTCCTAAAGGGTCTTGATGATATAGCTATATAAACTTAAAAACAAAACACTTTGACTTTTTTATGAAAATTCTAAGTCCGTGACCTTGACCCCAAGGTCATCCCTGGGGTGGAGATGGTGCTGATAAAAACTTTAGACCTATATCTACCATCATGCCAAATATGAATGAAATCCATCAAAGGGTCTTCAAAATATGAGGTCTTATAAACTTTAACACAAAAACTTTGACCCTGACTTTTTTATGAAAATTCGAAGTCTGTGACCTTGACCCCAAGGTCACCCCCGGGGTGGGGATGGTGCTGATAAAAACTTTAGACCTATATCTATCAACATGCCATATATGAATGAAATCCATCAAAGGGTCTTCAAAATATGAGGTCTTATAAACTTTAACACAAAACTTTGACCCTAACTTTTTTATGAAAGTTCTAAGTCCGTGACCTTGACCCCAAGGTCACCCCCCAGGAGGGGGGATGGTGCTGATAAAAACTTTAGACCTATATCTACCATCATGCCAAATATGAATGAAATCCATCAAAGTGTCTTCAAAATATGAGGTCTTATAAACTTTAACGCAAAAACTTTGACCCTGTGACGGAAAGACGAACGAACGTACGAACGAACGAACTAACGTACATACGAATGAACGAAGGGACGAAAAGCGAAAACTATATACCCCCACATACTTCGTATGTCGGGGGTATAATAAAAGTGAGAAGTGTGAAATATTATGTCACTTCTTACAACTTTTCCAAACTGCTACTTACTAATGTAACTTTAAACAAAGACTTAATAATATTTCACTGAAAGTTTTCCTAAATTGTACATATACGTACATTTATAAACTTTAAACATATTACAGTTGAACTTCAATGGACATGGCCCCCTAAAACTGGCCCTATAATAAGCTGAACAGTACCTATGCCTACATTTTAAGCAGAAACCAATCCTGAATGATGATGCTGATGATGATGATGGCTTGGTGCTTTACATCTCTTTTAATAATAAAAATTATTATAGGGTATTTAAGACGATGAAGGGATAATTATGAAAAGCTCTGTCAGTGACAGCCATATGATCATGAACTGGGCCCAGTTGTTCAAAGTGTCGTTAGCTTAACAAGCTCGTTAAGGGTCATTTCGTTAACTGTTTTAGCGGATTCAATACACAATATTCTGATATTTTTTGCTGAAAAAATGTGAGTAGCTTTTGCACTGCAAAAGCTACTCACATTTTTTCAGCAAAATATATCAGAATATTTGCGTATCACTTGATATAAATTTTAACGAATCATTAACTAACGACATCGTTAGCTTTGAACAACTGGGCCCTGGATTCTGACCCTGTCAGAATGACTGGAACAGCCTCTAGCTAGAGCTAATTT
Source organism: Anodontia alba (assembly GCA_964016985.1). Classification (NCBI taxonomy): domain Eukaryota; kingdom Metazoa; phylum Mollusca; class Bivalvia; order Lucinida; family Lucinidae; genus Anodontia; species Anodontia alba. Next base: position 22,055,933 of record OZ024824.1, read on the forward strand.
TTAAGGTTACAAGCCTGTTAACCCATTGTAGTCTGAAGACCAAAAGGGTAATTGGCAAACAGTGCAGACCCAGATCAGATGCTGCAGAATGTGGTGCCTAATCAGGGTCTCCACTGTTTGCAAATAGTTCAATCATTTTTCTCTAGGACTGTCTAAATCACATAGCCTGACATAACTAAATCTGAAATTAGAAGCTTCCAATGTATAGTGTGGACGAGTTCTTTCAGTCTACAATGAGTTAAAGCCAGTTAAGTTCTATATTTACATCTTAATATTAATAGATATGAACAACTCTAATGTAGATTTTAGAGCACATACATGACACCTGATTAAATGGGAAACCGGCTTTTTATGTAGGAAACATTCATAAAAATTAGCAGCACATAAAAATTACCCATCATACAGTAGTCATTAAACCAAGGAATTTCAAAATTAAAGGAGTTCTATACAAACAAGCAAAATTGCAAAACAAAGCAGGTACAGATAGATCACAGCCAAAGAGAATAAGTTAAACCTTTCATTCCTGAGTTTCTAAAGTGGGCTCTACCATCTTTGAATTTGGACATGTGTAGATCCTGATGAGATGGCTTGTGACAAGCCATCTCATCTGGATCTACACTGTTTGCACAGGTATCTGTTTTGGTCTACCAGGTTGAAAGGATTAAGAATCTGCATTCCAAGTCAGATGCATTGTTTGGCTAAATGATGCTTTTTTTTGCTTATCTCTCTGCAAAAAGGTATAATACTGTACAGAATCATCTCAATAAGATTATTTTCACGAAATGAAATGCCAAAAGATACATTTATATTGTAAATGTCCTAAACTTTTGAAAAATTTATGCTGTACATTTTTTGCCTAAATTTTGTTTTTCATGTGTTTGTTTCAATGATTTCTTGACAGAACAGCATTCAATGTAGATCCAGATCAGACTGCTCTTTGAGGAGCAGTCTGATATGGATCCTTTTTTTGCATGCCCCACTTTGCCGGAAATGTTGGCGTATTCTAGGCAAATACTGTATCACGTTTCCATGAAAAATATTCATCAGGATAGCTCTGTTGTCTACAGCAATTGCCCTCTTGAGGAAAAACACCCTTTCTTAAAGATTGAAAAATACTGAAAAGACATTTGTGACAACAGCCATTTGAAAGCTTTACATACATGTAGTAAGTTAAAGCAATGGCCAGTGAAAGTGCCAATATCACTGTATGGTGGTGGCAAAAGTAAAAGTTAGTCTCCCGTGCTGACAGAGAATGTTCTTCTGTAACTGCATTCTGGGAGGTGTATTTAGTAAACAACAGTTATGTTTTACACAGAGATGCCACAGAACATGGTGTCTCATCAGGGTCTACACTATTTGCCACTCTTCCAGCAATTTTAGACACAACACTGGGTAGTAAATTGTACTTTGTTTGTGTTGAGGTTTTACGGCCCAGCCAACACAATGGGGTCATATTGAGCACGGTCAGTTTACCTAACCACACGTTTACTGGGCAGGCTTAGTCCTCTAAGCGGTTAACCAGTATTGTGCACATTCTTTTGCTAGAAACTGACAACTGCCCTTCTTGAATCAGCGGAAGGGAGAGAATGACCGTAGGAAATATTTCATGATCAATCTCCACGCAAGAATGTTGCCGACCTCGGCAGGGGTTGAACCCGCGACCTCCTGGTCTCCAGTCTGATGGTGCATCCAACTGAGCCACAGAGGCTGGCAGTAAATTGTACTTGTTCAAAGTTTAGAACAAGTATGGTAAGGAGTTGAGGTTTCCAAATACTCTGGGTAAATACACTATGTCCTAAGAAGACATGCTGCACACAAAGCTGAACCTTATATTCTGTGATTACAAAAAAATTTAAATTGTTATCTGCTGAATTCACTTCCTAGAATGAAGTGGGTTAAAGTGGGCCTCCCATGCTTCAAATAACTCAGGCAGAATCAAAGCATAAATGCTGCAGTTTCATTGGTCATGAACTGGACCGATTTTTACAAATACTGCTGTTACCCTAAATATTCAGATAACTGACAGAGTGATTTCTGAGTGAGATCTAGGCTTGTCAAGAAAGCTAAATTTCACATATAGATAAGTATAGAACATGAAATGAAATTCAAAGTCATTCATGGACAAGAAAATTCTCTGATACTAGAGAATAAAAAAAAGGCTAAAAATGTTTCAGTAGTAGAACTATGCCATTTTATTAACCATAGAGTGCAGAGTTTAGCTCCAACTGACCATGAAAAGAAATCAAGATATGAATCCATGGCTTCATCTGATTACATTATCAAGTTATTTACCTACACCTTCTATCACTTTTCCTTTTTTCTTTTTCTTTCTTTTTTTTTTCTTTTATCATGTTATTAAACATTTTGGTTTGTTTTCAAGAAAGACAAGAGTCACTGCCAATGCTCACCAAGAGTAAAACAAATAAAAACAATACAAATACCATAAATCAACATTTTTGGTGGGAAGGGATGGTAAGTGTGTGCGAGTCTTGTGTGAAGGGAGTGGGTAGGAGGTGGGTGGGAAGGGAGTAAATGGAACTTTGATATAATAATTCACTTTACAAACAATTTTCTAAAAGGATAATTTATCACAACGCAGTGCAAAGATTTAAATAACAAATTCAAAGATGTGCTGGGTAGATGTGATAGGCTGAAACTGAAATTATATGGAATGAAGCGAAACCATGATGTGGCTATCTTTTAAGCACACCCTTCAAGATCATAACATTTTTATCTAATTGGGCCTATGTCTACACCCAAAATAGTTATGAAGATGTCCAGGACAAAGCCAATACAGTAAAATCCTAAAATTTCGAACACTTTATTCCATACTATTTTGGCCTAAATTTTGCTTTCTATGCTGCTGTTTCTTAACCCTGATCCTTCTGATCCCAGATAAGCCCTTCCTTAACAAACAGTGTTGATCCAGATCAGCTGGCTTCTTAAGAAGCCAAATGATCTGGATCTGCACTGTTTGTCATTAAGTATGTGAATTTGTATCAACAAGCGGGATCAAGTATCTGATTGGTTGACAATTTGAAGTGGGCATGGCATCTTAATTTATTCAGGATGACATGCGTTAAAATACTTAGGGGAGCAGTCTGATCTGGGTCTGCACTGTTTGCAAATGTCATTTTGCCAGATACTCTGGTGTTCAAAATTTTAGGACTTTTACTGTAATCAAGATGTCCAACCCCCACATGGGTGTGTAGAATGAGTCAGCGGATGAAGGAAGTGCAAATGGTTATGGTAACTGGTTCTATGTGGTGAGCCGTCAAGGTGAAATCTGGTGCAGACCACATGTTAGTTTGTGACAAAAGGATGAAAGTGGTTGATGTGTTAAAGGTGGCTGACGGAGCTAATATCGATATAACCTTATTTTTTGTTGTCTAAAAATACAATTTCCAAACGAAATTTAACTACCCCTAGTTTGTTATAAAATACTTCTAAGGACTGTGCAATAAGGAATTATAGGAGAAAATATCCCCTAAATATGTACTTTCTAACAAGGCTACATAGCCAAGTTAGGACAAGGGAGGTAATAAATTTATAAATTTTGTTTGTTTGTGTTGAGGTTTTACAGCCCAGTCAACCCAATGGGGTCATGTCGAGCGCGGTCAGTTTACCTAACCACACATTTACTGGGCAGGCCTTGTCCTCTAAGCGGTTAACCAATATTGTGCACATTCTTTTGCCAGAAACTGACAACTGCCCTTCTTGAATCAGCGGAAGGGAGAGAATATTTCATGATCAATCTCCACGAAAGAATGTTACCGACCTCGGCGGGGGTTGAACTCGCGACCTCCTGGTCTCCAGTCGGACGGCGCATCCAACTCAGCCAAATTTATAAATTAAATAGTGATTATACTCTAGTTACTTTAAAAGTTTTTAGGAATATGTGTATTTTTATGTGTTTTTAGGATAAAAGTATATTTCTTTCACGATTCTTCAAAACCTCACTGAGAGCTTAAATTATTTCAGAACACTTATTCTTTTTAATTTTACGAACATTACAAATATCGAAACGACAGTCTGGAAAACTCAGTTAGAAACAAAAAAGGGGCTTCTGTGAATTTTGTCACGTCAAAATTAGCTCAGTCAGCAACCTTTATGGAACGCTGTGTGTGTGTGTGTGTGTGTGTGTGTGTGTGTGTGTGTGTGTGTGTGTGTGTTATTTTCCTCACACTTTTGCTTCATTTTGCACAAGATAAGTACTAAAGATCCTGAATGGATTGCACAGATGGAAATGCTGGCTTGAATGTTCGGCCATTTCACAATGGAAAATATTACGTCCCCACTGTGGGCTTAAAGCTTAGCAAGCTAAGTAAAACTTACAGCAGATGACATTTGAAATATGTTTCATGTTTTTCCCACATAGATAACAAGGGTTGACTTTTCATAAAATTGGGTCAACTAAGAAGACAGCCTGCATGAAAAGGCCAAACCCTGTTTTCTAGGAAAATACAAAGTTCCAATCTATAGCTTGCTGAATTTGCCTAGAGAGTGCTAATTGTTAATTTCATTTGTATTGAGGTTTTACGGCCCAGTCAACCCAATGGAGTCATGTCGAGCACGGTCAGTTTACCTAACCACACTTTTACTGGGCAGGCTTTGTCCTCTATGCAGTTAACCAGTATTGTGCACATTCTTTTGCCAGAAACTGACAAATGCCCTTCTAGAATCAGCAGAAAGGAAGAATGACCGTAGAAAATATTTCATGATCAATCTCCATGAAAGAATGTTGCCAACCCGGCAGGGGTCAAACCCACAACCTCCTGATCACCAGTCGGATGCTTCCAACTGAGCCACCAAGGCCGGCACTAATTCTTAAAGGGCTGAACGTATTTATAGCAGAGTACATTTTAAAAGATTTATTTTTTCTAATGAAATAAGCCTTAACATTTTATTGAAATTACAGTATCACCTTAATGCTTTTTTTTTTTTTTTTTTCCCAGATTAGAAGGCTAAATATCCAAGGGATCTTCTCTTAACCCTTAAACTGCCAATCACAACAATTGTCGTCTGCTTTGTCATCTGCTTGTGATTTTAAAAGTCATTTTTGCAAACAGTGTGGACCCAGATCAGACTGCTCCTCTAGGAGCAGTCTGATCAGGGTCCATACTGTTTGCCTGTATGCAAAAATAGGTTTGAAAAGTTTGCAAGAATATTCAGCAGACGACATAAGTAGACAACATTTTCAAATGCAGGTTTTCTTGACATTTTAAGGGTTACATAGTTTTATTTTCCTTTTCCTCATAAGATAGTGCTAGAAATTTCACAGAAATCATCTTAATAGTTTCTTCTCCCTTCCGCTGATTCAAGAAGGGCAGTTGTCAGTTTCTGGCAGAAGAATGTGCACAATAGTGGTTAACCGCTTAGAGCACTAAGCCTGCCCAGTAAACGTGTGGTTAGGTTGACTGTGCTCGACATGACCCCATTGGGGTGACTGGGCCGTAAAACCTCACATAAACAAACAAACAAATAGTTTCTTCTTTTGGAAAATAGGGCTTTACATTTCTAAATGAATAATTTCCCTAATATTTCTCTCAGTTCTTCCCAGAAAAAAGGACTTAATATATAGGATGACTCCCTGTTGACTTAGGGAAATATTTAACACCCTGCAGGATGGGTAAAAATTCAGCAAACTAAAGTTTGAAATATTTTTTTTTTTTTTTTTTTTTACTTTTCTCAGAAAATAAACTTTGACATTTCATGCAAATTGTCTCCTAGGAGACAATTTGCATGAAATGTCACAGTTTATCTTCTGAGAAAAAAAAACAAGAAAAAATATTGTAAATTTGTCATTTGCTAAGTTAGCCCAGCGAGTGGTAAAGGTTAAAGTATTGTCTACTAATATTCAAAATTGAAATTTTCAAGGGTTTATTAGTATCAGATTCATGGATTCATATTTACTTGTGTATACTTACAAGCCAAGAATGCTTAGCAACTGAACCTTGTATGGACAGCTTTAAATAGGATAAACAACAGATAAAACACAAAATTAACTCTTAAAGCTCTAAGAAAAATTTATTACAACATTCTAATTGTTTTATTTTTTATTTTTCACAGAATGTAAGTCTTTACATTTCATGTGACTCATCTGATTTCATGTGAATCATTTGCTTGGCAAATAATTCACAAGAAACATCAAATTATTTTGCAAATGATTCACATGAAACGTGAAGACTTCTTTTCTAGTCGCAGAAAAAAAGTTGACACTTCATGTGAATTGCCTGATTTCATGCAAATTGTCTGCTTGGCAGATGATTAATATAAAATGTACGTACACTGTACTTATTTTCTATGAAAAATAAAAAACAAATAAATAAATAAAAATGTTGTCTGCTGCAGCTGTGATTGGTGCTTCAAGGAATAAACCATCAACACAATACAACAGATACAAAACCAAGTCAAAAAAACCAAGCTAAACAACAACATAAAAAGTGCAACATAAAAAATACTAACAATGCATGCAAACTCATGTATAACAGATTTATTCATTATATCAAAATTCATTCTATAAACATTTCTGTCTTGATAGTATAAACATTCATTCTATAAACATTTGTCCTGAATATTCTTTTCATTTTTCAAACTTTTCCCATAGCTCTTGGTAAGAGGGTTATCCAGAATTTTGTTTTTCTTATTTCTCCATGACAACACGTAGTTGGTAGTCAGTAGAAACATCTCATGGCACTTTTAACCCTTTTGCTGAACACGACAAGCCCTGTCTTAGCAAATAGTGGAGATCCAGATCAGTTGGCTTCTTCAGAAGCCAACTGATCCGGATCTGCACTGTTTGTCATTAAATATGTGAATTTCTATCAAAAACCCAGATCAAGCACTCTGATTGGCTAAAAATTGGAAGTGGGCGTGGCATCTTAATTTATTCAGCAAGGCAAGGTTAATGAGTACCCATAACAAATGTTTTTGTGGAGAAATAAGAAAAAAAAATATCAATCCTTTTTGTTTGAAAAAATGCTTTGTCTAGAACTATGTCAGATACTTTACTGCATGGAGCGGATCTGGGATGACTTCTGAGGGGATTCAATTTGATCAGATTATCGTACTTACTCTACCTATTCAAACAGACAGGCTTGTGCAAACAGTATAGATCCAGATCAGATGCCGCAATATGATCAGGGTCTACACTGTTTGCCCCTCATCCAGCAATTTTACACACATTTATAGGTAGTTAAATGGATTTGTTCATTACAAAAACATGCCTATTCAAATATACTGAAAATTTTACCACCAAAAAATGAAAATTTTCAGATAAAAAAATTCTGATATTTTTCATTTGCTGCTCAAAGCAAAGATTGTGGGTACTCATTAGAACCGCCTCAACAAGGCAGTTCTAACGAGTACCAACAATCTATGTTTTTGAGCAGAAATAAGAAAAATAATGTCTACCCCTGTAAACCCCAGTTTTACTGCATAAAAGCAGGGTTTAAGGGGGTAAAAATTACATAGGTATGTTTTTGTGATTTTGAACAGTAGGATAAGGTAAAGTGTAAGTTAGTGTGAATATTTAGTAAGGCTGGCTAATCAGAGCTGAAAAGATAATCGATTATCAATCATGTCATTGTGATCGATAATCGATTAGTAATCACAAGATTTGTCCATAATTTTACCTGTCTACCTGAGAATGACTCTTACCAAATGTTATATTTTACTGTTTGTATTTAGTCAGACAGGCTTGAGCAAACAGTGTAGACCCGGATGAGTTTGTTTGTGTTGAGGTTTTACAGCCCAGTCAACCCAATGGGGTCATGTCGAGCGCGGTCAGTTAACCTAACCACACGTTTACTGGGCAGGTTTAGTCCTCTAAGCAGTTAACCAGTATTGTGCACATTCTTTCGCCGTAAACTGACAACTGCCCTTCTTGAATCAGCGGAAGGGAGAGAATGACCGCAGAAAATATTTCATGATCAATCTCCACGAAAGCAAACGCGGCATCTCATCAGGGTCTACACTGTTTGCCACTCATTCAGCACACAACATTTGGTATTAAATTCAGCACACAACATTTGGTATTAAATTGTACTTGTTTGTTTGTGTTGAGGTTTTACGGCCCAGTCAACCCAATGGGATCATGTCGAGCACGGTCAGTTTACCTAACCACACGTTTACTGGGCAGGCTTAGTCCTCTAAGCGGTTAACCAGTATTGTGCACATTCTTTCGCCAGAAAATTAAATTGTACTTATTCAAAGTTTAGATAAAGTAAGGTAGTGTTTTGAGGTGTTTGAATACTAGGGGTAAATACGCTAAAGTAACAGACACAGAAATAAAATGATCGATTATCAGCAAATCTGTAACGATAACATCTTTGTGGTATTTATCAATCAATTAATCGATTATCCGATTAATCGTACCAGCCTTAATATTTAGAGAGTAAATATGGCATCCCAAATTTATCAAATTTCTCCAAAATTTCCCATAAAAATGAATTTTTAGACAAAGTGGGGTTGGTTTCCCCCTGGCCCCCTCTGAATCTGCCCCTGATACTGTAACGTCTCTAAATATTCAGACACCTTATCTCCCTTATCATACTACCTGTCCACTTAACTACCTGATGATGTATCTATAAGTCATAAATTTGTAAATAAAGATAATGCAATGTTTATTGTTGTTCTTCAGTTATATACTTCAGTTCAGGGGTCCCAGGGTACAAAACCATAACAGGCACAACTATGTTTACATTCAACACTTCAGTTTTATAGTATACAACAGACTCCAGATAAGAGGGAGTAAATGGTATTTCAGCATTAATGTTTTGAAAATCAGCATTAAAACTACTCAAGGAAAACTTGGATTTAGCATTGAAATCAAAGTAAATTTAGTGGGTAAACTTTTTCAGCACCCTTTACATCTTTATAAAGATTTATGATTTTTGTAGGCACTACCAGTACCTTAGATTATCATCAGCACCGATGAAAAATGCAGAAGATGACATCCTGACTTATTTTTTTTCAGAGAAAATAAGGCTTCGCATTTTATGTGAATTGTCTGCCAAGCAGACATTGGCAGACAATTCACATGAAATGCCATACCTAATTTTCTCTGAAAAAAAAAAAAGCATATGCTACGATTTTGCTGAAGCCTTAAGAGTTAAGCATTGAAAATGGGAATTTCAGCATTAAGCATTCAAGCAGAGGGTAAAATACTCATTGTACCAAAATCTTATCTGGACCACTGTCAGATACAAGATTCAATATAAATTAAAAACTAAATAAATCTGTTATATACAAGCTAACTTTCAGATAACAATACAATCCAAAATCTGATAATAAGTTTACAACTCTAACTAATATGCATGCAATACTGGAATTCAATTAATTCAGATGATATGTCCAGAAACAGACTTTGTACCAAGGGCCAGCACTCTAGATATACTCTATTACATAAACCAATTTTGGTAAGCAAATTTTATTACCCTAAATTGTACAATCCTACCATAGTCAGTGAACCTCTTTTGATCAGTTTAAAGGATACACTGCGGAGAAATGTGTGTATGAATTTTTTATGTTGTGTTTAACTGAGCAATTTAGAGAAATAGGAGGCTTGGAGTATATGGGCACAACTGGTGGCCTAGATCAGCCTATATATCTAAATTGTCAGGTCAGGCCTCTTAAACAGTATCACAGCTCCATATAAGATGTTTTTTCTAACCAAAACGCACAGGTATTTTTCTTATGTCTCCCTGAAGATATGTTTTGGAAACTCATAAGAAGCACCTTGTTGAGGCACTTCAAATTAGCACATATGAGCCAGCGCATGACAAAACCTACAATAATAAACTTGTGTGACCAGCAAAGACTCAGATCAGACTGTGCATCTGCACAGTCTGATCAGAGTCTTTGCAGATCCTATGTGCCTTTTAAAGCCTCCAGGCTATCCAAAGAACGATAAAGGCAAACACTTGCCATACTGGGTAGATTTACAGGCTGATCTGAGTCTTTGCTGGTTACACAGGTCTTATTGTAGGTTTCGTCGTGCGCTGGCTCATATGGTTTTTGTGGAGAAATAAGAAAAGTAATTTTCTATCCTCCTATCTTGAACTATGCAGCAGATTCTACAGAATTTAAAGGTTCTGTAAAAGAAAAGACTGAAGCAGTTCAGACTGTGCAGATGTTGGCTGACGCAGATTTATGCTCTTTGCAAGTATGTTTAGACTACCTTTTTATCAGACCAACACAAACCATTTTAAGGACAGAATATGGCTGAAATAATGAAAATTTCCTCCATTAGCTTGAAAACTGAGGCTGGTAAACCAGTCATTATTTTGAATTATTTCAACACCTTTAGATTTTTTAAAGTTTTGTTGCTCTACATTAGGTATTTTCTACAACCAAAAAAATTTTGACAGTTTCTTATTTTTCCAGGGGAACAGAAGTTTTCAATAAAGACTGCAAATGCAAGCCCAAGTCCACATGTCTAGAAAACTGGAAGAGAAAAAAACAAACAATTACCTCTCTTTGCCCTGGGTTAAGTTTCAGATGTTGTGAATGCTGCAGCAGACGATCTTTCCTTCTCCATTTGGCACTGTCTTTAGTCTTTGGCCTGTAGTTGGAATTAAAATTAAACATAAGCCTTTAACGGTAAAAAACAGCGCATGACAAATGATGTTAACCCTTGTCATGCTGAATAAATTAAGATGTCACATCCACTTCTATTTTTCAGCCAATAAGATTACTTGATCCAGATTGTTGATATAAATTAACATTCTGAATGGCAAACAGTGCAGATCCAACTGACCGTTATTTCAAATTGAAATAGATGCAGACATATACACTGACCAATTTATTTGTTACATTGGAACATGGACCAGAAGACTGAAATTCGTAGCTATATTAAATGCCACATTAGGCTTAATATAGATTTAAAGCAGATATTTAATGAACTGTATGGTATATATGGACCTCAGACCATTTCAATGCGCACAGTTTTTAGGTGGGTTAAAGCTTTTAAAGCTGGGAAATTTTCTGTTGAAAATGATACCCGTCCTGGAAGGCCTAAAACCTCTGTTACTAAGGCTAAAGTCGCTGCTGTAAAGATTGTGGTCAAACAGGATGCGCGATAATCTGTCAAAGATATAGCTATTTGTACTGGCATATCAGAAGGCAGTGTGCAAACAATTCTGAAAAAGTGTTTGGACCTGAGAAAGGTTTGCGCTAGGTGAGTACCTCATCTGCTCACTGAGGAGCAAAAGACACAATGCCTTAAATGTGCCCGGGAACTTTTGAAAACATACAAAGGCTGTAATAGTCAGGTTATTTCTAACAGGTGATGAAATCTGGGTGCACATGTTTGAGCCACAAAGAAGGGCTGATAATAACCAATGGAAGTGAAAAGATCAAAAATGCCCATGTATTGCCATGAGAACCATAAGTTCGAAAAAGATGTTGTACGCAATTTTCTTTAATTCAAGTGGGCCAGTCTTTAAGTGCCTTGTCCATCTGGTCATACAGTCACTGGCCGATTCTACAAGAATTCTGTACTGAAGAAAGTGAAAGAGTTTTACAATAAGAAATGACCAAGCAAAGGATGGTCAGGAGTCCACCTTCTCCATGACAACTCCTCCTCTCATAAGTGTGAGGTTGTTAAGGCATTTTTGGCTTCTGAAAAGGTGCAAGTTTTAAACCATCCACCTTATTCATCTGACCTGAGTCCCTGTGACTTCTTTTTCTTTCCAAGGCTTAAGAAAATGTTTTCTGGAAATAAGTATACGTCTAGAAGTTCTCTTAGCTGCGCTATATATCAGTGTCTCCAACAGATACCAAAAGAAGACTATTTATCTGCTTTTCGCGACTGGGTAAAAAGGTTACAAAAATGTGTTTTAGTAAAGGGGGAATACTTTGAAGGTTTGTAATAAAAATATGTTTGATAAAACTTAGCACTGAAGTAATCCAAACCCAGTGACAAAACTTTTTGCAGGACCCTCGTAGTCAGAAATGATTGTGGCTAAATTAAATTATTCAGCAGGATAAGGGTTAATAAGTCCTATGATAGTTCTTCCTTACTTTGAGGACACTGGTTCTGTGCTGAGTATATCTCTAACCAATACAGGGAAGACACCAGGTTTAATATCAGGAAATTCTACCATCGTATCCTCTGGCAGGTGGGGCTTGGTGGCTACATGATCGATGTATGTGGACCGCTTCTCTATCAGAAGCTCTGAAAATAAAAAAAAAACAAACAAAGCATTATCAAAGCTCTGCATGCTCGGTAAAAATTTCAGCAGACGACATTTCAAACTTTTTTTCTTTCTCATTTTTCCCACAAAATTGGCTTTGGCATGGAGACAATTTGCACGAAATATCAAAGCCAATTTGCTGGGAAAAATACTGTATTTTCCCGAAATATTTGGAACTCAACTCCTTACCAAACTTGTTCTAATATTTGAATAAGTACAATTTAATTTACTCCCGATGTTGTGTCTAAAAATTGCGGGATGACTGGCAAACAGTGTAAATCCTGATGAGATGCCACATTCTGTGGCATCTCATCTGGGTCTATACTGTCTGCTCAGGCCTGTCTGTTCAAATACATACAGTAAATATGGTAAGAAAACTATTTCAAAATGTGGTCTGCTGAACTTTTTACCCAGGGCCCAGTTGTTCAAAGCATCGTTAGCTTAACAAGCTTGTTAAGGGTAATTTCGTTAACTGTTTTAGCGGATTCAATATACAATATTCTGATATTTTTTTGCTGAAAAAATGTGAGTAGCTTTTGCACTGCAAAAGCTACTCACATTTTTTAGCAAAAAGTTTCAGCGTATTTGCATATCACTTGATGTAAATTTTAACTAAGTCGTTAGCTTTGAACAACTGGGTCCAGAATGCTAAGTGTTCAACAGAATATTCAGATAGTGATTTCTTATCAGCACAGCTTGTCTGAAAATTTTACAATCCATTAACCTTAAAGTGCTAAGTAAATTTGTAGCAGACAACATTCTAAAATTGATTTTGTTATTTTTCAGAGAAAAATATGACTAGACATATTATTGAATAAGTGAATATATTATGTGACTATGTAAAGCCTTATTTTATCTGAAAAAAAAAAGTACACAAAAAAAAGTGTCATCAGCTGTAGTTGTGATGAACACTGTAAGGGTTAATCTTGTTAATCTTAGCAACTCCCTAGGCAACTTCAGTAGAGCAAACTGATGATATTTTTCTACTGTTACCCAGAAAACAGTGTTCGACACTTCTTGCAAATCCTCATATTACTCAGAAAACAGGGTTTAATATTTCATGCAATTTTTCTCAAATCCTCTAAAAAAATCCATTTTCTGGAAAAAAATACTGAAAAAAAAAAGACAACAAAAACATAACACCATGTCTGCTGAAATCTTACTCCACATCTTACCTGTTAACTTTCTACAAATAACTGTTATTGTCAATACCACGATATTCAGCCAAACAGAACACAAATGAGCCAGCACATGACAAAACCTACAAAATGGCATGTGTGCCCAGCGAAGACTCAGATCAGCCTGGGCATCCGTCCAGTCTGATCAGAGTCATTGCAGTGCACTCAATGGGTACATAAGGACCAAAGCTTTCTTAATGCCAACAGCGAAGACTCTGATCAGACTGGGTGAATGCCCAGTCTGATCTGAGTCTTTGCTGGGTGCAAATGCCATTTTGTCGGTTTTATCATGCCCTGGCTCATATAATTTGAGCTTTTAACCCTTAAAGCACCAAGAAAAACTGCATCTGAAAATGTCGTCTGTTTATGTTGTCTGCTGAATATTCTTGCAGACTTTTCAAACCTATTTTTGCATACAGGCAAACAGTGTGGACCCTGATCAGACTGCTCCTAAAGGAGCAGTCTGAACTGGGTCCACACTGTTTGTAAAAATGACTTTTAAAATCACAAGCAGAAGACAAAGCAGACGACAATAGTTGTGACTGGCGCTTTAAGGGTTAATGTTTAACATGCTACAAAAAAATGTCAGGACATTACTTCATTTATATACATTTTTGTTTTGCAGAAAATTGCTAGAAATATCAAACCCAATTTTCTGGAAAAAATAAGAAAAATATCATCAATTTGTGGTCATTTTGAACCCACTCAAATATATGACTCACCAGTATCTTTGATTTTGGAGCATGGTGTATAAGAGTCCATTCTGTGAGTATTTACATCACTGTCATCTCTATATGCCTTCACTCTAATATCAAAAACTTTCAAGTTTGGGTCTATTTCCTCCCACTGAGATAATATCTTGTTATCAATGAAAGTAGCAAACATCTGAGTTTCAAGGAAAGGGGAAAGGAAGGGGAGATAATTCTCTGGCTGATCACTTAGAAAAGAAGCTTTATCAAAATTATGCATAGTTTCACGATTACTAATCCATGAATCCATATCCTGTGTCGTTTGCATCACAAACTCCTCGTACCAACAGAACATGTTCACAAATCGGTTCAAGAATATTTCCCGAACTGCGTTATTAAACTTCAGTTCTTCGAGTTCCCGACTAGGCATGGAATTAAAATCCTGAAAGACTGGATCCGCCCTTTCCACCTCTTTAACAATCTTTGGACTTTTTTCTGTGTAATCATCTAAAGTATTACTCCACACACCGGTTTTCTTTGCCAAGGCAGATATTTTTGTCCATGCCTCACTCTGTTGTAAGACTTCTAACTTATCTATACCTTTTGACAAACTGTTGGTTTTGTTTAACACTGGCTCTGAAGCCTGACTAGTAATTTTTGTAGGTTTACGACGAGGACTAGAAATGACACTATCGGCACTAGTTTCTTTGAGCATTCTTTCTTTGCTGCTAATAATAGCTCGAACAAGTTCCTCTTTCAGTTCTTGTTCAAATGGAAATGAAGGAAGATCCTCTGGTACTTCCACTGTGTTAGAATCAACATCGACAAAACACATGTTAGCCTGAAATAACAATAGTGCAGAAAATGTTTTTACTCTATTAAGGTGATACATTATGTAACTGGAACATTTTGCTGCCATTTTGCAAAGGGAGACAGAGGGAGCAAATTCTTTCCTTTCAGAGTAGCCCCAAATGAGAATTTGTTTGTTTGTACTGAGGTTTTACAGCCCAGTCAACCCAATTGGGTCATGTTGAGTGCCATCAGTT
Source organism: Anodontia alba (assembly GCA_964016985.1). Lineage (NCBI taxonomy): Eukaryota > Metazoa > Mollusca > Bivalvia > Lucinida > Lucinidae > Anodontia > Anodontia alba. Next base: position 22,071,043 of record OZ024824.1, read on the forward strand.
TACATGACAACACTTTCACTGGGCAGGCTTAGTCCTCTAAGGGGTTAACCAGTATTGTGAACATTCTTTCGCCAGAATCAGCAGAAGGAACAAACTGACTGTATAAAATATTTCATGATCAATCTCCACGAAAGAATGTTGCCGATCCAGCGGGGGTGCAACCCCCAACCTCCTGATCACCAGTCGGACGCACATCCAACTGAGCCACAGAGGTCGGTTATCCCAGTGAGAATGGAGGCAAATGTTGCAATGTCAGAGTTATTTCCTCTGGAGGTGTATCCATCCCATTAACGCCTTTGGCACAGGCAATAATGACAGCTTTTGCAATCAGATAATTCAAAATGAGCATCTTATCTGGATAGTTTTCATATACACTTATTGTCTCTAAATCAGCAGTTTAAAAATTGCAAATGAAAATAGTGATGTCTAAAAATGGTGCCAAAAGAGTTAAGCTAATGTCAAGTTTACAGACTAGCTTTAACTTTTACCATACTATACAGACAATAACCGAGAGACAACTTTCTTTGATCTTTTTAGTGCAAATACACTATACCAGGTGACATTTTTCTCATATACATGTACCATTCCAACCATTGTCAAACTTGATTTAAATGCCAGCAATTTCAGGTCCAGGTCCAGTCATGCATGTACATACTCTAAATTCATGGGATTTTTATCCAATATGAGATGAATGACAAATTCAACTCCTGTCTGTGTTACTAACATCTCTGCCACACAGGCTCCAGGCAGCCCATCTACTTCTCTTGCCAACCAACAATTGTCAAGAAAATGTCAAGCCCTATTTTCAATTCTGAGAAAAATATGAAACAATATTTTAAAATGTCACCAACTGATATTTTTATTTAGCATGCAAAGAATAAAACAAAAGTGTGCTTAAGAGTATGATGCATAGCTTCGGATAATAGGGTGTAGCCACATAAAAGTTCTTGTTTCTTAACGAAAATGGTATGTTGTGGGTACTCATTAGAAGTGCCTCTGTGAGGCACTTCTAATGAGTACCACAATATATGTTTTCATGGAGAAATAAGAAAAATATAAATACTTTTTGCCAGAAACAAAAGCACCTTATGTGGAGCTGAATTGATAGACTTGTTTGTTTAAGGTTTTACGGCCCAGCCAACCCATTAGGATCATGTCAAGTGCAGTTCCTGGGCAGGCTAAGTCCTCTAAACGGATAACCAGTACTTGTGCATATACTTTCGTCAGTAACTGACAACTGTCCTTCTTGAATACGCAGAAGGGTTAGAATGGCCGTAGAAATTATTTCATGTTCAATCTCCATGAAAATTATGAGGCCGAGCTGGGATTCGAGCTCCGGACTCCTACAGTCATACGCACTACTGACTACGCTATGGAGCCTGGCTAGGTTGACGGTATTACCATGGTGCTCTTACCTCATTAGGCAGCTGTAACTGAGATCTGTCTTCTTGACCCCTGTGGAGGCCCATAATATATGGAACAGGAGCATCAAGGAAATGTTGCATGGATGCTGGCAGTATTGGTACATACACGTGCTGCCATGAGAACGGGAAGATGAGAATGTTCATACTTTCAGCAACTAACATCAGTCTTTGGTAATCTGGAATACCACAGACAATAACAGAATATCATAGTCTTTCCAAACCAAAAATATAAAATCTCTTTTCTCCTTCATCCAACAATTATTTAAAAAACAAAAACAATAATACATAGGCCTTGTTAAGGAGGAGTATTTTGGTGATAACTCTGGAATTGTTTTTTTTTCTTATTTTTGCATTGGAAGTAGTGAGGCTTTTCTAAGGAGTACCCACAGCATATGTTTTTATGGAGAACTGGAGAAAATTATTTGTCCTAGATACATGTATGGGTGGTTAGAGCCACTGAGGGTTAATCACAGTGCCAGACCAGGAGGCAATGTGGGATAATTTTGGAATGCCTATTTGATCGTCTATAAAATAATGGTATGTTGAGTGTAATCATTAGGATTACCTCAATGAGGCAATTCTAATAAGAACATACAACATAGAATTTCATGATAAATAAGAAAATTTCCCTAAATCATCCCTAAATATTAGTTTTCTTGACATATCGAAAGCATTTCCTGGGGACTCAAAAACTAGCTATGGTAAACAGGCCATCAATATTCGAGTTTGTATATAATAGTGAGACAGTGCAACATATATATTTTTAGAGTAAACTAGAACAGTGTTTGCGGAGGAAAATGTATGTCCCCCCACCAGTTTGAACAGACATATTGTTAAAATAGATTGTATCTATAATAAACTCGTCACAATATACCTATATGTAAGTTTGGTCAAAATGCACCCATTCCTCAATGAGATAGGGTGCTGACAAGCCATTTTCTAAAATCATAGCCCTTGTGTAACCTTGAAAATGGGATCAAGGTCACAAAAAATCTAATCAGTTCTTGTCTCTGTCTCAACAATATACATGTAGCTGTGCAAGTTCGGTCAAAATCCGTCCATTCATTCAGCAGAAAGCGTGCAGACAAGCCATTATCCAACAATCTGAGCCCTCCTGCAACCTTGAAAATGGGGTCAAGGTCACCAAAATAAAATTAGTTATTTTCCATGCCACAACAATTTGGCTGTGTAAGTTTAGTTAATATCCATCCATTCCTTCAAAAGATACAGTGCAGACAAGCCATTTTCCAACAATCTAAGCACTAGTGTGACCTTGAAAATGGGGTAAAGGTCACTAAAATCTAATAAGTTCTTTTCCATGTCCCAAAAATATAGCTGTGCAAATCTGGTCGAAATCTACTCATTCCTTCAGGAGACAAGGTGCAGACAAGATATTTTCCACCAATTTAAGCCTTAGTGTGACCTTGAAAATGGGGTCAAAGTCGTCAAAATCTAACCAGTTCTTTTCCATGTGTCAACAATTAAGATGTAGAAGTTTGGTCAAAATCCATTCATTTTTTTAGGAGATAGGGTGCAGACAAGCAATTTTCCAACAAATCTAAGCCCTCCCATGACCTTGAAAATAGGGTCAAGGTCACCAAAATCTAATCAGTTCTTTTGCATGTCCCAGCATTGTAGATGTGCAAGTTTGGTCAAAATCTATTAATTCCTATAAGAGATAAGGTGCGGACAAGCAATTTTCCAATAATCTAAGCCCTCCTTTGACCTTGAAAACGGGGTCAAGGTCACCAAAATCTAATCTAATGTCCCAGCATTGTAGATTTGCAAGTTTTGTCAAAATCTATTCATTCCTACAAGAGATAGGGTGCGGACAAGCCATTTTCCAACAATCTAAGCCCTCCTGTGACGGGATCCGCACTAAAAACAATATGTCCCCACACCATAATGACAAAAGAAATTCAGCTACATCAATCAAAAACAAATGAAAAGTGAATACCATGACATTTTCAGGAAACATTGGAATGATTCACATGAAGTATCAAGCCCTATTTAACCCTTGTCATGCTGCATAAATTAAGATACCACATCCACTTTTAATTTTCAGCCAATCAGATTACTTGACCCAGGCTGTTGATACAAATTCACAAACTTAATAACAAGCAGTGCAGATCCAGATCAGTTGGTTTCTTTAGAAACTAACTGATCTGGATCTACACTGTCTGCTATGGGAGGGCATATCAGAGTTCAGCAGGACCAGGGTTAAAATGGTGTCCAATAACCTTTTAGGTGCGAAGTAAACTCATGCATAGAAGTCCACTTTTCATCATAATTATATTTTCAGAAAAAATAAGGCTTTACATTTCATGTAAACTGTCTGCCTAGCAGACAATTCACATGGAATGTCAAGCCTGCAGACAATTCACATGAAAGGTAAAGCCCTATCTTTTTCCAGAAAATTAATTAAAAAAAGATATTTCAAATATTGTCTGCTGCAGTTGTGATTGGCACTTTTGAGGGCTTATATTTATTTTTGACAATTTAACCTTTACTACTCACCGGGCTAATTCAGCAAATGACAAATTTATATTTTTATTATTTTTCCCAGAAAACAGGATCTGACATTTCATGCAAATTGGAAACAATTTGCATGAAATGCCAAATCCAGGTTTCTGGGGAAAAAAGAAGAAAAAAATCATAAATTTGTCATCTGCTAACAAGTTTACCCAGAGTGCTAAGCCTCAAGCGTAAATATCTCTAACTTACCAGATGAATATAAAAGTACTTGATATTCCAACAAGACACTGATGAAGAGCAGAATAAGATTATCAAGACCGAGGAGTCGGACTAGGTCCCAGAGAGAGAAATCAAACAATGGTAGTTCACTGGTACCTGAAATCACAAGGGACAAAATAGCAAATTAACATCATGTCTTTTTTTCAATTACATTGCTTATTTGGTTGGTTTGGAGTTGAACCCTTGTCCTGCTGAGCCCAGATATACCCTGCCTTTGCAAACAGTGTAGATCCAGATCAGTTGGCTTGTCAGAAGCCAACTGATCTGAACCTGCACTGTTTGCCATTAGTGTCTGAATTTATAGAAACAATCTGGATCAAGGAACCTGATTGGCTGAGAATTATGTGGGCGTGGCATCATACTTTATTCAGCATGACAAGGGTTAATGGCCCAGGCAACACTTGAAGGTCATGTCAAGCCAGTCAATTTTTAATTAACCACACTTTTCCTGGACAGGCTTATAGTAAGCTGTTAATCAGAACTTGTGTGACAAACAACAAGGATCTTGATCAGATGGTTGATGTGCATGTGCAGGCTAAACTTGGCCTTTACTGTTGAACTATGCTTCTGAGGGTAAAGCTCTTTTGTGTGAAGAAGCACATTTTAAAATATTACCAGAATAACCCAAGTACTGGGGCAGGCCAGCCAGAGCAAGCAGTGTAGACCCAAATCAGACTCTGAACAATGTGGCCTCTGATCAGGTATTTCTCTGTTTGCCATTCAGTCTTGCAGTTTTTAAACACATCAATGGGTAATTAACTGCAATGCCAAAGGGACATTTATATAAGGTAAGGTGTTATAGTTTCCAAATATTAAGGCTCAGTGTGGAATTTGACAATTATTGCCTATGAAACGCTGAGATTTTATTAACCCTTGTAATGCTGAATAAATTAAGATGCCCAACCCACTTCTAATTTTCAGCCAATCAGATTCCTTGATCCACATTGCTGACATAAATTCATATACTGAATGGCAAACAGTGCAGATCCAGATCAGTTGGCTTCTTCAGAAGCCAACTGATCTGGATCTACACAGTTTGCAAAGGCAGAGTATATCCGGGTTCAGCAGGACAAGGGTTAAGAAACTGAATGTGACAGGTGACAGGTGCTCAAGAAAGTGTACAACATGGTTTACCATTGCCACTCCCTGGGCTAATTCAGCAGATGACGAACTCACTGACTAAATTTTTCTTTAATTTCCGAAAAAAATATGTTTTGACATTTCATGCAAATTGTCTCCTAAGTGTAAGGAGACAATTTGCATGATAAGTTAAAGCCTACTTTCTCTGGGAAAAAAAAATATTTCAAAATGTTATCTGCTGAAATTTTTACAAGCATTCTTCAAGTTCATATGATATAGACATCAATTAGCATGTTCTTATTACTGAAGTAGATATTTTATGCATGCATTATGTCACATCACTTTACCATCTTTCATTTTAATTACCTTAACCCTAATCATGCTGAATAATTTAAAATGTCCCACCCAATTCTAATTTTCATCCAATCAGATTACTTGATCCAGGCTGTTGATACAAACTCTCATGCATAATGACAAATAGTGCAGATCCAGATCAGTTGGCTTCTTTAGAAGCCAACTGATCTGGATCTACAATGTTTGCAAAGTCAGGGCATATCCTGGTTCAGCAGGACTAAGGTTAAGTGGCCTTGATGCACTTGGTAGAATTTAATTTTCAATCATTTTTATAAGGGAGACAACTTTTGTGTCTTACTGTTTGCTGTTCTTCACAGTATGCTCCTTCTGAAAAGGGGTCTGCTTTAAAATGAAAGAATTTGCTCCCTTTTAGAATCTGCTCCCAAAGGGAGCAAATTCTTTTCTTTTAAAGTAAACGTCTATATAGAAAGGAGGCAAAACAATGTTGACTGAATTGCCTCCCCTGAAAGAGTATCCATTTCCCTTAAATATCAAAAAACCAGAATGAATAGAATTTTACAAAACTTTGTGAGGGCAAAATCTTAATGTTCTTTACTATCTTTGTCCAAAGTATTCAGACAGATAGCTCTAAGCAAATAGTGAAGACAGATCAGATACCCTAGGATCATAGGATGTAGCATCTAATCAGGGTCTACACTATTCCTCACTCATCCATCAGTTTTTAGACGCATCAACAGGTAGTCAAACGGGCTTGTTATTTTTTCAGGACAAGTACAGTAAGAAGTTAAGACATCCCAATATTTCAGGTAAATACAGTATATGCACCGGCAGCTGAGAAAAGAGACCTTAGAACATATGCCAAGAGAGAAGATCAAGATCAGCCTGCACATCTGCGCAGTCTGGCCAGGATATTCACTGTTAGACTACACAATATAGGGACCTTGGTGAAGTTAAGGACTAATAGTGATCTAGACCCCACACATGGCTGCACATCTGCGCAATCTGGCCAGGATATTCACTGTTAGACTACACAATATAGGGACCTTGTTAAAGTTAAGGACTAATAGTGATCTAGACCCTACACATGGCTGCACAAGCTGGTCTGGGGCTTCACCACTCGTATATGCCCTGAAGACCTTTTTGTCAGCTGGCAGCCAATATGTTATAAACAAGATATACGTAAGCTATAAACTAAGCAAATTTAAACTTTATAGGATCATGACTGGGGAAATAAAATGAAAGAAGACCTCAATAAAAATTAAAGCATCTATATTAGCCCCTGTCCTGCTGAACCAGGATATGTCCTGCCTTTGCTGACAGTGCAGATCCAGATCAGTTGGCTTCTTCAGAAGCCAACTGATCTGGATCTGCACTGTTTGCCATTAAGTATTTGAATTTCTGTCAACAACCTGGATCAATTAATCTGACAGGCTGAAAATTAGAAGTGGGCATGGTACCTTAATTTATTCAACAGGACAAGAGTTAGACATCCTTACAAACACATTAACACTTACAGTGAAATGGCAAATTCAACAGAGAACAAATTATATCGTCGTTGCCGAATCAAAACCTAGTAACTCCATTTTTTGCGAAAATGACTTTTTTGCAATGCGGGAGTACCTGCCATTCAGCGCGCCTTCTGTGAAATTCTTGTACCTCTAGGCCAATAAGAACCTCCTTAGAACTTTGAGTTACGAGCATTTAGACAATATTTTTGTATAGTTTGTGTAGTCTCTCTACCGAAATGCGATGTCTTGATGCATTCTAAGCATCTAAATGTCATTAACTCGAGAGAAAAATGTACCAAAAAGTTGTAACTCTAGTGATTTAGTCGAAAGATGGTATGAATTCTCATCTGTAAGATTAGAATAGCTACAGCACTGAATTTGGACGTCACTAAACAGAATACTGTCAGATTTTCATAAATATTGGTAACATCTAGCAAAAGTTATAAAGTTTTTTCTTTCTCCTGAAAAGTTGAGAAATTTGAAATACAACTATTTGACTCAGCAGCGACGATATGTATTGATATTTTTCTTGTTCTTCCCAAAAAATAGGATTTGACATTTCATGCAAATTGTTAAGAGACAATTTGCATGAAATGTCAAATCCTATTTTATGGACAAAATATTTCAAACTGTTGCCTGCTGAAATTTGTACCCAGCATGCTAAGCATTAATTAATTAATCAGTCTTTCAAATTTTAAGTAGGTCACAGTAACATATTTGTTAATGTTGACAAGCAATTAAATTGTCTCCTTTTGCAAAACTGCCATTGCTTTTCTTTGCGTGGTAAAATCGTTGAGGAGACAAAAAGGTCTCATAATAATTTTTTATGATTGAATTTGTAAAAAAAACAAAAACACTAGAATATGCTGGCCTGTAATGAATCTATATACAGCAAAAAGCAAGATAACAGGTTATGGCAGATACACACTCTGATCTGTGTCTTCTATTTGCACATGTCTTACCACATTGTTGGTTTTACTGTGGCCTGGCTATTCTACTTATAAGTGCGCCCAACGGGAACTGCACAGCAGTTCCCCGATGCTCTGCAGTTTGGCATGCAGATGCACTACTATAGACTACCAATGTGACCAGTGATGTGTGTGGCCAAAAATGTGATGGTCCAACAAACGCTTGGGTGGTTCGGCTGCTTATCCTGAAAAACAATAAGCGTTCCGTGATTTGGCAGAGACTAGTGACATGGCGGCCGTGCCAATAATAGCAACAAACCAGCCAATAACGCCAAGTATTCCAATTGTAATGGGTTGAATCACAAGACTTATGACGTCAGCCTACAAAATTTGTGATTGCGGCCATTATGAATTTTATCTCCACTTCGAATTTTATTTCTATCTGTTCTCCGTCTATTTACAGGCTAAGCATGATTCATTTTGTGCATAAGGTACACTCTGATATAGAGTTTTAGATTACACATAGAATTTATGTTCTTTTCATGTGATAATCTTAAAAAATTTTGACACAGGTAAGAGAACAATAGTATATTGTCATTGCACCTGTCATCGGCATACACTAGTTTTTGGTATTCAGAAAGCATGGCCCCCGCCTATCGGGGCCTGCGAAATAGATAGGCTGCCTAAAGCCTCCATGGCAGAGCTGCTTGTAACTAAGCAGGACCTGAATTAATGTGATTGGGTCGGGTAAAAATAGGGCTTCCGTTAAGCGGACATACGATGTATATTACGCCCTGAGATTGCCACCGGACGTCCAAATTGAACTTCAAAGACGTACCGCGACTTCTGAAATTTCTTTTGTCCGTCCGAAATCGATACCCGAGATGTCCAAAAATTGTCAAAAGGCCCGCCCACTTTTAACCAGTTGTGTCATGTTTGCCCCGCCTACTTACCGGAAATTCGCTACCTGTGTTGACTGAGCTTTAAGGACATCCCACTTTCCGCTTGCGGGAGTTTTATTGACAACCATGTCAAGCGTCGCGGCACCCTTTTGATAGCTGTGTGATCACTGCGTGTATTTGTCACACGTGCTGAGTTGATTAATTGATGTTTTTATAATTAAATTTTCTACTGCGACCCCGAAAATATTCGTTGAAATTATATGAAGCCATTATTATTTTTTAATATTCACGTCTTAAAATCTTAAATTATTATTTTGCTAAGAACGTGTGTCGTCTGCAACACTTCCGGGAATTGCCGAGTGAAATTTTATAAATAAATAAATAACAATTATGCACAGAACGCAAATTGAAATCTATTCGAATTTAGAAGCTTACGTTTGTCATTGCAACAAAAGCAATTTTTCAAATGAAAAGAAAACATATTTTTCGTCAAAATTTTTTGCCCTTTTTTCCCGCAATTTTTGTGAAGTAAGCAACTCGTTCGCTCATGTTGATCAGCTTCAATCCGAACAAATATTTCATTAAATACATTTCTGCAAAATAATTTCAGCATAGTTTATTTTTAAGAAACCATGTTTTGGGTGTTTTCTCTCATGTATTTTCTTTTCTTTTTTCTTTCTCTTGTTGTACCAATGTTGATGCTTTCTCTAAGGTCCGACATACAAGTACAGGCTTTCCAAAAAGATGCGATCGAATTTTAATAAGCGATAAGGGCATTTTTAAAACACATCTAAGAGAAGCGTATATCATGATGGTTCTGTGTGACACTGGAATAAGAACCTATGTTCTACTAAAGAAAGGGCAGACCGCCGCAGCACGGAAAAAAAGTGGGACTTCCTAGATTTTCCTGTGGGACTTCCAAATTTGAGGGGTAGGAAGTCTGGGACTTCCTGAGTCTGGAAGTTAATGGAAGCCCTGTAAAAATCCCACAAATTTGGAGGCAATGTCTCTGAACTACTGAAATACTGTTGACTTGGACATTATATCGCAATTCATGCAGTGGATTAGAAGTCAAGCATGGTCTGAAATCAAATTCAGTTAGATCCGGCCAATCCACCTATGAAGCATGTGATGATAATTTCGACGCACTGATATAGGTACATGTAGCACCTATTAAATTCATATTAGCTCTGGATAATAGGGGTATCCAGATAGACAGTTTTCGAATTTCTCCATGAAAACGTTATGTTGTGGGAACCAATGCCCGACACTTCAAGGAACGACACATTGTCTACTGAACTATTTTGTCTAAAGGGCATTTTCTCTAACAGTCCTTTTGTCGGCTGACAGTTTTATCAAATACTTTTCATGAACGTTTTTTAATGACCTAGTTGCCCTGTTGTTTCAAGATAGTGATCATGAGGCTACTATGGGCTATGATGTTGACTATAAGCCATATCCAACATGGCATCTATGATTTATTTTGACCTTCAGAGCAAGGTGAAAAATTCAACCAAATGACACATTCAACAAAACTGCACTCAATAAAAAGAGGACTTTTAATGAACTGGTAATTCGACAAACATTTTAGACAAAGTGTCCTAGTAAATGAAGTGCCATTTGACAAAGTGTCATTTGACGAAATGTCATAAATCTGTGGCAACCCAACTGAGAAACACCTAATGAAAGCTGTTCTAATGAATATCCCACAATACATGTTTTCATGAAGGAAAAAAAAATATATATCAGTTTTATGGGGGATTTTTTTTTTTTTTTGTTTCACAGGAACAAGTGTCTTATCTGGAGCTTTGCTGAGAAAGACATACAGTATTAAGAGATTGAAAGTGACCAGGGAGAAAAGTAAAACTGTAGTGCGGATGGCATAAAATGAAAAGGTATCTTCAAGGCAATTTTAATGCTAACAATGAATGCCCAGATCAGCCTGTGCATCTGCAGCCTTATCAGGGGTTTTGCGGTTTATCAGTATATGCTACAATATCCAATGATTTTCTAAGCCGACAGTGAAGGCCCAGGCAGCCTGCGCAGATGTGCAGGCTGCCTGGGCCTTCACTGTCGGCATATGCAGTACACCCATTTTCACATGACAAGGCTATCATATAATATTTAAGAGGAGACGGACTTTGATGTTGTTTACATTGCAGAACTTACTAAAATGAAGAAGTGGGTCATTATGTATGTAAAGTACCATATTTTCCCTAAATATTGGGACACTCTCACTTCTTACCATACTTCCTAAAGTTTGAAAACAAGTCCATCTGACCACACTATCATCACGCTAAAAATTGCTGGATGAGTCACAAAAGTGTAGACCAAACTAAGATGCTGCAGAATTCTGCGGCATTTGATCTAGGCATTGATCTAGGTCTGCACTGTTTGCCCTTGTTTGTCTGTCCCAATACTTAGGATAAATATGGTGCCATAAAAACAACCATTGCTATTATCAAACTAAAGTATGCAAAAACAGGAAAATGCACTTCGGAGTCATCACACACACATCTTAAACATTCATTTGTTAAGTGTAGTGAAAAATATCTGTGTTCAAGTACATCATATATTGTATTCTGTGTATTTGTACAGGAGGAGAGTTTGCTGATAATTCTGGGATATTTTTCCACTTCTCCACAAAAAAAACACACGTTAAGGGTACTCATTAGAAGCACATAATTATGTTTTATGAAGTGAAACAAGAAAAAATATCTCAGAATTATCAATAACCCTTGTCATGCTGAATAAATAAAGATGCCCTACCCTCTTCTAATGTTCAGCCAATCAGATTCCTTGATCCACATTGTTGATATAAATTCATATACTGAATGGCAAACAGCGCAGATCCAGATCAGTTGGCTTCTTCAGAAGCCAATCGATCTGGATCTACACTGTTTGCAAAAGCAGAGTATATCTGGGCTCAGCAGGACAAAGGTTATTAAATACTCCTCCTTGGCAATTCTTTTGTATTAACTTCCCAGAATATTTAGGGAAAATATGGTGATTTCCCTGAAGTTGTTAGCTGTAAGGCTCCAATTAAAAGGGGGACTCAGAAGATAATTTTGCCACTGAACAAAACTTTGGATTCGTATCTAACAAAATCAACCCTGAAGTATCAACTAAATCTTATCTTAGGCATCCAGGCAATTCAAAAATTTTAACATAACACTTTACCATGAAAATAATCTCTTACAAATTAGACCTCAGTCACTGAAGGCACAGTGTGCAGAGCCTCAATCCTTCTAATACTAAATAAATTAAGATGCCGTGCCCTTTTCAAATTTTCAGCCAATCCTTGATCCAGACTGTTGATATAAATTCACACACTTAATGGCAAACAGTGCAGATCCAGACTAGACAAAGTGCCCACTGGGGCACGTATACCCCCGACCAGCGCTACCGACAGTTTTTAAAGAACACAAAGTATGTATGTTGATTCTGGAGATGGCAGTTATATGCTTTATGTTATAACATTGAAAAACTTCAATCACACATAATATGAAGCCCTTGACCTCAAAGATCAGGTACAGGTGCAGGGATTGAGCTTAATAAAACTTTAGCCCTATAACTTCACCATATACTAGGAAAACAATCAGTCTTTATAATATAAGCAAAAATGCCATTTGTATGAAAAGTCTGTGACCTTGACTTAAAAGCCATGCCCCAGCTTGGGGATGGTGCCGAGAAAAACTTTAGACCTATATATACCATCATGCTTAATATTAATGAAACCAACAAAAGCGTCTTCATAATATAGCTATATAAATTTTAATGAAAATTTTAAGGTCACCTGCCTACTCAATGCCCTCTACATATCTGTAAAGTATCACAAAAATATCTTAAAGAAGTTTTAGAGTTATTGCCCGCACAAGATTTAAATAACCAAGGGAGAAAACTGCAGAATGGAGTCAGAAAGTCATTCTTGAATGTGATATGCCTACTCAATGTCCTATACATACTGGTGAAGAATCATGAAAATATCTTAACATGTTTTAAAGTTATGGTTTGCACAAATTTTTTACAATTCTGGAGACAAGGGGAGATAACTCATGGATCAAGTCAGTTAGAGTTGTCTTTCTTGTACCTGACACCCTACCAAATGCCCTCTACAACCTGATAGTTTCCTGAAAATAGCTCAAAGGGTAGTTAGGAGTTATGGGGTGCACAATAATGCATTTATGGACAGACAGACGGATGGATGGATGAATGGATGAATTCCATGCTGATAGCTATATCCCCTAAACCTCTCAGTAGGAGGATAACGAAATTCAACAAAAGGTCTTGAAGGTATAGCTATATAAACTTAGATGCAAATTTTTTTACTTTTATATGAAATTTCTAAGTCTGTGACCTTGACCTCAAGGTCATACCCCGGGATGGGGATGATGCTGAGTAAAACTCTAGACCTATATCTACCAACATGTCAAATATAGATGAAATTCCTCAAAGGGTCTTGATGGTATAGCTATATAAACTTAAACACAAAAAAACTTTGACTTTTTTATAAAAATTCTAAGTCTGTGACCTTGACCCCAAGGTTACCCCCGGGGTGGGGATGGTGCTGATAAAAACTTTAGACCTATATCTACCATCATGCCAAATATGAATGAAATCCATCAAAGGGTCTTCAAAATATGAGGTCTTATAAACTTTAACGCAAAAACTTTGACCCAAAGACAAAAATAAAGTATGAACAAATAATGCTTCAAAGGACGGACAGACAAACAGATTTCTTGCTGATAGCTATATCTGCTCAACCCTTCAGTTAGGGGATAATGAAATTTGATAAAAGGTCTTGATGATGTGGTTATCTAAACTTAAACGCAAAATGTTAACTTCTATATGCAAATTCTAAGTTCTTAACCTTGACTTCGGTCACACCCATGTGGGGATCATGCGGAGTAAGACACTAGGCTGATATCTACCAACATGTCAAATATAAATGAAATTCCTCAAGGGTCTTGATGATATGGCTATATAAACTTAAACACAAAAAACTTCGACTTTTTTATGAAAATTCTAAGACCGTGACCTTGACCCCAAGGTCACCCCCGGGATGGGGATGGTGCTGATAAAAACTTAAGACCTATATCTACCATCATGACAAACATGAATGAAATCCATCAAAGGGTCTTCAAAATATGAGGTCTTATAAACTTTAACGCAAAAACTTTGACCCTAAGACAAAAATAAAGTATAAATGAATAATACTTCAACGGACTGTCGGACAGACAAACAGATTCCTTGCTGATAGCTATATCAGCTCAACCTTTCAGTTAGGGGATAATGAAATTTAATAAAAGGTCTTGATGATATGGCTATATAAACTTAAATGCAAAAATTTTTACTTTTATATGAAAATTCTAAGTTCATGACCTTGACCTCGGTCACATCCAGGGTGGGGATCATGCCGAGTAAGAAGCTAGGCCAATATCTACCAACATGTCAAATATAAACGAAATTCCTCAAGGGTCTTGATGATATAGCTATATTAACTTAAACACAAAAAACTTTGACTTTTTTATAAAAATTCTAAGTCCATGACCTTGACCCCAAGGTCACCCCCGGGGTGGGGATGGTGCCGATAAAAACTTTAGACCTATATCTACCATCATGCTATATATTAATGAAATCCATCAAAGGGTCTTCAAAATATGAGGTCTTATAAACTTTAACACAAAAACTTTGACCCTGTGACTTTTTTATGAAAATTATGTCTGTGACCTTGACCCCAAGTCACCCCCGGTGTGAGGATGGTGCCGATAAAAACTTTAGAATTATATCTACCATCATGCCATATATAAATGAAATCCATCAAAGGGTCTTCAAAATATGAGGTCTTATAAACTTTAACACAAAAACTTTGACCCTGTGACTTTTTTATGAAAATTCTAAGTCCGTGACCTTGACCCCAAGGTCACCCCCGGGGTGGGGATGGTGCTGATAAAAACTTTAGACCTATATCTACCATCATGCCAAATATGAACGAAATCCATCAAAGGGTCTTCAAAATATGAGGTCTTATAAACTTTAACGCAAAAACTTTGACCCTGTGACGGAAAGACGAACGAACGAATGTACGAACGAACGTACACACGAACGAACGAACGGACGAACGGAAAAGCGAAAACTATATACCCCCACATACTTCGTATGTCGGGGGTATAATCAGCTGGCTTTGAAGCCAACTGATCTCGATCTATACTGTTTGCAACGGCAGGGTATATCGGGGTTCAGCAGGACTAGGGTTAAAATTCTTAAAATTTTCGGTCACACAATATTACCAGTTATTGTGACTTCTGAGTAATTTACATAGGAATCTGTCAAAATTTTTACTTGTTGTCCAAAAAAAAGCACATCATGGCAAGTGGATGAGTGAAATTTTCCAGCTCTGGTGTGTATGTGTGGAGATGAGGGGAAGGTTGGGTCACTCAGTAAATACTGCCATGAACAAAACTATACATATTACATGAAGTATCTTACAACATCCAAATATACACAATGTATAACCATCCATCCAGGCAATAATGAAATTTGAAAAACATAAAACTTTGACCCATTTTAGTCTGGAGACCCCTAAAAGGGTACTTGGTAAACAGTGCAGACCCATATCTAACACCACAGAATGCTGCATCTGATCTGTGTCTCCGCTGTTTGCAAATAGTTCAACCATTTTTCTCTAGGAATATCTAAATCTCATCATGAGCCTGGCATACCGAAATTGGACTCTTCCAGTATATAGTATGGGAGAGTCTATATTCAGTCTACAATGGGTTAACATAAAATTTCTAAATCCCTATAGGTCATGGGTGTGAGTTTTTGTGTAAAACTTTGGACCAATATCCAATGTCTACCATCCAAATAAATGGATGAACTAAATCAACTAAGAGTTTGGATTATAAATGTGACTTCTTAAAAACTTTAAAGTAAACCTTTGACAAAGGCGTTTTTTAGGAGGAGTATTTCATGGTAATTCTGATTTTCTAAATTTCTACATAAAAACATATGTTCTGGGTATTCATTGGAGGTGCCTCAGTGCTTCTAATGAGAACCCACAGAATAGTTATGTTTTCAAAGACAAAAAATGTGTAAAAAAAAAAAAAAAAAAAGCTGTGTTTCCGCTAACCCGACCAACCCTGTTTCAAACACCCGACTCTGCTATTTTTTTATTAGTAAAAATGCAAAATAAAAAAGTAAAGCACCGACCCTCAACAAAATACCTGTATTTTCATAAAATTACAGGCCCAAGGAGAGAGAAAAAATAGAAAAATAAAAAAAAAAGTTTCTCCTACCTACCTACCAAATTTTTTTTTCAGCATGTTAGTGGAAACACAGCTATTTTTTTATGCCTAAGGAAAATTATCCCAGAATTATCATCAAATACTCCTCTTTAACAAGTCCTCTGCTTTGACATTTGCAGCTGCTACATGTAATGTCAATGCCAGCACCATTGCCAACTTTGTCAGTAGTGCAATTGCTCTTTTTTGTACTTTTGTACAGGCAATATAAATATCACAGCAATTAGTAGAATGGTTCAATAGTGTAGCTGCAAGAGAGTTTCAAAGAGAAGTACAAAATTAATACACTGTACTGATCATGGCACTTATCCAGGAGTTTTCAGACTTATCAACAGGTAGTAAAATAGATGTTTGGGTTGAGGTTTAATGGCCCTGTAAACAATAGTTCAGTCATGTTGAGCCATCTCCCAGAGAAAAAAGAAAGAGAAAAGAAGAATGGGATAGATGAGCAAAAGGCCCCAACACGGATCTTTTGTTTAAAGTGAGGCAAGAACTAGGGCATAAAAATCGGTCATATGTCTAGATCAGAGGGTGTATCAGGTAAATATTTTTCTTATTTCTCCATGAAAACATATGTTGTGGGTACTCATTAGAAGTGCCTCGCCTCGTTGAGGCACTTCTAATGAGAACTCAAAACATGTGTTTCTCCATGAAAACACATGTTGTGGGTGCTCATTAGAAGTGTCTCACTGAGGTACTTCTAATGAGTACCCACAACATACGTGTTCATGGAGAAAAAAGAAAAATATCAATATTGGAAAGCATCTTATCAAGAGCTGTGATTATGATTAGAGAGATGGTAACATTATTAATCATGAGGATAAAATGCTTCTCAATTAAACCTGTTTTTGTAGGGGGCATTGCACTTGCTATTATTTGATTATAATATACATATTTAGCCATAGCTCTTAATAAGATGCTTTTTGCAATCCAAAAATATTGATATTTTTCTTATTGCTCCATGAAAAAGTATGTTGTGGGTACTCATTAGAAGCGCCTCACTGAGGCGCTTCTAAGGAGTACCCACAACATATGTTTTCGAGGAGAAATACCGGTAAGAAAAATATTTACCCAATACCCAATCTTATCTGAACCTATGAATTTAGCTCCTTATAACAGATGTAACCAGAGAAACATTTTTTTTTTTTATTTCACTATCAAAACATATGTTGTGGGTGCCCATAAGAAGCACTTGAGCGAAGTACTCTTAATGAGTACCACAACTAATGCATTTGTTGAGAAATAAAACAAATATCAATATTTTAGAAAAAAAAAAAAAATACCTATCTACAACTATGGAATTAAAGCACACCAAGGATGACTGACATTATATAGATGATTTTTTTACCATATTCAACAAATTTGTTTCTTTAATACAATGGTAATAAAAATCGATTTGATGAACTTCTATTTACTCTGTTTTAAAAACTGATCAAATCCTAAAAAAAGTCATTATATTTTCTCATAAAGACCTAACTTATTTTTCTTCATATAATCAGCATCAAACAAACAGCTGATCAGATATGATTTGTTCTT
Organism: Anodontia alba; assembly: GCA_964016985.1. Lineage (NCBI taxonomy): Eukaryota > Metazoa > Mollusca > Bivalvia > Lucinida > Lucinidae > Anodontia > Anodontia alba. The sequence continues at coordinate 22,088,774 of OZ024824.1, forward strand.
CACACTCGAATAATATGAGCCAAGCCGTGAGAAAAGGCGTTTTCAGAGTTGTGAACACCAAAGATATTGATCAGCCAGCAAAGCCATTCAGTCTGATCAGGGCCTACCCTGCTAAAGTAGACTGGCTCCAGTTTCCCAGTGACTAAATATTTTTTTCTTATAATCATGTTTGATAATCAACTAAAATAACAAAAATAATATGACTATAAAGGCTTTTCATTCCAGTGACCTGAGCCTTCACAGTCATGATATTATTTTGGTTTTATTTTAGTGGATTATCAAACAGGATTATAAGAAAAAAACATTGAGTCACTGAAAAGGCTGGCTAATCAGAGCTGAAAAGGTAATTGATTATCAGTCCTACTATTGTGATCAATAATCGATTAGTAATCACTAAAGATTTGATCATCATTTTACCTGTCTGTCTGAGCATGACTCTTACCATATGTTGTACTTTACTGTATGTATTTGATCAGACCTGAGCAAACGGTGTTGACCCAGATGAGATGCCGCAAGATGCGATGCCTCCTCAGGGTCTACACTGTTTGCCACTCATCCAGCGAGGTGTCTGCATACTAAGGGTAAATATAGTTAAGTAACAGACACAGAAATCAAATGATCGATTATTGACAAATCTGTAATGATAATTATTTTTGTGGAATTTATTGATCAATTAATGGATTATCCGATTAATTGTACCAACCTTAGTCACTGGAGACTGGAGCCAGTCTACTTCTCTATAGTATACTGTATTACAATGATTCTGTAAACAGGAAGTGAAAGACCTGATCAGACTGCCTGGATGTTCTGGCTAATCTGGGTCTTAACCCATTGTAGACTGAATAGACTCCCCAACACTATATAATAGAAGAGTCCAATTTCAATTTTAGGTATGTCTGACTATGGGATTTAGATATTTTTAGAGAAAAATGGCTAAATTATTTGCAAACAGTGGAGACCCTGATCAGATGCCACAGAATGAATGTGACCTCTTATCTGGGTCTGCACTGTTTGCCAATTACCCTTTTAGAGATCTCCAGACTACAATGGGTTAACTTTCCTTACATGCCATAAAGGAACCTTTTCGCATGACAAAGCAAATATGTATTTTGACAAACCGCCAATATCAAATTCACATACAATTTAAAAGATATTCTGCCTATAATGTAGGATGTTAACATACAGAATTTACACTAAATATTAAGACAGACAGGGCTAAGCAAACAGTAGAGACCAAGATCAGATGCTGCAGAATGCAGCATCTGATCAGGGTGTACACTGTTTCCCAGGCATCAACCAAATTGTAGATATATCAACAGGTAATAAAATGGAATTGGTCAAATTTTAGGACAAGCACCATTGGCAAGGAGTTAAGGTGTCTTAATACTTGGGGTAAATACAGTAACTTGTGTCCTAGTACCATTTAGTTAATTGATGATCATGGTTTAAGATATTAATGTATAATTCTGGAGGTTCTTCTTACTTTTCCACAATTTTAACATACCAAATTAATTTTATACTAAGTATTAAGACACCTTATCTTCTTACCACAATTCGAGGGTTGAGCGCAAGACTGTAGTAACTCAAACATATTTTTGAAACTCTTGTTTAGGGGCAACTTTGACCCCTTTGTAAACAATGCAAATTTAAGTGCCATTGCTCATACGAGCAATGGCACCTAAATTTCCATTGTTTACAGAAAGAAAGGTTTGTAATTCTCATAACGCCTTCATGGTGAGGAGATTAAGTATTGGGAAAAACAACTCTCTGACGTTCTACAGTCTTGCGATCAACCCTCGAATTGTCCTAGAATGAGATCAATCTATTTGATGACTTGATGAGGTGTCTGTATGACTACTTGCTGCAGAGGTAGGGTAGAGCAAATCTAAAGCCATATCAAAATGTTCAAACATAGCAAATAAAAATCCAAAGATGACTTAGAACTGTCTTCCATATTTACCCCAAGTACTGAGACAGGCAGGCCTGAGAAAGTAGTGGAAGTTTTCTTGAAGAATTAAGAAATATGTCAACGTTTTTGGATTGAAAAACTACGAAAATTTTCTCTTATTGTAAGTCTATTCACTAATAATTCTATACCATTCTATATCCATAATGGACCCCAACTATCATAACACCAGATAGGGCATTTTCCCCCACTAAAAAGTGTTGACATTTTTTTTTTTATTTCTCCGAGAAGACATATATTGTGGGTATGCAGTATAAGTACCCCACAAAGGTGCTTCTAATGAATACTCACAACATATGTGGGAGAAATAAGAATAAATATTTCTTTAACTGGGAACCACCTCTCTTATCTGGAGCTATGCTAAGTATCAGGGCCAAGCCAAGAGCTCTCACACAGGAAAAAGTTAAGTGACACTTCTAGTATTATTATGGATAAGTTAACCCTTGCCTTGCTGAATAAATTAAGATGCCATGCCCACTTCTAATTTCCAGCCAATCAGATTACTTGATCCGGGTTTTTGATAGAAATTCACATCTTTAATGACAAACAGTGCAGATCCAGATCAGTTGGCTTCTTCAGAAGCCAACTGATCTGGATCTACATGTACACTATTTGCTAAGACAGGGTATGTCGTGTTCAGCAAGAGAAGGGTTAAGGTCCAAGGTTTGGACTTTCACATATATTCAATGCTTGCATTAAGGGAAGTCTGGGAGTCAGAGACTCCCAAAAATTGCCCTGGGACTTCCAAAAATCAATGCCAGGAAGTCTGGGACTCCCAACTTTTAAAGATATTTAGTCATTTATAACAAAAATTTAGAATGAATTTATGTATTATTTAGCTTAAGAATGGCAGTTTTACTCTACAAATGAATGTTTAAGAATATTGAGGTTAATTTCTGAAAGTGAGTGAAAAAAAAATTTGATCACCAGGACTTCAAGATATTGGAGCTAGGAAGTTCTTGATTTTGACAGTTAGTGCAAGCACTGTAAATTCAAGCTGTTGCCTCACTACATAACAGGGAGGTCTGTTGCTCTATGGCAATTTTTCTCCCAAACTACCCTCTAGGCTGGGCCCTCTGTAAGAGACTAAAAGTCTTTTACTGAACAGTAGGTTCACTACAAGTATACTGGTATAATTTCCGTACAATATTTAAAAATTTCCAAACAATATCTAATTATTTCCAACAATATTTATGATGATGAGTTTGGGTTTAATGACCTGTCAACCTATGGGGGTCATTTGTGTCTCCAAAAATATTTAACAAGAGGGTCATGATGGCCTGAGTATCAATCATAGCATTTAGAGAACCGACATAGACATAGAAATGATCAAGTCAAACATTCTGACCAAGATTCATAATGATTACCTAAACAACTAAGACAATGTAGCATGCCTAATGGACCATGAAGTAATGGTCAAGGACAAATATGGATTATTGCACTCAAAAGGTCATGCTAAGATGTACATGTATGCATGTACCAAGTATCACTGGCTGTAGGACCAATAGTTACTGAGAAACTGATCTAAATGGAAAAACTTATCAAAGTCAGTGGACCATGAAATATAGGTCAAGGTAAAATATGGATAACTGCATTCAAGTGGTCATGTTAAGATGTATACGAATGTGCCAAGTATCACTGCTGTTGGACAATTATTACAGAGAAATTGACCTAAACAAAAACACTTAACAAAAAAACTTAACAAAGACAACACTGAACTATGGACTGTGAAATATAGGTCATAAGTGAACCAGTTCTGAACCTGACCTAGAAATCAACAAGACAAATATTTTGAGCAACACTCATGATGATTACTTAAAAAATGTGACCATTAGAGTGTTAACAAGGTTTTTCTTTGATTGGGCCTCGTGACCTAGTTTTCACCCAAATGCCAGTTTCCAACTTGACCTAGAAATTATCAAGACAAGCATTTTGAGCAAGATTCATGAGGACCTCTAGAGTGTTACAAGAGTTTTCCTTTGATTTGGGCTAATGACCTAGTTTTTCACCCTTAGTGATCCAGTTTTGAACCTGCCCCTTGAAATCATAGACAAACATTTTGAGCAACATTCATGAGGATTTCTTAAAGGACCTCTAAAGTGTTAACAAGGTTTTAGTGTTAACAGGGTTTTCCTTTGATTTAGCCTTGTAACCTAGTTTTTGACCCCAAGTGACCCAGTTTTGAACTTGACCTAGATATCATCCAGACAAACATTATGAGCAAGAATTATGATGATTATTTAAAAAACTTTGACCTCTAGAATGTTAACAAGGTTTTCCTTTGATTTGGCAGGGTAACCTAGTCTTTGACCCTTTGTGACCCAGTTTCAAACTTGACCCAGATTTCATACAGAAAAAAATTCTGATCAAGTTTCATTAAGATTGGGTCAAAACCTTTAGAGTGGTAACAAACTAACTGCTGACGATCAAGGAGGGAAGATGATGGACAGAGGGTGATCGCAAAAGCTCACCCTGAGCATTTGCTCAAGTGAGCTAAAAACTACTGGAGCAGTGTTGCAGCAAAGCATCATGTGCCTCTACAGGCCGCCCACCCATCTATTTAGCTTTTACTACTCTTTGGGCAATTTCAGCAGACAACACTTTGAAACATATTTCTTTTTTTTTTTTCACTGGAAAACAGGCTTTGACTGTTCATGCTTGTCTCCAAAGGAGACAATTTGCATGAAATATCATCATGATCATTAAAGCCTATTTTCTGGAAAAAAAACAAAAAAAAAAAAACAAGAAAAATATTTCAAAGTGTCGTCTGCTGGAAGTTTTATCCAGAAGCTAAGCATCAAGTACATTGTAGCTTCATTTTACTTCATCGTACAAATGTATATCTACGGTCAGCTACCAACAAGGGTGTCACCGAAGTATGAGAAACCTTCATGAATCTGGGGCTACTGTCTCTATGAAGCACCTTATATGGGCAAACAGCTGAGCAACCCATCACCTACATGTAGATACATGTACATACATTTTTTTTTTCAAATCTTACTAATATTAATACCCACACATGGCACAGGATAAAATAGTTAAATATTTTTCATACTTCTCCATGAAAATATAGCTTGTGGTAACTCATTAGAAACCGTCTGAAACACCTATCAGTATGTGAGGAAATTGTTATGAGTACGGTAAATATCCTAAAATTTCGAACACTTTATTCCATCCTTTTTGGCCTATTTTTTGCTTTTTGTGCATTTGTTTCTTAAAATACTTAGTGGAATGGCAAACCATGTAGACCCTGATCAGACTGCTCCTTCAGAAGCTGATCTGGGTCTGCACTGTTTGCATATGCAATGTCAGACACTCTGGTGTACGAAATTTTAGGACATTTACCGTACCAGAATACTTGTTGAGGAGTATTTGTATTTGATGATAATTCTAGGATAATTTTTTCCAGTTCTCCATAAAAACATGTAATAGGTACTCATTACTTCAAATGAGTGCCCACAAGGCTACAACATATGTTTTAATGGGGAAATAAGAAAAAACAGCCCAGAATTTCACCAAATACTACTTTTTAACAAGTCCTCCAGAATACCCTACACATTTTTTTTTTGTGGAGAAATAAGAAAAATACAAATACTTATTGTTAAAAACTACATATCTTATCCACAGCTATGCTGGCATATCCATATACCCAAAATTCATGCTGAATTTACAAACCTTTCACCACTTTCCAGTCCACTAGAGAAAAAAACAAAAATAATTAAATACGTGTAATAATAACCAGCATGCCATTTTCAGAGGTGAAACCTTATTGAAATATGTATAACATCATTAGATTACTACAATTACCATATTTGATAATGATGATTTTGGTATTTTATGTCCCTTTCAATATTACTTAACCCATTGTAGTCTGGAGTTAAAAGGGTAAATAGCAAACAATGCAGACCCAGATCAGACGCCGAAGAATGCAATATTTGCAAAGAGTTTAGCCATTTTTCTCTAAAAATATCTTAACCTCATAGCCTGACACAGCTCAAATTTTACACCCCTTCCAACATTACTTAACCCATTGTAGTCTGGACACCCTTAAAAGGGTAACTGGCAAATAGTGCAGACACAGATCAGACACCGCAGAATGCGGCATCTGATCAGGGTCTCCAATGTTTGCAAAGAGTTCAGCCATTTTCTCTAGGAATATCTAAATCTCATAGCCTGACATACCTAAAATTTAAAATGGATTCTTCCAATATGTAGTGTGGGGAAGTTTATTCCTTATATAATGGGTTAAGTCATATCTAGATGATGGATGGTGATGCTGAAAGGCTCTGCACAAGGAACTGAAGTGTTGTACAGTCATGAGCACAATTACCATATTTACCACGAGGTTTGAGCAGTGTCGACCCTTATGCAGGATCACACAACTGAATGTGGTGTCTGATCTGGGTCTAAACCTACAAAGTTTCATTAATATCCAACAAAAGGTAACGGGAGTCTTGCTGGCAGGAGACTTTTATATGATATATTTACAACAGAGAAGAAAATAGCTGGAATTCTTTGATATTAAATTAATTTGAAAAAGAAAAAAAAAAGGGTTTCCTTACCACCGACCCTATTATTTTTTCAAGATCACCTGAAACACAGGTATTTTTTTTTCTGGCCTAACAGAAGCATCTGCACAAATATCTTTTTCTTATTTCTCCATGAAACAACTTTTGTGGGTAATCATTAGAAGTACCTCAGTGGGCCCTTCCAATGAGAACGGTGACTGTACCCACAACATGTTTTCACAGAGAAATAAGAAAAATATCACTATTTTTCGCATGAAAAATTTGCCTTATCTGTAGCTATGAAACGATGCACTAAAATTAAATCCTATACTCACTAGGCCTTTGGCAAAAGATGGGGGTTGATATTCCGTAGTATTTCATACTTCTTCCTGCAGGTGGTAACGGCACTTCAAACAACATATTGTATATGTAGCTCTCTAATGGAAGGTGCCATGAAAGGGGCTTATCCACTGCTTCATATAACTGTCTTAAAAATTGTCTTGTTGCTGACACATACTGCATTTGTGAAACAAGACAAATACACTTTGATACATATAATGTGTCAGTTTTAACATCATATGAAAAGTCTTCTTCCGTCTCCGAATAAAGCCTTTTTTCTTGCACAGGGCTCCGATCTTTCAGGGGCTCTTGAATGGATAGCACCGTATGTGACTGAGAACGTAAAATTTCAGCATCATGCATATGATGGAGAGTCTGCATTGCTGCGCAGATCTGTTCATTTGTAACTTCTTCGTAGAAAATGAATGAAGAGCCATTTACTCTGGTTCCGTCTTCACGTGTAATGATGAAGGAATGAAACTTTGGTTTGTGCTCAAGTTTCTGAGTACGAAATGTTAGACCTTTTGGAAGACATAGCTGAAAAATAACAGGAAACCATTTAGAGTTTGCCAACAAACTGCAAGACCGAGCCATGTCTAAGGACATCACTCCAGACATAAGATTATTTCTCTACAAAAACATATACTGCGGTACTCAGAAGTGCCTCACTGAGGCACTTCTAATGAGTACCACAAACATATGGTTTTGTGGAGAAAAAAATATTAATGTTTTGGTTGAAAAAAAAGCATCTTATCTGGACTTATGAAATGATAAGGCATCTTTTGAGGCATAAAATATATAAAGACAGTAAAGATACAGGATAGCAACTGAAGCTGTGCACATGCAGATCAGGGCCTATGCTGTTTGCCAATCTCTAGAGTAGGTGGATGGGTGTGTGTGTGTGTGTGTGTGTGTGTGTGTGTGTGTGTGTGTGTGCGTGTGTGTGTGTGAGGTAGGGGGGGTAGTGGGGGCAGTATAACTCTAGATAAGTGGGTATCCACATAAATATTTCTCTTATTTCTGTATGAAAACATGCTGTGGGTACTCATTTGAAGCGCACTGGCAAGGAGCTTCTAAGGAGTACATACAACATATGTTTTATGGAGAAATCAGAAAAGTGTCAGACCTGGAGCTTTGGTTGGTTTGGAGTTTTGTGGCCCAGTCAACACTATTAAGGTTATGTCGAGCCGTTAGTTTATCAGACTACACATTTTTTGGGCTGGATTCATCCTTTAAGTGGTTAACCAGTGCTTGTGCAGATTCTCTGGCTATAAACTGACAAATGCCCTTCTTGAATCAGCGGACGGAAGAGAATGACCGCAGGAAATATTTCATGATCAATCTCCACAAAAGAATGATGTTGGCAGCGCATCCAACTGAGGTACTGAGGCTGGCTGATTTGGAGCTATGGAGCTGTTTTTTTCTTATTTCTCCATATAAACATTATGTTGGAGTATTCATTAGAAGGGCCTCATTGAGTAGCCACAACATTACTTTGAATGGAGAACTATGAAAAAAAACAAACATTATTTTTGTTACATAAAAAAAAAAAAATGTCTAGGGCTTTGTGTAAAGGTCTGTTCTGCATGATTTTGAAAAGGCTCATCAATCCTATACAGTCAACTCTCGTTATCTCGACCTAGCTTATCTCAAAGGGAAAATCTGGTCCCTGTTTTAATATGGAACTCTAACAACAGGTAAGACAATATTGTAGAAAAGAGGAGAAATGGCTCCTAAGGAGCCATTTCTCCTCTTTTCCACAATATTTTTAAAATATCTCTAACTTCAGGAGTCAAACTACAAATTCATTTGTTAAATGTAACTTTTGAATTTAATTTTTTTCCTCAATTCTGCAAAAATGATATGATGAGGTACTGATATCTAAAAGTGTTTCAGAAAGCCCCTTTGACTTCGAGATAACGAGAGTCAAATGTATAGATAGTATAAATATACTATAAATGTAAATACTCGACAATCACAATTACTTTAGAAATCATAATGCATCGCAGCTCCATTATAATCACATTTTAACTACCCCATCCTTGTAAAACTAAGACGGAAACTACATGTATCTTGGCACAAAAAAGAATGGGGGTGACATGGCTAGAGAAGATGATCTTACTGGGGTAAATACATTATTCATTATATCTCCATAAATTTATATTATTCAGCATGTTTGGAATCTAATTATTATTATTTACATATAATTATACATTATTCTAATGAGATGTCAAAAAAAAAACAACAACAACAAATAACTGGACAATACTGATGCTGATATTGTGTATAAAAAATACATGTATGAAGAAAAACAAAATGACTTGCATAAAACAAAGGTATAAGCTAGAACCTTACCATTCCAACAGCATCTTTGTCAAAAGGATTCCATGAGAGTGAATCAGGATAGTAGGCAAGCACTTGTGATTTGTATGGTCTGTTTAGAGGGTTACAATGTAGATGGTCACCTACAGGAAGAGAAATAATCCTAGTAAAATCAAATAACATGTCGGATTAAAAAACTCCTTTCTCTTGGATATCTATTTGAAACCTCATATGGCATAAACTCACAAGGGACATAATTAATCATATACATGTACATGTATCTGTATTCCTATCACTAGTATCAGCTTGGAAATTATAGTTTCTGTTCTGGATTTGGGGTTTGGCACGGGGACTTCATACCCTTCCCCAGTTTTACTACATCCCAAACAAAATAAACTAAGGCCAAATAAAAAACAAGAGGCCCACGGGCCATGGTTCGCCCACCTGAGTGACATAGCCACTGCAGACATGCAGATGTTATGCAACATTTTTCGAACCCTATCATTGCAACTAATGAAAATATCATCATCTGAGCAGTTCTTAGTTTTGAAGAAGAATATATGGGCCTGACAGTCAATGTAGCATGATCATTTGAATAAACTATCAATCACATTTCAACAGAAGGACCAATGTGAAATTTGGTGGAAATTGCCTAAGTGTTGATTTTATACATGTAAACAGCACAGTGGCTGGGAAATATTATAAGTATAAACCAGATGATGGCCATCTTAGATTTCCAATCAGAACAATTTTAACTACTGTGTATCTACAAGTCACTTCGATACTTTCAATATAAATGTATATGGCCCATACAAATGGGGAAGCAAATTTGACCTTGGAGGTAAAAAGGTCAAATGTCAACATAGAACCATCATTTTAGCAATTTTGGTAGATCTCCTGTCCCCCATAATTTGTGCAAAGATTAGGCCCAGGGCTTATTTGGTTATGGAGAAGAAGAGTTTTAAAGGTTTTTACCATATATGGGCATGGCAGCCATTTTTATCAATGTACCATACCCATTTTAGCAATCTTTCATTCTCCTGCCCATGGAGGCTCCACATGAAATTTGAGCAACACTGGCCCGGAGGCTTCAGAGGAAAAGCCATTTGAAATTATCAACATTTTTTCCATACAAATGTATGGGGCCCATACAAATGCATACAGAAGCAAACTTGACCTCGCCGTAAAAAGGTTAAATGTCAATGTATGACAATTATTTTAGCAATTCTGGTAGACCGCCCATTCCAGATGATATATGCAAAGATTCAGCCACAAGCCATCCTCGGTTTTGGAGAAAAAGATTTTTAAATGTTTTTTCCCATACAAATGCATAAGGAAGCAAACTTGACCTTGCCGTAAAAAGGTCAACTGTCAATGTATGACCATTATTTTAGCAACTTTGGTAGACCCCCTGTCCCCGATGATTTATGCAAAGATTCAGCCCTAAAGCATCCTCGGTTCTAGAGAAGAAGATTTTTAAAGGTTTTTACCATATATGGGCATGGCGGCCATCTTGGTCAACGAACGGTGACCATTTTAGCAATCTTTTGTTCCTCCTACCTAAGGAGGCTGCATATGAAATTTGAGCAAAATTGGCCTAGGGGCTCCAGAGGAGAAGTTGTTTGAAATTCTGAACATTTTTCCCATACAAATGCATAAGGAAGCAAAATTGACCTTACCGTAAAAAGGTCAAATGTCAATGTACTACCTTTATTTTAGCAATTTTGGTAGCCCTCCCGTTCCCGATGACATATGCAAAGATTCAGCCATAAGGCATGCTCGGTTTTGGAGAAGAAGATTTTTAAATGTTTTTCCCATACAAATGCACAGGGAAGCAAACTTGACCTTGCCGTAAAAAGGTCAAACGTCAACGTACGACAATTCTTTTAGCAATTTTGGTAGACCTCATGTCCCCGATGATTCCGGCAAAGGTTCAGCCCCAAAGCATTCTCGGTTCTGGAGAAGAAGATTTTTAAAGGTTTTTACCATATATGGGCGTGGCGGCCATCTTGGTCAACGGACCGTGACCATTTTAGCAATTTTTCGTTCCCCCACCCTAAGGAGGCTCCATATGAAATTTGAGCAAAACTGGCTCAGCGGCTTCAGAGGAGAAGTAGTTTGAAAATGTTAACGGACGGACGCACAGACGGAGGGATGACGGACGAAAAGTGATCACAATAGCTCATCCTGAGCAGAGCTCAGGTGAGCTAAAAATAGATTTTCAAGATGGCGGCCATCTTGGATTTCTGATTGGAATGATTTTAGCTATTTTTGATCTATAAGTCACCCCAATGCTTCTCACCAAGTTTCGAGTCAATTGGCATTTGGGGTTAGGAGAAGAAGCGAAAAATACATTTTCAAGATGTCCACCATGGCGGCCATCTTGGATTTACTATCGGCACGATTTTAGCCATTTTTGATCTACAAGTCATGTGTTGGAGTTTAACGACAGGTCAACCCTTGTTGGTCATTTTGTGTCGTCTCCCAGGTAAAGGGAGAAAAGAGATAGAACAGATAGTAGAGGAGATGAAAGAGAGGGACAGGGAAGAAAGAGGAACAGGAATGAAAGTGAAGAAACAGAAGAAATAAAAACAAGGATAGCAGGCCTTGCCCAACTGTAAGCCAATATCAGTTGGACACCCCGGTGACGTAAGATAAAAGAAACCATCGCACCACCGAACCACCCCCTATCTACAAGTCACCCTGATGCTTCCTAGCAAGTTTGGAGTCAAATGGCCTTTTGGTTCAGGAGAGAAGGCAAAAAATAGATTTTCAAGATGGCTGCCATGGTGGCCATCTTGGATTTCCTATCAGAACGATTTTAGCTATTTTTGATTTATAAGTCACCCCAATGCTTCCTACCATGTTTGGAGTCAATTGGCTTTTGGGTTTAGGAGAAGAAGCGAAAAATAGATTTTCAAGATGGCTGCCATGGTGGCCATCTTGGATTTCTGATCGGCACGATTTTAGCTATTTTTGATCTACAAGTCACCCCGATGCTTCCTACCAAGTTTGGAGTCAATTGGCCTACTGGTTCAGGAGAAGAAGCGAAAAATAGATTTTCAAGATGGCGGCCATGGCAGCCATCTTGGATTTCCGATCGGCACGATTTTAGCTATTTTTGATCAACAAGTCACCCTGATACTTCCTAGCAAGTTTGGAGTCAATTGGCCTTTCAGTTCAGGAGAAGAAGCGAAAAATAGATTTTCAAGATGGCTGCCATGGCGGCCATCTTGGATTTGCGATCAGCACAATTTTAGCTATTTTTGATCTACAAGTCACCCCTTGCTTCCTAGCAAGTTTGGAGTCAATTGGCCTTTAGGTTCAGGAGAAGAAGTGAAAAATAGATTTTCAAGATGGCGGCCATCTTGGATTTCCGATCGGAACAATTTTAGCTATTTTTGATCTACAGGTCACCCCGATGCTTCCTACCAAGTATCAAGTCAATTGGCCCAGGGGTGTAGGAGGAGTAGGCTTTTAAAGCAATTGTTGATGACGCACGACGGACGACGGACATTGACTGACCACAATAGCTCACCATGAGCACTTCGTGCTTAGGTGAGCTAACAAGGCAATGGCTTAAACAGTTTTTGAGATATCTTGCTGACAAGGTTAAAATGCTGAAATTTTCAAAAAGCCATAAGTAAAAAAAAGTTCGGATATTTTTCAGAAGTCATTTGGTTCATCTACTTATCCTGTCCTCTAAAGTTTTTTTTTTTTTTTTTTTTTAAGCTCTGGCAACCATTTTGTTCAGTAGAACCATTGTAGCAATTTTGGCACAGGGACATAAGAAGAAAACTGATGTGAAATTATTTTGAAATCTTGCCGCTGGCCATGGAGATGTCGTTTTAAGGTTTTTCCATTTGAAAAGGTTTTTACCATAAATTGGCATGGCGGCCATCTTGATCAATGGACTGTGACCATTTTAGCAATCTTTCGTTCCCCCAACCTAAGAAGGCTCCACATGAAATCTGAGCAACATTGGCCCAAAGGCTTCAGAGGAGAAGTCGTTTGAAAGTCTCAACATTTTTCCCATACAAATGTATGGTGCCCATACAAATGCATAGGGAAGCAAACTTCACCTTGCCGTTAAAAGGTCAAACATCAATGTACAATAATTATTTTAACAATTTTGGTAGACCTCTCATCCTCCATGATTTGTGCAAAGATTCAGCCCCAAAGCATCCTTGGTTCTGGGGAGATTTTTAAAGGTTTTTACCATATATGGGCATTGCGGCCATCTTGGTCAGTGGACTGTGACCATTTTAGCAATCTTTTGTTCCCCCAACCTAAGGAGGCTCCATATGAAATTTGAGGAAAATTGGCTCAGCGGCGTCAGAGGAGAAGTTCGAAAATGTTAACGGATGGACGGATGGACATTCGAAAGTGATCACAATAGCTCATCCTGAGCAGAGCTCAGGTATGCTAAAAATAGGGAGAAATGAAAACAAGAGGCCCACGGGCCACGGTTCGCTCACCTGAGTGACATAGCCACTGCAGACATGCAGATGTTCCCAATAATACAGTACAGCTCAGGTGGTTTTTCAAAATCCCCCCCGAACCGGTGGGGTTGATTTTTTAGCCCACCGCGGATCTTCCTCATACCCCACTCCAATTCCCACCGCGACGGATTTTTCGTCCACCGCGTTCCTCCACAAAATCACCCACTAAGTACCTGTAGAACCCCGCGGTGGGCAAAAGTTTATCCTGGCGAGCTCGGAATGAAAGATTAGTGACGTCAGAATGATTGACAGCTCCGAATTTTCTGAGTTTGCATGAGGACGAAATCGGAATCTTTATTTTTCTTACGTACCATTTGGCTGATTCGCCGCTGAATAAATGCAGAAATATTTCAACCTAGTGATTAAAAACCAAAAAAAAAAAAAAAAAAAAAAAGAATTAATGAATAAAACAAGAAATAAAAAATAACGTATTTCTGTTTGTTTATTTCTTACCTTGTACGCGGGTACTTAAAGGGGCGCTTCTGCTATCTTAGAGGCTTTAATTTGGAGACCAACGAGCATCGTCCCGAAAAAAAAAAAAAGAAATACGAGTAATGCCACGTAGGCGGACGCATTAATCTCCAATGGTCAGGATCGTGCATTTGATCCTCACAGATTGAGCGATTTATCATGAAACACATGTATTTGCTACGGTCATTTGCTCCTTCCACTGCTTCAAGGTTGGCATCCTCGGTTCTGGAGAAGAAGATTTTTAAAGGTTTTTACCATATATGGGCATGGCGGCAATCTTGGACAATGGACCGCGACCATTTTAGCAATTTTTCTTTCCCCCAACCTAAGGAGGCTCCATATGAAATTTGAGCAAAATTGGCTCAGGGGCTTCAGAGGAGAAGTCGTTTGAAAATGTTAACGGAGGAACGGATGGAAGACGGACGAAAAGTGATCACAATAGCTCAGGTGAGCTAAGAAATATGTGTTTAGGGTAACCCTCCCTACATGTACCTAATTTTCCTGGTGAAACTTAGATCATGTTTTCTCAAAAAAAAATAAAAAAAAATGGTATTAATGAAATATAATATTCATGCTAAATATTTTGACAAGTAGGTATGGGCAACAGTGTTGACCCAGATCAAACTGCTCCTATAGGAGCAGTTTGATCTAGGTCTACACTGTTTGTCATTCTATCAGTACTTTAAGATACATGTACATCAAAGGTCAGTCAAACAGACTCGGTAAAATTTTATGCCAAATATGGTGCTAAGTATTTATATGTAAGTCCATATACATCTGGTAATTATGGTATAATTCTACATAAAAAAAATGTTAAAAAAAAAAGAATTCCAATACCTATTTTATTCTAACATGTTACCCTAAACACACATATTTTTTATTTGGCTTAAATAGGGAAAAAGGATGCCCAAAGCTGGGCTCAAACCTGTGACTCCTTGCTTGCAAGTCAGGTGCTCTACTAACTGAGGTAACCGGCCAAAGAGTCCTACATGTATATGTACCTCTCACCACAATGTGTTACAATACAGCAGATTTTGAATATACCTTTCTTTCTTCCTGTACTACATTCGGTAGTGTTGGTCTGACCGTCTGATGATCAATTATATATATTCAAAAATTGTTCATCCATGAACAACAGATCGATGATCGGAGGCAATATTCTGAACTGATTATAATCAGAAAAAAATCTATAACAGAAGATTTTCATTTTTAGTTTACAATTAAAAGATTTTTTTGTTCACTTTTAGTTACAAAATTATGCTTATGTATCATTTGCAGACAGAAAAAAGAGACTGTTGAAAGCAATGATCTTAAGCAACAAATGAATTCAGCAATTCAATTATCTTAATCTGTTTAAATACAACCCAAGTTATAATTTCCACAGACTCAGTAAACATTCTGTGAAAATATAACTTACATGTCATGTAAGTTTCAAGGCCCTTTTTATTCAAGTGGCATGTTCAAGGCTCTGTCTATAGAGCTAGAGGTATAAAGAGAGATTCACTGAAACTTCACTGTGCCAGTTTAAAATGTGTAAAGCGCATATACGTATATATGAATTTTCACTGTTTCTGATGTTTTTCTATATGTGGTACTGGAAGCTGGGCCCAGTGCTAGATATTTGGAAGATGACATTTCTTCTGGCCTGTCTTAGAATGCCCACATAGACAGAATTACTGGAAATGCCAACTACACACTGGGCTTCCTCAAAGAAACATAAAGACAAAACTCCCTAAAGTAAGAGTTTCTGCCAACAACACGCTAGTACATCCCCAACTAGAGTATGCCTCATCAATATGGGACCCACACACATCATCATCATCATAATCTGGTTTTTGATTGACGTGCAGATACAGGGGCAACATCCACATCAGTGGGCCCCCTTCCAGATAGCTGGCTTGCTGCACGCATGGCAGATCTCACACCAGATCTCCACATATTTCTATCATGAGGGTTGATAGACGAGAGCTTCCAATCTCTGCAATCCCTCTCTGTCAGCTGTTTCCATGTCATCTTGGGCCTCCCAGGCCCACACTTTCCCTCAACCTGTATGTGAAAGGCTGTCTTGACTGCACCATTGGAGCATGTCCATACCAGTGGAGCCTTCTCCTCTTCAGAATGAGGTCCAGATTCTCAATGCCAAGCCGTGCAAGTAGTTCATTGGACCTGGTGGTGACAACGTCTTGCGGCCTAAAATTGCAGATCTGTCTGATCATTGCCCTGTCATTCCGCTGCAGAGGTTTGGTTTTGTCAATAGCCAAGTCTCACTGGCATGGAGCATTGCGCTCCGCACACAAGAGCTGTACACATGGCCACGTGTCTTGAAAGAGAGGTGGCGTGAAGACAGAACTGGTAGCAGCTCCTTGAATTTCTTCCAGGCGGTTTTCACACATGTTGTGGTTAAAGTTCACAGCCACCTGCTGCTGAGAGCATGTCTCTTAGGTAGCAAACGGAAGCTACCACCTCCAGCTTGTCAGGTCCGACTTGGACTTCCCTCTGCAGTCTGTACATCTGCAGTCAGGGTCCAAGTGCATTTCTTGAGCACCCAGTGCTTGCAGCCGTTTGCAGAAGATGCTGTTGCTGCCCACTCCAGTGTGACAGATGGCACATGGGAATTCGCTTGACCTCTGCAGGAAGTCCAGGCCCATACCACAGATCATGATCTTCATCTTTCCTGCATTTACTCTCAGTTCTGTCTTTTCCATTTCTTCTCTCCAAGTCAAGAGCCTTCTGACACATTCCTCGAGCGACTCAGCGATGATAACAAGGTCATCGGCATAGAGGTCCTCTAAGGAGACCACAGAGCAGAACTCTCGGGATAAGGCTTCAAGCACAATGATAAAGTGAAGTGGGCTGAGTACTGAGTCTTGGTGAACACCGACCTTCACTTCAAACTCTTCACTGTACCCCTCACCAACACGGACAGGACTCTGCACATTTTCATACATCCTCTGCACCAGTGGTACAATCCACTCCTCCACACCAAGTTTTCTCAGCGCCCACCAGATGACCTTCCGAGGTACTCGATCAAAAGCCTTCTCCAGGTCTACGAAAGCCATGAAGAGTCTCTTGTTGGCAGCTAGATACTTCTCTTGCAGCTGCCTGCCAATAAAGATTGCGTCTGTTCTGCCTCTGCCTGGGACGAAGCCAAACTGGGAATCATCGATTGACACCAACTGTCTGATGAGGCCGTCCACAATCCTCTCCAGGACTTTCATGACCTGCTCTGTTGGCTTGAGACCGCGGTAGTTGGCTCTTTCCAATGCATCCCCCTTTCCCTTGTAGAGGCAGACAATGAAACTCTATTCCCAGTCAAAGGGTACCTTGCAATCGCGAATGATTGCAGCTGCGAGGTCACGGATCATGGAGGCGCCCATGTCACCGGCTGCTCATATCATCTCCAACACTATACCTGATGGGCCTGGTGCTTTGCCCACCTTCGTCTGTGAGATAGCCTTCTTAACCATATCAGTGGTGATTGGGTGGGCAGGCCTTCCACTGGAGGTTGATAAGACAGGTGGTCTGGGTCCCAGTCAATCTCAACGCTGAGAAGTCTTTGGTAGTTCTCTAACCAGGCCTTCTGCTTTGAGTTTTCGCTCATTGACATCTCTCAGGCATCATTCTTCACTGGTTTGTCACCAACAACATCAGTGTTCTCTCTTCTAAACTGGTTAGCAAGGTGGTAGACTTCTGAAGACTTGGGGTCAATATTCTCCAAGAATAAAAAGCTCAGACCTACATGTACAGAGAAAATACAGTGCTGTCACACGATGGACTAGCAGTGATTATGACACTAGCTCCAGTGTCACATCAAATGTTAGAAAGTCTAGGCTGGAGGACCCTTGAACAAAGAAAGTCAGTTTGTTAGTGTTGAGGTTTCACGGCCCAGTCAACCTAATGGGGTCATGTCGAGCGTGGTCAGTTTACCTAACTACACGTTTTCTGGACTGGCTTAGTTCTCTAAGCAGTTAACCAGTAATGTTCACATTCTTTCACCAGAAACTGACAACTACCCTTCTTGAATCAGCAGAAGGCAGAGAATGACCATAGAAACTATTTCATCATAATCAAATCTCCATGAAAGAATGTTGCCGACCCGGCAAGGGGTCTAATTTGCAACCTCCTGATCACCAGTGATGCACATCCAACTGAGCCACCGAGGCCTGCACATAGCAAGTCAGATGCCCACCTGCATCTCTTCTATCAGATTGTTTAAGGGCTTGTGGTAATACCCATGCCAGATTACAATTGTACATTCATCCTACAACCTGGTCATTCAAAAATTGCCACTTCATTATTATCAATGACATTCCTTAAAATCTATCAGGTCCACATTCACAGGAACTTTTACAAATACTCCTTTTTTCCACTGGCTACAGTCCAACAGAATGCCCTCCCTGGGTTGGTTGTATATTTGCCAACCCTTGATACAAAGTTTGTTGGCATTTTGTTTTTAATCTATCTCACCAACTGTTTTTAACCCTACCACCTTGTATATATGCTCACTCTCCCCTCTTTCACTTTTGTCTATATTTTCCCATACCTTCTTTCAGCATGATAGTGCACACAGGCCTAGAATGCCCATGAGGGCCTGAGGCAGTATACAGTGAAAGAAAGGGTGGTACCTAGTTCTCTTGTTCGCTACCTACTCTCGACTGTCTTGTCAGCATTTGCCATAGTGTTATATGACTTTTGTACCTACATCCTTCAATCAAAACTTTATCCATTTGAGGCATTTAAAAGATAAATAACTGACCTTTCTTCCGAAACAAAAACATACATATTTTATATATACGCAGAAATTCCTGGCAAAATTACCTGACAGTTGATCTGGTTCCAAACCAGCCTCCACATCCAACCCACAGACCACGAAATAATCTGTAAAACGACTTCCCGGCTTCTGACCAGACATGTTGAGAATTTGACCTCTTCATACAAAATTCTCATGTCATTTTCATCATATTTCTCTTTGTTTCACTGAAAAATATGTCAATATGAATTGTTTTCTGTGACACATCCTACTTTAGTTCCTAATCTTGTTTGTTCACTTACGCCGAATTCAGTCGCCAGAGGGCGACGATCGGTGCTTTGGTACAGTCGTGAAGTGTTGGCGAAATTTAGCTGTCGGTTTAATTCTGGTGCGGTGACACACGTTTAGATTATTGTAAATCTATTTATTACATGCTTTTGAACCGAATGCAACTATGATTTATTTTGAAAGTCTCTCTGCATTCGGTAAACATTGTGTTACAATATTTGTTTTGATTTTGTCGGTGTTTAAGTAAAAACTGCTATGCCATTTTATCTCGGTTCATATTCTATAAATTTAGAAATACATGGTCATGTATTGAGTAGAAAAAGCAAACAATAGCGAGGTGATGGCATTGGCATAAGCTTACTGTAAGGTAAAATTGGAGCACTGTGGTGCAGTGGTAAAGCATCCAATTCAAGCAAGTTAGTCATACTATCTCACCCAGTGCACCCGATTATATTAGCTTAATTAGTTGGTAGAGATTCTGACTTGCAAGCAGGGGATTACAGATTCCAGTCCTGCATCAGGCACATTTTTTCTTCTTTACTTTAATGGTGACAAGGTAAACCGGTGAGTACAGGGTAAGGCTAGAAAATGAGAGTGTGTTCATTTGATGACTGGTGCTTCCAAGGGGGAGGTGTGTGGTGATAGGATGGACTGTGGGCTGGTTTAGCGCAGTTGGTAGGACAAGCAAGTGATTGCAGGTTCAAGTCCTGCATTGCACACAATTTACGAACTACATCTGTTATGTATGAGGAGCGAAGACATACAAGTAGGCAGGTTTATGTGCATGTATCATTAACCATGAAGGAATTCACATAAAATAAGAGTTGAAAGATGTTTATTTACCATTAATGAAATTACACATTCAGTCCAAGTGCATTTTTATCATCACTCTGGAGCTGTAGCTATTTGCATAAAGATGTTTTAAGTAGTGCCCTGATGAGTGATTCAGACCCACTTGTTTTCTCCTTCATTTAGAATTATAATGTTGAATTATATGCTTAATTAGTTTACATTGCCAATGCAATTTTTGACATGACACTGCCAGATTTTCTTATTTGGACATAACAGGCTGCGGCATAAGAATATATAATACAAAAACAGGTGTAAGAACGTCAAGAAAGGATTAAGAACTTGCTGAAACAGGCTTAGGCCAAATAAAAAAATATGTGTGTTTAGAGTAACCCTACCCTACCTAATTTTCCTGGTGAAACCTAGTAATTTTTTTCATGTTTTCTCAAAAAAAAAAAAAAAAAATAGGTGTTACTGGGATAAAATATTTATGCTAAATATTCAGACAAGTAGGTATGAGCAAACAGTGTAGACCCTGATCTTTTTATTTGGCCTTATGTGTGCATCTCACATGGCATGCATTAGACTTGGGAGGTATGCTTGTCATTAAATTGGCAGGGATGATGCTGACACAGAACTATCATCATCCTGTTGATTAGGATGTAAGTGGACTGTCCAGTATGTGTGCAGGAAGAGAATCTCCTGTGCAGGCTATAGATTCTGCTGCTGAGACAATAGTACTCCTAACAATACGTCCTGCAACATGTGTATGCTGCTGGTGGTCTCTCTAAGTCTTGTAATGACTTAATTTTTAAGATCACTCTGTACCCTCAATAAAAAGCTCTTTAGGCAGGCATGAAAAAATAATGTTTGGTTACTAGAACCACATACAGCATTTTCTTTGGCCTGACTTCTTTTACCCCTGCCATCTCCATTTGACGATTTTATTACAGCTTCCAAAGTTATGCAAGGATGATCCCCAGTGTTTTAAGGCATTCACTCTCGTCTGCCAGCAGAGTTGGAGGAGTTAGAGCAGCCCTGAAGTATCTCACAGCAGTTAGTCTCACAAGTC
Source organism: Anodontia alba (assembly GCA_964016985.1). Taxonomy (NCBI): domain Eukaryota; kingdom Metazoa; phylum Mollusca; class Bivalvia; order Lucinida; family Lucinidae; genus Anodontia; species Anodontia alba. The sequence continues at coordinate 22,109,781 of OZ024824.1, forward strand.
ATTTAGCAGCACAACAGGTACTGGACCAATGGTTTTACCAGCAGTTATTACTTAAACAAGTCCTTGTATGTAGCAATGAGTACCTCCATATTTCCCCTATAATATGTAGTGAAAACAGGAGGATAATTGCCATTATTATATAATCTATGAATAAAAAACCTTTTATTGGCTTGGAAGTGCTTCCAGCCCAGTCAGTATTTTGTGATATTGTGTAGCTTGTACGATTCGCTTGCAAGCCAGTAAATATCAAGTTTTGATGATGCCTCCAACGTCTATACCCGCTTTTTGTATTAATAGAGTCTGGTGTTGACTTTTATTGCCACAGTTATCAAGAGAAAAGACAAAATATATATATAAAAAAAAAAATAACAATTATTGACTATATTTTGAGGTATTGGATATGACGTTGATATCCACCACTGAATACCAATATTGACCAAGGCAATAGCCTCGGTCAGTATTGGTATTCTCTGGTGGATATCATGTCATATTCAATACCTCAACAGTCAATAACTGTATGATGTTTCGTGGAGGAGTTAGAGCAGCCTAGAAGTATTTCACAGCATTTGGTCTCACAAGTCATCTCATAGCACAACAGGTTCTGTATGCACATGGTTTTATCATCAGCACTGTATTTACCCTAAGTATATTTGGACCTGACAAGAAAGTTCAAACAGTATAAACCCACATCAAAATGCTCCTAAAGAAAATCACCCTTTTTATGATATACAGACTGTAGAATTCACTAGATGAAAAGCAAAAATTACAGACTGCCGTATTTACCCTAAGTATTGGGACACCTTATCTACTCACCATACTTGTCCTAAAATTTGTAGTCCATTGTACTACCTGTTGATGTGTCTAAAATATTGCTGTATGTATGCAAACAGTGTAGACCCTGATTAGATGCACATTCTGCGGTGTCTGATCTGGGTCTACACTGTTTGCGAAGACCTATCTGTTCCAATACTTAGGATTATTATGGTACAGTATGTATTCTTCAGGTATGTATATGCCGCAACTTGAGAAAAGTTCCGTTATTGCATATGCAGATAATGAAGGCTCAAATCATGTGAAGTACATTGATAAACAGAGAAGGCCAGATCCTTTTCTCACAATGTGACTCTTGAAAACATTTACCATTATTATATGTTATAAATAGATTGATTTTCATTGACTCAGAGCCGCCTTCAGCCCAGTCCATAGATTGTGATACTGGCACTGGCTTGCGCATGCCTTTTCTAGAGCAATCGTTGAAGCAGATCTTATGTCTCTCATTTCTGTTGTTAAATATCATTATTTTCATGTTAACTGCAAGTTTCTCTATAGAACTTTCTGGAAAATCATGTTTACAATAACAAGTTGTTTATATTCCTTTAAGAACTTTCCAGAAAGAATATTCTGGATTGAGCTATTTTTGGTATGTCATAGAATATTTAGAATATTCTTGACTAAACTAGAAAATGAGTGATGCCTCTAGCAAATTCTTTTTCTAGAATGTTCTTTATAATATATAAAGGGAAAACATTTTCATATGGACATCTTTGTGTACTTTTATTGGAAATTATTCTGTACTGAATTACCTTAACTTAAATATTTTATTCATAAATAAATTCTGAATTCAGGGATTTTAAATTGTGGGATCAGAAACTGTTATTCAAAGGTTAAGTTTTAGAAATTCTTGTGGAATATTTCTGAGGGATTATGTGACAATTAAGCTTGAAAGGTACTGTTTACTTATATTTTTCTGTTTTGCACATTGTCTTATTTTTTTATTGTCAATAAATGTTATAAATAATTTTAAAGCTTGTCGCTGGTTTCACTTTCATTTCTTTCTCATTACGCCTGGCTGGTAACACTGTTCAACAGTTTTGTTCATCTGGAGGAGGCAGTGATGAAATAACTAAAGCACTGAAAGCCCAGAAATCAGCGGAACCAACTATATTTGCCAAAATAGCTGACAAGACTATACCAGCTGATATACTTTATGAAGATGATCAGGTACCCAACAAAGACTTTATTTTCATCATTTACTAAACCCCTTCAACTATCCTCCCAGAATCAGTAAAAGTGAAATAAAAGACATTATAACTATTCTACAGGAAATTGAAAATTAGATAAAAACATAGGTCCAGATAAAAGGAGGTATCCACATGAAAGTTTTCTTATATCTCCTGGAAAACATATATTGTGGGTACTCATTAAAAACACCGCAATGAGATGCTTTTAACAAGTACCACAACATATGTTTTTGTGGAGAAATGAAAAATATCATTCGTTTTTGGTTGAAAAAAAAGCACCTTATCTGGAGTTATGAAGAAACTTGAGGGGTTAGGGTGAGTGTATACTCATTATGGCTGCATTAAAGGTGTCCTTGCATATAATTTATAAAAAAAAAAAGCAACAAAAAACTGCTGAATGAGTGGCACACAGTGTAGACCCTGATCAGATGCCACATTCTGTGGCATCTGATCTGGGTCTACACTGTTTGCTTAGGCCTGTATGTCCCAACATTTAAGGTAAATAGATTAATGCCTGGATGAGTATATCATGAGGGGAACATATGTTGACTATCCTTATCAGTTGGTCTGAAGATCTGAAAACTTATGTAACGTTGGTCATTAACTGATAGCAAGTCTTTACTTTATATCATGTTACAGATTCATCAGATTTTAGGCTGGTCAACATATAATTGATAACAGACCAACAGAGGAAATAATGTACTTTTTTGCCTCTTCCCACATGTATGGGTGAATTTAATGTTTAACACTTAATATGTTGGGTAATAATTTCAGACGATGATATTTTAAATAGTTAGCCTTTTTTTTTTTTTATAGAACCTAAGCTTTGACATTTCATGCAGATTGTCTCCTAAGAAATGAAATGTCAGAGACTATTTCCTGGAGACAATTTGCATGAAATGTCAAAGCCTATTTTTTGGGAAAAATAAGAAATGTCTCAAAATATTGCCTGCTGAAACTTTTACCCAGCATGCAGAGTGTGAAGTACTTATACATAGTTAGACTCTTACTGTGAATGCTGTCTGAAAATTATGTCTTCTATACACATTCTTATTTCTGTTTACTTAATACAAGGTTCCTTGACTTAGGGGAAATAAAACAATCTTGAAAGTTTACTATTGGTACCATCAGTTATCAACAACATTATTGGCTGACTGAAAACATTGAACAGATATTGGCAGCTGTTGGCTCTCCCTTTGCTATTAGTTACCAGTGGCAACCACTGGATACCAGATGCAAATACACCACAACCCCTTTATAACACTGTTGTTGGGGTCTATAACATAAACCGTGTTAGTTAAACAACAGTGTTATATCCAAACAAAAATGTATAGATTATATTGAAAGATGACCATTTATGGTCATTTTTCAATATAATCTATACATTTTTGGGATCCATCTTTAAACCTTGTTATATCCAAAACTGTGTTATAACGAACTGTGTTATAAAGAGGTTGTAGTGTAATTTTTTAACCCTTGTCATGCTGAATAAATTAAGATGCCATGCCCACTTCTAATCAAATTATTTGATTCAGATTGTTGATATAAATTCAAATACTTAATGGCAAACAGATCCAGAATAGTTGGCTTCTTCAGAAGCCAACTGACCTGGATATACACTGTTTGCTAAGGCAGGGTATATCTGGGTTCAGCAGAACTAGGGTTAAGTATGGAATAGCCCTGAGGTATGGCTTACTGTGATACCATTACTGAACTCTGAGCACACCTTACTCTGAGATAGTGTGTTTAAAAACAATACATCATATCATGACCCACCCTACCATCAACCAGCTATTACTTAATACTGTTGATGGAACGTAAAAACTATTTAACTATCAGAAGACTTCCTTTCTACTGAATACACAAGAATTTCTTTATAATAATTTTATTTATAGCATGGTTTGGGATATAAAATGGCTTAAAGATAGATTCAAAAAATGTTGCAAGACAAAAATGTATAGGTTATATATTAACCCTTGTCATGCTGAACCCAGATATATCCTACCTGTTCAAACAGTGCAGATCCAGATCATTTGGCTTCTGAAGAAGCCAACTGATCTGGATCTGTTTGCCATTATGTATATGAATTAATATCAACAATCTAGATCAAGTGATCTGATTGTTTGAAAATTAGAAATGGGCATGGCATCTTAATTTATTCAGCATGACAAGGGTTAAAATCATTTTCTATCCATCTATCTCTTTTATACCTCCACATGCCCTTGCAGATATTCTGTATGATCTATACATTTTTGTTTGAATTCAAGACAGTTGTCTTAGCTAAAATTAGCTAAAAAGGTTTTCGCTTTGGATCTTAGCAATACATGTATAGTGTTATAAATAGGTTGTGGTGTACTTGTATTGTCAATTTCTTGACATTTGTTTTTCAGTGTGTAGCATTCAGTGATGTTTCCCCTCAAGCTCCAGTCCATTTTCTTGTGATACCACGGAAACCAATAGCTCAGATCAGTGATGCAGATTCCAGTGACCAAATGGTAATCAACCTTTAGCATGCTGGGTAAAATTTTCAGCAGATGACAAAGTGATGATATTTTTTTTTTATTTGTTTTCCCGATAAAACTGGTTGTAACATTTGATGCAAATTGTCTCCAGTAGAGACATGAAATATCAAATCCTGTTTTCTGTTGAGCAAGCCTAGCTGTTGGTAAATTTTATTCTTTAGCTCTCTATGAATAAATTCAGCAGAAATCAGATTAATGCTTTTCTTATTTGTCTCAGAAAATAAGGTTTGATATTTCAAGCAAATTTTTCTTGGGAGACAATTTGCATGAAAAGTCAGCCTTGTTTCTGGATAAAATAAAAAAAAAAGTATATGTATTTTAAAATATTGTCTGCTGAAATATTTGCCCAACATGTTTGGTGCTAAACCACTGCTTATACCTTTGTGTTGTTGGGAAACCAAAAAAAAGAAAAAAAAGAATGGTTACCATCTCCAGGAATTTTCTGTAGGATGATTATTTATTTGAAGCTCACAACGAAACCTACAATAATACTTGTGTGACCAGCGAAGACTCAGATCAGCCTGCACAGTCTGAACAGAGCCTTCATTGATTGCATGTGCCTTCTACAGCCTCCGGGCTATTCAAAGAGGGATGAACAAGAACCCTTGCCATACTGGGTGGATGTACAGGCTGATCTGACTTTGCTGGCCACACATCTTATTGTAGGTTTTGTTGTGCACTTGCTCATTTATTGTTTTTAGACTTCAGATAATTTGAGTGTTCAGAAGATTTTTCACAGTGGAACCTCCATTTAAGGTCACTTCTAAACAATGGCTACCTCCCTATAACAGCATTTTATTCTGGGCCCAGTTGTTCAAAGCATCGTTAGCTTAACAAGCTTGTTAATGACAAACTCATTAACTGTTGTATAATTTTATCTAAGAAACTTTTTTTTTTTACTTTTCTTTGCTTGTCTTCAATCAAATGACATTTCATGACAATATTGTTGAAATTTTTTAGAAAATTTGAACTAGTGGAAACCATTGAAAATCTGCCTCCTGTCTACCTACCATGTAGAAATTTGCATAAGTTGAAGCCATTTTTATAACGGGGGGAAAATGAAAATACAGTATTCAACCTAATTACCGCACATGCTCCTATTAGCGCAGTCAAGCAATTCCATAGTCTTCCGATTACAGACAGTGTAATTTTTGTCCACTTCTTTATAAATGCATATGTTATGGGTACCCATTTGAATTGCATCAACTTGTTGATGCATTTCAAATGAGTACCACAAGATATGCTTTATAAAGAAAATAAAAAAAAAAAAAATACCAAAACATCGCATAAGCATTATTTAATAAGTCCTTCACATTTTTCTTTTTTTAAAGTTTACCTTTAGTATAGGTGGGTACATGTTTTACCACAAGTTTCTCCAGCATTTTTGAAAAATCTAAGTGCACAGTGCGGTAATTAGGTTGAATACGGTATTTAATGTTTGAAAAACCAATGATTAGAATAAAACTTTGGCACATACATGTAGGTACATGTAATTATGACAAACTGTTTTGCATTGAATCCTGACAGAAGTTTGCAAATTGGCTTCTTCTGATTAAAGCGCTATGCAAAACATTACGAAAACATGCCTATTCAAATATACTGAAAATTTTACCACAAAAAAAATGAAAATTTTCAGATAAAAAATTCTGATATTTTTCATATTTCTGCTGAAAACATAGATTCTGGGTACTCGTTAGAACTGCCTCAACGAGGCAGTTCTAACGAGTACCCACAATCTATGTTTTTGAGCAGAAATATGAAAATGTATACCCCTGTAAACCCCAGTTTTACTATATAAAAGTGGGGTTTAAGGGGGTCAAAACTATATAGGCATGCTTTCGTGATGAAAATGACTTTCTTATAGATATTGAAAGGAGAGTGAGTTTGTGGTATTTATTGGAGGATTTTCTCCATCAAATGTTGTAGGAATTTAGGGGATAACTGTAATGAAAATTTACATTTGGGGAGGTATATTGTCAGTTTTACGGTCGAAAATTTCGTTTTACGGACGCGGAGCCTTAAAACGAAATTTCTGACAAAAAAAACGATGATATTCCTCCCCAAATGTAAGTTTTCATTACAGCTATCCCAATTCTAATGCATTTTCTCACTTTAAACCCCTAAATGAAATTTTCAATACAGTTATCCCCTAATCTAATGCATTTATTCATTTGTTTTGTTGAAGAAATGTCCTATTTGCACAAAGCGGCAAATGCTGTGAACTGCTTATAACCAAATGCCAGCCAATGAAAAGCGACATTACATGATGATGTCAGATTTCTGAGAGAATATCACAGAATATACTATCGCAATTTTTTGGCGTTATCTAATCAAATGTTGCGTTACATACGCGAGTGCATTAGAATGTCCAATTAATGCCAGAAGTATTTCCTTTGAATTTATTAGCAGCAGCCACTTTGTGCATAACTTAAACAGGTTGGCAGGATTTTATTTATTTGGTATCAATATTATTAGCTATAATAAGATACGATGTGTACTGTAAATTTGGTTAGCAGTGAGTAAGTAACTGCAGAGATATTGTCCTAACTTAAGTTGGACAAAGCAGCACTATCAATTTATGTGAGTTCACAATTCATGAAATTTACTCATAAAATTGTTATTCTCACTTTAGAGTATTTATGGTATATTTAAATTTTTACAGCTACTGGGACATCTATTATTGGTAGCCAAAAAGGTTGCAGAGGAAAAGAAATTGGACTGTGGATATAGAATTGGTAAATTACATTCATTATTACATGCTCTGACCTTTAGCACTCTCTAGGCTTATTGAGCAGACATGTTACAAGTACAGATATATATTATTTTATTTTATTTATTTATTTTTTTTTTTCCAGAAAATAAGGCTTGCCATTTGAAATGAAAGCCATATTTTCTGGGGAAAATATTTTTCACCATTCAGCCTTGCTAACCAAAACAGATACCTCTGCAAACAGTTTAGACTCAGTGAGAGGACGTAATGAACCTTCTTTTCAGGATATACTGTGTTTACCATTTTGTTTGTGATTTTTGACAGACACACCTGTTTGCAATAATGGACATGTCCAGATTCAAAGATAGAAAAGTCCACTTCAGAAACTCATGGGAGGAGAGGGTTAAACTTTTGTCAGTTGCTGTTTAATTGTGGGTCAAGTGAGAAACTAGCAGAAGACAGTACCATCACAAAAACATACCTATATAATTTTGACCCCCTTAAACCCCACTTTTATACAGTAAAACTAGGGTTTACAGGGATATATATTATTTTACTTATTTCTGCTCAAAAACATAGATTGTGGGTACTCATTAGAACCGCCTCGGCAAGGTGATTCTAACAAGTACCCACAATCTATGTTTTGAGCAGAAACATGAAAAATATCAGAGTTTTTTTTATTTGAAAATTTTCAGATTTTGGATGTGGAATTTTCTATATATTTGAATAGGCATGTTTTTGTAATGGAAAAAAATTGAATAATCAAAATTAAAAAAAAAAAAAAAAAAAAAAAAAAATGGCAATATTTTTTTACAGAAGGTAATGGCATAAAAAGTCGGAACCATAAGACATCATGAAAAAAGCCAACAGATTCCAAAAATTGGTTTTCAAATTATCGAGTTATGTCCATTTCACTACTTGTTGTTGATTTCTAAAAACTGCTAGATGAATGGCAAGCAGTTTAGACCCTTATCAGGTACCTTATACAGGGGAGAATTCAGAGGAGAGTGGGGTGGGGTGTTCTGTCGAACCCCTCTTTGTGGGGGAGGGTTCGGGGGTGGTGGGGGGCAGGGGTTCGCTTGAACCCCTCTTTGACTCAAAAATTTTGTTTTCATGGGAAATTTTGGATAAATTTGAAAAAATTGTAATATGTTATTTACCCTAAATATTCACACCCTTGCTCTTTACCTTATACTGCTCTTCAGCAAATCCATTTTACTGCCAGTAAGTATGTGTAAAATTGCTGAATGTGTGGTGAACAGTGTAGACCGTGATCAGATGCCGCATTCTGTGGTGTCTGATCTGGGTCGACACTGTTTGCTATGGTCTGTCTGTCTGAATACATAAAGTACAGTAATTTTATCAGAAAGAACTCCCTCAGAAATCATCCTGGATCCACCCCTGATATCAGACAGCATATTTTGTGACATCTGATCTTGGTCTACACTGTTTGCTCAGGAAGATCTGTTGGTATAATTAGAGTTAATACTGTAACATTAAATATAATAAGAGGCCCATTTTGTCAAAGTTTTTGTCACCATTTTGAATGTCTACAGATTTCTAAGTCATTTCTGGAACTAAGATAAATATTCTGCAAATTCAAATCCTAACTTTGAAAAAGTAAGTAATTTTGCAAAGGGAAGGAATGCAATTAGTTAGTTCCCCTCTGCAAATTGATGACTTTGCTTTGTTTTATTTGATTAAGAGAGGTAATAATTGAATACCTTATAATTTATTTTTGCCGGCCTCAATGGCTCAGTTGGATGTGCTTCTGACTAGTGATCAGGAGATTGTGGGTTCGACCCCCACAGAGTCTGCAACATTTTTTTCATCGAGATTGAAGGTGAAATACTTTCTACGGTCATTTTCTCCCTTCTGCTAACTCAAGAAGGACACTTGTCAGTTTCTGGCAAAAGAATGTGCACAATACTGGTTAAATGCTTAGAGGACTAAGCCTGCCCAGTAAAAGAGTGAATAGGTAAACTGACCGTGCTTGACATGACCTCATTGGGTTGACTGGGCTGTAAAACCTCAACACAAACTAACAAACATTATTCATTTACTGTTCAAAATTTTAAAACCTTCACATTAAAGCGTAATGAATTTCATGTGTTTATGTATATCAATATGGTCCAAGTCTTACTGAAAAGTTAGAAAATTTTAATATGAATTGTTCTGTTTCATCATTTCAGTTATAAACAATGGTGTAGACGGAGGGCAATCAGTTTATCATCTTCATGTGCATGTGATGGGAGGGAGACAAATGGAATGGCCACCTGGATGACTGCCAAGTTTTTATCATATTTTTATGTATACATTTGTTGATTTTATGTACTTATTTCGGATGCAAAGTAGAATTAAAATGTGTGAAAGACATCTTTTGCTTTAATGCATATTTTAAAAAAAGTACATTGCAACCTCGTTATAAGACAGTTCGGAAATAGGTTTTGGAAGTAAAACATTTTTATAGGTGGACCCCCCAGAAGTGTTGTATCCAAACAAAAAAGTATAGATTTTATAGAAAAATGACCATTTTTGGTCATTTTTCTATATAATCTATGCATTTTTGTTTGGATACAACACAGTTGTTAGGTTGCATGGCTTTTGCTTTTGATCCGAGAAATAGTGTAATAAAGTGGTTGTGGTGTACCAGGGGGTGGTCGGGTGGTGCGAAGGTGCTGTGTATCTTACATCACTGGGGCGTCCAACTGATATTGGCTTACATTTGGGCAAGGCCTGCTATCCTTGTAGTGGGTAAGGGTAGAGGGGGAATGTTTTTATTTCTTCTGTTTCTTCACTTTCATTCCTGTTCCTCTTTCTTCCCTGTCCCTCTCTTTCATATCCTCTACTCTCTCTTCTATCTCTTTTCTCCCTTTCTCTGGGAGACGACACAAAATGACCCTCAAGGGTTGACGTGTCGTTAAGCCCCAACACAATCAAACCATAAATCCCATTAATATTCAGATAACCTAGCTTACTACCATACTTATTCTTTAAGTCTATTTGACTATCTGGGGATGTACCTAAAACTGTCTGGCTGAATAGCAAAACTGTGGACTAATAAGGCTGCTCCTTTAACCCTTAAAATGCCAATCACAACTGCAGCAGACAACATTTTGAAATATTTTTTCTTAATTTTTCACAGAAAACAAGTCTTGATAATTCATGTGAATTGTCTGCTTAGCAGACAATTCACATGAATATCAATACTTGTTTTCTTTAAAATATTAAAAAAATATAAATAAAATGTCGTCTGCTACAAGTTTTGCTTGGCGCTTTAAGGGTTAAAAGAGTTTGGTTTTGGTCTATATGACTTTCTTATAGGCATGCCTGTCCAATATTTAACCATTATAACCCTCCAGTCAAATTCAGTAGATAACAATTCGTGATATTTTTTCTTAATTTTCTTAGAAAATAGGATTTGACATTTCATGCAAATTGTCTCCTTAGGAGATAACTTGCCTGAAATGTCAAATCCTGTTCTTCTAAATATGATTTGACAGTTCCTTAGTGGAGAGAAGTTGCATGAAATGTCATCCCTTAATATTTCCGAATGACAACTGCTAAATTTTGACCCAGCATAGTAAGTGGGAAGGTGTATATAGTATAGCTCTGCTATCTGGGACTGTTGATTGGGCAGAATTGAGACAAAAAATTGACACAAAATGGCTAACGTCTTCATCCATTGAAAACAGAACAAGTTAGCATTAGTTCTCTTCCTTGCATGTGTGTCATTCTGAGACCAAGGTGAATGTGAGTTAAGAAGGAATTAACCTTTACCACTCTCTTTGCAAAAACAACAAATGACAAATTAATGATATTTAATTTTTCCTAGAAAACAGGATTTGACATTTCATGCAAATTATCTCCATTTGAGACAATTTGCATGAAATGTCAAAACCTGTTTTCTGGAAAAAATAAGACAAAAATTACAGTATGTCGTTTGCTGAAAATTTTACCCCGAGTGCTAAGCGTTAAAAGAGTTTTAGATCGCACACAAAATGCTACATATGAAAGCCTGATGATTTCAAGTAAAGGGCAGATAACTCATAAAATTAATGAGCAAGGATGTTTATTGTGACATGCCATAAATTACTGAAGTAAATATATCTGTGAGGTTTCACATTATGAAAACATGCCTATTCAAAACTATTGATAATTTCCCCACCAAAAAAAGGAAAATTTTCAGATAAAAAATTCTGATATTTTTCACATTTCTGCTCAAAACATAGATTGTGGGTACTCGTTAGAACTGCCTCGATGAGGCGGTGCTAATGAGTACCCACAATTTATGTTTTGAGCAGAAATAAGAAAAATAATGTACACCCCTGTAAACCCCAGTTTTACCATATAACAGTGGGGTTTAAGGGGGTCAAAATTATATAGGCATGTTTTCATGATGATAAAGATCTAGCTTCAGATAAGAGGAGGGTATGCACATAATATTTTTTCTTATTTCTCCAAGAAAACGTATGTTGTGGGTACTCATTACAAGTACTCACAACATACTTTTTCATGTAAATAAGTAAGTAAAATATCATCAATTTTTTATTGGAAAAAAAGTGCCTTATCTGAAGATATATAAAAATGCACCATATAATTACAGCATTCAAGTAAGCACAAAAACTGAAGCAAGTGAGGACATTTCAGAAATCAGGTTTGTAAGAGTTGTCTTCCTTGCATGTGTTTTAGGCCCGGATGAAGTGTCCAGGTTGGTGAGTGGCTAGTGCTCCGGACTTTAAATCATGAGGTTGTGGGTTCGAATCTCATTACAGCAGTGGTACATTGCAATTATTTCATTATTACACTTCCATTGTCTCAATATCACTTATGTTGAATGGGATGTACAACATTAAACCATCATCACCATCATTGATGGTGATGATGGTTTGGTGTTGTATATCCCTTGAATCATCATCATCATCATTAATGCCCAGGTCAAAGTGAATGTGTGTGTAAAGATTCATGACGATATCCCAAGAAATTCTACACCAGGCAGCCTAATGGTATTAACCATGATTACCACACTCTATGCAAATCAGCAGATGACAAATTGACCATTTTTTTCTGATTTAGGTTTTGACATTTTATGCAATTTGTCAGAAAAAAAATTTTTAAGGAAATGTCAAACCTATATTCTGGGAAAAATAAGAAGAATATTTCAAAATGCTGTCCACTCAAATATTTACCCAGTATGCTAAGCATTAAATAATAGAGACTTATAAAGTTTATGGGCAAGATCCTTTATTGTGGTACACAACACATTGCCAAAGTGAACATGAGATTTCATGATTATGCACCATGTGGTACAAGCTGGAACAGAAAAATGAAGAGTTAAAGAGCTGTCTTCTTTGCATGTGTTATGCACAGGTCAAAGGGAATGTATATGTGAAGTTTCATGACAAGAAATTCTATACTCTAAAACCTGATAACAGGAGCGGATTCGGAAGGGGTTCAGTCAACCCTACGAACCCCCCCTTTCACTCCTAATTTCATTTTCATGGGAAATTTGGGACACATTTGGGAATTTGAAGATACCCTAAATATACTCACCCTTTACTCATTACCTTATACTTCTCTTCAACAAGTTCATTTAACTACCTGTGAATGTGTGTAAAATTGCTAGATGTGTGGCAAACAGTGCAGGCCCTGATTCTGCGGAGTCTGATCTGGGTCTACACTGTTTGCTTAGGCGTGTGGGGGTGGTTGAGGGCGGGGTCAGTCAAACCCCTCTTAGACGCAAAATTTCATTTTCATGGTAAAGTTTGGATATATTTGATAAATATTTACTTTTCCTTATACTTTTCTTCAGCAAATCCATTTTACTGCCTGTGACTATGTGTAAAATTGCTGAATGAGTGGTAAACAGTGTAGACGCATTCTGCGGCATCTGATCTGGGTCTACACTGCAAATGTGTGCCTGCTGAATACGTGAGTAAGTATGGTAATTTGATCAAATCGAACCCCCCTCAGAAGTCATTCTGGATCCGCCCCTGCATACTAAATTTGTCATATCCAGCATTAATTTTACCATATAGCCTTACACAAAATGTCTGTCAAATCCCCTGAAACAGGCTATGGTTGACTAAACTGACTAGTTGGTATAAAAGTTGCCAGTCTTTTGATTTGTTTGGTACAAGTGCTGGATCAGGTGTAAAGATTTCTTTGAGATATAAGAATTGGGCAGATGCAAACCATTCTGAGTCTACAGTCTCTTCCAGATCTCTATTCTCCTTCCACATTGATCCAGCCACTTTGTCAGATCTAAGATTGAATAAAAATTTTATGATTCCTCTAGGGTACATGTTGTAAATGCTAATGTCAGGGATTGTAGGATACTTAGATTGAAAACTTTCAGGTATGTTGTCCGAGAAATAATCTTAAAGTTTATCTATACATAACTGGCTGAGCCGGAGAATTGATAGCTGTGAAAATCCTGATGGAAATTGTTTGTTTAAGAGATTTGCTTTATCTTTGTTTTGAGAAAACGCAGTATTTGTACCTTTGTCCTCAAGAGGAGAGACACCTTGTGAATTCTGTCTAGCATTTTTGATCAGAGAGAAGAGTTTTTTGGAACTAAATTTGACATTCATATATCGGTCTTCCCTTACCAATATTGCAGGAAACTAATTTGTATACGAAATCCAGTATTGCGGCAATACTGCCAGAATGTATTGTGGCAATATTGCCTCAATATTGCCACAATATATTGCCAGAAGCCCTGTATTTTGGTAAGGGCTTATGTTCTCTATCATTCAGTCCCCTTATGTTCTCTATCATTCAGTCCCAGTATTGAGATAGTTGTTGTATGCCAACCTAACGTTTGATTGAACAAACTGGGAAATGCCCTTATTTAAAACTTTTTTGAAAGCAAGCCGAATTTCCTCCTTACTTTTGGTACTGTGATATTATGATTTCAGACATAGGGCAGAAAAGTCGTTATAGTCACAGGGGTTTCCGATAATCTCCGAGCGCTTCGGAGATACCCGGATAGCATGACAACGTTGGCCCAACGTTGAAATATGATTGAAATATTGTCGGACAGTTGGCTAACCGTTGGCATCATATGTACAACATTGCGCCAACGTTGGGCCAACGTTATACAAATTTGAAAAATTCCAGAGAAAAATAAGTCCTATGCACTACCATTGGGCCACCGTTGGTCCAACGTGTGTATTAGATGCATATTTTCCCCATGCTTTTAGATTATGTGGTAACAGATCTACGTTGGCCCAACTTTGATATGCGATGCACACTTTTTAAAAGATACACAAGCCGCGGATTAATTTTTTTTTATGAAAATACATCATGATTAAATTTTTGGATGGATAAATAAATGAAAATGTTACAATATTTGTAGTTTTTACTTTATTGTTTTCAATAGGGAGAAAAAATAAAGCCATCTTGTCCTGGGAATCCTACATTCTGAATACAAAATTGATAAAACATATATATTTTTATCTTGCAATGTAAAAATAATGAAAGCTGAGGTTTTCCTCTTTTATTAGTTTAATTCTACATAAAAATATATGATAAGAAATGCTTCATCAATAAATCTAATTACGATACTGCCTTTGACTATCAACCCACCACCTGCATGTTATAACATCAATTATATCGAAACATAATACCCTGGAGAGTTATAAATGTGTTAGCCATTATCAATGTATAATTAGAACCAGGAAGATAAACACCGAAATCTGATTTCTAGTGCCTTTGTAGCTGGCTGTTAGACACCATCATGCTAAGCTTTATGTGTAAGTTGAACAATAATGTTTTATAAAAGAAAATGGAAATTACCTTTTTTGTAAAATGAATAAATGATAATAAAAAAAAAAAAAGAAAACATTTACCTGATTTATTCATAAAGATAATTATATAAACCAACAAATAATAAACAAATAATACAGGAGAATATTACCTTAAAATTCTTTATTTTCAGATTGGCGCAACGACAAAAGATATTTAGGTCTTCTAAGATATTTTGGATAAGATGTTACGGATAAACATTATTTTGCGTCCAAGTTGACGACTGATATGTCGGTATACGCTGGTCCAACGTATACAATGTACGTTGGCATAACGTGGTTTCAATGTTACCCGTCAAATATGTCCTACGTTGGCCCAGGGTTGGGCCGACACGTTGGCCCTACGGAGGCACAACAAGCAAGTTAACGTTGGGCCAATGTTAATTTACAACGTTGGCCCAACGGAGTGACTAACCAAAATACTACGTTTGCCCAAGGTTGTCATGATATCTGGGTAAGCAGTTACCTGTATTCGGTCCTCAGTTTAATAGGAAAATGTATAGAAATACACAAATAAATTTCTTTCCTAATTTAATATATTTTCCGACATTAAATTATAACGTCTAGGATGAAAGAGCATTCCAAGCTTTTTAATCTGGTATAAAAATCATAGAAATGCGTCAATGAGAAGTTTCTTCCATCTGAGCCCAAAGTATTCACCCTTCTAGTCCTAATTTTCTTAAAGAATTTTATCCAGATTACGCGAATCTTCGTTTTTGGACCTAAATAAATACATAAACTAGCATTTTAATCTATTATAACGTACGAGCAGAAAGTTAATATTCCATTGATTATAATGATGTAATTTATTCTTATATAGCTAAACGGGAAGTTTCTTTCATTTACGCCTAATTTTGCTTACATGTACTTCAAGTTTAATCCGAACGTATGGCCGAAAATTTTCTAAGTTCTGTATATAATTCGTTAAGACATTCTAAGCATGCGATCATATACTTGACACCAGCAATATGTGTCAATATCATGCGAAAGTTTATTTATTTATTTATTTCACCATCGCATGATTTTCAACACAAAGTGAGTGTGAGTGGATGAATGAACGAACGGGCGGACGAGCGAGCGAGTGAGGGAATGAATGAATGAGTGGATGGACGGACGGACGGAGCGAGCGAGGGAGGGAGGGAATGAATGAATGAACGAACGAATGGACGGACGGGCGAGGGAGGGAATGAATGAGTGAGTTAGCGAGCGAGAGAGAGTGAGCGAACGAACGAACGAGTGAGTGAGGGCTCTGGTGTCTGATTTCGTGATAGTGTGAATGAATTTTTCGGCGGATATAAAGTTGACTTCAGTAAGTTCAAACGCTGTTCAGCTTTTAATTACTGTACAGCTATTCAAACAAACAAAGACGGTCAAAATACTTTTTGATTGGAATCGGTGTAAATCGTTACAAACAATCATTATCACTAAATCGTACAGGTAGCCAATAACAGTACCAAGGGAAACGAGTACATTTTTGGCCACAGGCTTAATTCACAGATAGTACAGGAGTTATCGATTTGACACCGTAACGAGTTTTCTGCGAGATGTGAGCATTCCTCCATGAAAGACCTAAAGCTATCCCAGTTTGCTTTTCTATATAAATGATCGGCAGAAAAATGATCGGCGGATCGGATCGGACTTTGCTTTTATACCCGATCGCCTTTAGATTACACATTTTGTTTGAGACTTCCTTGTTTAAGGTTGCCCTACTTGGCAAAAGTGAACGTTGCTCGGAGGATTTCGAGTGTTCCTCTGAAAAGATGCTAAAGCTATTTCTAGATGTAAACGAGCTACACGCTGACTGAGCTGAATTTGAAAAAAAAAAAAAAAAAGATGGTTTCACACTTTGAACAAAGCAGGAGAATGAGCGATCTGTGTTAACTCAATTATTCAATGGACTCGCATTGTATGTGAAAACACTGATCACAATCCAGTCAATGGCGAGGTCGGTATCCTTGACTTCACCAAGGAGTTCAAAAAAGAAAAAAAAAGTCGTAAAAAAAAAGACTATTTGAATACTGAATCGGACCGAAATGGAGGTATCGGGTACCAAAAAACCTTAGCGTTATCAGCGTCAGCAGGGAAGTATTTGTCAGGTAGTAAGGTTAGGTTGGTAGCAATAGGAAACCGGATTGTCGAAATGTGGTATATTAAATTGGTCAGGATGAGCTATTGTGATCACTTTTCGTCCGTCGTCCGTCCGTGTGTCCGTTAACATTTTCAAACGACTTCTCTGTAGCCGCTGAGCCAATTTTGCTCAAATTTTATATGGAGCCTCCTTAGGTTGGGGAAACAAAAGCTTGCTAGAATGGTCGCGGTCCGTCGACCAAGATGGCCGCCGTGCCCATATATGATAAAAATCTTCTTCTCCAGAACCGAGGATGCCTTGGGGCTGTATCTTTGCACAAGACGAGAGGTCTACCAAAGTTGCTAAAATAATTGTTGTACATTGACGTTTGACGAGGTCAAGTTTGCTTACCTATGCATTTTTATGGGCACCATACATTTGTATGGGAAAAATGTTGAGAATTTCAAACGACCTCCTCTGAAGCTTCTGGGTTAATGTTGCTCAAATTTCATGTGGAGCCTCCTTAAGTTAGGGGAGCGAAAGATTGCTAAAATGGACGCGGTTCATTGACCGAGATGGCCGCCATGCCCATATATGGTAAAAACCTTTAAAAACCTTCTTCTCAGAACAGAGGATGCCTTGGGGCTGAGTCTTTGCACAAACCATCAGGGACGGGAGGTCTACCAAAATTGCTAAAATTATGGTCGTACATTGACGTTTGACCTTTTTACGGTGAGGTCAAGTTTGTTTCCCTATGCATTTGTATGGGCACCATACATTTGTATGGGAAAAATGTTGAGAATTTCAAACGACTTCTGTAGCATCGGGGCCAATGTTGCTCAGATTTTATGTGGAGCCATCTTAGGTTGGGGGAACGAAAGATTGCTAAAATGGTCGCGGTCCATTGACCAAGATGGCTGCCATGCCCATATATGGTAAAAACCTTTAAATATCTTCTCCTCCAGAACCAAATAAGCTCTGGGGCCTTCTCTTTGCACAAATCCTCGGGGACAGGAGGTCTACCAAAATTTCTAAAATGATGGTCCTACGTTGACATTTTACCTTTTTACGGCAAGGTCAAATTTGCTTTCCATGCATTTATATGGGCCCTATACATTATATGGGAAATATGTTGAGAATTCATATTTTGGACATCTCCTCTATAATCCAGTTTAATTGAAACTTGATGATGAGCATTAGAGCGCTTATGAGACACAAAATAGCTAAATGAGCCGATAGAAAATCCAAGATGGCCACCACAGCTGCCATCTTGAAAATCAATTTTCGACATCTCTTCTCAAACCTTAGATCACTCTGAGCCGAAACTTGCTCTTTAGCAACAGGATGACTTCTGGATCGAAACAAGCTAAAATTGTGTCCAAGATGGCCGCAATGGTTCTGCTCCATTGAACAAGATGGCTGCCATAGCTAAAAAATAGAAAATCTTCAAATGACAACTCGTCTTTGGCCAATAGCCTGATTTCAAAACATTTGCACAGAAGTATTCCACCAATGGCCCTCAAACAAAATTACTAAAATGGCTCCATTTGGCTGAACAAAATGGCGGCCAGAGCTAAAAATAGAAAAACCTTTAAAAGACATCTCCTCCGCAGCCAGTGTCCTGATTTCAAAGTAATTTCACAGAAGTGTTCCTCTTATGGCCCTTTACCAAAATTGCTAAAAAAGTTCTGCTCGGCTGAACAAAATGGCCGCCAGAGCTAAAAATAGAAAAAAAAAAAAAAAAAAAAACACCTTTAAACATCTCCTTGGCCAGTGGCCTGATTTCCAAATGATTTCATAGAAATGTTCCTCTTATCCCCCTTTACCAAAATTGCCAAAATGGTTCTGCTGTGCTGAACAAAATGGTCACCAGAGCTAAAAAATAGAAAACCTTTAAATGACATCTCTCGTGGCCAGTGGCAAGATTTCAAAATAATTTCACATCGATGTTCCTCTTATGCCCCTTTGCCAAAATTGCTAAAATGGTTCTGCTTTGTTGAACAAAATGGTTGCCAGAGCTAAAATTAAAAAAAAAAAACTTTAAAGGACAGGATAAGTAGATGAACCAACAAGGGTGGACATCAGGGGAGCTGCCGCGAAATCGCGTTAACGTAAATTTGTTCCCACGACACATCCGGAAACTCTCGCGGTAGTTCCTAGGACCTGGAAATTGTAAATAAAGGTAGATACTCTCGCGTGTTTTGATTTATTTTAGAAGAATGAGCGAATAATATAAAATTTCGGAGATGCTATTCCATGTTAATATGATTTACCTTTCTAAGCAGGCTCCCCTGTTGTCCACCCGTGACCAAATGACTTCTGAAAAATATCTGAACTTTTTTTTTACTTATGGCGTTTTGAAAATTTCAGCATTTTAACCTTGTAAGCAAGATATCTCAAAAACTGTTTAAGCCATTGCCTTGTCATAAGAGTGTTGGAAAAATGTTGCATGCCATCTGCGTATCTGCAGTGGCGGTTTCACTCAGGTGAGCGAGTTGTGGCCCGTGGGCCTCTTGTTTATATTGGACATAGACTATTACAACATTTGTCAAGCCATACTTTCATATTATCTTTTGTTATGTAATAAAAATAGATTAGAATAACACATTTTTGTAATACAATACAATAATCATTTATACAATTTTTGCATAGGTGTGCTGATGTAATGAATGACTCATCATGCATCAAACACGCTATTTGTGATACACTAATTAACACTTCCTCAATACTAGTTAAATGCCTTATCGCGTAATTGGAAAATACTGCTTATTGCCAGCCCAATCGTATTCAACACCAAAGAACGACTTGTGAAAGACTAATAGATAGAAATTCGCATCACGAAAACATGCCTATATAATTTTGACCCCCTTAAACCCCACTTTTATATAGTAAAACTGGGGTTTACAGGGGTATACATTATTTTTCTTATTTCTGCTCAAAAACATAGATTGTGGGTACTCGTTAGAACCGCCTCGGCGAGGCGGTTCTAACGAGTACCCACAATCTATGTTTTGAGCAGAAATATGAAAAAAATATTAGAAATTTTATCTGTAAAGTTTCAGTTTTTAGTGGTGAAATTTTCAATATATTTGAATAGGCGTGTTTTCGTAATGGATTAGAATCAGGGACACCCCTAACAATCTACATCATAACGACGATGAGGATCCTTATTTTCGCCAGTAACTAGTTTTTTTTTTCGGAATCTTATTAAAAAAATATGATTATATGGAATTCAGAATATTTATCTAGGGCACCAAATTCACTATTAAATGGACTATCTGTCTTTCGAAAAAAGAGATATTTTGCTGACAAGGTAAAAATGCCCAAACTTGCAAAGGGCCATAACTCATGAAGTATTTTGTAGAATTTATTTAAAAGTTAATCAGGTCATCTATTCATCACTACCAATTTATTCATCAAGTTTCAAGGCTCTAGCTTCAATAGTTTTTTAGATATTTTGCTGACAAGGGAAAAATTCCCTAATTTATAAAGGTCCATAACTCATGAAGTGTTTTTCAAAATTTATTCAAAAGTTAATCAGATCGTCTACTCAACACCACCAGTCTATTCATCAAGTTTCAAGGCTGCAGCTTTAACAGGTTTTGAGATATTCTGCTTTCAAGATTGCATGCATATTTTTCAAAGGGCCATGACCAAGGAAAGGGACATAATCCTGTCTGCTATTTTTTCATGAGGAGTCCATATAAGAAATTGCAAAACACATTACGAAAACACGCCTATTCAAATATATTGTAAATTTTACCACAAAAAAAAAAAAATGAAAGGTTTCAGATAAAAATTCTGATATTTTTCAAATTTCTGCTCAAAACATAGATTGTGGGTACTCGTTAGAACCGCATCGCAGAGGCGGTTCCAACGAGTACCCAAAAGCTATGTTTTTGAGCAGAAATAAGAAAAATAATGTATACCCCTGTAAACCCCAGTTTTACTATATAAAAGTTGGGTTTAAGGGGTTCAAAATTATATAGACATGTTTTCGTGATGAGTAGCTGCACGTTTCTAAATTTATGCTATGCATCAAAAAGCGTGACGAACATATGAAAGCACCAGAAGCAATATGCCCCTACAACTTCTTCAAAGTTGGGTTTATAATAATGAGAACGTTTGTGTAGATTGTATTTTTGGTGGAAGATTGTACTAAAATGAAGATTTTTTGATGCATTGTGCACTCTTCGTGTTTTGGGTATAAATCCGAACTACGAGGGCGTGTCAATAAATAATTAGCCTATTCCATTTCCGATAAACCGAGACGGTCACGATTTTCATGTTTTGTTTCAATATATGATTTATACATGGGTACAAAATTACACGCGTATCGAGTCATTCTTTAATAAGATATTGAATGTCAAACATGGCTAGTGATGCAAAGGCATGCTTTTCATCTGAAGTTGAGTACCGTGCTGTAATTCGGTACTTGTATTTAAAAGGTAAAACAGGCAAGGAAATACACGGCGAGTAAGCCGATGTTTATGGGTCTTCTGCACCATCTTATGCTCAGGTTAAATTCTGGGTAGGAGAATTCAAACGCGGTAGAACGTCTTTAGAAGATGAAGCCAGGTCTGGACGCCCACTGGATGCCACCGACGAAGAAATGTGTAAGAAAGTTCGGGATCTGGTATACTTTGATAGGTGAATTCAGGAGGAAGAAATAGCGCAGGCATTAGGCATTTCACATGGTAGCGTTTCAACAATCTTACATGATCGTTTAGGTATGCGCAAGCTAACAGCCCGTTGGGTACCCAAATCCCTTAGCGATGAGCAAATGGCAACCAGAGCATCAGTATGCAGCGCCTTGTTGAAGCGTTTTAGGTCAAGAGATGATTTTCTTTTGCGTTTGGTGACTGTAGATGAGACTTGGGTTCATTATTATGAGCCAGAGAATAAAGCTCAGATCGTCAGTGGGTAGGGCCTGGGTCCCCGAGGCCAAAGAAGTTCAAAACGCAACCATCTGCTGGCAAGGTGATGGCCACAGTATTTTGAGACGCAAAAGGCGTTATTATGTTGGACTATTTACCCAAGAGAAGTACAATAACTGGAGTGTACTAATCAAACTTGTTCGACCAGCTGAGAACCGCCATCCGTGAAAAACGCCGATGTAAACTCACTAAAGGTGTTTCGCTACAACAGGACAACGCGAGAGTCCACACTTGCAAAGTTGCAATGGATGCTGTAGAGCGAATCGGGTATGAATTAATACCACATCCTGCCTTTTCGCCTGACCTAGCTCCTAGCGACTTCTTCCTATTCCCAAACTTGAAAACGGATATCCGTGGACTTCATTTCCGGTCTGATGACGGCAGTTGAGGAGTGGGTCAGTGGAAAGGACCCTGACTTTTTCAGATCTGGGCTGATGGCACTTGAACACCGTTGGTCTGTGCATCACACTAGAGGACAATTACATCGAAAAAGACGAGTGGATCTCAACCGGAAATGAGTTAGGCTGGTTACTTATTGA
The DNA here is from genome assembly GCA_964016985.1 of Anodontia alba. Taxonomy (NCBI): domain Eukaryota; kingdom Metazoa; phylum Mollusca; class Bivalvia; order Lucinida; family Lucinidae; genus Anodontia; species Anodontia alba. The sequence continues at coordinate 22,132,386 of OZ024824.1, forward strand.
CTCACCCTCGTTGTGCTACGGTCGACGCTATGTGCATATCACCAGGTTTGCTGATGTAGGTTATTGATACTGAAGGAATGGATAAGCAAATACTATACCTGTAGAGGCAGTTTGCTAGGTGCAAAGACTGACATTTTGCTAAAACCTGTACATTGATTGTAGTTTATAAACGACTAGAGACCAGGAGGTCGCGGGTTCAACCCCCGCCGAGGTCGGCAACATTCTTTCGTAGAGATTGATCATGAAATATTTTCTACGGTCATTCTCTCCCTTCCGCTGATTCAAGAAGTGCAGTTGTCAGTTTCTGGCGAAAGAATGTGCACAATACTGGTTAACCGCTTAGAGGACTAAGCCTGCCCAGTAAATGTGTGGTTAGGTAAACTGACCGCGCTCGACATGACCCCATTGGGTTGAGTGGGCCGTAAAACCTCAACACAAACAAACCTACAATTGCGCTGTACAGTAAGATACCTTTTTTCTTAATCCCTTTATGCCTAGCGTCCCATAAAAGAGACATTTGCAAACAGTATAGATGCAAATCAGAACGCGGCATCTGATCAGGATCTACACTGTGTATTAAAAACAGATGTTTTTTTTTTTTTTTTTGTTTTTTTTTTGCCTAAAAATGGTCATAATGAAAACTATCCATACGCCCCTTCACTTGTAAATGGACAAAGAGTTAAGATAGAACCCAACGGGCATAGTGATGTTTATACAAAGTTGCCTCAACGTCGATGCAACGTCATATGACGTTGCATCGACATTGAAGCGACGTTGTATAACATGTACATGATGTACAATCAAAACATTACCGTATGAAATTTAATGTGCTGACGTACGCAAATTTCTGTATTTAATTTTTTCTTCAGCATTAAACCCCGAATGCTTGAATGAAAAAAAAAAAAAAAAAAAAAACTGACGAACAGGTGTCAGTAAACGAGAAACAGCCCTTACCGAGCACACACTAACTGTCATGATTCACAATGCAGAATAGCCGCTGGCATCAGTGGAGGGGACAGGTTCCTGCCTGGATGTCATTATTTTAACGCATCTATGTGAAAAGCACACGTCTAATCGGTCGCTCCAGAGAAGACACTTTAGGCCATAATGTAGTGAGATTTTTCTGAATTCTCCACGAAAACAGATGTCGTGGGTACTTATTAAAAGTGCAGTGCGGAGTCGTTTCTAATGAGTACCCGTTACATATGTTTTCTTGGAGAAATAAGAAATAAGAAAAAATATTTATATGGACATCTCTTATGTAGAGCCATTGAAATATGGCATTTCCACCACGTAACAGGGAGAACAGGCAGGAGGAACCGTTGGTTATGATGTGATTGACATAAATTATACATGTATTTGCGCCGTGTACAAGACTGATAGAACATATTGAACAAATTGAAATTTAGAATAAAAAAAAGCAAAGCACTGGGAAGTTGATGGGAGTAGTTGCCTGAAATTCTGTAGGCACCTAGAACTGAGTCCCTTTCGGTCTTTTTTTTTTCAGTGGAAAAGGTCCTTTTAAGTGCTTGCGCAATGGGACCGCGGCTCAGGTTACAATTTATACTCAAATCTGTAGATCTGGCGCGTTTTTTCTTGAGTATTCATATTCGTCCGCCGATTTTGTGCTCAATATGATTAAAATCTTATTCCTTCAAAAGTTTGAAGTTTTCTTTGGCTTTGTTTATTTATTCACTATTAATAAGCATCAGAGTGTATAATGCTAATATGTTTGAATGCAGAATTTAGCGTTATCAGCATTACTTTAAGCAGTCAAGAAGTTATTTGGTTGGTAGTACCAGGAAATTTTATCGAAATATGGTATGTTAAATCTGGTGGTGGTTAGACAATCGCCTCACAAAATGAAATATTCTGAAAATGCGCTTAATAAAAAAGGACCTTGCATACCCCTATTTTTACAATATATTATAGGAAAAAGCGGTTTGCTTAAGTCCCCCGTACACCATCATAATTCAGCTTATATTTTATTTCCTTTGGGATCATTGAGCCCATCCTGGTTATTATGAAAATCGAATACCGCTTAAGCCGGCTGGTGGGGGTTGGGGCGGGGGCGTATGTAGCCTCGCAAATTACCGTGATGCATATGAATAGACTCAATCAAACCGAGTCTCCGATTTTCGTGATTTTATTTTTTCTTTGTTTCCAAAGGCAATCCTGTTTGACTTAAATTATAGTGTGTATCCGAAGTATTGGTATACTAAATCATTATAATATTCTTTTAAAGTTGAATAAGCCTATTACTCTCTGACAATATGTTCAAAACACATGCGCTTAATAAAGTCGATCACTGCTTATCCATATGTTTAAATATATTATTAAATGTGGGCGGAGGTGGTGTGGAGGGATAACAGGGATATATACTTGATAGGACGATCACAAAATTCTCGGCTCCTGTATTTTGGGAATGACTAAGAACAGAAATTGTGCCATTATTTCTCAATATAATCTCCCTTTGCCTTTATGCTATTTCTCCAACGCTGAACTAGTTTGCTTACCCTTCAAAATAGACGCATTCTTCTTGAACCTTAAAGTACTCATCAACAGCACCTTCTTTGCTTCCACAATTCCTACCACGAAGGTCAGTTTTCAGATTTGGAAATATAGAGAAGTCGAAAGGGGCTAAATCTGGATAATACAGGGGGATGAGGAAGGACGTCGAAGTTGAATTTTGTCGCAGCCGCCATAGCAACTTGAGATATGGGGACTGGATTATTATTATTGACCTCGAGTCAGTTTCCTCTTCTTTTCTTCACTCTCTCTTGACGCAGCTGCCTTAGCTCTTCTGCATAATATAATCCACCATCCCAGCTGGCACACAACGTTGAAACAACGTCATATCAACGTCGATGCAACGTCATGACGTTGCATCGACGTTGATGAAACTGTTTTGTCTGGACATAAGCCGACAGAGAAAACAATATCATCATGCATAGTTTGATCATGTTTTTCAAAATATTTGAACAGAATCAGTTTGTTTGTTTGTGTTGAGGTTTCACGGCCCAGTCAACCCAATGGGGTCATGTCGAGCGCGGTCAATTTACCTAACCACACGTTTACTGGGCAGGCTTAGTCCTCTAAGCGGTTAACCAGTATTGTGCACATTCTTTCGCCAGAAACTGACAACTGCCCTTCTTGAATCAGCGGAAGGGAGAGAATGACCGTAGAAAATATTTCATGATCAATCTCCACGAAAGAATGTTGCCGGCCTCGACGGGGGTTGAACCCGCGACCTCCTGGTCTCCAGTCGGACGGCACATCCAACTGAGCCACCGAGGCCGGCCACAGAGACAGTGTACTGTAGACTGTATCAACGAACAGCAAAGATCCTGATTACACTACCCAGATGTGCCACTGTAACTATGCACAGGCAAATACTTGTTTAGCGAATCTACAGCTTCAATGTTTTCACGAGTTTTGCCACTATGTCAGTTCCACAAACCGTTATAATATTAAACATTCAACCCTTGTTACAACGACAGCATTTGTTCCAAAAGATGTTGCCATTAGAATGAATTTGCTGTTGTAAAGAATCCTTAATGGACAGTATGATATGTAATACCTTGTTTTATTCTTATTTCCTCATAGAACATATGTTTTTGATAATTTGTTAGAATCGCCTCACCGTGGCGATTCTAACAAATATCCAAAACATACGTTTCTTTAAAATATTAAATACAATATTGTCGCATAATTTGTGACTAATTGTTACCTCTTAAGCGAAGGTTTCGTGACAGTCAAATTGTCGTTATAACGCATTTTGTCGTTGTATCGAGTGTCGGTAAAAAGAGGGTTGTCTGTACATTCAAGCGCTCTGCAACCGTCACTTTCCTACAGCCACTTTAAGGCCTTCCCAAGGGTAACTATCGTATCGTATCATATTCCCAAATATATATATTATTGGCGCTTTACTTTTCTTCTTACTAATTGGCACTTTCCTGAGTAATGTGTGCAAGTTTATTTGCTGTCAGTCGTGTCTGTCATCAGCTATAAGTCGTCTCCTCGTAGTCAACACACGAATTAAACCTAAACGTAATTGTGTTAGAAAATTAATTGCCCGACTTTTCATCTTCTAGATCTTATTACTTATTACTTTCAGTATGTTTATAACAAACAGTTTTAATCTTTTGTATTTTAATTAAATGGGAGAAATATCACCGCCAGGGCTGTGGAAATACTATGCCCGACTTGTCCAACTTGTTCCATTTCCTTGAGGACAAGTAAGAAATATCAATTTACTTGTTCGGGGACAAAGTTTTTATAGCTATATAGTCGAACCTCGATTGCTCGAACACCGATGGTTCGTTTACCATAGCTAATTCGAACTCGTTTTTGAGTCCCTATGAAATTCTTCCGCTAGCTCAAGAAAACAAATATTTAATGAAATTTTCTTATTTTATTGAAATTGTATGTTGTGTGTACTCATTAGAATCGCCTCATCGAGGCGATTCTAATAAGTACACTTAACATACAATCACTGTGTAGAAAAACGAAAAGATTTCCCTAAATTATCGCTATTTGCTTCCTGAACTGGTGCCATGATTAACCTTCAGTGGCTCGAACTACCCATGTCTCGAACGAATTTCCATGGTCCCAAAGATGTTCGAGTCATTGAAGTTCGACTGTAGCTATTTTTATAAAGAAGAATATCCAGATTGTGAGCTTATTCCTCGAAGAAAACATATTTTGTGGGTACTCGTCAGAAGCACCTCAGTGAGGCGCTTCTGATGAGTACCCACAAAATATTTTCTTCGAGAAATAAGAAAAATGTCAACTTTCTGGCAAGAAAATCTTGGTTGGACAAGTGGATTTAGACCATTTACTGGCCAGTGGTCAAGTGATAAAATTTGATAATTCCACTACACTGATCACCGCTTTTGTGTGCTCTGTATATTCCGTTAACCCATTGTAGACTGAATGAAGTCACCCACACTATATATTGGAAGTGTCCAATTTCAAGGCTAGGTAGGTCAGGCTGTGAGATTTAGATATTCCTAGAGAAAAATGGTTAAATATTTGCAAACAGTGAAGACCCTATTTAGACGCCGCGTTCTGCGGTGTCTGATCTGGGTCTGCACTGTTTGCCAATTACCCTTTTAGGGGTCTCCCGACTACAATGGGTTAACTCTTTTTCTAAAATTGCTCACTTGTCTCTATTCTAATGATTTCGTTTAAACAAGTTTTATTTCAACACTTTGTCATATACATATAACAAATAACTTATTCAACAGGATAAGAACGAAAGCAGTCTGCTTGTTTGGTTCCTCTCTCTTTAATTCCTTAGTTTCTGAAGTTTATTAGTCCATTCCTGATTTGGACTTGTCCACCGATGCGAATTGGGGTTTCGGTCTAAAAATCAGAAATGGAATGCCAAAACAGTGTACGTAACGAGCTGTCTCCATAGGATCTACACTGTTTGCATAGGTATTGGTTTCGGTCTGTTGGGCTGGAAAGATTGAAGGGAATACATCGTCTCTATATAACTTACATAATGTTGAAAGGGACATAAAAATACAAAATCATCATTATCATATCTATGCGCATCTAACTTGATTTCTCGGTTATCACAAAATGTCCTTACACACAAATTCATGACGCGCTTCACACAATTCTATTTTGATCTGCTGCCAGCTGGCTCATAATCGACTGTCAGCAGTATGTCACATATACGCATCCAATTATTATAAATACTTTCCGACTCCCGTTACATCTCATTAATCTTACATTACTTGTTTGTTACGCTTTTACCAGAAGAGATAGGCACTTGAAGACATCGCTGTCCGCACACGACAGTTTATGTTACAAAGGACATTGCATTTTGCCAGTACATACCTTAATTATCCTGAATATTCATAAAGAGATGTTACAATTGATGAATTTTCAGCCATTTCTACAAGGGAGATTACTTTTGTCACCTCGTGGTTTGCTTTTCTAATCACCAAGTCCCTTCTAAAAAGGATTTTCTCCAAAATTAAAGAATTTGCTCATACGGGGAGCAAGCTCCTTCCTTTAGACTGGATTCCTTTTCAGAAGGGCGGCTATACAATTTTGACAGAGTTATGTCCCCTGGAAGTATGTCCATACTCCCTGAATTGATACTCTGTCAGGGGCAGCAGCTCAGATTTGTTTTTCCCACTCTTCCGAAGTGGGATGTGCTCTAAAAGAAAACAAAATTGCTCCCATTTTAGAGTACACCCCTTTTCAGAAAATGCTCAGGGGTGTGTCCAAAAGCATCATGAAGCCACAAAATTGTCTCTCTTGTAGAAAATGATGGAATATCTATGAATTGTATTCAGTCCCCACACTGAACAAGTCTAATGTGCTAAGGAGTTATGGAGGCTGAATACACTGTTTGCTCGGACCTGTCTGTCGAGATACATTGAGTAGAGTTGAGGTTTTAGGATTCAACGTTTTTAAGGCAGGCTTAGTCCTCTAAGCGGTTAACCAGTATTGTTAACCGCTTAGAGAACTAAGCCTGTCCAGTAAACGTGTGGTAAGGTAAACTGGCCGTGCTCGACATGACCATATTGGGTTGACTGGGCCGGAAAACTTCAAGAAAAACAAACAAACACACGACTAGTCGAACAAATATACTATGGCTGCGTTCAGTGGTACCGTTTTGCCCTGGATCCCTGTACCTAATAACGAGCGCCAACAGAAGCAGGGGACCAGGACAAACCTCTCACTGGTAATTTCTGAACGTAGTCCATATTTACTTTAAGTATCGAAACAGACAGGTCTGAGTAAATTGTGTGTTCAGCCTCCGTAACTCCTTAGCACATTGGACTTGTTCAGACGACGTTGAGACGACGTTGTATTAACGTCATGTGCTGCTGGGATAGATCGTCGTTCTGAGCAGCTGTCAGCAGCTGTATGAAATCACGAGTATGCCACAAAAAAAGGAATATGCAAAACGACCTTTCCTGCCAGCTACTACCGTAAAAAGACAGACCATCTTATCAATTGTAAATTATGCTTTGAAAAGTGTTTTCAAAATGGCGGTAATACTGCGAGGTTAGAACAAACCTAAATAGGAAAATAATAATAATAAAAAAAAAAATAAAATAAAAATAATAAAAAAAAAAAAAACAGGATACAGTCGAACCTCGTTATCTCGATATCTCGAACTCGCTTATTTCGAATTACCGCTTATCTCGAAGTGAAAATCTGGTCCCTGTTTTAACATGAAACTATGACAACAGATAACAAAATAATGTTAAGGAGCAATTTCTCCTCTTTTCCACATTATTATATATATATATATATATTTCTAACTTCAGGAGTCAAATTACAGATTCATTTGTTAAATGTGGTTGTTCAATTTATTGTTTTCCTCACTCTCTCAACTCTCATATGTCGAGATATGGATATCTCGAAGTGTTTCAGTGAGATCCCTTTGAATTCGAGATAACGAGAGTCGACTGTACATGTAATTATTTTCGAACGATAAAGATTCTTTTGTCTTTCCATACGCACATTAACGATTTTTTCAGTGTTAGAAAAATCTTGGACCCAATCTATTATTAGATTGTCCGAGGAAAATTGTAGCTTCTTAGCATACGTCATAACGATGATGAAGATCCTTATTTTCGCCAGTAACTAGTTTTTCGGAATCTTGTTAAAATAAACATGATTTTACGAACATCAGGATATTCATTTAGGGCACAAAATTCAGGAATATATGGACTGTCTGTATTTTGAAAAAACCGGGCTTCTGACACACACGGGCTATTCAGACACTGTAACACATATAGTTTGAGGAGAGTAGGTCAAAGCATCTACGATAATGAGAATGTGTATGGATTTTTTCTTTTGTGAAAGATAGTACTAAAATGGACATGTTTTGTGCTAACAGCCATTTTTCAATGCAATGGGCCAACTTCGTGATGTTGGCATAAATCCTAGCAACTGGTACAGTCGGAACTATGTGCATATCACCACGTTGATGACGTAGGTCGTTGATCCTGAGAAATATAGAGGCCCTTCCTGGGGGAGGAGTACCTGTTCCCTTGTTCCCCTGAAAAATCGGCATTTTCCTTTGTTCCCCCAAAATCAAAATCTTGATTTTCTATGCTCCCTGTTCCCCCAAATCGCCTTTGTTCCCCTGTTCCCTTCAGTTTTAGACTTTTGTCCCTTGTTCCCCTGCAATAAATGGCCTTATTCTCCTGTTTCCCAAAACCCCTGGGAGGGCCTCAATATATAACTATTTTTCTGACGCCTCCGAAGCAGCCCCTGTAACTCGTCGGTAGATTAGCTCCTAGACCTTGATGTCATGTTTTATCACCCCTTACTATCAGATGATTCAAATTCATGTATGATACCTGGTATAGCCAGTCTCTAATAGTTGGTCTCTGACAATAGTTGGTCTCTGATATCTCAAAGATGAGTTGCTGCTATCAAAGAGGCGAGGCAAGCAGTAAGCAGCAGCAGATGGTCTTTAATTCATTAATAAAAATAAGTGATTATAATTCATTGATGAAAATTATATTATTGCATAAAAAGCAGTGCCGCACGTCATTAACAGCCGTGCGTGCATCAACCGGCGAAAAGCCGTGTATTAACAAGACAATTCACGCGCTGTTAATTCACGGCTAAGCAACTTTCAATATGCCTATACCGGGGCCACAGAATTGCTGCCGTCACGAGATATGTTCTGCCCGGCCCAAGAACGAGCATAGTCCGTGGAAATTTCATTCGCGAGACATTGGTGAAAAGGAGAAACAAAATAGTGCAAGAAATAACGCGAAATGTAGCAAATGTTTTCAGTTTTTATGCAATAATAGCGATCGAACATGTTTTTTCAATGCATTAACATTCGCCAGGTCCCTTGGGAGGTGTTGAAAACCGCGGCCCTCGGCCTCGGTTTTCAACACCTCCCACGGGACCTGGCGAATGTTAATGCGTGAAAAACATGTTTGATCCCTATATTGATATCCGACTTGTAGCTAGTCTACTCCTTCGGGAGAGAGCGCTCGCCTCACGCTGAAGTTTGCGGAAACCAAGGTCTGTTTTTTCTTTTTGTTGTTTAAGAATCTTTCTCGTTCCTTTGTTTTTTTCATTGTTATAAAAATGTAAATGTACTTTCGTTCCTATGTCGTGTATCTGTTTTCTACAGATATCTGACTTGTTTGTAATATTACTGTAACTCGAGCTAATTTACATTGGACTGGAAATTGATAGTTCCTTTCCTGATATCATATATAAACCCTTAAAGCGCCAAGCTTTGTAGCAGACGACATTCTAATTTTTTTCAGCGAAAACAAAATTTGACATTTCGTGGGAATCGGCTGCCAAGCAGACAATTCACATTGAATGTCAAGACTTATTTTCTTCAAGAAAATAAAAAAAAGAATATTTCAAAATGTCGTCTGCTTCATTTGTGATTGGCGCTTTAAAAGGTTAATCCAGGAAGCTGAGCTTGATCTTAAAAAACTCTGGCCGTATCACAAGAAAAGGGTCCATATGCCATATGCGAACAGCGATGGTCCAGGCTCTGAGGGTCCAGGTCGGCCTCCATATCTGCTGTATTCTTTTGAAAACAGCGAAGGTCCAGATCGGCTTCTGTATCTGCCTATTTTTGTCGATATTTTCTCTATCAAGCAATATTTCTATATGATCCAGTGACAACGGACAAATGCCATTATCAAATTGTGCGTTGTATTAGCTGATCTTGGTCTTCACTTCCCGTATATGTGACAAGGAATGACTTGCTGGTCTAATATTCCGCATATGTGACAAGGAATGACTTGTTGGTGTAATATTCCGCATATGTGCAAGAAATAATTTGCTGGTCTAATATTGCGCATATGTGACAAGGAATGACTTGCTGGTCTAATATTCCGCATATGTAACAAGGAATGATTTGCTGGTCTAATATTGTGCATATGTGACAAGGAATGATTTGCTGGTCTAATATTGCGCATAATTGACAAAGAATGGTTTGCTGGCCTAATATTCCGCATATGTAACAAGGAATGATTTGCTGGTCTAATATTTCGCATATGTGACAAAGAATGATTTGCTGGTCTAAAATTGCACATATGTGACAAGGAATGACTTGCTGGTCTAATAATGCGCATATGTGACAAGGAATGATTTGCTGGTCTAATATTCCGCATATGTGACAAGGAATGATTTGCTGGTCTAATATTCCGCATATGTGACAAGGAATGATTTGCTGGTCTAATATTGTGCATATGTGACAAGGAATGATTTGCTGGTCTAATATTCCGCATAATTGACAAAGAATGATTTGCTGGCCTAATATTCCGCATATGTGACAAGGAATGATTTGCTGGTCTAATATTGCGCATATGTGACAAGGAATGATTTGCTGGTCTAATATTGCGCATATGTGACAAGGATGATTTGCTGGCCTAATATCCCGCATATGTGGAAAGGAATGATTTGCTGTACCGGCGCAAATTTTGTTCATGTTTACTTAGAAATATGGGACACGGCTATACTAAAGTTTAATAAACAATGTAATAGGTTAAAAAAGAACAACGATGTGATTCTTTAATGTATGTTTTTATTAAGCTTTATGAATTTTCTTGATCAAGCAATATGCGAATCCTAGTCATATTGGGATCTCTACGAGATTTAGTTTGAACATTATTATTAAAAAAACAAACAAACAAACAAACAAACAAAAAAAAAAAAAAAAAAAAAAAATGCCAGAACATAAATAAGTTACCAGATCTTATCTAGAAGCTTATTTTAGCATGCGTCAGATAAGAATATGTTTTAACTTTTTAAGTATGGACCACAGGTCATAGTCAAACTTAACAAATATGGACTGCAGGTCATATTCAAACTTACCAAACTGTGCTCTGCGCTGATCGAACACTTCTCCATACATAAAAATCCAAAGCTCTATCAAGAGACCGGCGCGATTCGCGCGCCGGCCAGTTAAAGTATTCGGAGCCGTACTCGAATATCCACAAAGCACAGTTGAGTTTAGTTTGTATACATTTGGGCACTAGCTTCCTTTGGTCACTCGTGCTCAAATGGATACATCCCAAATTCAGCTGTGCTTTATATCCTAGGCTTTTGAGCACGGTTCGGAATACTTTGTTTCTTAATTAGAGTGCTAATTTATTTTTTTAAATATTCAATAAAAAATAAAACCCTATAAAAACATAAAGACAGTCTTTTTCAACATATAGAAAGATTGGAAAGCGTGCTGTAAGATAGTGTACAATAGTATTACAGTAGTTCTAAGTATGCTAAATTATTGTTTTAAGGTGTTCAAAACAAAATAAAATCCAAATAAAACAAAAGGCGGAGGGCCAATTAAGCTGAGTATTTGGTGATAATTCAAATACAGTCGACTCTCGTTATCTCGAATTCCATGGGACTTACTGAAACACTTCGAGATATCCGTACCTCGACATATCAGAGTTGAGAGAGTGAGGAAAATAATAAATTGAACAACCACATTTAACAAATGAATATGTAATTTGACTCCTTAAGTATATAATAATGCGGAAAAGAGGAGAAATAGCTCCTTAGGAGCAATTTCTCCTCTTTTCCACATTATTTTGTTACCTGTTGTCATAGTTTCATGTTAAAAGAGGGACCAGATTTTCACTTCGAGATAAGCGGTAATTCGAAATAAGCGAGTTCGAGATAACGAGGTTCGACTGTATACATTGTTGTATCTTTTCACCTTTTCCCATTATGCTACACCATCAGTTGTGTTACATGAGAGACAAATAAAGAAATAAACTTGTAAAAATAGTTTTTATCTCTGGCATTTTACCTATGGCATTATTTCCTATGGCATTTTTACCAGGTAGCCTCTGGCATTTTTACATATGGCATTTTTCCTTGGCATTTTTACATATGGCATTTTTACCTCTGGCATGTTTACCGCACACCTTATCTGACAGTGTTTGACATACTGATTGATACAGACAAGAACTAACCAATGGGCTTGCTGTTGTCATTTTTCATTGGTCGAGGCTACGCTGAGACACATGCAAGAATGAGGCGGGTCGTGCACTTTAGCGATAAGTGATTAATACTAAAATTAAAAAAAAAAATCCTGACGCCTGTTGTGGAAAAACACGACGTGCTAAAATGAAATACATGTAGTATTAATTTCTTGTGACTTCGAGGACGATGCCGTATCGTGATATGTTTGACGAATCAGAAATTCCCAAAAGACAATTTCAATATTATCATGATATATTGAATTTCATCACAACAAAGATTGTCAAAGACACAAGCTAGTACTTCAACCCTTAGGAATAGTACTTAACCTAAATACTCGGACAGACAAAGCTGAGCAAAGCGTGCAGACCCAGATCAGGATCTGAGAAGGGCATCACGAAAACATGCCTAGATAATTTTGACCCCCTTAAACCCCAATTTATATATAGTAAAACTGGGGTTTATAGGGGTATGCATTATTTTTCTTCGAAGCGGTTCTAATGAGTACCCACAATCTATGTTTTGAGCAGAAATATGAAAAATATCAGAGTTTTTTATCTGAAAATTTTCAGTTTTTGGAGGTGAAATTTTCTATATATTTGAATTAGCCTGTTTTCGTAAGGCTAAGCTGTTTACCACTCACACAGCAGGCTTTAAACATATCAGTAGGTATGAAATGAACTTGTTAATTTTAGGACAAGTATGGTAAGCAGAAAAGGTGTCCGATAATTTAGGGCAAACATGGTATACCGAAATGTTATAACTTTTAATCTTTAACACTCTATGGGCAAATTCAGCAGAAAACAAATCAATGATTTTTTTTCTGATTTTTTTCTTTTTTTTTTTTTCAGAAAATTGGTTTTTACATTTCATACAAATTGTCAATTTGCATGATTGTCAAAGCCTATTTTCTGAAACACACACACACACACACACACACACACACACACACAACAACAACAACAACAACAACAACAACAACAACAACAACAACACATATTTGAAAAAATGTCGTCTGCTGCAATCTTTACCCAGCATGGTATAACTTTTTAAAAAAATACGTAAGTGCAATATCGTTTAAAGAAATATGTGCAACTCGAGTCTAGTGATATCAAGTTCCAATACTTAAGGCATTTCCAACATAAACAATAAGATGTTCACGATTATCGGGCTATAAAATATCATGAATTTTACCAAGAGATTTCAAAAATATATTAAAAAGCTCATCGATGGCTTCGTATTTGAAGGTGACACATCCTCTAATTTCAGAATATTTCAAATTAAAGATATTGTTATGACGACATGGTGGTGGTTGGGTGGTGCGAAGGTGCTGTGTATCTTACATCACCGGGGTGTCCAACTGATATTGGCTTACAGTTGGGCAAGGCCTGCTATCCTTGTAGCAGGTAAGGGTAGAGGGGGAATGTTTTTATTTCTTCTGTTTCTTCACTTTCATTCCTGTTCCTCTTTCTTCCCTGTCCCCCTCTTTCATCTCCTCTACTATCTCTTCTATCTCTTTTCTCCCTTTCTCTGGGAGACGACACAAAATGACCCTCAAGGGTTGACGTGTCGTTAAACCCCAACACAATCAAAATGTTATGACGACAATAATGTCGAAACCCGCTGTATGAGGGCATTCGTTCTCTTTTAAATTTCACTTAACCCCATAATTTTAATCCACACGGCTAATTTTAACCATTGTCCTGCTGAACCCAGATATACCCTGCGTTTGCAAACAGTGTAGATCCAGATCAGTTGGCTTCTTCAGAAGCCAACTGATCTGGATCTGAATTGTTTGTGATTCACTTTGTGAATTAATATCATCAATCTGGATTAAGTAATCTGATTGGCTGACAATTAGAAATGGGTGTTGCATCATTCAGCATGACAAGGGTTAATAAAATAGTAAATACTCTGTTACTATTGAATTGTTGGACTTAATGTTTCAAGTTAGAATTTTTTAAATGATAAAACTTATTTAAATGAATTTTTAATTCATTCGGAAACCTTCGCTTAAGGGATAACAATTGGTCACAAATGATGCAAAACTATTGTATTTTATACTTTAAAGAAACATATGTTTCGGATATTTGTTTGAATCGCTCAGTGAGGCGATTCTAACAAATATCAAAAACATATGTTCTATGGGGAAATAAGAACAAAACAGGACCTTTCTTACATATCAATCTGCTCATTAAGTATTCTGTACAACAGCAAATTCATTTTAATGGCAACGTCTTTGGGAAAAAATGCTGTCGTTGTAACGAGGATTCACTGTATAGACTAGATTTGTTTTTCTCTGCATTCATTCCCTGAATATGTTCAACTTAAAGTGTTTTAAGACGTTTCTAAAATTATTCAGAAGAACCAATGATGCCATTGGCTCCTCATGAATATTTGTGAGATGCAAATAAGCCAGAACTTAAAATTTCAATAACCCTTTAAGTATTTAGAATATATCAACGGGGATTCATCAATGAACCCGCTAGCCACATGCTTTTGTTTTTAGCATGTATACGATCAAAAGTAAAATTTGGGGATTCATCAGGTTGACAACTGAGCTCCTTTTGATATAAGTTACCTTTTGTTATCTGAAAATACTATTTCCAAGTGAAATTCAGGTGCTCTTAGTTTGCTATAAAATATAAAATTTATATGAATATCATTTCCAACAATATGTTACTTCTTTATTTGTGAATATAGCTTCTTATGGATATCTATATTGAGCATGCTTGAAATGCATATTTTTTGGTCAGTTAAAACAACTTCTTCTAGAGAAAACCTTTGGTGAGAATTCCAGTGCAGCAATTATCTTTATGGCCCTATAACTGGAAAGAAATGGGTTAGTTTAAGGACTGTTGGAACAAAAACCGTTTTTGCAACATCTTACTTTAAGTTGTCAAATTAGTTTTAGTTGTATATCAGTTTCCTTTTCTTCATTACTCTGATTGAACTGATACAATTAAAAGATGAAGAAATGCTACGTTGACTGGAAAGAAATGGATTAGTTTAAGGAGTGTTGGGACAAAATCCGTTTTTGCAATATCTTACGTTAAGTTGACAAATAAGTTTTAGTTGTGTATCAGTTTCCTTTCCTTCATTACTCTGATTGAACTGATACAATTAAAAGATGAAGAAATGCTATGTTGCCTGGAAAGAAATGGATTAGTTTAAGCAGTGTTGGGACCCGTTTTTGCAATATCTTACGTTAAGTTGACAAATAAGTTTTAGTTGTATATCAGTTTCCTTTCCTTATTACTCTGATTGAAATGATACAATTAAAAGATGAAGAAATGCTATTTTGGACATAATACTCACCTGGACCAAGTTGTTCAAAACATCGTTATCTTAACAAACTCGTTAGTGGTAAAAATGTTAACTGTTCTTGTAAGTACAGTCTAATTTACAAATATTTTTGCTGAAAAAAAAAAATGTGGATAGCCACATTTTTTAGTAAAAATGTTCGCGTAAATGCCATATTAAATGATGAAAGTTATAACGATACGTTATCTTACGACATCGTTAGTTTTGAGCAACTGGGCCCTGGCGAGTTATTTGCCAATATTTACGAAAAAGACGTTGTGGGTTGTCTTTCCATGTCAGGTTACATAAACTTTGTCCTGATGGCTTGCCTTTTTTTTTATTTTATAAATTATGAGCCAATTTATGAAACCGAGTATATGCAAACTCTTCAATCATTTACAGTGTGGGAGCATTAAGTAGCAATTGTCTTTAACATTATAAAATTTTTAAAACCTCATTAAAGTTATAAAATCTTTAAAGCTCATAAACTTTCCTAGTTTTTATCTGCTTTCCAGCATATTTCCATAAACGTGCAATGTTTGTTAAGTTTTTAAGTACAGTCGACTCTCGTTATCTCGAATTCCAAGGGACTCACTGAAACACTTCGAGATATCCATACCTCGACATATCAGAGTTGAGAGAGTGAGGAAAACAATAAATTGAACGACAACATTTAACAAATGAATATGTAATTTGACTCCTGAAGTTACATATATATATATATATATATATATATATATATATATATATATATATATATATATATATATATATATATATATATATATATATATATATATATATATATAATAATGTGGAAAAGAGGAGAAATTGCTCCTTAGAGCAATTTCTCCTCTTTTCCACATTATTTTGTTACCTGTTGTAAAAACAGGGACCAGATTTTCATTTCGAGATAAGCGGTAATTCGAAATAAGCGAGTTCGAGATAACGAGGTTCGACTGTACTTTATCTAAGATTCTTGGTCAACATTACATTTTTCTTGTAAATTTATATGCTGCACAGAATTCAAATAATTCTTTGTCTTCGAAGATTTAACAAAAGATGTTTTTCGAAAAGCTTTACGTATATAAAGTCTTAGTTATACCATGGTTCGTGCGCATGTACGATGCGCAGAACCATGGTATAACTGATTTATCACATTTCCATGCATATAGATCATTTACATCACGAGATATTTCATGCTGCATGTTGGGTATTTAGGTTACTGTGTGATAACTAATATCAACCAATGGATGTTCTATTGTCTCTATGTAAAACTATAGTTGATTGTCAATAAATGAAAATTATACCATAGCTAGAAAATTATACCATGGTTTATTTATAGATCTCATAGGCGTACTTTAGAATGACAGTCAACCCTGCACATCTTTTACAGTGTTTCAGCTGTATCAGTGCACCTTAAACTTTATCGCTTTCTGGGTTAATTCCGCAGACGACAAATTGATGATATTTTCTCAAAAAAAAAAAGGTTGTTTTTTTTTCTGGGAAAATAATAAAAACAAATATTTTAAAAGTGTTGTATGTCGAATTTTTCATCCAGAGTGCTAAACATCAATTTTCAGCAGGCGACATTTTGAAACATTTCTATTTTCCTTAGGAAACAGGATTCGACATTTCATGCAAATTGTTTCAAACAATTTGCACGAAATGACAAACTTTGTTTTCTGGAAAAAATAAGAAAAGTATGATTAATATAATGTCTACTGAAATTGCTCATAGACATCAATTTTCAGCAGACAACATTTTGAAATATTTTTCCCAGGAAACAGAATTTGATATTTCATGCGGAGTTTGCAGGACAGTTTGCAGGAAATGTCAAATTCTGTTGGCTGGAAAAAAAAAATAAGAAAAGTATCACATCACGAAAATATGCCCATATAATATTGACCCCCTTAAACCCCACTTTTATACAGTAAAACTGAGGTTTACAGGGGTATACATTATTTTTCTTATTTCTGCTCAAAACATAGATTGTTGGTACTCGTTAGAACCGCCTCGTCGAAGCGGTTCTAACGAGTACCCACAATCTATGTTTTGAGCAGAATAAGAAAAATATCAGTTTTTTATCTGAAAATTTTCAGATTTTAGAGGTGAAATTTTCTATATATTTGAATAGGTGTGTTTACGTAATGATCAAATATATTGTCTGCTGAAATTGCCCAGAAAGTGGTAAAGATTAAAGGAACTTCAAAATTACTTTTGCACTGAGCAACTTTCTACTTAAAAATGACACGTTCAGCTTTTGTTGAATCTGTCTGGAGTATATTATAATGACCAAAGCTATAGCTGACCAACCAGACTGCACCAAAAATTAACCAAACTAAGATGCTGATGTAATTTCTTTTGATTGACATGCCAATCAGAAAATACAACCAATCAGATTGTCGCAGTATTACCTCAGTCAGTTTAATTAAAAAAGGCGGGGTGTTGCACCATTTTAAGTGCACAAGACCAATAGGCCCAGCATTGCATCAGACCAGGTGTTACCACTGTACCATAAAAAATATACAAATAAATAAATAAATAAATAAATAAGAAATTCTAAATAAATAAAACTATATTCTTTCATGAACCCCCCCCCCCCCCCCCCAAAAAAAAAAAAAAACAAAAAAAAAAAAAACAACAAAAACAAAACAAAAACAAAACAAAACAGCCCCATACATTGTTTAAACAGATAAACCATATTATTGTCTCGGTTTCGGGAATAGCGTAAAATATATCATACCTTGCTGACTTTTCATGGTCGGCTCTGCCTCGTTTGGGTACAGACAGTGCAAAGTCACCAAACTATGGTATAATTTACAGTATACCAAAAAACCTTGCAATTATCATGGTTTATCTATAACTTAACTAATATTGATTAATTATGGGTCGCAGACAGTTTGTGACATTTTATCGAAGTAGTCCATTTTATAATCTGGTATACGCCTAAAAGGTAACCAGTGCAGACCCTGGTCAAACTGCTTATAGGAGCAGTTTTATCTGGGTCTAATCCGTTTTTTCATTATGTCTGTCCGGATAATTAGGGTAGAGAAGCAACATTGGCAACAGCTTATTTAAACAAATCTAAGTCTGTTAACCCTTGTCATGCTGAATAAATTAAGATGCCATGCCTACTTCTAATTTTCGGCCAATCAGATTACTTGATCCAGGTTGTTGATACAAACTCACATACTGAATGAGAAACAGTGCTAATCCAGATCAGTTGGCTTCTTCAGAAGCCAACTGATCTGGATCTATACTGTTTGCAAAGACAGGACATATCCGGGTTCAGAAGGACTAGGGTTAAGGTGTTTTAAAAGAGCTGGTTTAATGAAATCTTTCAAGCACAGGTTACAATAGCAGCAGACGACAATCTGAAATATGTTTTTTCTTTGTTTTCGAGAAAATAAGGATTGACATTTCATGTGACTCGTCTGCACATAGAATGTCAAGCCTTATTTTTACGGAATAATAATAATCAAAAATAATAATAATTATAAAATTAATAATAATAATAATAATAATAATCTATCTTCTGCTGCATTTTTGCATGGTCGGGATGGTTCACTTATTTCTGCGAAATAACTTAACCCTTAAACTGCCAATCACAACAATTGTCGTCTGCTATGTCGTCTGCTTGTGATTTTAAGTCATTTTTGCAAACAGTGTGGACCCAGATCAGACTGCTCCTCTAGGAGCAGTCTGATCAGGGTCCACACTGTTTGCCTGTATGCAAAAATAGGTTTGAAAAGTTTGCAAGAATATTCAGCAGACGACATGAACAGATGACATTTTTAGATGCAGGTATTCTTGGAGTTTTAAGGGTTAAAAAAGAAAACATAAAAGAGGAAAGAAATATCAAATAGACTGGAGAAAAATATCGACTTCAAGGCTAAATACAGCATGTGATAGAGAAATAACGGATAATAACGGATATTGTTCTCAGAGGAGAATGTTCAGAACGTGTGAGTATAGTTGAGTGCATTGAATGATTTCGCTATTTCTTCGCCTTTAATTGGTATAGTTTAGTATGGAACAGTTAAAAAGAGCGGAAATGTTACTGGGTAATGTTTAGTATGCAACAAATAAAAAGGACAGAAAATACAAATGGGTAACGTTTAGTATGCAATAGATTAAAAGGAGTAGAAAATATAATGGATAATGTTTAGTATGCAACAGTTAAAATAATTTCAAAATAATAATGGGCATTGCTTAGTATGTAACAGTTACAAAGGAACAGAAAATATTAATTGGTGTTGTTAAGTGCGTAATAGTTAAACATGAACAAACTTTGATGTTCCCAGCTAGCATTCTACGTAAATCTACATCGGGCCGTCATCGGCCCGTCAGCTACCCTGACGGGCCGATGACGGCCCGATATAGATTTACGTAGAATGCTGACTGGGTTAATGGATAATGTTTAGTTAGACTAATATAGTACAAAAGGAGTAGAAAATATTAGTGGGTAATGTAACGTGTGGGATAGTGAAAAAGGAGCAGAAAATATCAATGGGTGATATTCAGTGTGGATAAGTAAAAGGGGGGCAGCAGTTATACACGGGTAATGTTTAGTATGGAAAAGTAAAAACGGATAATGTTTAGCATGGAATAATAAAAAAAAGGAGCAGAAAGTATCAATGGACAATGTAAAATAGGGAATGGGAAAAGAAGAGCAGAAAATGTCAATGGGTAATGTTTAGTATGGACTAGTAAAACAGGACCAGAAAATATTAATGGGTAATATTTAGCATGGAATATTAAAACAAAGAGCGGAAAATATTAATGGGTAATGTTTAGCATGCAACAGTTACAAATGAGTAGAAAATATCAATGGTTAATGTTTAGTGTGCATCAGTACAAAAGGAGCAGAAAATATTAGTGGGTGATGTTTAGTATGCAACAGTTAAAACGGAGCAGAAGCTATTAAAATGTAATGTTTAGTATGCAACAGTTAAAAAGGAACAGAAAATATTCATGCGCATAGTTTAGTATGAAATAGTAAAAAGCGGATCAGAACATATTAATGGGTAATGTTTATATGAAACCGTTAAAAGGAACAGAACGTATTTATTGGTAATGTTTAGTATGCGACGTTTAAAAAGGAACAGAAATATTAACGGTTAATGTTTAGTATGCAACACAACTGAGTAGAAAATATCAATGGTTAATGTTTAGTATGTAACAGTTCCAACTGAGTAGAAAATATTAATGGGTAATGTTTAGTACAATGCAGTTAATAAAGAACAGAAAATGTTAATGGGAAATGTTTCGTTTGAAATAGCAACAAGAGGGCCAAGATGGCCCTGTATCGCTCACCTGATTACCAGACAAGTTTCGAGTCAACTGACCTTTCGGTTCAAGAGAAGAACTTCAATATAGATTTTTAAGACAGCGGCGGTCTTGGATTTCCAATCAGAATGATATTAGCTACTTTTGATCTACAAGTCACCTCGATACTTCCAATGAAGTTTTGAGTCAACTGGCCTTTTGGTTCAGGACAAAAAAGTTCAAAACAGATTTTCAACAGCTGGCTAGGGCAACCATCTTGTATTTCTTATCAGAATGATTTTAGCTGCTATATATTTTTGATCTGCAAGTCACCCTGATACTTCCTATCAATTTTCGAGTCAATTGGCCTTTCGGTTCAGGAGAAAAGGTGCCATATAGATTTCTAAGATAGCGGCCATGGCGGCCATCTTGGATGTCAGATCGAAAGGACTTGAAGGGATTTTGATCTACAAGTCACCCTGATACCTTCTACCAAGTTTCGAGTCAATTTGCCTTTCGGTTTAGGAGAAGAAGCGCAAAATAGATTTCTAAGATAGCAGCCATGGCGTTAGTAAGATTTTAGCTCTTTTATCTACAAGTCATCCTGATGCTTCCTACCGAGATTTTGGAGTTAATTGGCCTTTCGGTTCAGGAGAGGAAGCGAAAAACAGGTTTTAAGATGGCGGCCATCTTGGATTTTTCGAAAGAATGATTTTAGCTATATTGATCTACTTATCATCCCGATGCTTCTGTCAAGTTTCAAGACAGTTGTCTTTTTGTTTCCGGAAAGAAGCGAAAAATAGATTTTCAAGATTGCGGCAATCTTGGATTGCAAACTGCAACAACTTAAACTATTTTTGTTCTACAAGACACCCATATGCTTCCTACAAGTTTCAGGTCAGTTGGTCTTCCGGTTCAGGAGTAGAAGCGAATGAGATTTTCAAGATAGCAGCCATGGCGGCCATCTTGGATTTCCGATCGGAACGATTTTAGCTATTTTTTTTATCTACAAGTCACCCGGATGCTTCCTACCAAGATCCAAGTCAATTTGCCTTATGGTTCAAGAAAGAAGCGAAAAACAGATTTTTAAGATGGCGGCCATGGCAGCCATCTTGGATTTCCGATCGGGACTGTTTTAGCTATTTTTTCTTATCTACAAGTCACATCGATGTTTCCTACCAACTTTCAAGTCGATTGGCCTTTCAGTTAAGGAGAAGCTAAAATAGATTTTAAAGATGGCAGCCATGGCGGCCATCTTGGATTTCCGATCACAATAATTTTACCTATTTTTGATGTACAGGTCACCCCAATGCTTCCTACCAAGCTTCAAGTTAATTGGCCTTTCGGTTCCGGAGAAGAAGCACATGATGGCTGCCACAGCGGCCATCTTGGATTTCCAATCGGAACGATTTTAACTATTTCTGATCTACAAGTCACCCCGATGCTTCCTACTGACGTTTAAATCAATTAGCCTTTCGGTTCAGGAAAAATAGATTTTCAAGATGGTCGCCACGGCTGCCATTTTGGATTTCCGATCGGAACGATTTTAGCTAAGTTTTGATTTACAAGTCACTCCGATGCTTCCTATCAAGTTCAAGTCAATCAGCCTTTTGGTTCAGGCGTAGAAGCGAAAGATAAATTTTCAAGATGGCCACCACGGCGGCCATTTTGGATTTCTTATCGGAATTATTTTAGCTATTTTTTATCTACAACTCACCCCGATGCGTCCTACCAAGTTTCAAGTCAGTTGGCCTTTTGGTTCAGGAGAAGAAGCGAAATTAGATTTTCAAGATGACGCCCATGGCGGCCATCTTGGATTTTCGATCGGAACGATCTACAAGTCACCACCTATGCTTCCTACCGTTTCGAGTCAATTGGTACAGGGGTGTAGGAGAAGTAGGCTTTTAAAGCAATTTTTTGACGCCGCACAACGCTATTATTTGACCTAGTGACTTATGTTTTGACCCCACATGGCCCAGTTTCGAACTTGTCCGACATTTTGTCAAGGACATCACTCTGAGAAAGTTTGAAGTTGATTAGGCTGAAAGCGTGGCCTGTAGAGTGTTCACAATCAATCTTGACAATCACGGGGACATAACTCTACCATTGTTGGTCCGATCTGGCCCAATTTCAAATTCTTCCGAGATTTTCTGCATGTCATTATTATCTGCAAGTTTCATGAAGATCCAACAAAAATTGAAGAAGCTACGCTGTTCACAAGGTCAATAATGGTCATTTTGACAATCAACGGAACGTAACTCTGCTATTGTTGGTCCGATCTGACCTATTGTCGATCTCGTCCGAGATTTTATCCATGTCATTGATATCTGCAAGTTTCGTGAAGATCCAACAAAACCTGAAGCTACGCTATTCACAAGGTCGATAATGGCCATTTTTGACAATCAAGGGGACGTAACTCTGCCATTGTTGGTCCGATCTTACCACTTTCGAACTCGTCCGAGATTTTATACTTGTCATTGTTATCTGCACGTTTCATGAAGATCCAACAAAAAATCAAGAAGTTACGCTGTTCACAAGCATTTTCCCATAGAAGCTTGTGGAACCTATCAGTTGCCATTGCATCAAAGTTCTGAAGCAATTTTCCTAAAATGCATATGCAAACAATCCCCACCAAAGACATGCTACAGATAATACAGTCAACCCTCTTAATACCGACACTCGTTCAACGACAAAATTCGTTAGAATGACAGTTTGGATGCACGAAACCTTCGCTCAAGAGGTGACAGTTAAGGAGAAATTATGCAAGAATATTGCACTAAAAATTCAAGCAACATATGTTTTGGATGTTTGTTAGAATCGCCTCAATGAGGCGATTCTAACAAATATCCAAAACATTTTTATATGAAGAAATCATAAAACCTTTCTCAATGAGGCGATTCTAACAAATATGTTATATGAGGAAATAATAAAACGAAGGTATATCTTACATGTCATTCTATTCATTAAGGCTTCTTTACAACAGCAAATTCATTTTAATGGCAACATCTTTGGGAACAAATGATGTCGTTGAAACGAGGATTCACTATATTTGTTTGAGATCTGTTTGCAGGCTGCAAAGATATTCCAGTTCGAAAGGTAGGACGGCGACGGATGGCGGAATACGACGGACGACAACGGACGACGATGGCTGGTACCCTATAAGCTCCCTCGGAGCCTTCGGCTCAGGTGAGCTAAAAAGGAAGCAGAAAATATTAATGGGTAATGTTTTTAAGCAACAGTAAAAGAAGACCAGAAAATCTTAATGGTGCAATCAACCCTCTTTATACCGACACTCGATACAACGACAAATTCGTTATAATGGCAATTTGGATGTCACGAACCTTCGCTCAAGAGAAGACAGTTAAGGAGAAATTATGCAAGAATATTGCATTAAAACTTCAAGCAACATGTGTTTTGGATATTTGGTAGAATCGCCTCGATGAGGCGATTCTAACAAATATGCAAAACATTTTTTATATGAAGAAATAATAAACAAGGCATATTTTTTACATGTCATTCTATCCATTAAGGCTTCTTTACAATAGCAAATTCATATTAATGGCAACATCTTTGGGAACAAATGATGTCGTTGTAACGAGGGTTCACTGCACATCCCATATATAAACAAACATAAATAAAAGATTGGATGCACAACTCACAACAAACAGTATGAACAAAAACGAGATAATAGAGAAATAAGAAAACAAACAAAGTGAAAGTTAAATTTGCACTATATAGTTGCTTCTTGATCAATGCAATAACCAACTTAAACATCTGTTGTGAAATGCGTAATCAAGCTCTAAACTCTGCTCGGTCTCTCTATCCAAATACTTCGGTTAAATGCTGTGCAACTTTTACTGTCTGGCATCAGGAGGGTTGCAAAGTGATGCCAGACTGTGATCGCGAGGGACGGATTTTTCTATCCACCCCTCACACCCATGATATATTGTATTTCTTGCACACCTTTCATTCCTAAACGTAGATTTTTTTACGATTCAAATTTTTCTATCTACCACCTCACACCCATGACAGATTCTATTTCTTGCATACCTTTCATTTTTGAACGTAGATTTCTTTTTTAAATAATGCAGTAACGTCAACTTCTGACGTCCGCCATATACCGGTAGTGATGACAATATTACTGACTCAAGTAAGTCGTTTAATGACTCATTACGTTCAATGACGTAAAACTTAACGAGGACATACGTGACGTCCATTACAACCAGTGCATATCAAACACGTGAGAATTCTCGATTTTTATCTAACCTGGGTAAGATTATAAGAATCTATCATGGGTGTGAGGGGTAGATAGAAAAAATCTGTTCCTCGGGTTACTGTCTGGCATCACCAGGCTTGCCGAATGATGTCAGACTGTGATTCCGAGGGACGGATATTTCTATCTCTCTCTTACACCCATGATAGATTCTTTTTCTTGCATACCTTTCTGAAAATGGGTATTTGATAATGCAATCACTTCGATTGCAGACGTCCGCCATATTGTGATGACAATACGGTGACGTTTAGTGACATCATTTCGTTCAGTGACGTCAGCCTTACTGATGGCGTACCGTGACGTCCTATACAATCAGTGCATATCAAACACATGAAAATGCTTGAGTTTTATCTTTCCCGCGGGGCCGATAAGGGTGTTTGAGATAAGATTTGCTAGCACCAGTGTAATTTGTGGAAATCCTTATCCGGTATGCAAGAAAACCTGGGTAGGATTATAAGAATCTATTATAGGTGTGACGGGTAGAAAGAAAAATCCGTCCCGAGGTCACTGTCTGACATCACGAGGCTTGCCGAGTGATGTCAGACAGTGACCCTCGGGACGGATTTTTCTATCTACCTCTCACATATGATAGAATCTCTTTCTTGTATACCTTTCATTTCTGAATGTGAATTTTTAATAATGTAATCACTTCGATTGCTGACGTCCGCCGTAGTGTGATGACATTACCGTGACATTTAGAGACGTCAAATACGTTCAGTGACGTTAACCTTTATGATGGCGCACGTGACATCCTATACAACCAGTGCACATCAAATACGTGAGAATTCTCGGTTTTTATCTTACCCTGGGTAGGATAACATGAGTAGGATAAGAATTTCTATCTCGGATTACCTTATCTGGTGTGCAAGAAAAGAATTTCAATCCAAGGGTTAAATCCAGGATTTCCTTATCTGGTTTGCAAGAATATATTCATTGCTCAGCATGAGAAAACGGCCTTCTGTTCTGCACCATCTGATCTGGGTTTTTATCTTATTGGTCGATATATTCTTCAGTATGTCTTTATCAGACCATGCGACAACGAATGTCTTTATCAGACCATGCAAATGCGCAGGCTGACCTGGACCTTTGTTATCCGCATATCCTACCTAAATATATATATATATATATATACTTGTACCTAACAAATCGATTTTACAGAACGTTTGTTTTACTATGGGAAAATAATTGATATTTTTTTTTACCAAATGAATAGAATAAAATTGTCTGTGCATAAGTAAAGACAAGGCATTTTGCATTCAAATATGACAAAACATTGCAAGTTTACGTGTTATAAGTTTACGTGTTTTAAGTTTACGTGTTCTAAATGGTTCCCTGAAAGACGTAAGTACAGTCGATTCTCGTTATCTCGAATTCCAAGGGACTCTCTGAAATACTTCGAGATATCCGTACTTCGACATATCAGATTGGCAGAGTTGAGGAAAAAACTAATTCGATTAACCACATTTAACAAATATATGTGTAATTGGACTCTTAAGTTAGAGATTTATTGAAAATATTGTGGAAAAAAGGAGAAATTGCTCCTTAGGAGCAATTTCTCCTCTTTTCCACAATATTTTTTACATGTTGTTAGATTTTAATGTTTACGCAGGGAACAGATTTTCACTTCGAGATAAGCGGTTATTCGAGATAAGCGAGGTCGGGATAGCGAGAGTCAACTGTATAGTAAGCAAAAAGTGTAAAATCAGGTCAGACTCCGCGGCGTCTGATCAGAGTCTACTCTGATTACATTAAATATGAGATTTTTTTTAAAAATAAACTAAGCTAGACTCCCCTTAAACTGAAATGGGCATACTAAAATAATGACGTAGAAGAGTCCATTGGCGGTATTAATGGTTTATTTCACATTCAGCTTTTGGGAAACAGAACTTCTACTAAAAGTTCTACATGGACAAGTTGAAAATACAGTCGACTCTCGTTATCTCGAAGTCCAAGGGACTCCCTGAAATACTTCGAGATATCCGTTCCTCGACATTTCAGATTTGCCGAATTGAGGTAAAAATAAATCGAACACATATAATTTGACTCCTGAAGTTAGAGATATATTGAAAATATTGTGGAAAAGAGGAGAAATTGCTCCTTAGGAGCAATTTCTCTTCTTTTCCATAATATTTTGTTACCTATTGTTAGATTTCCATGTTAAAACAGGGACCAGATTTTCACTTCGAGATGAGCAGTTATTCGAGATAAGCAGAGTCGAGATAACGAGAATCGACTATAGATCACGTTAATTCATGATGGTGGTACTTGACAATGATACATATACAAACGGTTCTCTACCGACAGGAGGAGTAATGAGTCATGCTAATATTTTCCTGTACTACATATGTATGGCATTTATTTTGTTTCCTGGATTTTTGACAAACATAGTTGCTATAGCTTTCATCATAAAAGATTTTCGGAAGGCCGTCATACCAGCTATAGTTCTGTTACTAGTGCTTTGTTGTGCTGATCTCGCTGCTATCATATTCACGGCAATTCATCTGAGCATTCTACAGTACGTAACGTATGTAACATACGCTCTCTGTGCTCCGCTCTCAGTGATAAATACGTTTTTTCGGTTGTATTCTGGCCTCGTCAATGTGATGATGAGCACGGATCGAGCTTTGGCGATATGCGCGCCTTATTACTACAAGAGAAACATACAGGTTTCTACGTGGAAGTTGGGGTGTGTTGTGACAGGTTTTTGTGCTCTAGTGTTTGGACTTTTTCCTGTTATCGGATTGGGAGACGTTATCAAAACACGTTACGTTAACGGAAAAGCTACACAGCATTGTACGACGTTTGATTACCGTCCAGAAGCACATAAAAAGGTCTGTGGTATTCTTTATGGTGTGTTTGGACTTCTTATAATTCTGTTCATTGTGACGGGTAACTGCTTGGTGATTAGGGCTATGTCCAAGATGAGGAGCAAGGTCGCCTCGGTAAGCCTGGAACCATCCAGCTCGACAGGGTCGGAGTCCGTTAAAGCTGCCAACGTGATACCGTTTGAGATTGCCTTTGCCAACCTTATGGGTGGCCTAGCTATTGTATATCTTCTGTCTGGAGGACCTTATAGTGTAAGTATTACTAGGCATAGAAATAACCCACGCCGCTCACATGTGAACAGCGAACACGCACCTGCAAACGTGTAACTGCATTACAACGTCGTTTCGACGTCGCTGCGACGTCATGACGACGTAAAAACATATTTGTAATACTGGAATGGCAGAAAACATTTGGCTCCGCCGCAGGACGTACTCAACCGCGCCAGCATAAACAACGCTTAATTTACTTTTGACAAACATTACTAAATACATTTCACCTTAACCCTTGTCCTGCTGAACCCGGATATACCCTACCTTTGCAAACAGTGTAGATCAAGATCAGTTGGCTTCTTCTGAAGCCAACTGATCTGGATCTGCACTGTTTGCAATTAAGTATGCAAATTTATAGCAACAATCCATATCAAGTAATCTGGTTGGCTGAAAATTAGAAGTGGGCATGGCCTCTTAATGTATTCAGCAGGACAAGGGTTAAATAGAGACAGGTGAAATCACAATGAAATGGTTGTCTGTTACCGTTAGATTTTCGCAGGTGCTTTCGTTTTTGTTGGTTACCACCCGGTTCTGATAGATACCTAGATAGATATGGTTTATTGACGTCTGACCAATTATATACATTGTATATTCTGTGGAGGAGTCAATTTCGCTCTTTGCTTAAGTAATATCACTGGATGTAAAATGTGAATCAATAAAATAATTGTTTTTGGGTTCAAACAAACAAATCCTCGGAACTATCTTTAAATTTATTAACGATTTTTCTTTTAATCTGAACAGAAAACGCGACGATGGAAAATGTTGCGGTTCGTTGAAAACCCAACATTTTCCGCACAGGTAAAAAGCTGAGTTTGTGTTAAGTAAGTCGTGATTAACAAAGGTCCAACATCCCTGCGGGTTCCAAATCCACGATACTTGACCTGAAAGCGCTGTTCCAGGCAGTTGAGATGAAAAGATATTTTTATGAACAAACCAAAAGAAAACAACAAGATGACAAACCGAAAGTACTTTTTTTTCGGCCAGCTACTCGCTCAGCTCATTTCTCTGTAATTATAGTCATTTTCAAAAGCTTAAAATTTCAGGTATTTTCCTTATGAAGTCTGTAAATAAAATACAATTGAGCTGTCACATGAGAAAACGTACCTTCTGACATGTTCGCTCAACGAAGTTGCAAATCAGCCTGCGCATCCGCGCAATCTGATAGGAGTCTTCCTTGTCCGCATAAAGAAACTCTGCATCCTTGGCTATCCAAAATGCGCCCAGTGAAGATTCTGATCAGACTGCGCAAATGCGCAGGCTGATCTGAATCTTTGCTGGGCGCACATGTCCGGATGTACTTTTTCTGATGTATCGGCTCAGTTAATGTTGCACAGTTGCGCGTAACGTTATTACGTTAATAATGCATGACAAAACCCTGCAAACTTGCGTGTTTTCAATAATGTGCCGGATACATAATCGACTTTCTGAGACAGAAAAGGACAAGGAAACAGATAGTTTCTCAAAGCGATCCAGTCTAAAAGAAAATATTTTGCTCCACCAGGGGAGTACTTCTTGTACTTTTAGTGTACATTCCTTTTCAGGAGGACAACACAAACAATCTTTACAGAACTGACTCCATTTTGTCTGTACTCCGTATATGCGTATCTTGGAAAAAAGTCATCGATAATTATCCGGAAAGTATCACACTTGAATTTTTGCCAATGGAATGATTGAACATCGCTTAGAATGAAACCACTGTATAGCAATTTGTTGCGGATTATAAATTGTGAAACAAAAAATGCATTTTTTTGTATAGAAAGGTGTTTTGCCGTGAATATCATAATAGTGACAAAACATTTCGTAAAATGTATAATTAAGTCAACTAAGTATACATTTAGTATCAACACCACTAAAAAGGTACAGACGTGTGATTTGGATCACTGAGCTCATCCTGGTTATTTTGAAAATCGAATACTCTTTAAGCAGGCGCTAGGGGGCATATGCAGCCTTGCAAACTACAGCGTTGCATATGAAGAGGCTCAATCAAACCGAGTCTTCGATTTTCGTGATTTTGTGTGTTCTCTGTGCCGTGTGGCGGCCGTAAAAAGTTTCTCCGTACATTATCATAGTGCAGGTAATATTTTATTTCCTTTGGGATCATTGAGCCCATTCTGGTTATTTTAAAAAATCGAATATTGCTTAAGCCGACACTTGGGGGCGTATGCAGCCTCGCAAACTACAGTGTTGCATATGAAGAGACTCAATCAAACCGAGTCTTCGAATTTCGTGATTTTGTGTGTTCTTTGTTTCCAAAGGCAATTCTTTTTTTTACTTTTATTTTACTTAGAGGTGATAACATTTTATTAGTATTAAGTATATTATCTCAAAATTTTAAGACTGTCCAAGTTAGCTACATTTTCTGTCATTTCAATAACATAATATCAGTTTTCTACAAAACCTATTGTTATTTTTTTCAACTAATTCATTATTTGCTGATAGACAGAAATCTGCAAAAGAATTTGGCAAGACAAAACGTTAATATCTTAGTTAAGTTAGGATGCACTAATGAACATAGGCACCCCCAATTTTATGCAACGAAAAGTATTTTGACATACTTCGTCAAGAAACTTTTTTGAACCGAATGTTACTCACTCAATACAAGGCACGAGTATGACTAACTCTGTAAAGCGTTTCGTACATTACGAAAACACGCCTATTCAAATATATAGAAAATTTCAACCTCAAAAACTGAAATATTTCAGATAAAAAAACTCTGATATGTTTCACATTTCTGCTC
Source organism: Anodontia alba (assembly GCA_964016985.1). Classification (NCBI taxonomy): domain Eukaryota; kingdom Metazoa; phylum Mollusca; class Bivalvia; order Lucinida; family Lucinidae; genus Anodontia; species Anodontia alba. The sequence continues at coordinate 22,163,020 of OZ024824.1, forward strand.
AAAACATAGATTGTGGGTACTCGTTAGAACCGCCTCGGCGAGGCGGTTCTAACGAGTACCCACAATCTATGTTTTTGAGCAGAAATATGAAAAATAATGTATACCCCTGTAAACCTCAGTTTTACTATATAAAAGTGGGGTTTAAGGGGGGGGGGGGGGATCAATATTATATAGGTACGTTTTCGTGATGAAGAACTATTTCTACTCCTCCTTGCACCATCATCAGGTGGTTATTGAAGTTTCTCTTGTAACAAACTATATTTCAACAAATATTTTGATTTTTCTCTCGTGTCCTTTAGCGTTGTTTGTTGTTTACAAAAAGAATTCTGCAACAGATACCCCGCTTCCCCTATAAGTTCTACAAGCTCATTAAACAAAGAAAGAAATATCACTAGGGTAATTAAAGTACTAAACACTTTCATTAAAGTACAAATTACTTATACTAATGTTATTAAACTGCATAATATTTTATTTAGAACTTATTTAATTTCAGGTTTAATAATTTTAAGATTTGTGAATATCAGTTGGATATAATCCATAGGTTCGGTCTGAAACCCAGTAAGCATTCTACATAAATCTATAGCGGGCCGTTGTCGGTCCGTCAGGGTAGCTGACGGACCGACAACGGCCCGCTATAGATTTATGTAGAATGCTTACTGGGAAAGAGAGATTTCATTAGTATGTGTACTGATAGGCAGTGGTCATATCAAATTACTTGCACTCCCTCTGAGAATGGCTAACTGGTAGGCCCTGGAATGTGTTCTGCAAGAGGAAGCTGTGATCATGCAGCAGTAGCATCACAGCCTCCATCTGATTCTTGTTATCAGTAGGATCTCCCATATTAGACAAACTTGGGGTAGAAACCAGTTACACAGTTTGTAAGGGTTGTAAGAGAGTAAATTAAATAAATGTCATAAAGATTGCATTTGGAAACAAAGAACATACTACAGATTAGAACTTTATTGGCATTTTTGAAAGTGGATGGAGCATTATGGGAATGAAAAGGCATGATGGGAGAAATGATTTGAAATGGATATTTTGATTGGTTATCAGAAAGGAGGGAATGAGAGCGTGATTGGAAAGAAGCTAGGCTGCAGATAGTTGAGATTTAGATTTTGAATGATAAGAACTGATATATGTTATGAAGAATTGAAATAAGTCTAGGTCCCAAAAATGTTAAATAGAAAGGAGAATGTGACATAAATTCATTTTTGATATGTTTTATAAAAAGTTTAATTGCGAGATGGGAACCCTGAGAATACAGAATAAGAAAACAAAAGTATATACTGAAGAGCATAAATAACGCATCACTAAATTTATCAAAACAATCTTCATCTCAATCGAGGTATATATTTCATTGAATATTTTCTGAAACAGTGATTAGCATCCGGACAATGTCTCACAACAAAAAATAATGAAACAACAAGGAGCCGATTGAGAAGGTAACGTCACATGATGAAACAAGGGTATCGACGTGAAATGTCACACTTTTCAGTAACGACAGTGACCACCGTTATTTTGGATGACAGTTTGCAATCGTCGTCTCATTGATCCGACTAGACGTCGTAAAGTTGCCATGGAGATGTTACGCCACTCCTCCTGAAGAGCCCTGCCGAGTTCGGCGACGTTATTTGGCTGGTTCAGACGTTTACGTAGTCTCCTACCAAGTTCATCCCACATGTGTTCAATGCAGTTCATGTCTGGTGAAACCGCTGGCCAGTCCATAACATCCACCCCTTGGGCCCACAGGAAGTCTTGCGTAAGCCTAGCCGAGTGCGCTCTCGCGTTATCTTGCTGGAACGTCAACTGCTGATTCCCAACCTGACGTCGAAGAAGAGGAACAAGGACAGGGGCAAGAATTTCGTCAATGTATCGACGGGCCGTGAGTGTTCCATTCACGATAATCAGATCCGAACGGAAACCGGAACTAATGGCTCCCCACACCATGACGCTGCCACCGCCAAATCGGTCACGTTCAAGAACACAACTGTCTGCAAAGCGTTCATGCCTTCGGCGGTAAACACGGAGTCTTCCATCAGCAAAGCTGAGTGTAAACCGCGATTCATCGGAAAAGACAACCCTGTTCCAGTTTTGACGTCGAACACGTAGCATGTCCGTGGCCCATCTAACACGCAGCTGACGATGACGTCGAGTCAGAATCTGTCCTTTTACTGGTCGGCGACATCGAATTCCATAGTCTTTTAGTCTTCTGCTTACTGTGAACCGACTGATATTCCTCCCTCTACGTCCTCGCATACCGGCAGCGGTTGAAACGGCGGTTGTGAAGCGATCACGTAAATGACGTTGCCTGATGAAATCATCCTGACGTCGAGTAGTTACACGCGGAGCCCCGGGTCTAGGACGGTCCTTTGTGCTCCCGGTAACTGCAAACTTTCGACTTAAACGAGAAATCGTCGACTGGCTAACGTTGAACTGCCTAGCAAGCCGACGCTGACTGACGTTAGCTTGCAAGAGTCCGATAATCTGTCCCCTGGAATCGGGATTCAGCCTCGGCATGATAAACGGTATTCGTAAGAACAAAAAATCACACAAAACTTTTAAGCCCCGATATCAGATGTCCACTTCATGTATTGACCATTCAATGAAAATCAATAGTCCGTGCACAAAGTGGTCAAATTGATTTCGTGCACGGGTAGCTCGTGGGACATAACGGGTGACATTATGGGGTGGTTCGGTGCGACTAATGAAAGTCGGTGAAGCAAATCAATATTTCTAACGTTGTTTTTGTATTCATAAATCTTTTCTGGGGAATATTTTTTAAAAAATATGTGATGCGTTTTTAATGCTCTTCAGTATATATAAATAAAAAATGTTAAGAATGGAACTTGGGGCTTAAATTATGTATTATGAGCTAATTTCCCGTAAAACACTTCAAAGCCTTTAAAGTTAAACCCAGATGCAGTCGGGTTACAGTAAATAATTGAATAAACATTGACAATAAATAACTGAATAAACATTTTGCTTGTGTCAAATATTTTGTTTGTTTTGTTGAGGTTTAACATTTCGATGGACAGTATTACATTCTTTTTGAAGAAGCTGCTTTCCAGTTTGTGGGGGTTTCATCCGACCTGAGATAAATGAAACTCAAGTCCTGCATAAGTTGTGTTCTCTGTGATCATGTCTACTATGTGCTAATATAGGGATCAAACATGGTTTTTCATGCATTAACATTCGCCAGGTCCCGTGGGAGGTGTTGAAAACCGAGGCCGAAGGCCGCGGTTTTCAACACCTCCCAAGGGACCTGGCGAATGTCAATGCATTGAAAAACCATGTTCGATCGCTATTATTGCATAAAAACTAAAAACATTTTCTACATTTCGCGTTGTTTCTTGCACTATTTTGTTTCGCCTTTTCACCGATGTCTCGCAAACGTAATTTCCACTGACTATGCTCGTTCTAGGGCTGGGCAGTACACATCTCGTAATGGCAGCAAATTTGTGACCCCGGTAAGATCATATTGAAAATTGCGTAGGCGTGCATTAACAGCGCGTGAAATGCCTTGTTTTCGCCGGTTAATGCACGGCTGTTAATAACGTGCGACACTGCTTTTTATTTAATTATATTATTTGATTTATTGGAAACTGCATTGTAAAATTAAAAAAAAAAAAAAAAATACATCATATAAAATACCAAATTCAACATTCTGACGTCTTCTGTTTGGTTTAGGCTTCACTGACTCCCAAACCAAAGCGTACCTTAGGAGTAAAAATGCATAAATTATATGCTACAAATACAAATGCCATTTGTAAATAATTATAAAAGAAATCTAAACATGCTTTTTTTTTGTAGAAAGCCACGCGGCATGAATGTACCATCTGCAACAGTTGTTTCTACACACACTTTTGAAAATGCCATCATTTATTGCAGCTTTTACGTAATTTTCAGCGCCATGTGAACGGTTCTAGAATTGCACGGAAATAAAAAAAATCATTTTATGAAAAGGAAATACGGACATGGCATTGCATGTGAATGTTTTTTGTTTTGTTCTTTTCAAGCGATCCTCTGAACGTTTATAGAATAGTCACCGGAAATAGGTTTTCGTAAGCGATGGAAGCCATACTGGATTAATAATCGCATCTTTTTCAGCGCAAATGGACATTGGACATTTTTTTTTTTTTTTTTTTTTTTTGCACTCAAATTTGAGAAACACGTTGGCTCTTGTCAACACATATAGACACAGGAGGAGACGAAATACGATTGTTCATGCCTTTATTAAGGGTATACAGCATTACATGTGTCTAGCTTAAGTACGTACACTTTAAAGATAAAATGAAATTAGATACAGGGTGGACAGAACACACAAATATTATTGAAAGTTTTGGTTTGAATAGAACCACGTATAATAGCAAGATATTATTGCATAAAAGCAGTGTCGCACGTTATTAACAGCCGTGCATTAACTGGCGAAAAGCCATGTATTAACAAGGCAATTCACGCGCTGTTAATGCACGGCTGCGCAACTTTCGATATGATCGTACCGGGGCCACAGATTTGCTGCCGTTACAAGATGTGTACTGCCCGGCCCTAGAACGAGCATAGTCAGTGGACATTACGTTCGCGAGACATCGGTGTAAAGGCGAAACAAAATAGTACTAAAAAATCGCGAAACGTAGCAAATGTTTTCAGTTTTATGCAATAATAGCGATCGAAAATGTTTTTAAAATGCATTAACATTCGCCGAGTCCCTTGGGAGGTGTTCAAAACCGCGGCCTCCGGCCTCGGTTTTCAATACCTCCCATGGGACCTGGCGAATGATAATGCATGAAATACCATGTTTGGTCCCTATAACAAACTGTGGTACTTTCCGGGTTAATTCTTTTTTATTTTCTTTTTCATTGGAGCTCAGCCTAATTGAAAATGTATCAGCCCCTCTGTAAATCTTAATAGTGACTGTGTGTGTGTTTTGCTGAATAATAGAAAGTCGTAAAGACCAGCCGGCATTTGGGTCCAAATGCGTTCAATGTGCCAAAATGAGATAATGTTATTTTCTGACAGCTTCATAATCCTAGATTATGTATGTGTCGACTCTCGTTATATCGAAGTCCAAAGGGACGCTCTGAAATACTTCGAGATATCCGTATTTCGACATATCATATTTGCAGAATTGAGGAAAAAACTAATTTGATTAACCACATTTAACAAATATATGTTAAATTGGACTCTTGAAGTTAGAGATATATTGAAAATATTGTGGAAAAGAGAAGAGGCTCCTTAGTAGCAATTTCTCTTCTTTTCCACAATATTTTTTACATGTTGTTAGATTTTCGTGTTTAGGCAGGGACCACTTCGAGATAAGCGGTTATTCGAGATAAGCGAGTTCGAGATAGCGAGAATCAACTGTATATGGAAACTTGAACCGCTGTCTGAAGTACATCTTGAGAAATAACCGAAAGTTTCAGACCCTTAAATGTGAATTCTCTTACACTGTCTAACTTTGTGTCCAGTACATACTAACATGATGGATTGTTTTACAAACGATTATCCAAAATAATCAAAATAATCATGACGGCTGTAGTAAGTAACATGTGGCAAAAACTAAAAACAGTACTCCTATTTTATTTGAAATGTTCTAAACCCTCGCAGAAAATAAGCAATATTTTGGGAACCAGAATCAAATAGTTCAGCAACAAGGATCTAAAATTACATCTTGCAATTTCATAAAATAAGATAAACTGCCGTGGTAAATTAGTTTTCCCACAAACGAACCATTCTTCATTTCATCTCAAAGATTTAAAAATTTTGGATTTAAAAACAACCGCTAAACCTTGCTTTGCAACAAAAATGACATCTTAGCGAAGACAATTCTCTTAAACATTTTATCGCTTCCCCTGGCAACTAAAGTGTCATATAATGCGAAATATCACAAAAAAAAAAAAAAAAAAAAAAAGACTTAATCAAAGCAAAAACTAATAGCCAATAATCCGACTTGAACAAAGATGATGATTTACTGCTTTTTATACAGTCGACTTTCGTTACCTTGATTTCGCTTATCTCGAATAAGCACTTATCTCGAAGTGAAAATCTGGTCCCTTTTTTATCACGGAAATCTAACATCAGGTAACAAAATATTGTGGAAAAGAGGAGAAATTGCTCCCTTATGAACAATTTCTCCTCTTTTCACAATATTTTAATATATCTCTAACTTCAGGAGTCAAATTAGATATTCATTTGTTAAATGTGATTGTTCGATTTATTTTTATCAAATTCTGCAAATCTGATATGTTGAGATACGGATATCTCGAAGTATTTTCAGAGAATCCCTTAAACTTCGAGATAACGAGAGTCGACTGTAGCATAGATATAAAACATCACCGGCTTCATAATTACAAAAAAGTATTAAGTTCTAAAATCTTTTATGGTTACCTTGGCAACCAGTCTACCATACACTGTACCGTTGCGAAAATCACGCTGATTTACATAAAACAGTTTCAAAGCCATTTATATGGCATCAACATAGGTAGCGATTCATTAATTGCTTTTAGGGATTCTACGTTATACTTACATGCATCCACGTACTCACGCTAGGGTATGTTGAGAGTTAATCATTAACAGTGCAAACGATATATATATATATATATATATATATATATATATATATATATATATATATATATATATATATATATATATATATATATATATATATATATATATGGCCAGCGTGAACAAAAAAATCATTGCATTATGTGGTTTGTCAACACTATGTCATATACCAGTACCAGGTTAAACACTTAGCACTTTGGGTAAAATTTTCAGCAAACGGCATACTGAAGTATTTTTCTTATTTTTTCTTTTCTGAAAATAGGCTTTGACGTTTCATGCAAACTGGACATTTGCATGAAATATCAAAGTACATTTTCTGAAAAAAAAAAAAAAAAAAAAAAAAAAAAAGAATAAGAGAAACATTATCAATTTTTTGTCTGCTGAATATGCCCAGAGAGTGGTATTAGACCTAGCGTACCATAAAATGGATACTAGCAAACAGTGCAGACCCAGATCAGACGCCGCTGAACGCGGCGTCTGATCTGGGTATACACGGTTTGTATTAAATATTTGAATTTCTGTAAAACATGGTAATAATAAAAACTACACAGACACCCCTTATATTGGAAATAAGGCGGTCCAAACAGTTGAGGAAGAGGATCCATTCGGCATTAATGGGTTAAGTTTAAGGCGACTGGACCCACTAGGTCCATGTTCCATTATTTTGACAAGGGAGATTTTATGACTTCTGTTTGCTTTTCTATTTGTCAAGTCCCTCCCGGAAACGATTCTACCACACTTATGTTCTAACCAGTCATTGCAGCAGTGCATGGCCTGTTTTCTTAGATATGCATTTCTAAGACACTACAGTACTTTGATGATAGATGAAACAATAAAACTGCACCCTGCCCCAATCTACCCCTACCTTCTGTGACATTCAAACTATGCATTCTGATTAACCTGAATCGTAGTTGTTCTTTCGAGATGGCGGAGTACTCATTCGCGAGTTGTCACCTTTTTATCTAATCTTATGCGAACAGCAAAGTCACTGATCAGACTACGTGTTAACTCTCCGACTACTGTGCTTTCCACATCTTTCAGAAAGTGTCTTGGCGCTTTACACAGAAGAAGTAAATTTGCAAAATTAAACGTAACTACTTATGCACGAAAACTTTCATTCTAGTCATTGTTTTTTTTTTTTTTTTTGTTTTTTTTTTTAAATATCAAATATTTTCACTTTTTCCCATAGCGAAAATGAATGCAAATTATGCAAAAAAAAACAACAACAAAAAACAAAAAAAAAAAAAAAACAAAAAACAAAAAAAAAAAAAAACAAACAAACAAAAAAAAAAAAAAAAAAAAAAACTGTGGGGTAGGTAACTTGGAGTCAGATTTTCAACAAGTTCCGCTTATTTGATTTTTCTGAAAATTTCTCAATATTGTTGTGACACATCAGTAATTTAAATTCAGCAAAGAAAAATAAAACATATTTTCTTGAAAAAAAAAATCCAAAAAAATTACTTTACTATAGAAATTGCATAAGTCAGGCAAGCGTTAGGCCTTAAATTTAATTTTAGGGTAAATATTTGAGAACAAAACACAGAAACAGAAATGAAAAATGGTTTCTGATAAGATATGATCAATCAGAATAAAATATTTTCATTTAAAATAAAACTCCAAACAAAAAACGTCTTTTCGAGTGATGTCGACAGGACAGTAGTCTGAGCACCATAGAAACCTAATGCGAACAATGAAGGCCCTGATCAGAGTGCGTGGGCGCAGCCTGAGCAGACCTATCATTTGTCATTGCGCATGCTACAACTTCAACTTGAATATGTGACCTTTACCTGGTCATCTGACTGTGCGCTGACAAATTCTGAAATCATACTTGGTAACAAAATGTTCCACCAAAATCTATCAGCTCAACAGTTCCACGAGAACAAATAGGATAGAATGCAGTCCTAAAATCGGACCGTTTAATACAAAACCATAAACAAACCAAACTCATATCCATCCTTTTGCTTCCCGGCAATTTTCAAAAATTGTCTCAACTGCCTCATTTGCTCTTTCCTACTTGTTGTTGTGCAGATTTTTTAACGCTACCAGGCACCCGAAGCACATGGAGGCGGCGGCGATTGTTATGTACATGTATTTGTACAGCCTTGCTTTCATGGATCAACCATGCACACTTGGTGCCGCTGTCTCTCACCAAACGCCACCCTGTCCACTTTATACTCAACCCAGGGCACGTCGAGTATGAGCTAGTCATACTAATGGTCTGAAAATTGTCTCGACCCCAACGGGATTCGAACCCACGGTATCCGGCATGAAAGTCGAGTGCACTAACCACTAGGCCACCCAGCCCACTGGAAAACTCTGTTACGCTTATCCTAATACGTCATACCATATTGACTACTCAAAAGCCTGGAAGTCATACGTCATACAATATTAACTACTGTCCTGTCGACATCCATCACGAAAACACGCCTATATAATTTTGACCCCCTTAAACCCCACTTTGATATAGTAAAACTGGGGTTTACAGGGGTATACATTATTTTTCTTATTTCTGCTCAAAAACATAGATTGTGGGTACTCGTTAGAACCGCCTCGCCGAGGCGGTTCTAACGAGTACCCACAATCTATGTTTTGAGCAGAAATATGAAAAATATCACATTTTTTATCTGAAAATTTTCCTTTTTTGGTTGTAAAAATTTCAATATATATGAATAGGCGTGTTTTCGAAATGATTCGGAGCCGCAGCCTCTATGTGCCTCGGGTGCGTGGTAGCGCTAAAAATCCGCACAACAACAACAGCATTCGGATAGACGATTTTTACTTTGCATTTATATTAAATGAAAGTATTTTGTTCTGACTGACCATATCTTAAAGGCTCTATATTCCTCAAAAATAGACACTTTTTATCAAAGGAAGGTTTAATAAGTTGATATATAGTATTAATACGATCATAAATGTGACATCTAATAGCCTGTAAAATTTCAGTCAGTCTCTCGTTTTTGAACTGGATCAAAAATGAAATAATTTTTTTATCGTATCTCTGAATTAATGTTGCCAACATTAATTCAGAGATACGATAAAATCATTTCATTTGGTTTAAATATATTTATTCGGATAAATTCTACATATATACATACAATACTGACAATAAGTGATGGGATTTAGAAAGAAGCCAAAAGGCCTATACGAATCTGTTTTCCAGTAAAACTTAAATTACAATCAACCGGTGACATTTACCATTTACAAAAAAATAACTATTAATGATGCTTCCAAATTTTAGTTCAAAGCAATATACATGTACATATAACGAAGAGAGAGAGAGAGAGAGAGAGAGAGAGAGAGAGAGAGAGAGAGAGACTTAAAACGTTTACTTTCAAATATATACTTCTGCACAACAAGAAAAACGTCAGAATTACAACTGTGATTTAAATGGTCGTCTCGAAATAATAGCCAATCCAAATCTGGCATACTGTATTTTGATATCTCGGTTAACATTTCTTGACATAGTTGACTGTATCTCTGGCATTCGAAAAGGTAGTGCTTGGTAGTTTCAACTGAACCATATTGACAATACGGGTCGTTTATTATATTTTTAGAAAACAAGTGATGGTTCAGAGAACTACAAGAAGTTCTAAGACGTGTGTGTTGCATTTGAGCAAATCGATATCATTTCATTTCAAGAACGAGAGACTAAGTGAAATTTTACAGGCTGTCAGATGTCACATTTTATGATTGTATTAATATCATGTATTAATTTATTAAACCGTTCTTCGGGAATAAAATGTCTATTTTTTGAGGAATATGGAGCCTTTAACAAAAACCATTAGTCTTTTCTGTTTCTGTGTTTTGTTCCAAAATATGTACCCTAACATTAAATTTGGCCAAAAACTGGTCTGACCTATGCTATATCTAAAGTAAAGTGATTTTTTTTTTAATTTTTGTCTAAAACAATATTTTTTATTCTTCTTTGCTGAATTTGAACAATTGGTGCTTCAGAACAATATTGTGAAAATTTCAGAAACATTAAACAAGCGGAACTTGTTGAAAATCTGTTTCCAAGTTGTATCTACCATACAGATTTCTGCATAATTTGCGTTCATTTTTACTACGGGGAAAAAGTGAAAATATTTAATTTTTTAACAGCAATGATTAGAATAAAACTTTTTGTGCATAGGTAATTACGACAAGTGATTTTGCATTAAATCATGACAAAAGTTTGCAAATTTACTTCTTCTTTGTAAAGCGCCAAGCAAACATTACGAAAACACGCCTTATCAAAATTTTACCTTCAAAATCTGAATTTATTTAGAATAAAAACCCTGGTATTTTTTTCTTATTTCTGCTCAAAACATAGATTGTGGGTGGTTCTAAGAAATAAGAAAAAATAATGTATACGCCTGTAAACACCAGTTATAAAAAAAAGTGGGGTTTTAGGGGATCGAAATTATATAGGCGTGTTCTCGTGATGAAACGACTTCCTGAAAGATGTCGAAAGCAGCTCGGACGTTTACTGATCACACCAGATGAAGCATTGCCAACGAAAATCTCTGTACGCACAAAATTAACCTTTTAAAATCTGTCTACACGAGAAGCATTTCCTGGTTTTTAAGTCATGTTAAATATAGTTTAACACGCGATATATTGTTTTGTATCGGAAGGGTATTTCTTCGTTTAGTAAGCAGTATGATGGACCCACCGAGACCCTTTACCTATGCCATCAGCGAAAATCTTACCTAGCTGGTTTACACCATACCACACCCCGCCGCCCCCGCCCCCGCCGCCACACGTGTCCCCCTCCTTGCAATATCGTGTACAAAGAACCAGGGACGGACCATTTGATCTTTTCGGTTTGGGAGGCGGGGGTCGGGGAGGTGGGGTGGGGGTGGGGGTGCGGGGGGCGGGCTGGATTATTTTCTTAAAAAAATACAGTTCTGGTTATGCTAGAAAGAAATAATCTGGCTTTAGCTTTGTGGAAAAAAATAAAATGGTCCTTGGTCACTGATAAAAAAATAATCTGTGCTTGCAAAACTTTGTTTCAAGTCTTTGCAGAGTCAAAAATTATTTTGCCTCTGGAGCACAAAGCTTTTAACCCCTCCCCCCCCCCCCCGCCACCCCCCCCCCCCCCCCCACACACACACACACACACACCACCAACACCATTATTAGGTAAGAAATGTATTTAAGTAAAATTCTATCTTAGATGCCTATTATTATTATTAGTTGCATATGCATTTTATTACATAAATCTTAAATGCCTCTGCTTGGGGGAGTGCAGGGATGAGTGATGTCTCTTAATTTCTTGATTTCAAGTCTTTACACCATTGGAAAATAGGAACTTACTTTGGTCTCTGTGGGGCTTCAGGTGGGCTCTGCCATCAAGGCCCTTAATAACCGCATCTCTTACTCGTTTCTGTGCAGTTGTAGTATTTCTGGGTCAATTACTGCTCGTATGCTTGGTATATGAAAGCCAGATACATGATATGGTTTATGTGCAAAAAATAACTTGATTCAAACACGTAAATTTCTTAATTCATACCTAATATCCCTTTAAATTAACCATGATTGATGTTTCTTTTTTTAACAAAATTAGACCTAGTGTTTTGCCAAATTGGCCTTGAAAGTCTGCTCGTTTGATCTAATAGTTGTTTGAAACTTCGGAAAAAAATGTCTTTGATTTTGTGAAAAATTTTGTGTCTCTGGCCATGTTAAAAAATAAATTGTTTTTTTTTTAGTCAGTGAAAAAAATCTGGCTAAAGAGAAAAAAAAAACAGCCCCCACCTCCACCCACCTCATCCCCGCCTCCGAAAATCAAATGGTCAGCCCCTAACGAAATATCTGGCAAGGCAGCGCAAAAGTAGAACATTTTGAGTTGCAGCGTCAGAAAAGGGCCCTTCATGCATATGCGGACACCGAAGGCGCAGATCAGACTGCGCGCATGCGCAGTCTGATCTGGGCCTTCATTGTCCGCTTACAGTATTATTGAAAGAATACAGGACATATTGATGAATAAAGACACTGATTAAACTGTATGACATACGCAAATTGATCTCACATACCATGAAGTACATCCTCTCAAGCTGTGGCTAATTCGTTAACCTTAAAAGTGAGCAGACGACATTATATTTTTATTATTATTAAATTTCAGTTCTATATAAGGATTGACATATTGTTTGGCTGACATTATATGTGAAATGTCCGCAGTTAATTCGTCACCCCTTAAAGTGCCAAGCTAAACTACACCAAACGACAGTCTATTTATCATTATTATTTTCGGAGAAAATAAGTCTGTACATATTATATGAATCGTCTGCCTAGAAGACGATTTACATGAACTGTCAAGAATTGCTTTCTCTGAAAAAAAAAAAAAAAAATAAAATAAATAAATAAATAAAATATTTCAAAACGGCGTCTGCTGCAATTTCATTTGGCACTTTAAGGGATAATTCGTATTACATTTCGCATGACATGACCATTGCAAATTAACCTTTGACACTCTCTTGGCTAATTCAGCAGACGATAAATGTATGTTTTTCTTGTATTGCCCAGAAAATAGGTTTCGACAGTTCAGCGTCAAAACCTTTCCACTGAAAAAAGAAATAATAATAATAAGAAGAAAAATGTTTCAAAATTTCGCTGTCGAAAATTTTACCCAGAGTGCTAAGCGTTAACCCTTCTCTTGCTGAACATGACATGCCCTGTCTTAGCAAACAGCGTAGATCCAGATCAGTTGGCTTCCGAAGAAGCCAACTGATCTGGATCTGCACTGTTTCGCATTAAATATGTGAATTTCTATCAAAAACCCAGATTAAGTAATGTGATTGGCTGGAAATTAGAAGTGGGCGTGGCATCTTAATTTATTCAGCAAGACAAGGGTTAATACCTGCGCATTACTTCTGCATATGCGTGTGTAATTAGAATAAGTTGCGTTCGAGAGAGCGTGTTCCAGATTAATTACCCATGCGCAAGTCAGCATGCGCTTTATTACGTCTTTTTTATGCAGCCATGAGCATAAAAGGCAATTGTATGTGGAACTGCCATGAACGTTTATGCAGTAAATGCATTCTGAAACACGAAACTCGCATCAAAGAGACACAAAATGACGACAGCTTTTATTCTTTAAGGGGAAGGAATACATTTTCAGGGGGATAACTCTTGTCTATATTTTTTTGCCTCCCTTCTGAAAGGGATCTACACTAAAAGGAAAGAATTTGCTCCCACTGGGAGCAAATTCTTTCCTTATAGTGTAGAACCCGTTGAGGTATCAATTTTTAAAATCAATTTAACCCTTAAAGCACCAGGCAAAATGGGTACCGGACGACATTCTATTTTTTTTTTTTAATTTATTTTCAGAGAATATAGGTCGTGATGTTATACAGCAAAATCGCAGTAACATGAGGAAGAAGTTAAGGTTTGAAATTTACCAGTCAGTTGTATCTGTTACCATTTCACAGAAACCTCTATATTTCTTATCATTTTCTTATTTCAAGCAACCCAGACAATATTGTCTTAAACGGGTCTCGGTGAACGATTTTGTGCAAGAACATTCTATACATCACTTCCATGGTTTAATAATATTGTTATACAATCTGGAAAAAGAATACCCAAGGACCTTCAAAGAGAAAATCTGGTTTTATGATAAAGGTAATTAGGACTTTCTTCGAAATGAGATAAGTCAAGAAACTGCAATTAGCTAAACGAGCTTCTATTTCTGTCTAATAGGTGCGTTTTTTTTTTCTGCATCACAAAAATCTTTTCCATCAAGTCACCAGTCTCTGTGCCTATCATCTCTGTAATATTATCTAACGTTTCCGTTTTTCCTCTAAATGAATTGGTTACTTGAACGCTGTCATGTTATGCGATATTAGCAAGGCTTTTAATACAGTCTGACGCAAAGGCCTACTTTATAAACTTCAAATAGTTAGGGTCCAGTTGTTCAAAGCGTCATTAGCTTAACAAGCGCGTTTGTGGTCAAAATTTTAACTGTTCTAGTAAGTACAATATCTAATTCACAGGTATTTTTGCTGACAAAATGTGAGTAGCTTTTGAAAATGCAAAAGCTACTCACATTTTTTCATCAAAAATATTAGCATATATGTCATATTTAATGATCAAAGTTTTAACGATATGTTAACTTTCAAAATCGTTAGTTTTGAACAACTGGGCCCAGAATTACAAGAACTCCTCTCCAGTGGTTTGCCAATTATCAGAAATATCGAAAACAAAGAGTGACCTAGACCGGTACGAATTTAAATTAAGACTTCTATAAAAGCAGGGGTGCCTCAAGGCTCTATCCTCTCCCCATTATATATATATATATATATATATATATATATATATATATATATATATATATATATATATATATATATATATATATATATATATATATATATATATATATATATATATATATAGTCTGATCTGTGTTAAGTAAGCAAGCACCTAAGGGAAGACCAAATGTGGTTGCTTAAGAAAACGAAAGTTCCTTGCTTAATACAGGTAAATTTCAATTATTTGACTTTTAAGGGAGCGAAAAATATGGCCTCTTAATAGAGGTGACTGCTTAATACAGGTAGCCTTTAAGGCATGTTTCTCGGAGCAATTCAGATAACTAATTTACCGTTATAAAAGAATTGGCTATAGCCTGGATATTATGCGGCAGACTGCATGCCTAGATGTCAACTCAATCATTGTTGATGGCTATGCTTCACTCTTTAATTGCACGACGGCGGTTCGGGCCTCAGACTCAATGACGGCCTCTTCGTAAAACTTTAACCAGTGGGTTGGGGCTTGACGATATGTCTTTGGCTTGGCCCGCCGTGGTTCAACTATTGGTTATACAGTAGAATTAGCCATGAGTACTCGTCTTTGTTTATTATAGTGATTAATTTGATTTTTATGTTTTCGCTTTGATGCATTGACTGAGTTGGGAGCCTTTATGCAAACCGAATTTTTATGTATTTCTGTATTAAGCATAGCATCGGGACCTAGGGTGAAGTTGGCTAGCTGTAAAAGTGCTTTAACCCACCCCCACCCCACCCCCACCACCCCGGTGGTTTACTCTACTGACCGTTCTAAGGCGCTGGTCCCGATGTTAGTCTTACTCTTTGTTGCTTTGTGGTTTATTCTACGAGGTGATTTGTTTTCTGTCTTACCGAGTGCTATTTTGTTCTTGCGTTTTTCAGTCCTTTTAGCATTGCGATAACCTCGCTTGGGGAAGAGAGAGCTAATCTTAGTGCTTTTTGTATGTTTGTTCGATTCGCGCTTGTTTGGTTTTGTCTGTTTCCTCTTCCTCTTGGTGTCTGGGAAGGGCTGCGTTGTGATTGTGGCACTCCCTGGACTTTTCTCTTACCTGTTTTGACTGTACTCAGAGGCAAAAGAACGTATACACTTTTTGAATACCTGTATTTTGTTTTATTTTCATTGCTAAAGTCCACAAATATCCATTATGTGCGTTTTCCTAAGGTACAATAATTTGGTGTGGTAAAATTACTAAATGAAACGCCTGACTTGCGACACTGTAGTACATGTCGATATTGTTCTTTTTACACGTGCATCG
The DNA here is from genome assembly GCA_964016985.1 of Anodontia alba. Lineage (NCBI taxonomy): Eukaryota > Metazoa > Mollusca > Bivalvia > Lucinida > Lucinidae > Anodontia > Anodontia alba. The sequence continues at coordinate 22,179,101 of OZ024824.1, forward strand.
TAGTAAACAATCAAATATTGCTGTTAATCAGAACAGTCGACTCTCGTAATCTCGACTTCGCTTATCTCGACTAACTGCTTATATAGAAGTGAAAATTTGGTCCCTTTTCTAAGAGGGAATCTAACAACAAGTTACAAAATATTGTGGAAAAGTCGATGTACGGATATCTCGATGTATTCCATACGTTATGACGAGGATCTTGCCAAAGAGATTTTACAGACTGGCTGATCAAACCTGTTTGTGGTTCGCACAATGCAATGCACTAGAGTCACTTTTGACTGGCTATGGAAACATTACCAGATAACTAGGGAGTGGCCAGCCTGTAGCATCACAATTGTGCGATTTCTATTTACCCCTGTCAGCCTTGTACTCAAGTAAATGAAATGCAAACAGTGGTTTGTTTAAAAAAACAACAACCGAGAATTCAAATGCTGATTAACAGTAAAATTGAATGGTCCAATATGACGCGTATGTCAAAATGTAAAACCGACAAGCACGTATGGTGACGCTAACCAAGCGTTTCATTCATTTAATTTTACTACACTATATCATTGAACCTTGAGTAAAATACATCTTGCATGATTTAGGGCCAGTGCGTTGACAAATAAAAAGAAATGTGGACATTCTTTTGCCGCTGAGTATATTTAAACATCATTGTGTGCAACGACTGTTTGCAGAGACCCAGTCGAATCATTGGTTGTTGAGTAAAACATGTGACCCGAGCCGCGGTCCTACTAAACACCGAAAAGGACCGTTTCTACCAAAAAGGGGCTATCGGGTACTGAAAAGGACTTTATAGGTTCTCACTTGCTTACACCAGACAGGCAGACTCTTTGAGGTTAGTTTCTTCTCCAGGAGTCTCATGTTTATTTTTACCGAAAGGAGTTACTACCTTAAACGATTCTAATGACTGCCAAAACACTGGGCATTGTGAGCAAGAACGATTTTGAGTTGGGCTATTTAAAACATTACTTGCCCAGTGGGCAAGCAGAAATATTTTTTATTTGTCAGGCCCTGCCTCTTTAATGGCATAATTTTATACACATTCCTGTTATTTAGGTATGCTGGTGATAAATATATGTGTAGTTGTCACGCGTTGGACACCCTTGTAGTTGTAGAGTTGTTTAGTAAAGTCATTTTGTAGTGCAGGTGAATATTGTTTTCATGAGTAAATACACCCGGTTTTGGACTTATTACATATGCTGGCCACAACTTGTAATGGATCACTTTTGAAGTAATCTTGACCTATCGGGAGTGTCGGTTAAATAATAGCTGGTGCATGTTTTGAAAATCCTTTGTCTTGTCCCGGTTGATTTTATTAAAATGTTACCTATACTAAGTCAACATATCTGCAAAATGTTACAAAAGCTAAGTGGCACATGCCTGGCTTTCTGCTCTCAGATTACATTTGACAGATAAATTTATACACTGTTTACGTATGGCCTTTTTAAATTTCAGTGTAAACCCTAATCAGTTCTAGAGTTATTTAGAATGTAAGGAAACCGCCCCCATCAGCACTCTCAGTGCTTCGATTACTACTAGTGGTTCAGGTCCGCTAACGGTCCGCTATAAATTTAAGGAACGCTAGCTGGTGTGATTGTGACTGTTTCTTGATATTTTTAACAATATTTGTATAGCGCAGGTTTTGGCTTCCTCCAGACAAACAATTTGAAATCTTCGACACAAAAAAGTCAGTGCAGTTTTCGGTTTCCTCCAGGCATACAATTTGTAGTCTTCAAGACAAAATAGTTAACGCAGTTTATGGTTTCCTCTAGTAAAATAAATTGTAGTCTCCCAGACAAAAAATTCAGCGAAGTTTTCGGTTTCCTCCAGACAAACAAATTTAGTCACCCAGACTAAAAAGTCAGCGCAGTTTTTGGTTACCTCCGGATAAACAATTAGTACTTCCAGACAAAAAAGCCAGTGCAGTTTTGGGTTTCCTCCAGACATACAAATTGTAGTCTCCCAGACTAAAAAGTCAGCACAGATTTTGGTTACCTCCAGACAAACAATTGGTACTCCCAGACAAAAAAGCCAGTGCAGTTTTCGGTTTCCTCCAGACAAACAATTTGTAGTCTCCCAGACTAAAAAGTCAGCGCAGTTTTTGTTTACCTCTAGGCAAACAGTTTGTAGTCTCACAGACAAAAATAGTCAGCGCAGTTTTCGGTTACCTCCAGACAAACAATTAGTTGTATCCCAGAAAAAAAGTCAGCGCAGTTTTTGATTTCCTCCAGCAAACAATTTGAAATCTCCCAGACAAAAGGTCAGCGCAGTTTTCGGTTTCCTCCAGTAAACAGTTTGTAGTCTCCTAGACAAAAAAAAAAAAAAAAAAAAAAAAAGTCAGCGCTGTCTTTGGTTTCCTCCAGCAAACAATTTGTAGTCTTCAAGACAAAAAAGTCAATGCAATTTTTGGTGTCCTCTAGACAAACAATTTGTAGTCTCCCAGATAAAAAATGTCAACGCAGTTTTTGGTTTCCTACAGACAAACAATTTGTAATCCCCGAGACAAAAAAAGCATACGCAGTTTTTGGTTTCCTTCAGACAAACGATTTGTAGTCTCCCAGACAAAACAGTCAGCGTAGTTTTTGGTCTCCGCCAGACAAACGATTTGAAATCTCTAAAGCAAAATAATTAGCACAGTTTTCGGTTTCCTCCAGACAAACAGTTTGTAGTCTCCCAGACAAAAAAGTCAGTGCAATTTTTGGTTTCCTCCAAATAAACAAGTTAAACTCTCCCAGCCAAAAAAAGCGCAGTTATATTGGTTTCCTCCAGACAATTAGTAGTCTTCAAGACAAAAACGTCAACGCAGTTTATGGTTTCCTCCAGACAAACAATTTGTAGTCTCCAAGAAGAAGAAGAAGAAAACAAAAACAAAAAACAAAAAAAAAAAAAAAAAAAAAAAAAAAAAAAAAAACGTCAGCGCAGTTTTCGGTTTCCTCCAGATAAACAATTTGTAGTCTCCCAGACAAAAAAGTCAGAGCAGTTTTCTGTTTCTTCCAGACAAACAGTTTGTAGTATCCCAGACTAAAAAGTAAGCGCAGTTTTTGGTTACCTCCAGACAAACAATTTGTACTCCCAGACAAAAAAGCCAGCGCAATTTTCGGTTTCCTCCAGACAAACAATTTGTAGTCTCCCAGACAAAAAAGTCAGTGCAGTTTTTGGTTTCCTCCAAATAAACAAGTTAAACTCTCCCAGCCAAAAAAAGCGCAGTTATTTTGGTTTCCTCTAGACAATTAGTAGTCTTCAAGACAAAAACAGAAGAAGAAGAAGAAAACAAAAAAAACAAAAAAAAAAAAAAAAAAAAAAAAAAAAAAAACGTCAGCGCAGTTTTCGGTTTTCTCCAGATAAACAATTTGTAGTCTCCCAGACAAAAAAGTCAGCGCAGTTTTCGGTTTCCTCCAGACAGACAATTTGTAGTATCCCAGACTAAAAAGTAAGCGCAGTTTTTGGTTCCCTCCAGACAAACAATTTGTACTCCCAGACAAAAGAAAGCCAGCGCAATTTTCGGTTTCCTCCAGACAAACAATTTGTAATCTCCCAGACTAAAAAGTCAGCGCAGTTTTGTTTACCTCCAGGCAAACAATTTGTAGTCTCCCAGGCAGAAATAGTCAGCGCAGTTTCGGTTACCTCCAGACAAACAATTTGTTGTATCCCAGAAAAAAAAAGTCAGCGCAGTTTTTTTATTTCCTCCAGACAAACAATTTGAAATCCCCCAGACAAAAGTTCAGCGCAGTTTTCGGTTTCCTCCAGCAAACAGTTTGTAGTCTCCTAGAAAAAAAAGTCAGGGCGGTTTTCGGTTTCCTCCAGCAAACAATTTGTAGTCTTCAAGACAAAAACGTCAGCGCAGTTTATGGTTTCCTCCAGACAAACAATTTGTAGTCTCCAAGACAAAAAAAAAAAAAAAAAGAACAAGAAAAAAAAAAAAAGAAAAAAAAAAAAAAAAAAAACGTCAGCGGAGTTTTTGGTTTCCTCCAGACAAACAATTTGTTGTCTCTCAGACAAAAAGCTCACTGCAGTTTTTGATTTCCTCCAGACAAACAATTTGAAATCATCCAGACAAAAGATCAGCACAATTTTTGGTTTTCTCCAGCCAAACAATTAGTGGTCTTCACGACAAAACAGTTAGCGAAGTTTATGGCTTCCTGTAGAAAAAACAATTTGTAGTGTCCCAGACAAAAAAGTCAGCGCAGTTTTTGGTTTCCTCTAGATAAACTATTTTTCGTCTCCGAGACAAAACATTTAGCGAAGTTTATGGTTTCCTGTCTGTAGAAAAAAAACAATTTGTAGTCTCCAAGACAAAAATGTCAGCGCAGTTTTCGGTTTCCTCCAGACAAACTATTTGTCTTCTCTCCGACAAATATGTCAGAGCAGTTTTTGTTTTCTCCAGATAATCAATTTGTTTTCTTCAAAACAAAAAGCTCAGCGCTGTTTTCGGTTTCATCCAGATAAACAATTTGTTATCTTCCAGACAAAAACAGATAGATAGGCAATTTCTGTTGCAAATGTGCTTCTTTTTGAGGTCTCGGTTTTGTTTTTGTTCCAGTCTGCTGGTAAATGGAATCAGATTCCGGATGTTTACTCGGAATTAAAATCCTTTCAGACTGTCATTTATGGGTTGTTCCATGCTAAAAGGTGTCTTTGAGGTGCATTCGCATACGTCGGATTAGGACCTTCGATTAATTTTACTTAACCACTGGTTACTGCATTATGTATCAACAGAAAGCAAATACCCAGATGAAAGTGACGTAACCAGAATAGAATTTATGCGCACACTTAGGAAAACTCTTGAACACTATGCCTAGAATCGCTTCCAAAATAGGGGATGCTCTTCAATGAAAGAATTTGCTCCAAGAGGGAGCAAATTCTTTCATTTAAGAGCAGCCCCTATGGTAAGAAAGCAAAATATTTTTATGTTAATGTTACTTTATTATAAATATTTTTTTTCGCTTGTTATGCGCATACGCAATGTGTCATTACGAAAACACGCCTTTTTAAATATACTGAAAATTTTACCACTGAAAAATGAAAATTTTCAGATAAAAAGTTCTGATATTTTTCATATTTCTGCTCAAAACATAGATTGTGGGTACCCGTTAGAACCGCCTCGTCGAGGCGGTTCTAACGAATACACACAATCTATGTTTTGAGCGGAAATAAGAAAAATAACATATACACCTGTAAACCGCAGTTTTACTACTTAAAAGTGGGGTTTAAGGGGGTCAAAATTATATGGACATGTTTGCGTCATGGTAATGAGCGATACGCGATGGATGATACTTTTCTGATGCACATGATTATCTGAACCAACACATTTTCTACATGCTTATTATGAAAAAACAACTGAGTTATCATCTCTAAGAAGGGAGATAACTTATGTGACTTCTTGTTTGCTTCCAGTATACCGAGCCTCTTTCTGAAAATGGGTCTCCTTTTAAAAGCAAAGAGTTTGCACTTTTGGCTGAGTTGCCTCTCGTGAAAGTCCATCCATTACTATTTATTAATACAACGAGCTGACATATAAATCCCATATTTTAGATTAATTTCTGATTACATTACGAAACCACGCCTATTCAAATATATTGAAAATTTTACAACCAAAAAAAAGGAAAATTTTCCGATACAAAAATCCGATATTTTTCATATTCGTTAGAACCGTCTCAGCGAGGCGGTTCTAACGAGTACCCACAATCTATGTTTTCGAACAAAAATAAGAAAAATAGTGTATACCCCTGTAAACCCCAGTTTTACTATATAAAAGTGGGGTTTAAGGGGGTCAAAATTATATAGGCGTGTTTTCGTGATGATATCTTTCCTCTTATGTTATTCAGATGTGTTACTGCATATGTTTGCGCATAAACGCACGTAACGACTTAGCGTTTAAATATATAACTATTGAAATGACCAATAAATCTGGACACCATTTCGGATGAAAAAGTATTTAGGATTTAAACGGCTCAAAGCGCTGAGTGCCTGGAGAGAACCATCGGCCTTTGACAAAACTTAAATCACACCCTGCTGCTTTTTCTTCTAATCTGATTCTACGGGTCCCCTTACCCGAGCTTCCTTTATTTCCCTTTTTTTTCCATAAATTTTATGCACACCCGCACATGTGATACAGCAATGACATGAACCGTCATGATCACATGACTATCATGTGATAGCAAGTCAGGTTACAAACAGGTACAATTTTCACATAAAAAGAATTCCAAGAAACTATCCCCAAATGTAGGAAGGATTTGATAACGTGCGATGGTACGTCTACCATTTGTCTACATTTATCACCGGGAGTTGTTTAACCCTTAAAATGCCAAGAAAGCCTGCATCTGAAAATGTCATCTGTTTTTGTCGTCTGCTGAAATTTTCATGCAAACTTTTCAAACCTATTTTTGCATATAGGCAAACAGTGTGGAGGAGCAGTCTGATCTGGGTCCACACTGTTTGCAAAAATTACTTTTAAAATCACAGATGACAAAGCAGACGACAATTGTTGTGATTGGCAGTTTAAGGATTTCCTCTAGAAAAACAATTTGTAGTCTCCCAGACAAAAAAGTCAACCTATTTGGTCGGGTAGGGATGAGATCGGGAAAAACACACACACACACACACACACAAACCCCCCCCCCCCCCCCCCCCAAAAAAAAAAAAAAACAACAACACTTGTTCTATTATATGAACTGAAATATTAATTAGACATCAGTTTACTAATTTCCAAAACACCCATTCAAATGTGGCCGTTCACAAGAAATATCAAGTCTTATTTTCTCCAAAAAGTATAGAATAAAATAAATAAATATAATTAAAAATAAAATAATAATAATAAAAAAACTAGATCGCGCAGTCGATGGCACGCCATTGCAAAATCCCAACGCTCAATGCTGAGTTTGCTATCACACACCCTTACTACGCGGAGAAGTCATGTAACAAGTTTGGTTAAATTCCGCCAAGTGGTTTAGGATGGGATAGTGTGACGGACGGACGGACGGACAGCGTGGGAATAAAAAATCTTAGAATGGTGTTTGCTACAACTTTTAAATGGAACTTTTAGTACGAGTAAATTACGAACGTACCTGTATATGTACCGACCGAGCGGACATACATATTTGTCTTTTCACGCGACAATGTTTATGTGAATGAACTTGTACGTCAGTAGAAGGTATTCTTGTATTCTTTCTTGTAAATCGAATCAATAGATATTCCTTAATTACAAAATGGTATTTCCATAGATACCACCAAAGTACAAATGATCAGATTCACAAATTATCTCTAGTTAACGCTTAGCACTCTGTGTAAAATGTTCAGCAGACGACATATTGAAAAACATTTCTTATTTTTTACATAAAACTGAGTTTGACATCTCATCCAAAATGTTTGGAGACAATTTGTATGAAAGGTCAAATCCAGTTTTCTGGAAAAAAATATCGTCTGCTGAAAATTTTACTCATATTTTAAACCAGATGCGTCAGGTCTTTACTTTGTGCTCTAAGTTAAAGCAGATCAGCAGACGACATTTCAAGTACGTATTTTATTTTTCCTCAGAAGACAAGGTTGGCTATGTATGCATATTGCCTCTTAGACTGATGTCAGACGTAGATGTTTGTTTTGCCCATGATACCATCCCAAACCGACTACGCCTTACTTTATCTTATGCAATCATGCTATGTCAGATTTTATTTTTTGCTGACTCAAACACCCTTTCCCAGAATACATCAGTAATGGAATATAGTGATTGAGAGAAAGTATACATTTATTCATATTATCCCAGTCAGCATTCTACGTAAATCTATATCGGGCCGTCATCGGCCCGTCAGGGTAGCTGACGGGCCGATGACGGCCCGATGTAGATTTACGTAGAATGCTAGCTGGGATGTACTAAAAGATACCATCATGAATAAAATTTCACATCTCACCAGACTTTATGGGTCTAACTGCCTCTTCAAAAGATAATTCGCATGAAATGTCAAACCTTATTTTCTTAAAATTATACGAAAAGAAATTGTCTTTTGAATTCAGCTTGCCAAATGTTAAAAGGTATTCAAAAACATTTAAATAGACGACAGGCAATATATATTTTTCAGAGAAAATAAGGCTTGACATTTCATATAAATCATATACTATGCGGACGATTAATTGAAATATCAAACCAAAATTTCATGGAAAAATAAATAGTGAAGGAAATATTTTAAAATGTCGCCTGCTGCTGAAGTGGCTGTCGTTTTAAGGGATAGTGGCCGAGGCGGTTCTAACGAGTACCCACAATCTATGTTTTGAGCAGAAATATGAAAAACATCAGAATTTTTTATCCGAAAATTTTCATTTGTTTGGTGGTAAAATTTTCAGTATAGTTGAATAGGCATGTTTTCGTAATGTTTTGATGCTTTAATTTTCCAGATATTGAGTTTGATACAGCAGATAAAACCAGTCAACCCGTCAGTACAAGGATTCGTCCACTTCCTGGCAGGACTTAGCTACACAGTTGACCCAGTTGTTTACATATTCATGCGCAAGGCAACGAGGAGAAAAGTCTGCATGTTCATCCGCTGTAAATGTAGAGACATGATGACATGATGGTATAAATAACCTGCTGAATGTGTTCACATCACGAAAACATACCTATATAATTTTGACCCCCTTAAACCCCACTTTTATATAGTAAAACTGGGGTTTACAGGGGTATACATTATTTTTCTTATTTCTGCTCAAAAACATAGATTGTGAGTACCCGTTGGAACCGCCTCGCCGAGGCGGTTCTAACGAGTACCCACAATCTATGTTTTGAGCAGGAATAAGAAAAATATCAGAATTTGTCATCTGAAAATTTTCATTTTTTTGGTGGTAAAATTTTCAGTATATTTGAATAGGCATGTTTTCGTAATGACCTGCTGTACGAAATCCAAGCAGACAATAATGACTCCATTTTTTTTTTTTTTTTTTTTTTTTTTTTTGTTTTGTTTCTTGTTTTACTAAAAAAATATGTAGCGGGCTACATTTGATGGCATTACCAGCACACAACGTTGCGACATAATAGGGATCACACATGATTTCTTTTTCATGCATTAGCACTGACCGAGTCCCAAGGAAGTTGTTTGAACCTGCGGTCTCGTTTTTAAGTATCTTTTGAGGGACTCGGCAAACGTTAATGCAATGAAACAGGCAAGTGCGATCATTTTTCTTGCATTTTTTGGTATGATTCCATTTAAAAGTCTCATTAAAAAAGTCAAAATCATGGTCTGAGGTTTGGCATGTGCTTTTTACTGAATCCTGACATTATTATTTTTTTCTACTGTTTTTCACATTTTCTACTTAGACGTTGTGAATTCATTATTTTTGCCTTAATAGTGTATATGTAGAGTGGGTGTTTGTGTGCGCAACTCCTCCTACATGTCTTAACCAATCTTTTTGAAACTTTGTGCACATTTTCTATATGGTCAAAAGAGTTGCATGTGTTTGGACATCATCAGAGTTTTGTTTCACGTTGTCTCTTAGGTACATTTTTGACCTAGTCATTTTTGGAGGATTTTTAAAAGGCGGGGAACATGAAATCTCCGAATTGTCTTGTTTATTTAAACGAGAACGTCATTTGGACGAAGACGTGAGATACTGATGTCGCGGCGACATCGAAATGACTGTTGTGACGTGGTGTGTTCATTGGGTAATTTAAAACTTGATCAAATGACTTGTGACGCACAAAGATCTACTTTTAAAACTGATCGAGGTATAAAAGTAGAAATTAAATTACATAGAAAATACCACAATAATGCTCAATCCTCATAAAGCAGTGAAAACAAAAATAATGAATATAATACAACTGATCACAAGAGCAAAATCCACCGGAGTGAATGTTTGTAACGTCATAACGATACGCTGAAAGTATCGATTAGAAAAGACAATGTTCTAAATGTACATGCACGTAAATGTACACTATACATTGCATGGCAAAACATACAATAGGACCTGTTTGACCAGCAAAGACTCAGATAAGCCTGTACATTCACCTAGTACGACAAGGGTTCTTGTGCATCCCTCTTTGGATAGCCCGGAGACTGTAGAAGCCACATGCAATCAGCGATGACTGATCAGACTGCGCGGATGCACACGCTGATCTAAGACTTTGCTGGTCGCACAATTGTAGGTTTTGTCGTGCGCAGGCCCATTTATAACATCTTACTGGAACCTACTTTTTAGCCTGCAACATAGTCTTAACGCTTAGCATGATGGGTAAAATTTTCAGCAGATGACATATTGAAATATTTTTCCTTATATTTTCCCAGAAAACACGTTTTGACATTTCAAATCCTGTTTTCTGGGAAAAATAAGAAAAATATCAATTTGTTGTCTGCTGAATTAGACCAAAGAGTGGTAAAGGCTAACTCATAAATATATAGCTTCGGTTTCTCTGTTAAGTTCGAAATGTTTTTAATGAAGTCTACTTTATACCAACGAAATGTTTTTGTACCCCGCATCACCTTTTTTCATGCTATCAAGGGTCGCGTCATGCGAAAATACGTATTAGAAACATGTGCGAAATACAGATACAGATCTAAAGTCATGTGATAAAAGTGTTCGCCACTTTTTTTGCGTCGCCTCCAATAACCTCAATATATACTGAGAGGCAAAAATAAGTATACTGGCAAATATTTTTTTTATTTGTCACCGGGGTTATACATATGTACATATGTACATAATCGTTGATATTTTAGTTATGAACAATCATTTGCGCATAATTTGCAACAATTTCCAGGAAATTCTATCAAAGAGCAAGAAAATGACATTAACGAAAACGAATAAGGGGTCTAAATCAACATTTCATCACCTTAGCGCAAAAAGTCAGTAACTCCTTATATATTTTAATTTTAATTTTGCGCTCAGGTGACGATTTGCTTATGAGTAGCTTCCCTTTAAATGTGCATTTAGGACAAAGAAACTTACATTTATGCATTTGTATTGCATTCAGTCGATAGAAGGATAAAAAATACTGTAAGGACATGTTTCAACTTCAAATGCATAACAGAGTACACTGTCAAAATTCTATACCAAGGACATGACGTTTTTGACATTTTTGTTCCTCTTTTGACGGAATGCACTGAATTTTTATAGGACATTAATTGATATTTTTCTGTTAAATTAACAGTTTTATGAGTTTCATCTGTATATGGTACAAGGAGGCTAAGCCAAGCAGCATCTTTTCGAAAAATTCAAGTGAAAACGACCAATGCCACTTCAGATATGACTCTTTGAATTCCCAATATTTTTCATTCAAAGAGAGATAATTTGAGACGGGAAGAAATTCAAATTCAGCTTGACGTCATTTGGTGGGAATTTAGAATTAAAGAACGTTGTGTTTTTACTTACAGACATTTGTGCAAGACAGTTATGAAAAGAAAAAAAAATGACATTTGTTTTATACAAAGCGAGTTATGACTGGAAATGCTGTTTTTAATAAAGGGCTCATAACTCCATAATGTATGACTGCGAAAAAAATGCCATTGTGATTTTCAAAGACAGACGTTTGACAAAAATGACCATGAAAACATTTTAACGAAAAAAGTACAACACGAACCGGTACTCAAAACTTGTAACTATATACGTTTTATTGCCTTTGAGTATATTTCTGCACTTTTTGTAAAAAAAAAAAAAAAAAAAAATATCAAGAGAGCCAAGAAAGGGAAGCTCCTCACAAAACTATATGAGATTAGAACTAAGGGGACGTGATACACTTGGTAGAATTTCCGCGAAAGGAGACAATCTTTGTGAATTCTTGTTTGCTTTATTGCACGCAAGGTCCCTTCTGAAAAGGGGTCGGCTCTATAAGGAAAGAATTTTTGCTTCTGGGAATAAATTCTTGCCTTATAGAGAAAACCCCTTTTCATAAGTGGACAAAAACAATTTTGATAGAGTTGCCTCCCCTCCCCTGAAAGCTCATCGATTCCCCTTAAAACATACTAAAATAGTGTGGTATGGTGACAGATCCATTATACAACTGATGCATTCTTTTGCGGTTAACATCCGGCTTTGTCAACCCGAGGATGTAATAGGCCGCTGGCCATCTATGGTTTACCCCGCCTCCCACCCGCCACCCAAGGGGGGATTTTGTAGACAATGCTTTACTTAAAGTCTATTATCTTGCAAGTTTTTTGCAGCATGTTAGCCATCTGGCGATGGGGGCGTACCGAGTAACAGCCTGTTACACTCGTTACCTCAACAAAACGTATAATACCATAGGAAATTATTAAACCTCTGAGCATTGGAGTAAAATTGAATATATGTTCCAAATAAATATATGAAATTAAAGAACAGTCCACAAGCTACAAAACGTGGTGTTTGAAACTTATTTTTGGCCTTACATGGCGTTACGCATGATACATTGTCTAATACACCCTTTAGAAACGAGTATATTAACTCAAAAGACATATATTTCATTTTCATAGATTGTACTTTACTCTGTGACCTTAAGATTGTAATTTCTGATGAGGTATTTAAATACCCTTTCCAAAACTGCAAATATTATTTCTCTAGCTTTTATACTTTGTAAGTTATTGACTGTTAATCAAAGTTACACCACTGTGAAATGTAGCATTGAAAAAAAAATCATTTTCACATAATAACAATTCAAATGCAGCCTAGAAGTTGTACAAATAAAGTGAATTCTTATTTTAGCATTATATCTTAGTACTATGAGATACAAAGGCGCATTAAAACATGTCATTCTGCCCATAGTAACGTAGTTAACATCTAAAATATCTACATACAGTGGGGTCTGATGGTATTCTGTACGGTAATCTTCATCAGTATTTAGTATCCCTGTTTTGTATCATTTAGAAGCTTTTGTAAGTATTTCCAAAACTGCAAAGGTAATGTCAATATTCTTTCTCGGTTATAAACATTTAATACTTTTAACAGTTAAGCTGTTATCTGCATCAAGGCCACGTTTACGTAAAATACTGAATATTCTCATTAACTTTTCAATTTATGTTAGATGCTTATAATTCTTTATGTCTAAATAAAATGTCCACGAATGAATTATGTCAGACCCTCACATGACTTTGCTTAATAATTTTCAGTGGAACCATATGTAACACATCAATGTCTTAATTTTAAGGCATTTGTTTCTGTAAAGGTCTTTACCTATACTTTTATCTCTTGAATTAAGAGAATATAAAGAATATTTTTTTATTGATAAACCATAAGCACGAACGCCCGAAAGATGTCTGGTAGAATTTAAAATGTGTCATTCAAAATGGTATCATAAAATTTGCAATCAAACGTTTCCTTACAGCTTAATCGTAGCAAAGACTGATCAGACTGAGCGGTCAACCAGGCTGATCTGAGTCTTCGCCAGGTGCACAAGTCAATTGTTAGCTTTGTCATGTAGTGGCTTAGATACATTAAGGTAACATAAATAGTCTGGTTTCTCGATTCCTGTACCTTGCAAAAAAAAAAAAAAAAAAAAAAAAAAAAAAACGTAAACCTAGCATTGGAAATATATAAAGAATATTTTTTATTGATAAACCATAAGCACGAACGCCCGAAAGATGTCTGGTAGAATTTAAAATGTGTCATTTAAAATGGTATCATAAAATTTGCAATCAAACGTTTTCTTACAGCTTTATCGTAGCGGTCATATTGGATGAAAAACCGAACATTTTTTGGTGTTAATCAATTTCTATATACCTTCTAATATAGGCTATAGGAAACGGTAGAAGGTTTATTTGAAACGCAGTTTGCATGCGAAATTTTAGAATTCATGTCGGACAGGAAAATAGGCTACTCTCCGTTAAATGCGGAAAACAACCGGGATGTCACTAATGACGTCATGTTTGCATAATTGCATGAGAAAATAAACATTCTGCTTTCTGTTTTGAGCATTTTTTCTTTCTTTTTTTATGATTTTAACCTGAATACACAAGGTTTTGTATACTTAGAAATTAAGTATCAACTGGGCCTCCATAGAAACGTGCGAGTTCTCGTGAAATGCAATGAAAGCATATCTGCTATACAGTTGTTTTGTATACAGAGATGTCCAGGCTTTCTTCCTATATCGAAATAAATCGTATATCTTTCCGATGCTAGGGTTTGCAGAATTTGAGTACTAGAGTCCGTAGTAAAAGATAATCATAAACACTTTGCCTTACGGTAATATTATTTCCCCTAAAACAGACAGTGTTTTATCTCTTAAATATATACAATAATCCTTAAAGATAAGTGTGTAATATTAGGCAAATTTAGAAACATACAAAGCACCATGAAATTAAGTATATGTTAGAGCAAGTCAGTGACTTTAACACCTTTAGAGAGTGATTCAATTCTTGTGTTAAAAACAAAAAGGTATGTAGCTTGATTCATCTGTTCCATGCATGTATTTGTACATTTTCCTGTTGTAACATAAACTACCGGTCCTAGCTAAAACGCATAAATAAAAAATCAAATAAACATTGTTGGATAAATTAGCTATAGTCAGCATGACATATTTACATATGACACTGAAATTAACTCTATGAAATGACCTAGAAAAGCTATTCTTAGTGTCAGAATATGCATTTTGAGCAGCAGAAGTTGTATTCTAAGCACCAGAATATGTCTCAAATATATAAATTTGAAGACTGATCTGTGACTGGGCAGAAGGAGAACAACCTTAAACATGGGACTTTAATAGTAGTTGTGAAAGCCCGTTGTTTTGTCTTATTTTGGTAGGGTCTATCTTTAGAAGCACAATAAAAGTTGTAAAAGTTCAAATGGAGATATGCAAGGAGTCTAATTAAGAATAGCAGTTACAATTGTGTTACATACGTTACCAGATATATTAGGTAAATGATAACATCTGCCAATGGAATTTTATATTGGAAGCACACTTTTCTCCTTAACAGAATCATTGACCATCAGCAGGTACTACGTCATTGTCATTTCTGAAATTGCAATGGAAATAAAAGGTGACAATAAAATACCTTATCATATCTTGGCATCAATATAATCTAGAAATAAATGGTTCATGGGTAGGGACAGAAGAATATATATATATATAGTTTCTTGGCAGCTAAATCTAATTCAGACTGCCGTAAGCCATATAAGGCTCAGCGACACGACTTTCTTATTACTTATATCACTAATAATTCATAACAAGACTTTTGTATAATCGTATATCTATAATGCTTTTCTTATCACTAAATAGATGATAAGCAATAGTAATCATATATTTAAGGAGTTTGTCATCAAATTATATTACAGTATGTTTGACTGACCTATATGTGTTGTTTTTACATGGTATTTCATAGTAAGCGGACTTTATCGAAGCAAACTGTTTTCTAGCCAGCACAGAATGTTTTATTTTATACACTGTGGCAACAAAGAAGTGCCAGAGTGTGCATGCTGTGTGTTTGGTTGCATCTTAGAGATGACTTAAAATTGCAGTGAAGTGTGTATGTGTGATGTTATTTACAGCTTGATTACCACTGCATTTTTATGTAAACTCAAATAATGAAACAGTTCTCCTTGAATAAATTGTGCCCTCAGAATGCTTATTTTCACTTTATTCATGCTTTTGAGTTGATATTAGAAAAGTATACAGTATTTCATTGATGAAGGTCTATTGAAGAGATTTCTCCTGCAAACACTGTCTATAGGAAACTTAAACTGACATATAACGTGTGTAACAGTAACAAGTGTGCAATATTTCTGGAAGTCTAGATGGATTTAAGTTTCAGAAAAAAAAAAAAAAAAAAAAAAAAAAAAAAAAAAAACAGCTTTGTGCATAGAACATAAGCAATGAAGAGCTCATATCGTGTAAGTATTATGAAAAAAGGGGATATTTATGTATTTGTTATAGGGTACATTTTACTATTTTAAAGATACAATTATCAATTCGATACACCAGCATAAGATCGGCAATGTTTTTCCATTTAATTCACCAAAAGATAAAGGTATCTGAGAAATAATTTACTGTTTGTTATTAAAAGAGTTATAGAGCTGATTTCGTTTAATCTTTATGTACAAAGTATCAACAGCCATTTATACAATGTAGATAAAGTATCACTCAAACAGTAACATATATACCATTAAGAAGTTTATAAAGCATTTATTAAAAAATTATAATGCATTTAACCAATTATAATCGTTAAATATATTGTATTAAATGCAACCACAGCAAATAAGATTAAGAGGTTTAAAATAACGATACTGTTCAGAAAAGAAGTTTAGGCTGTTTTAAAGTAACTATCGTTCCTTATGTAATTTGCTTAATCAAGCTGGTTTGTTTTTATTTCTTGATGTACAAACGAGGACAAATAGTGTATTTATTGTAAAACAGCATTTGATTAAATTTCTAATCACTGATTGGCCATAACCGTCCAAAACGATGTCTCAGGAAACATATATATGAGGTTCTCAACATATAGAGATACCTGTCTCTATAAAACCACATGCATTGGTAGCAAATAGTATGCTAGTAGCCAAGAATATGGATACTTTAATATTTATACCAAATTATTGTCATTTTTGTTTTGAGGGTAGCGTTGGTAACATGGCTGTTACACACAAATGCCCCAATCACCAGAGGGCTAACATGTGTCATTTTGCTTCTTATATAATGTTGTTTTAGAAAATCAATGTATACGAAATTCCCCCCTGTTGGAGGGGAGGGGGACGTGAAGGGGATCTATAGCCGATCCAAGGTCTATAATTGTCACCGAGGCGAAGCCGCGGTGGACATCATTTCATCATTTTCGAGGGTTGACAAATCCTGATATTAACCTGTAAAGAATGCATCAGCTGTTTTGTTATGTCACTTTTTTTAATTGATTTATTTTATTTTTAATTTATTATCATTGTTTTCTCTTGTGTTCTGTGTGTGTGTGTGTGTGTGTGGGTGGTTGGGGAGGGGGGGGGGGAGGAGGGGGGGGAAGACAATTTGCATGAAATGTCAAATCCTGTTTTCTAGGAAAAGAAAGAAAATATCATTGCGCCGTCTGCTGAATAAGCCAAGAGAGTGTTTAAGGTTAATACTCATATAATATGTCTCCTTGTTAGTGTTAATTTACTCATTCATGCCTAGCGTCTTATAATAGGGACATTGGCAAATAGTGTAGACCCAAATCAGACGCCGCAGAATGACATTCGCATGAAATGTCAAAGCCTATTTTCTGGGGAAAATAATGAATATATTTAAAAGAAAAAGACAATTTGCATGCAATACCAAAGCTAATTTTGGGAAACTAAGAGAGCTGGTTCAAAATGTCTTCTAAATTTGCTTAAAGAGCAGTTAAGCTACTTTAACGGACTGATTTTCAAAAGTTTAAAATTTCATGTTGATTGGAAAGGCCGTCTTTGTACATATTTTCATATTCCAAAAATTAATGAAAGTTTTCACTCAGTTACTACAGGCTTTGATACTTCGTAAGTTAAGCCAGAATGTCCCTACCCGTAGCAGGAGTTTTATTAATTTAAAGGCTTCATATTCCTCACAAGTTGATATTTTTTAATCCAAAAAGGATTTAATAAATATCACGATCATAAAATGTGCCATCTGACAGCCTGTGACATTTCCGTTAGTCTCGCGTTTTTAAATGGATCAAAAATGAAATTATTTTTTTTTATCCATCACGACAACATGCCTACAACCTGCCCCCCGCCCCCCCCCCACCCCCTCCCCCTTCAACCCCACTTTAATATGATAAAACTGGGTTTTACAGTATACATAATGTTTTTTATTTTGCAAAAAAAACATAGATTGTGAGTACTCGTTAGAACCGCCTCCCCGAGGCGGTTCTAAAGAGTACCCACAATCTCTGTTTTGAGAAGAAATAGGAAAAGTATAAGAATTTTTATCTGAAAGTTTTCCTTTTTTGGTTGTAAAAAAATCATTATATTTGATTAGGCATGTTTCCGTAATGGTATCTCTGAATAAATACGATACGATAAAAATCATTTCAGTTTTTATCCAGATCAAGAACGAGAGACTAAACTGAAATTATACAGGCTGTCAGGTGCCACATTTTATGATTATATGAATACCATATATCTATTTATTAAACCTTTCTTGGATAATAAAATGTCTATTTTTGAGGAATATGGAGCCTTTAAATGAAACGTATATATCTGGCAAATTTACAAGTTACATGCAAGGGTTAATTCTATTGTTTTTTAACTTGGTAAAATTTTCAGCAGACGACATTTTGAAATATCTTTTTTTTTTTTTTTATTAATTTTTTTTCCAGAAAATCGGCTTTGACATTCCATGCACATTGTCTCTTTAGAGAGAGATTGCATGAAATTTCAAAGCCTGTTCCTTAGGAAACAATTTGCATGAAATATACCGGGAAAAATAACTGAGACAAATATATATTTCCAATTTGCTATCTGCTGAATTGCCTAGAGAGTGATAATGGTTAAATGGAAATACCGAGGAAATGCCAGAATCATAAGAACACAGCCTACCAAAAGGACTTGGTAATGCTCTGCTTACATGAAATGATAGAACAAAACAGCACCCGAAGAATAACAGAATGAACAAAGAGGATGATGAACCAAAACAACAATACTAGACTGGCTTCGGTCTCCTTTGATAACATAATATACTTATAATCCTGTTTCATAATCCACTTAAATAAAACCAAATTATGGCCAGTTTACTCGAAACATGGTATAAAGTATCTGGGTGACTTGTAGATCAAAAGTAGCTTAAGTTCTGATCGGAAATCCAATATGTCCGCCACCGTTGCCAGCTTAAGAATATATACTGAGTATATTTTAAATTTCTTCTGAACAGAACGGCCAATCGGCTCGATGGAAAGTATTATGGTGATTTGTAAATCAAAATCAGCTAAAATCATACTAATCGGAAATCCAAGATGGTCGCCCTTGCAGCTATGTTGAAAATCTGTTTTGAACTCTTTTATCCTGAACCAAAAGGCCAATTGACTTGAAACTTCATTGGAAGTATCGAGTTGACTTTCGTACATACCTACTAATACATCAAAATGCCTGTCACTCAACAACATATATGCACATATGCAAACAAACTTACATAAATATCGTTCATTTACCTTCCTACTTCCCTACCTACCTACCTAGCTAGCTACCTACCTACCTACATACCTACCTACCTACCTTCTTATCTACAAATGCATCCAGATACTTACCACTCTGAAAATACATACATACATACATACATACATACATACATACATACATACGACTGGTACAGTGGCTCAGTGGTAGAGCGTCCGTTTTGTGACCGGGAGGTTGCGGGTTCGATCCCCGGCCGGGTCATACCAAAGACTTAAAAACGGTACTAGCTGCTCTTTCGCTTGGCGCTCAGCATTAAGAAAATAGAGCTAGAACTGGTCAGCTCAGTGTCAGTATAATGTGACTGGGTGGAATATCATGCCAAAGTGTCTGGGGCGTGATATTTCAGTGAGGCAGCACTCTAAAAGTGAGCACTGAACTCCCTGCCACATCCAGACACCGGTGCGATATGACTGAAAGATTGCTGAAAGCGACGTTAAGCCCAAATCAAACAAACATACATACATACATACATGCATACACGTTTGCTTTTGTATACATGGTAATAATGTTATATAAAACACGTATTTAAAATGGGGTCGGAAAGGGGAGGAAAAAAAAAAAACAGAAAGCAAAGTGGGGAGCGACTGAATAAACGGTGACCGCCAAGATAGAAACAAAGCACATGATGACACAATAGTAAGCAAACTGGGACATACTTTCAGAAGTTTAACAACAATTTTAGTTACAAGAAAATAGCTCTACATCAGAAGTTTTGCATATAAACGGTCAATCTAAGGAAACCCTTTACACTCGCAAGGGAGGCAAGTCTGATAAAATTGTTTATCTCCCTTCTGAATAGAGGTCTACTCTGTGTGGAAAGACTTTGCTCCCTTTGAATTTGCCAGACGGAGCAATATATTTTTTCCTTATAGACTAAAGACATTTTGAGAAGGAGCTTGACCCGAGGCAAACGATAAATTAACAAAAAAAGTTGTCTCCATTGGCGGAAAATCTTCAAAGTGTATTAATTCCCCTTAAGCCAGGTGAAGAATTACCGTATTCGACCTTATTACCGCACCGTGCGCTTAGGTTTTTCAAAATTACTGGGAAAACTTGTGGCAAAATATGTATCCACGTATACTAAGGGTACGCTTAAACAAAGATCAGGGAAAGGACTCATCAAAAGATGCTTATGCGACGGCTTTTTGTTTTCTTTTTCTGATTTCTTTTATAATAGCATATGTTGTGGGTACTCATTTGAATTGCATCGAAAAGTCGATGCAATTCAAATGGGCACCCACAACATATGTTTTCTTTAAAGAAGTAGACAGAAGTACACTGGCTGTAATCTAAAGACTATGGCATTGCTTGACTGTGCGCTTTTAGGGGTATGTGCAGTAATTGGGTTGAATATGGTATCTATCGACTGAATGTTGTCTTTTAAGCTTCTATTCAAAATTTCGCATCGGTGGACTTTCTAAAATCAAAAGAGCTCAACTTGGATGCAGAAGAAGCAGAAGACACATGGCAGGTGCGATTTACATATTCTGGAAGAGAATCACCTGAAAGGAAATACAAATCCTTATATTTTCATTTGGCGTGTACAACGCAATATATCAATATATATATTGAATGCACAAAGCAGGAGATACACGCGACACCTGTTTTCGGAAGGCGTTAATCAAATAGAACTGTTAACACTTGGCAAGCTGAGTAAAAACAAAGCAGGCGGTATTTTGAAAGATTTTTATTGTTCTTTTTTCCTAGAAAATAAAATTTGACAATAATTTTCACGAAGTGTCAGACACTATTTTTTTTCTTATTTTTTTCCTAGAAAATAGGATTTAACATTTCTTGCAAATTGTTTCCTTAGGACAATTTGCATGAAGTGTCAGATCCTATTTGCTAGAAAAAATAAGAAAACAATATCCTCAGTGCGTCCTCCGCTCAATTTGGTGTTAAACTTCTAGATCTTCTAACGAAAATCGTAGGTTCTACGTGTACTTTCGGAGGATATTAATCAACAGGATTGTTAAACTTCCATTTCTGGAAGTGATCTTCTGACACAATTCGCACCCAGCAGTATACAGCTTCTGTTTTCGGAGAAAGTTAATGAAAGAGAATTGTTAAACTTCATTTTCTGGTAAAGGTCTTCTGGTGCAAATCGCACTCGGCAACATACAGCTTATTTATGTATATGCGTGTACCAGGAGTTGTTAGAAAATCGTGACTCGCCATGCAAACTTACAGTCAGTGCAGCCTTCCCACAAGACAAGTGACTGCTTATGAGCATACTGAACTGGATACACACGAACGCCACATACGAACGCTTAGTAGATGTCCAGACAGACTGCGCGACCATACAACTTGACCAGGACTCTCACGTTCCGCTATTTAGATTACTAACTTTTGTTCGAAACGATAAGCTAGACGAGCCTGTGTATTCTTCTCAAAGCTTCGGAATGTGCGAGCAACGAATATCTAAACAGACCCACCATATTGAATGATCATTACTTTTTAGATGACAAAGATACCACCAAAACTGCATAGTCACAGGGTAGAGATGTGAACAGCGAATAACTAGTCAAGACAGGTCTGCACAGTCTGAATTTGACATGTGCAAATAGCGTAATGACTGATCGGTCTGCGTTTTCATGCACCTGATCAGGTAATTTAATGCTACCTTGATGTTTCACTTTATGTCTAAACGACAGGGATCCAGGCATGTTTGTCTCCTTGTATGGATACTCGTAAGCTCATTTATTGTTTCCTTGTTCTATTTGGGTGTTGAGGTTATGCTTCTGTTCGTGTTTCATTGTTTTCTTTTTCTTCTGATGTATGAGTTGCCGCCTAATAGTCAAACCATCAATAAAAGCCTGTTAACACATGCTTCTTATTTGATGGTTTGTCATTAAGACATTAGGCGGTATGCCACCCAACCATCCGGGTGGTGCGCTCAATATATAGGTATTCTGGACCGAACAACAACGTCTTCTCCGATAGAAAATTTAGTTAGAAAAGGTTTCCATTGGTCATTTTACTGTTTTATGCCCGCCCGGGTTAGATGTTTAAAAGTATTACTGCGCACATACAAAACCAATGCAATTAGTAGAAGACTCATGAAATCCTCGTGCATATGCCGCAAATGTTTACGGTCCGTTAGACGCATACTCCGGAAGATATTCTGATCAATGCAATCATTAAAATAATTCTATTCGCTTTCAATTCGTGTGACGACTGAAAGTAATAATCAAAATTCAGATTACTATGAAGCGATTAAATGTTAGCAAATACTAAAGAGTATCTGGGCGGCCTCGCTGTACAGAGGTTTATCGAAGTGATTGTTAGTTTTTCGAAATTACTGAAATAATGTTGATAGTTTGTTTATGACTTGTTATTTACAAATGCACAAAGAACAAGAAAGTGAATAAAAACTAAAACTAACGCCGTAACTTCAATGCAATCCTCGCATAAGGTTTTACGACACATCCATCAAATATCACCAATTTCCCCAGTCGACATCAGCTTGCAGATTTTTTGCAGTCCGGTCAGGACATTGATATTTTTATTGTTCATACACAAGTTACTAGTACAAAGACGGCAGAATGCATCCGCATGAGTGAATGTGATGGGCAACACAGCACCGGCTGCTCTGGACCATCACTGTCCATGTACGGTACCGGCCTGTATTCTTTTGTTGTGGTTCGAACTGCCTGTTTAAAACATCCAAATAATTTTACCGGGAACAAGAAATATCTTTTCGCGAATAGAACAGCATGAATGTTGTCTGCCCTCATCTTTTCCGAAAACACTATATATTTTATAAACAAATGTACAGCGGCATATAGGCAGAAAAGATGAATATCACCAACCGTGCGACCTGTTAAATGAGACGTGAAGTCGTCTTTTGCATGCACCACAAGCTTTTACTGAAGTCAATCTGTCCAAATCGCATTAAGAGAAGACGAAACTAACAGCCTAGACTAACAACAATAAAAGATATTCGCACTATCCGATCAGGGCCTTCCCCGTTAGAATACAGAATCATGGTGTACTGTCCGGTGTACGGACAAACGGGCAATCTCTTGTCGGGCAGCACGACTGCATTTACTGTTCTGGGTTCAGCTGTTTGTATACATTACAGGGTGCGAGTTCTAGTGGCACGTTCACTTGGCCATCCATTCATATCAGCAGCGAGTAAAGGCAGTCCTATTAATACGATTCTCGTCATATCGACACGTACATGCGTGCACAAGGCCATTGTAGAAAATCCTTGCTCACCATGCAAATTTATGTCGGGCATCTTCCTCAGCCGACAAGTGACGACTTCTTATGCACATGCTTAGCTGGATCTTCGCGCGCGCTTGGTCGAGTTCGCATTTGGCAATTGAGAATAGTGGTGTGTCTGACCCTCATGCAACGGTACCGGTGTTCTGTCTGTCCTCTTATAGCAAAGGATTGTCGTAACTATGTTGCCGGCCTCGGTGGCTCAGTTGGATGCGCGTCCGACTGGAGACCAGGAGGTCGCGGGTTCGACCCCCGCCGAGGTCGGCAACAGTCTTTCGTGGAGATTGATCATGAAATATTTTCTACGGTCATTCTCTCCCTTCTGTTGATTCAAGAAGGGCAAATGTCAGTTTCTGGCGCAAGAATGTGCACAATACTGGTTAACCGCTAAGAGGACTAAGCCTGCCCAGTAAACGTGTGGTTAGGTAAACTGACCGCGCTCAACATGACCCAATTAGGTTGATTGGGCCATAAAACCTCAACACAAACGAGCAAATAACAATGTTGCCGCTAACATAAGGTTCATTTCCATTTCTTGCAAAGGGACCATGACTTCGTACATGTATGAGTTCAAACAAGTGACAATAAAATATCTTTGAGTACCTAATTGTATACTCTTAGACGATGCTTAAGTCAGAAGCAAAGTAAATACACATGACATAACTGCAGAGAGTCGAAGCATATTCTTTCCTGGTAATGGATCTTTAAAGTACGTTTCACTATTGTTTGGGCAGATAAGAGGCCTTACGCGGGTTTTCTGGTATTAGCTTTATGACATTTATCGTTTTCTTAATTTACATTTTTTCCAATACACACAGTTTGGCGTTAACGTCTACATGCAATATTCACAGTTGAAGATAAGATTAGATAAAAAAAAAGGCGACAGCTCGCGAATGAGTACTCCGCCATCTCAAAAGAGCCGCGATATACAAAAGGCAATCTTTACATGCTGCATGAGTGTCTTCCGAACTCGGTTTCCAACAGAGAACTACTTTCTTTAAATCAACCTGTAAGAGAGAGAGAGAAAGAGAAAAAGGGCTTTATGCCATGAACAAACAGCGAAACTGCAGAGCAGCTCACGCTTTCGGGCACTCTGATCGGGCTTTATATAATTTTCATAGAGAAATGCTGCATATAGTAGGAAGCACTGGAGAGCATTGATGACTCTCGGTGTCTATTACCGGGTCTGTGCTGGTGCACAGATTTATCCTAATCGTATTTGTTTTAAAATACAATTTCCGTGACACGGCTGCTCCTATGATACAGAAAAAAAAACATTGTGTGTGTGTGTGTGTGTGTGTGTGTGTGTGTGTGTGTGTGTGTGCAGATCTAGACCAGGTCTGCACAGCCTTTGTACTTGGGATGTGCAAATACGGAGCTGCAGATAAGACTGCGCATCCATGCAGATTAGATTGCATTGATTTTAAGCTATTTAGAATGGTCTGCGACTAAGATAAGACCAGGGAATGCCACAATCACAAACCGCGGCCCTTCCAAGACACCAAGAGGAAGAGGAAACAGATGAAACCAAACAAGCACAAATCGAACAAACGTACGGAAAGCACTAAGATTAGCTCTTTCTCTCCCAAGCGAGGTAATCGCAATGCTAAGAGGACTGAAAACACAAGAACAAAGTAACACAAGATAAGACATAAATCAAATCGTCTCGTAGAATAAACCACAAAGCAACAAAGAGTAAAGCTAACACCGGGACCACCGCCTTAGAGTAAACCATCGGCGGGGGGAGTGGGGGGGGAGGGGGGAGGGGTCAAAGCACTTTTACAGCTAGCCAACGTCACCCCGGGTCCCAATGCTACTCTTAATACAGAAATACATAAAAATGTGGTTCGCATAAAGGCTCCCAACTCAGTCAATGCATCAAAGCGAAAACATAAAAATCAAATTAATCACTATAATAAACAAAGACGAGTATTCATGGCTAATTCTACTTTATACCAGAGTAAATGAAAACCCATAGTTGAACCACGGCGGGCCAAGCCAAAGATATATCGTCAAGCCCCAACCCACTGGTTAAAGTTTTACGAAGAGGCCGTCATTGAGTCTGAGGCCCGAACCGCCGTCGTGCAATTATAGAGTGAATCATAGCCATCAACAATGATGGGTTGACTAGGCATGCAGTCTGCCGTATAATATCCAGGCAAAAGCCAATTCTTTTATAACGGTTAATAAGTTTTCTGAATTGCTCCGAAAAGTTAGATTTTCCTACAATTTTTCTAAGTTAAAAGAGTCTGCACATCTGTCATGAGATTCTGCTTGTGCGAAGAGCAAAGCAACACAACAGTGTACGTACCCAGCTGCATTTAAGCAAAGGTCTAAACTAGTAGCACCATTTACATTTGGTATGTGCGAATAGAAAAGTGCCAGAAACACTGCGCATCCACGCAGATTGATCAGGTCTTTGTTGTCTGCTACATGTATATGCATGTACCAGGACTTGGTAGAAAATCGTGACTCCCATGCAAACTTAGTCATTGCAGCCTTCCTACAAGACAAGTGACTGTTTATGCGCATACTAAACTGGATACACACGAACGCCACATACGAACGTTTAGTAGGTGTCAAGACAGAATACGCGCCCATACAGCTTGATCAGGGCTTACACGTTCCGCTATTTAGATTACCAGCTTTTGTTCGAAAATATAAGCTACAGACGAGCCTGTGTATTCTTATAAAAAAATCCGAGTCTAAATAGACCCACCATTATGAATTATCATTACTTTTTAAATGACAAAGATACCACCAAAACTGCATAGTTACAGGATAGAGATGCGAACAGCGATTAACTAGTGAAGACCGGTCTGCACTCTGCACACTTCGACATGTGCAAATAGCTTAATGCCTGATCGGTCTGCTTATTCATGCACCTGATCAGAAAATTTAATGCTACCTTGATGTTTCATTTTATGTCTAAATGACAGGGATCCGGGCATGTTTGTCTCTTTGTATGGATACTCGTAAGTTCACTTATTCGTAAGATCACTTAATGTTTACTTGTTCTGTGTGGGTGTTGAGTGTTATGCTTCTGGTCGTGCTTTCCCTTTCATTGATTTCTTTTTCTTCTGATGTATGAGTTACCGCCTAATGATCAAACCATCAATAAAAGCCCGTTTACACAGGCTTTTGATTTGATGGTTTGTCATTAGGACGGTATGTCGCCCAAACATCCGGGTGGTGCGCTCAATATATAGGAATTCTGGACCGAACAACAACGTCTTCTCCGATAGAAAATTTAGTCAGAAAAGGTTTCCATTGATCACTTTACTGTTTTATGCCCGCCCAGGTTAGATGTTTAAAAGTATTACTGCGCACATACAAAACCAATGCAACTGTTAGAAGACTTATGAAATCCCGGTGCATATGCTGCAAATGAAGAACTTGTCGCAGGACTGTCTGTTTCTCCAGAAGATATTCTAAACAATACAATCAAGAAGGCAATTCCATTCGCTTTCAATTCGTGTGATGACCAAAAGTAATAATCAAAATTCAGATTACTATGAAGCTAATTAAATGTTAGCAAGTACTAAAGAGTATCTGGGCGGCCTCGCTGCAGAGACCTTTATCGAATTGACGGTTAGTTTCCCGAATTTACTGAAATAATTTTGATCCTATGTGAACACGTGTAATGTGGCTATTTTGTTTATGGCTTGTTATTTACAAATGCACAAAGAACAACAGTGTACAAAAATCAAAACTAACGCCGTTTCTTAAATGCAATCCTCGCATAAGCTTTAACGACCCATGAATCAAATATCATAAATTTCCTAAGTCGACACCAGCCTGCAGATCTTTTGCAGTCTGGTCAGAACATTGATATTTTTATTTTTCATACACAAGTTACTTGCACAAAGACGGCACAATCCATCTGCATGAGTAAATGTCATGGGCAACAAAGCACCGGCTGCTTTGGACCATCGCTGTTAATGTACGGTACGGCCTGCATTCTTTTGTTGTGGTTCGATATGTCTATTTAAAACATCCAAATAATTTTACCGGGAACAAGGAACATCTTTTTGCGAATAGAACAGCATGATCATGATGATTTTGGTGGCATTAATGTTGCCTGGCTTCCTTTTTTCCGAAAACAACTATGTAGTTTATAAACAAATGTTCAGAAGCATACAGACAGAAAAGATGAGAAATCACCAATAAACCGTGCGACCTGTTAAACGAGACGTAAAGTCGTCTTTTGCATGCACCACGAGCTTTTTACTGAACTCAAACTGTCCTAATCGCAATAAGAGAAGACGTAACTTACAGCCTAGACAGATCAGGGTCATCCGCGTTGGAATACAGAATCATGGTGTACTGTCCGGTGTACGGACAAACGTGCAATATCCTGTCGGGCAGCACGACTGCATTTACTGATTCTGGGTTCAGCTGTTTGTATACATTACAGGATGCGAGTTCTAGTGGCACGTTGACCTAGCCATTCATTCATATCAGCAGCGAATAAAAGTAGTCCTATTAACACGATTCTGGTCATATCGACACGTACATGCGTGCACAAGGCCCTTGTGGAAAATCCTTGCTCACCATGCAAATTTACGAGTCGGGCATCTTCCTCAGCCGACAAATGACGACTACTTATGCACATGCTTAGCTGGATCTTCGCGCGAGCTTGGCCCAGTTCGAATTTGACATGTGAGAATAGTTTTGTGTCTGACCCTCATGCAACGGTACCGGTGTTGTGCTTGTCATCTTACAGCAAATGATTGTCTTAACCATGTTGCCGCCAACATAAGGTTCATTTCCATTTCTTGCAAAGGGACCATGACTTAGTATTAGTTTTATGACATTTATCGTTTTCTTAATTTACATTTTTTCCAATACACATAGCTTGCCGTTAACGTCTAAATGCAATTCACAGTTGAAGATAAGATAAGATAAAAAAAAAAAAAAAAAAAAAAAAAAAAAAAAAAATGATAAAAAAAAGGCGACAGCTCGTGAATGAGTACTCAGCAATCTCAAAAGAGCCACGATATACACGCGGCAATATTTACATGCTGCACGAGTTTTTCTGAACAATGTTTCCAACAGAGAACAACTTTCTTTAAACCTACCTGTAAGAGAGAGAGAGAGAAAGAGAAAAGGGTCTTTATGCCATGTACAAACATCGAAACTGCAGAGCAGCTCACGCTTTCGAGCACTCTGATCGGGCATTTTATAATTTCGATAGAGAAATGCTGCATACTGAAGGAGGCACTGGAGAACATTAATGACTCTCGTTGTCTATTACTGGGTCTGCGCTGGTGCACAGATTGATCATAATCGTATCTGTTTTAAAATAAAATTTTCCTTGACACGGCCGCATCTATGATACAAAAAATAAAATTTTGTGTGTGTGTTTGTGTGTGTGTGTGTGTGTGTTTGCAGACCTATGCCAGATCTACGCAGCCTTTGTACTTCGGTTGTGCGAAAACCGAGATACAGATAAGACTGCGCATTCACGCAGATTACTCACTGCATTGATTTTAAGCTATTTAGAATAGTCTGCGACTAGCGAAGTTTACAAATAGTCTGCACATCTATCTTGAGATTTTGCTTGTGCGAAGAGCAAAGCAATACAACAGTGCATTTAAGCAAAGGTATAAACTAGTCAGCACCATTTACATTTGGTATGTGCGAATAGAGAAGCGCAAGAAACACTGCGCACCAGGCAGGCTAATCAGGCTTTTGTTGTCTTCTACATGTATATGCATGTACCAGGACCTGGTAGAAAATAGTGACTCCCATGCAAACTTATAGTCAGTGCAGCCTTTCCACAAGACAAGTGACTGCTTATGCACATACTGAACCGGATACACACGAACGCCACATACGAACGTTTAGTAGATGTCCAGACAGAATGCGCGCCCTTACAACTTTACCAGGACTCACATGTTTCGCTATTTAGATTACTTACTTTTGTTCGAATAGATAAGCTGCAGACGAGCCTGTGTATTCTTCACAAAGCTTTGGAGTGTGCGAGCAACAAATATCTAAACAGAGCCACCATACTGAATGATCATTACTTTTTAAATTACAAAGATACCACGAAAACTGCATAGTCACAGGGTAGAGAAGCGAATAGCAAATATTAGTCAAGAGAGGTCTGCATTGTACTGAATTTGACATGTGCAAATAGCTTAATGCCTGATCGGTCTGCGCATTCATGCACCAGATCAGGTAATTTAATGCTACCTTGGTGTTTTATTTTATGTCTAAACGACAGGGATTCGCATGTTTGTTTCTTTGTGTGGATACTCGTAAGTTCGCTTATTGTTTCCTTGTTGTATTTTGGGTGTTGAGTGTTATGCTTCTGGTCGTGCTTTCAAGTTCATTGTTGTTTTTTTTGTATTTTTTTTTCTTCTGATGTATGAATTGCCACCTAATGATCAAACCATCAATAAAAGCCCGTTTACACAGGCTACTTATTTGATGGTTTGTCATTAGGACGGTATACCACCCACCCATCCGGGTGGTGCGCTCAATATATAGGTATTCTGGACCGAACAACGTCTGATTCGATAGAAAATGTAGTCAGAAAAGGTTTCCATTGGTCATTTTACTGTTTTAAGCCCGCCCAGGTTAGATGTTAAAAAGTATTACTGTGCACATACAAAACCAATTCAATTAGTAGAAGACTCATGGAATCCTCGTGCATATGCTGCAATTGTAGTACTTGTCGCAAGACGGTCCGTTAGACGCATACTCCGGAAGATATTCTAAACAATGCAACCATTAAGACAATTCCATTCGCTTTCAACTTGTGTGATGACCGAAAGTAATGATCAAAAGTCAGATACTATGAAGCTGATTAAATGTTAGCAAGTACTAAAGAGTATCTGGGCGGTCTCGCTGCACAGAGCTTTATCGAACTGACGGTTAGTTTCCCGAAATTACAGAAATAATGTTGGTAGTATGTGAACACGTGTAGTGTGGCTATTTTGTTTTTGACTTGACATTTACAAATGCACAAAGAACAACAGTGTATAAAAACCACAACTAACGCCGTTTCTTAAATACAATCCTCGCATTTGGCATGTGACAATAGTAGTGTGTCTGACCCTCATGCAACGGTACCGGTGTTCTGTCTGTCATCTTACAGCAAAGGATTGTCTTAACAATGTTGCCGCCAACATAAGGTTCATTTCCATTTCTTGCAAAGGAACCATGACGTCGTACATGTATGAGTTCAAAAAAGTGACAATAAAAATATCTTTGAGTACCTAAACGTAAACTCTTAGAAGATGCTTAAGTCAGAAGCATAGTAAATACACATAACATAACTGCAGACAGTCGAAGATATTCTTTCCTGGTAATGGATCTTTAAAGTTCGTTACACTATTGTTTGGGCAGATAAGGGTGATAGGCATGATAAACGAGTAGGCCTTACGCGGGTTTTCTGGTATTAGTTTTATGATATTTTTCTTTTTCTTAATTTACATATTTTCCATAGCTTGCCGTAAACGTCTAAATACAATTCACAGCTGAAGATAAGATTACATGAAAAAAAAAAAAAAAAAAAAAAAAAAAAAAAAAAAAATGACAGCTCGCGAATGAGTATTCCGCCTAATTCGGCAATCTTTACATGCTGCACGAGTGTTTCTGAACACTGTTTCCAACAGAGTACTACTTTCTTTGAACCTACCTTTAAGAGAGAGAGAGAGAAAGAGAAAAGATTCTTTATGCCATGTACAAACAGCGAAACTGCAGAGCAGCTCACGCTTTCGAGCACTCTGATCGGACTTTTTAT
The DNA here is from genome assembly GCA_964016985.1 of Anodontia alba. Classification (NCBI taxonomy): domain Eukaryota; kingdom Metazoa; phylum Mollusca; class Bivalvia; order Lucinida; family Lucinidae; genus Anodontia; species Anodontia alba. The sequence goes on from OZ024824.1 coordinate 22,210,140, forward strand.
AATTTCCAAAGAGAAATGCTGCATACTGTAGGAGTCACTGGAGAACATTGATGACTCTCGTTGTCTGTTACTGGGTCTGCGCTGGTGCACAGATTGATCATAATCGTATCTGTTTTAAAATACAATTTTCCTTGACACGGCCGCTTCCTTGATACAGAAAAAAAATGTGTGTGTGTGTTTGTGTGTGTGTTTGTGTGTGTGTGTTTGCAGACCTACGCCAGATCTACGCCAGATCTACGCAGCCTTTGTACTTCGGTTGTGCGAAAACCGAGATACAGATAAGACTGCGCATCCACGCAGATTACTCACTGCATTGAATTTAAGCTATTTAGAATGGTCTGCGACTAGCGAAGTTTAAAAATGGTCGGCACATCTATCTTGAGATTTTGCTTGTGCGAAGAGCAAAGCAATGCAGCAGTGCATTTAAAACAACAAGAACAACAGTGTATAAAAACCAAAAACTAACGCCGTTTCTTAAATACAATCCTCGCATAAGCTTTTACAACCCACGAATCAAATATCATAAATTTCCCAAGTCGACACCAGCCTGCAGATCTTTTGCAGTCTGGTCAGAACATTGATATTTTTATTTTTCATACACAAGTTACTTGCACAAAGACGGCACAATCCGTTTGCATGAGTAAATGTCATGGGCAACAAAGCACCGGCTGCTCTGGACCATAGCTGTCCATGTACGGTACCGGCCTGTATTCTTTTGTTGTGGTTCGATATGTCTGTTTAAAATATCCAAATAATTTTAGCGGGAACAATGAACATCTTTTCGCGAATAGAACAGCATGATGATGATTTCGGTGGCATTAATGTTGCATGGCTTCCTCTTTTCCGAAAACAACTGTATAGTTTATAAACAAATGTACAGTAGCATATAGACAGAAAAGATGAGAAATCACCAATAAACCGTGCGACCTGTTAAACGAGACGTGAAGTCGTCGTTTGCATGCACCACGAGCTTTTTACTGAACTCAAACTGTCATAATCGCATTAAGAGAAGACGTAACTTACAGCCTAGACTGACAAAAATAAAAGATATTCGCACTATCGGATTAGGGTCATCCGCGTTGGAACACAGAATCATGGTGTACTGTCCGGTGTACGGACAAACGTGCAATATCCTGTCGGGCAGCACGACTGCATTTACTGATTCTGGGTTCAGCTGTTTGTATACATTACAGGGTGCGAGTTCTAATGGCACGTTCACCTGGACATCCATTCATATCGGCAGCGGGTCAAAGCAGTCCCATTAACAGGATTCTGGTCATATCGACACGAACATGCGTGCACAAGGCCCTTGTGGAAAATCCTTGCTCACCATGCAAATTTATGAGTCGGGGCATCTTCCTCAGCCGACAAGTGACGACTACTTATGCACATGCTTAGCTGGATCTTCGCGCGCACCTGGCCGAGTTCGCATTTGACATGTGAGAATAGTAGTGTTTCTGACCCTCATGCAAAGGTACCGGTGATCTGTCTGTCATCTTACAGCAAATGATTGTCTTAACAATGTTGCCGCCAACATAAGGTTCATTTCCATTACTTCGAGCACTCTAATCCGGCTTTCTATAATTTCCATAGAGAAATGCTGCATAATGTTGGAGGCACTGGAGAACATTGATGACTCTCGTTGTCTATTACTGGGTCTGCGCTGGTGCACATATGGATCCTTATCATATCTGTTTTAAAATACACGGCCGCTCCTATGATACAGAAAAAAAAAATTTGTGTGTGTGTGTGTTGGGGGGAGGGGCGGGGGATGGGCGGGGCGGCAGACCTAGACCAGATCTGCGCACCCTTTGTACTTCGGTTGTGCGGATACTGAGATGCAGATAAGACTGCGCATTCACGCAGATTAGTCACTGCATTAATTGTAAGCTATTTAGAATGGTCTGCGACTAGCGAAGGTAAAAAATAGTTGCACATCTATCAAGAGATTCTGTTTGTGCAAAGAACAAAGCAACACAACAGTGTACGTACCCAGCTGCATTTAAGCAAAGGTCTAAACTAGTCAGCACCATTTACATTTTGTATGTGCGAATAAACAAGCGCCAGAAACACTGCGCACCACGCAGACTGATCAGGCATTTGTTCTGCTACATGTATATACATGTACCAGGACTTGGTAGAAAATCTGACTCGCCATGCAAACTCTTCTGAACACTGTTTCCAACTGTAAGAGAGAGAGAGAGAGAGAGAGAGAGAGAGAGTCGTAACTTTTGTTCAGAACGATAAGCTATAGACAAGTCTGCGTATTCTTCACAAAGCTTCGGAGTGTGCGAGCAACGAATATCTAAACAGTTCCACCTTACTGAATGAGCATTACTTTTTAAATGACAAAGATACCACCAAAACTGCATAGTCACAGGGTAGAGAACCGAATAGCGAATAACTAATCTAGACAGGTCTGCATTGTGCTGAATCTGACATTTGCCAATAGCTTAATGCCTGATCGGTCTGCGCATTCATGCACCTGATCAGGTAATTTAATGCTACCTTGGTGTTTCATTTTGTAATTTAATGCTACCTTGGTGTTTCATTTTATGTCCAAACGACAGGGATCTGGGCATGTTTATCTCTTTGAATGGATACTCGTAAGTTCACTTATCATTTCCTTGTTCTATTTGGGTGTTGAGTGTTATGCTTCTAATCGTGCTTTCAATTTCACTGTTTTCCTCTTCGTCTGACGTATGTGTTGCCGCCTAATGATCAAACCATCAATAAAAGCCCGTTTACACAGGCGTTTTATTTGATGGTTTATCATAAGGACGGTATGCCGCCCAACCATCCGGGTGGTGCGCTCAATATATAGGTATTCTGGACCGGACAACAACGTTTGCTCCGATAGAAAATTTAGTCAGAAAAGGTTTCCATTGGTCACTTAAATGTTTTATGCCCGCCCAGCTTAGATGTTTAAAAGTATTACTGCGCACATACAAAACCAATGCAATTAGTTGAAGACTCAGGAAATCCTCGTGCATATGCTGCAAATGTAGTACTTGTCGCAGGAAGGTCCGTTAGACGCATACTCCGGAGGATATTCTAAACAATGCAATCATTAAGACAATTCCATTCGCTTTCAATTCGTGTGATGACCAAAATTAATAATAAAAATTCAGATACTATGAAGCTGATTAAATGTTAGCAAGTACTTAAGAGTATCTGGGCGGCCTCGCTGCACAGAGGTTTATCGAATTGATTGTCAGTTTCCCGAAATTACTGAAATAATGTTGATAATATGTTAACAGGCGTATTGTGGCTATTTTGTTTTATGACTTGTTATTTACAAATGCACAAAGAACAAGGTGTATAAAAACCAAACCTAACGCCTGGAAATTTCTCTTACCCCCCCCCGCCCCCCCCCCTTTTTTTTTTTTTTTTTTCTTTTTTTTTTTTTTTAAATGCAATCTTCGCATATGGTTTTACGACACATACGGTACCGGCCTGTATCCTTTTGTTGAGGTTCGAACTGCCTGTTTAAATCATCCAAAAAAGTATACCGGGAACAAGGAACATTTTTTCGCGAACAGAACAGCATGACCCTGATGATTAAGGTGCCATTAATGTTGTCAGGCTTCCTCTTTTCCAAAAACACTATATTTTATATAAACAAATGTTCAGTGACATATAGACAGAGATGCAAAATCACCAATAAACCGTGCGACCTGTTAAATGAGAGGTGAAATCATCTTTTTCATGCACCACGAGCTTTTTCTGAACTCAAACTGTCCTAATCACATTAAGAGAAGACGTGACTAACAGCCTAGACTTATAAAAATAAAAGATATTCGCACTATCCGATCACGGTCTTCCCCGTTGGAATACAGAATCATGGTGTACTGTAGGGTGTACGGACAAACGTGTAACCTCTCGTCGGGCAGCACGACTGCATTTACTGATTCTGGTTTCAGCTCTTTGTATACATTACAGGATGCGAGTTATAGTGGCACGTTCACCTGGCCATCCATTCATATCAGCAGCGAGTAAAGGCAGTGCTATTAACACGATTCTGGTCATATCGACACGTACATGCGTGCACAAGGCCCTTGTAGAAAATTCTTGCTCACCATGCAAATTTACGAGTCGGGCATCTTCCTCAGCCTTCGACTTCTTATGCACATGCTTAGCTGGATCTTCGCGCGCCCTTGGTCGAGTTCGCATTTGGTATGTGAGAAAAGTGGTGTGTCTGACCCTCATGCAACGGTACCGGTGTTCTGTCTGTCATCTTACAGCAAAGGATTGTGATAACAATGTTGCCGTCAACATAAGGTTCATTTCCATTTCTTGCAAAGGGACCATGACTTCGTACATGTATGAAACATGTGACAAGCGACAATAAAAATATCTTTGAGTACCTAAACGTAAACTCTTAGAAGATGCTTAAGTCAGAAGCAAAGTAAATACACATGACATAACTGCAGAGAGTCGAAGCATATTCTTTCTTGGCAATGGATCTTTAAAGTACGTTTCACTATTGTTTGGGCAGATAAAGGTGAAAGGCATGCTAAACGAGTAGGCCTTACGCGGGTTTTCTGGTGTTAGTTTTATGACTTTTATCTTTTTCTTAATTTACATTTTTTCTATATAGCCCTCATCAACGCATATATAAGATGGCTATAACTAGATTAATGACATACAAATAAACATTCACAGTGAATGAACTACTCATTGTAACAGTTATGTTCTTTGAAAAAGCATGACAAAGTAAGAACTTATAGTGACCATATATGGAAATGGTTTTGTTTGTCCTCTGTGACGTCAGTGCTGATTAGTGCTATACGCATAGCTTGCCGTTATCGTCTATATGCAAATCACAGTTGAAGATAAGATTAGATAAAAGAAGATGACAGCTTGCGAATGAGTACTCCGCCATCTCAAAAGAGCCGCGATATTCACGAGGCAATCTTTACATGCAGCACGAGCGTTTTATGAACATTGTTTCCAACAGAGAACATCTTTCTTTAAACCATTTGTAAGAGAGATAGGGAGAGAGAAAGAGAAAAGGGTCTTTTTGCCATGTACAAACAGCGTAACTGCACAGCAGCTCACGCTTTCGAGTACTCTGATCGGGCATTTTATAATTTCCATAGAGAAATGCCGCATACTGTAGGAGGCACTGGAGAACATTAATGACTCTCGTTGTCTATTAATGGGTCTGCGCTGGTGCACAGATTGATCCTAATCGTATCTGTTTTAGAATACAATTTTCCGTGACACGGCCGCTCCTATGATACAGAAAAAAATTATGTTTGTGAGTATATGTGCAGACCTAGACCTGACCTGCGCAGCCTTTGTACTTAGATTGTGCGAATACGGAGATGCAGATAAGACTGAGCATCTACGCAGATTACTTACTGCATTAATTTTAAGCTATTTAGAATGGTCTGCGACTAGGGAAGTTTAAAAAATAGTCTGCAGATCTATCTTGAGATTCTGCTTGTGCGAAGAGCAAAGCAACATAACAGTGTACGAACCCAGATGCATTTAAGTAAAAGTCGAAACTAGCCAGCACCATTTACATTTGGTATGTGCAAATAGAGAAGCGCCAGAAACACTGCGCACCACGCAGGCTGATCAGGCATTTGTTGTATGCTACATGTATATGCATGATGCTACTCTTAATACAGAAATACATAACGGTTCGGTTCGCATAAAGGCTCCCACTTCAGTCAATGCCTCAAAAGGAAAACATAACAATCAAATTAATCGCTATAATAAACAAAGACAAGTACTCATGGCTAATTATACTGTATGCCAGAGTAAATGAAAACCCATAGTTGAACTACGGCGGGACAAGCCAAAGACATGTCGTCTAGCCCTAACCCACTGGTTAAAGTTTTACGAAGAAGTCCGTCATTAAGTCTGAGGGCCGAACCGCCGTCGTGCAATTAAAGAGTGAAGCATAGCAATCAACAATGATTGGGCTGACAACTAGGCATGCAGACTGCCGTATAATATCCAGGCTATAGCTTATTCTTTTATAACGGTTAACAAGTTTTCTGAATTGCTCCGAAAAGTTCGATTTTCCTACATTTTTTCTAAATTAAAAAGAGTCTGCACATCTATCATGAGATTCTGCTTGTGCGAAGAGCAAAGCAACACAACAGTGTACGTACCCAGCTGCATTTAGGCGAAGGTCTAAACTAGTCAGCACCATTTACATTTGGTATGTGCAAACAGAGAAGCGCCAGAAACACTGCGCAACACGCAGATTGATCAGGCCTTTGGCGTACATGTATATGCATGTACCAGGACTTGGTAGAAAATCGTGACTCACCATGCAAACTTACAGTCAGTGCAGCCTTCCCACAAGACAAGTGACTGCTTATGCGCATACTGAACTGGATACACACGAACGCCACATACGAACGCTTAGTAGATGTCCGGACAGAATGCGCGCCCATACAACTTGACCAGGATTCACACGTTCCGCTATTTAGATTTTTAACTTTTGTTCGAAAAGATAAACCACAGATGAGCCTGCGTATTCTTCACAAAGCTTTGGCGTGTGCGAGCAATGAATATCTAAACAGACCCACCATATTGAATGATCATTACATTTTAAATGACAAAGATACACCAAAACTGCAAAGACAGAGAAGCGAACAGCGAATAACTAGTGAAGACAGGTCTGCATTGTGCTGAATTTGACATGTGCAAATAGCTTAATGCCTGATCGGTCTGCGCATTCATGCACCTGATCAAGTAATACCCCCCCCCCCCCCCAATAGCAATATAGAATATAGAATATTACAATTTACTAATTGAAAGTATCGACCGTGCGCTCAATACCAACATAAACGATGTTATAATTACTGGGGACTTCAACTGCAATATGCTTTCTAACGATTTAAATAAAATAAATGATCTATTGCAACTTAACAACTGATTACAGAAGAAACACACGTCACCGAAAATTCAGCATCCCTTATAGATTTAATTCAGCAAACTCAGAAAACTTATTTACCGTTATAAAAGAATTGGCTATAGCCTGGATATTATGCGGCAGACTGCATGCCTAGTTGTCAACCCAATCATTGTTGATGGCTATGCTTCACTCTTTAATTGCACGACGGCGGTTCGGGCCTCAGACCCAATGACGGCCTCTTCCTAAAACTTTAACCAGTGGTTTGGGGCTTGACGATATGTCTTTGGCTTGGCCTGCCGTGGTTGAACTATTGGTTTTCATTTACTCTGGCATACAGTAGGATTAGCCATGAGTACTCGTCTTTGTTTATTATAGTGATTAATTTGATTTTTGTGTTTTCGCTTTGATGCATTGACTGAGTTGGGAGCCTTTATGCGAACCGAATTTTTATGTGTTTCTGTATTAAGAGTAGCATCGGGACCCAGGGTGAAGTTAGCTAGCTGTAAAAGTGCTTTAAACCCCACGGTGGTTTATTCTACTGACCGTTCTAAGGCGGTGGTCCCGGTGTTAGTCTTATTCTTTGTTGCTTTGTGGTTTATTCTACGAGGCGATTTGTTGTATGTCTTTCAATGTGTCATTTTGTTCTTGTGTTTTTCTAGTCCTTTTAGTATTGCGATTACCTCGCTTGGGGAAGAGAGAGCTAATCTTAGTGCTTTTCGTACGTTTGTTCGATTTGTGCTTGTTTGGATTTGTCAGTTTCCTCTTCCTCTTGGGGTCTGGGTAGGGCTGCAGTTTGTGATTGTGGCACTCCCTGGACTTTTCTCTTACCTTTTTTTTTAATCATGGCACGAAATACCAACAATATAATATATAGTGGCGTCGCTGATCCATTTATACACGACCAGGTACGCTATCACTGCCCTGTAATACTGCTTTTAAAATTCGCCCGACCATCGCTTAAATCTTATACCTGTAAAATATGGACCTACTCGCAGGCTGACTTTGACAAATACAGAGAACTTCTTACAGAATACCATTTAGAAAATGCAGCAAAGCAAGCTGACATTAAAGACAGTGTACAAATTACACAAGCAGCTATCCTTGAGGCCGCAGAAAAGTCTATACCTAATAAACTTGTAGTAATACGTCCTAATGACTATTCTTGGGTCACATGCTTCATTAAATCTCTTATAAGAAAAAGGATACGCTTGTACAGAAAATTTAAAAAGACAAACGATATGCATCACTGGATCAGGTTCAAAGCACTTAGAAACAAAGTGGTTAATCATGTTAGAAAATCTAAGACAGAATATTATGACAAGCTTGAAACAACACTAAACACTGAAAAACCCAACTCCAAACTATTCTGAAAAATATCTAAACAAATTATAAAAGTCAATAACAGCACCCAGTCAGAAACAACTCTTAAACACAATAATGAAATTGCTGAAACTGACATTGAAAAAGCTTCTATGTTAAACAATTATTTTGCATCACAGTCTGTTGTCAACGACAATAACAAACGTCTTCCACCAAACACTACTGTGTCCCATGAGCATCTAGAACTGACTCCCTTTACCGTACAAGACGTCAAAGATGTCTTTGACAATCTTGACGTCAACAAAGCTTGTGATCCAGACCTCCTGAACCCTCGACTTCTGAAAGAAGGGTCTTCTATCCTTGCACTGCCATATAGCATTATTTTTAATCGATCGATACAAGCTGGACATTTTTCCTCTCCATGGAAAGATGATAATCTCACGCCAAATTACAAGAAAGATGATAGAGCTTCTTCCACCAACTATCGGCCAATTTCTCTTCTTTGCCAACCTGGAAAATGTATGGAACGTTGTGTGTACAAGCAACTATACAATTATGTTCAGGAAAACAACCTCATTACATCCCTCCAATCGGGCTTTACTCCTGGGGACTCAACCACCTTTCAACTAATCCACACTTACCACGTTATCTGTGAGGCTGTGGACAGCGGGAAGGAGGTTCGAGTGGTCTTCTGTGACATAAGCAAGGCCTTTGATAGGGTTTGGCACCGTGGTTTACTTCATAAGCTAAAATATCTAGGGTGTCCTGAAAGTCTGTTGAAATGGTTTTCTAGCTATCTTTTGGGCCGACGACAGCGTGTAGTTATTAATGGGCAAGCGTCAAAATGGGCTTATGTACAGGCAGGTGTACCTCAGGGCTCGATCCTTGGTCCCTTGTTATTTCTAATTTACATTAACGACATAGTGAATGAGCTACGTGCGTCTGTCAGACTTTTTGCGGACGACACTAGCTTATATATCATAGCTGACACACCGAACTCTGCAGCTCTGGTACTAAATAATGACTTAAGATATATAACTGCTTGGGCCGCCGAATGGCTGGTCGACTTCAATGCTTCTAAAACAGATTCAATGCTGATATCTCGAAAACGCAACCTGATTCAACATCCCCCACTCTTTATGAATGGTATTATGATAAAAGATACAGGGTCACATAAACATTTAGGACTTACATTTTCTAACACATGCAACTGGAACGACACATCAATAAAATCGCAGCAAGCGCTTGGAGTAGATTAAATCTCTTAAGAGCTCTAAAATTCAGACTTAAAAGGCATTCCCTCGAAAAAATGTACTTTTCATACATAAGACCGCTCCTGGAATACAGCGACTCAGTATGGGACAATGTCTCTGCCGGAAGTAAGAAACAACTTGATGCAGTACACATCGAAGCTGCTCGAATTATTACTGGGGCGACCAAACTCTGCAGTTTATAAAAGCTTCTTTCGGACTTGGGATGGGAATCACTATAAGAATGTAGAAATAAACACAAACTTATGATACTCTACAAAATAATAAATGGTCTAACGCCACAATACCTTCAGGATACCTTGCCCCAACTTGTACAGGAAACAACAAGGTATGACCTTAGAAACTCCAACGACATTAGAAACCCGAGAGCAAATACCAATCTGTTCTTCAATTCTTTCTTTCCTTCGTCAATACGGGCTTGGAACGACCTACCCGACGATATAAAAAAAAACTCTCCTACAGTCTCCTACTTTAAATTTCGTCTAAACAGGAACAGATATACCCCACCTAAATACTTCAATGTAGGCTCAAGGAAGGGTCAAATACTACATGCTAGACTAAGGATGGAGTGTAATTCCCTAAATTCTCATCTTTTTCGAAAAAATATAGTACCCAGTCCTTCTTGCACATGCGGCGGGTTTGAAAGCACATACCACTTTCTTTTTCAATGTCCAAAATACTCAAGGACAAGAAATTTGCTTTTACCACCAAACCTACTTGACTTTACTACGGAACACTTACTATTCGGCAGAGACGACATGTCAAATACTGAAAACGAACAACTATTTATACAAGTTCAAAACTACATTCTAAACACTAAAAGATTCATGTAGCTGTTATATTTCATTTCGTTCCATGGCACCAGCAGTCATTCAATTTTTAACACAACCTTGGTCCAGCTTTTCCTTGATGTGGTGTCTACGGTCTCGGTCAGTGTCTTATTACTCTTGCTACCAACAAATGTATGTCATTCAATTGTGTACATCATTATATTACAAAATACATATTTTATCTATTGCGATGTCTGTATGTACTACAGTTGTTGTCATGCAATGTTTAGCAACAATTAATATATTCTACGTTTATTATAATTATTATTATAATTGGTACTATTACTATTATTATTACTATTATTATTATCATTATTATTATTATTATTATTATTATTATTATTAATGTTTATCTATTGTGTTATACTGCTCATCTAGTACCCATCATTCATGTATTAAAATTGCCAAAATTGTTTCAGGAGATGATTCATATAAGCTTTAAGCTTTTTATCAGATCCTGTACCATGTAATATTGTGTTTTGTATGTATATGTGAAGAGTTCTAAATAAATACTGTTTAAACCAAGTAATTTAATGCTACCTTGGTGTTTCATTTTATGTCTAAACGACAGGGATCTGGGCATGTTTGTCTCTTTGTATGGATATATGTAACTTCACTTATTGTTTCCTTCTTCTGTGTGGATGTTGAGTGTTATGCTTCTGGTCATGCGCTCAAGTTCATTTTTTTTTATCTTCTGATGTATGTTTGTTGTTTGTGTTGAGGTTTTACGGCCCAATCAACCCAATGGGGTCATGTCGAGCGCGGTCAGTTTACCTAACCACACGTTTACTGGGCAGGCTTATTCCTCTAAGCGGTTAACCAGTATTGTACACATTCTTTCGCCAGAAACTGACAACCGCCCTTCTTGAATCAGTGGAAGGATGAAAATGACCGTAGAAAATATTTCATGATCTCTCTCCACGAAAGAATGTAGCCGATCTCGGCGGGGTTGAACCCACGACCTCCTGGTCTCCAGTCGGACGGCGCATCCAACTGAGCCACCGAGGCCGGCCTTCTGATGTATGAGTTGCCGCCTAGTGATCAAACCATCAATAAAAGCCCGTTTACACAGGCTTTTTGTTTGATGGTTTGTCATTAGGACGGTATGTCGCCCAACCATCCGGGTGGTTTGCTCAATATATAGGTATTCTGGACCGAACAACAACATCTGCTCCGATAGAATATTTAGTCCGAAAAGGTTTCTATTGGTCACTTTACTGTTTTATGCCCGCCTAGATTAAATGTTTAAAAGTATTACTGCGCACATACGAAACCAATGCAACTGTTAGAAGACTCATGAAATCCTCGTGCATATGCTGCAAATGTAGTATTTGTCGAAGGACGGTCCGTTAGACGCATACTCCGAGCAAAGCAACACAACAGTGTACGAACCCAGCTGCATTTAAGCAAAGGTCTAAACTGGTCAGCACTATCTAAATTTGATATGTGCGAAAAGAGAAGCGCCAGGAACACTGTGCACCACGCAGACTGATCAGGCATTTGTTGTCTGCTACATGTATATGCATGTACCAGGACGGTAGAAAATCTGACTCGCCATGCAAACTTACAGTCAGTGCAGCCTTCCCACAAGACAAGTGACTGCTTATGCGCATACTGAACTGGATACACACGAACGCCACATACGAACGTTTAGCAGATGTCCAGACAGAATGCGCGCCCATACAAGTTGACCACGACTTATACGTTCCGATATTTAGATTACTAACTTTTGTTCGAAAAGATAAGCTAAAGACGAGCCTGCGTATTCTTCGGTAAGCTTCTGAGTGTGCGAGCAACGAATATCTAAACAGAGCCACCATATTGAATGATCATTACTTTTTTTTAAAAATGACAAAGATACCACCAAAACTGCAAAGTCACAGGGTAGAGAAGCGAACAGCGAATAACTAGTCAAGACACGTCTGCACAGTCTGAATTTGACTTGTGCAAATTGCTTGATGCCTGATCGGTCTGCGCATTCATACACCTGATCAGGTAATTTAATGCTACCTTGTGGTTTCATTTTATGTATAAATGACAGGGATCCAAACATGTTTGTCTCTTTGTATGGATATTCGTAAGTTCACCATGTTTCCTTGTTCTGTGTGGGTGTTGAGTGTTATGCTTCTGGTCGTGCTTTTCAAGTTCATTGTTTTCTTTTTCTTCTGATGTATGAGTTGCCGCCTAATGATCAAACCATCAATAAACAGGCTTTTTATTTGATGGTTTGTTATTAGGACGGTATGCCGCCCAACCATTCGGGTGGTGCGGTCAATATATAGGTATTCTGGACCGAACAACAACGTCTCCTCCGATTGAATATTATGTCAGAAAAGGTTTCCATTGGTCACTTTACTGTTTTATGCCCGCCCAGGTTAGTTGTTAAGAAGTATTACTGCGCACATACAAAACCAATGCAGTTAGTAGAAGACTCATGAAATCCTCGTGTATATGCTACAAATGTTGTACTTGACGCAGGAAGGTCCGTTAGACACATACTCCAGATGATATTCTAATCAATGTAATCATTAAGACAATTCCATTCGCTTTCAATTCGTGTGATGGCCAAAAGTAATAATCAAAATTCAGGTACTATGAAGCTGATTAAATGTTAGCAAGTACTAAAGAATATCTGGGCGGCCTCGCTGCACAGAGGTTTATCGAATTGATTGTAAGTTTCCCGAAATTACTGAAATAATGTTGATCGTGTGTGAACACGCGTAGTGAAGCTATTTTGTTTTTATGACTTGTTATTTACAAATGCACAAAGAATAACAAGGTGTATAAAAACCAAAACTAGCGCCGTTTCTAAAATGCAATCCTCGCATAAGGTTTTACGACACATACAACAAATATCATCAATTTCCCTAGTGGACACCAGCCTGCAGATCCTTTGCAGTCCGGTCAGGACATTGATACTGTTATTGTTCATACACCAGTTATTTGCACAAAGACGGCAGAATCCATCTGCAAGAGTAAATGCCATGGGCAACTAAGCACCGGCTGCTCTGGGCTATCACTGTCCATGTACGGTACCGGCCTGTATTCTTTTGTTGAGGTTCGAACTGCCTGTTTAAAACATCCAAATAATTTTACCGGGAAACTTCGATGGCATTAATGTGGCCTGGCTTCCTCTTTTCCGAAAACACTATATATTTTATAAACAAATGTTCAGTGGCATATAGACAGAAAAGATGAGAAATCACCAATAAACCGCGCAACCTGTTAAATGAAACGTGAAGTCGTATTTTGTATGCACACGAGCTTTTGCTGAACTCAAACTGTCCTAATTGCATTCAGAGAAGACATAACTAACAGCCTAGACCAACAACAATAAAAGATATTCGCACTATCCGATCAGGGTCTTCTCCTTTGGAATACAGAATCATGGTGTACTGTCGGGTGTACGGACAAACGTGCAATCTCTTGTCTGGCAGCATGACTGCATTTACTGATTCTGGGTTCAGCTGTTTGTATACATTACAGGGTGCGAGTTCTAGTGGCACGTTCACCTTACCATCGATTAATTTCAGCAGCTACTAAAGGCAGTGCCATTAACACGATTCTGGTCATATCGATACGTACATGCGTGCACAAGGCCCTTGTAGAAAATCCTTGCTCACCATGCAATTTTATGAGTCGGGGCATCTTCCTCAGCCAACAAGTGACGACCTTGTGCACATGCTTAGCTGGATCTTCGCGCGCGCTTGGCCGAATTCGCATTTGACATGTCAGAATAGTGGTGTGTCTGACCCTCATGCACCGGCACCAGTATTGTGTATCATCTTATAGCAAAGGATTGTCTTAACAATATGCAGCAAACATAAGGTTCATTTCCATTTCTTGCAAACTGACCATGACTTTTACATGTATGAGTTCAAACAAGTGACAATAAAAATATCTTAGAAGATGCTTAAGTCAGAAGCACAGTAAATACACATGACATAACTGCAGAGAGTCGAAGCATATTCTTTCCTGGTATTGGCTCTTTAATGTACGTTTCACTATTGTTTCGGCAGAAAAGGGTGATAAGCATGGTAAACGAGTAAGCCTTACGCGGGTTTTCTTGTATTAGATTTATGACATTTTCTTTTTCTTAATTTACATTTTTTCCAATACACGTAGCTTGCCGTTAACGTCTACATGCGATTCACAGTTGAAGATAAGATTAGATAAAAAAAAAAAAAAAAAAAAAAAAAAAAAAAAAAAAAGATGACAGCTCGCGAATGAGTACTCCGCCATCTCAAAAGAGCCGCGATATACACGAGGCGGCAATCTTTACATGCTGCACGAGCGTTTTCTGAACACTGTTTCCAACAGAGAACTTTTTTCTTTAAACCTACCTGTAAGAGAGAGAGAGAGAGAGAGAGAGAGAGAGAGAGAGAGAGAGAGGGTCTTTATGCCATGTACAAACAGCGAAACTGCAGAGCAGCTCACGCTTTCGAGCACTCTGATCGGACATAGAGAAATGCTGCAAACTGTAGGAGTCACTGGAGAACATTGATAACTCTCGCTGTCTATTACTGGGTCTGCGCTGGTGCACAGATTGATCCAAATCGTATCTGTTAAAAATACAATTTTCCGTGACACGGCCGCTCCTATGATACAGTAAAAATATTTTGTGTGTGTGTGTGTGTGTGTGTGTGTGTGTGTGTGCAGACCTAGACCAGATCTGCGCAGCCTTTGTACTTGGGTTGTGCGACTACGGAGATGCAGATAAGACTGCGCATCCATGCAGATTAGCCAGTGCATTGGCTTCGAAGTTTAAAAAGGCTCAGCACATCTATCATGAGATTCTGCTTGTGCGAAGAACAGTGTACGTACCTAGTTGCGTTTACGCAAAGGTCGAAACTAGTCAGCACCATTTACATTTGGCATGTGCGAATATAGAAGCGCCAGAAACACTGCGAACCCACGCACACTGATCGGAGATTTGTTGTTTGCAACATGCACATGTATGATCGTGACTCACCGTGCAAACTAAGTGTAAGTGCAGCCTTCTCAAAAGACAAAAGTGACTGCTTATGCGCATACTGAACTGGATACACACGAACGCCACATACGAATGTTTTGTGGATGTCCAGACAGAATGCGAGTCTATACAACTTAACCAGGACTCACACGTTCCACTATTTAGATTACTAGCTTTTGTTCGAACAGATAAGCTACATACGACCCTGCGTATTCTTCACAAAGCTCCGGCATTTGTGAGCAACGGATATCCAAACAAACCCATCACATAGAATGATCATTACTTTTTAAGTGACAAAGATACCACCAAAACCGCATAGACACAGAGTAGAAAGGCAGGGCAAAGCGAACAGCGATTAACTAGTCAAGACAGGTCTGCACAGTCTGCATTTGGCACGTGCAAATAGCTGTATGCCTGATTAGTCTGCGCATTCATGCACCTGACCAGGTATTTTAATGCTACCTTGGAGTTTCAATTTATGTCTGAACGACAGGGTCCCGGACATGTTTGTCTCTTTGTATGTATGTCCTTAAATGGAATGCGCATTGTTGATTATTTGATAGCTAATTCGTCTAATTTGATATGTTTATCCAATTTTAAAATCCTAAATTTCAATGAATTTTCTGATGACGCACCAGTGTTTCTATCGTTGCCATGCAATTTGTCATATAAACCCGCCCCAAAGCAAGCAGCACGCACCGAGTTCAAATAGTGTATGACAAATCAAAAGCTGCTTTGTTCAGGTCAGAACTCATGAATAATAATGAGGCGTTGCAACGGTTGAATAGCTGTATCGATAGTAGTCCGGTGGATAGTGTAGTAAATTCATTCACAGAATATTTTTTTTGCTACAAATGCACTTGTTTTTGGAAACAAAACGGATATCATTGAAAAAGGTACCTACAATCCACCACGAAATAAATGGTTTGACCAGCAATGTAGGGAGGTGAAAAACGAATTCAAAAGAGCTAGAAATACCTTTTTTGAGACTACAAAATGCTACAAATAGAAAAAGTTTCCAAGTGGCACGCACGAAATATAATCGCACAAAATACAAGCAAAGCAAAAGTTTGAAATAAAAGAAGGTAAACATATTTGTGATATAGCGAAAAAACAACCAAGAAAATTTTAGAAGGAGATAAAAAGAAAATTTAAACCAAAGTCCTTGCAATCCGAAACTCTAACCGCCGAAGATTTGCTTAGCCATTTTAAGACGTTATTTGGCAATGATTTCGATACATCTATAAATCCTTCTGAGTCTCCACCAGCACCCCCATCCCCACACCCAGCTTGACCTTTCAAATACGACCCACATAGAGCTTGATGCTGTAATAACTGAAAATGAACTCAGAGCCGCAGGTTTTTACCAAACAAATAATAAAAGGACAGGAATAGATAATCTGAATAGTGAACTATTTAAAATATCCTTTGACATAATTTCTCCGTTTTTTGCTTAAACTCTATAACAGGTTATTTTAAAATAGCGAGTATCCGAGTGCATGGGGGGAAGGAAATATTATTCCAACATTTAAAGGTGGTCATATAGACGAAACACAAAATTACAGGGGGAAATACTGCAAAACCGGATGACCAAACGGTCAGATAAAAACACGATATCGCAAAATCAGTTCGGCTTTCAAAAGGGAAAATCAACCGTAGGTTGTATGTTTGCATTTTACTCCGTAATCTCTAAAACTTTACACTCGGGGGAAAATCTTTATTGTGCCTTCATCGATTATGAAAAGGCATTTGACAAAATAGGTAGGATTTTTCTGTGGCAGAAACTAGCTTTCGAACATGTCAGTACAAAACTTGTAAAGGCAATATCATCAATGTATTCTGTTGTTAAATTATGTATTCGATATCCCTCGTCATTCTCGGGGCTTCCTCTAATATCGGCTTAAAACAGGGGTATCCGAGCTCGCCTTTAATGTTTATGCTGTTTACCAATGACATAATACAAAATATTAATTCTGAGATTGATGACATCTTCACCATAGACGGATTTCAATTATTTATGCTTCTCTATGCCGATGACGCGGTAGTGATTGCAAAATCTCCGCAAGCTCTGCAATCGATTTTGGACGATATCGAGTTGTACTGTAGAACATGGGGTCTAAAAATTAATATATCCAAAACTAAAACTATGATCTTTGAAAACGGTCGACGTACTACCTATGATTTTTATCTTAATAACGTAAAATTAGAACTTGTAACTTCATTCAAATATCTAGGTATTCGTTTCTTTAAGAACGAGAATTTGTTTCGTACATAAAAAAGAATCGCAGAACATACATTATATGCTTTACATAACTTGTTTTCACTTTTTAGCCAAGTTGAATTACCAGTCTCTGAAAAATGTAAACTATTGGATACTCTAGTATGATCCATCTTGAATAACAGTGAGGAAATTATTGGTGCAGTTGAAGCAAACGATATTGAATTAGTTAATACAAAATTTTGTCGTTGGATTCTTCATGTCAGGAAATCTACATACTAAACTGGACTGTATGGAGAACTTGGAAGAGTTCCTTTTGTAATTACCAGGAAAATAAGAATGATTAAGTATTGGGCTAAGTTATTGAAACTAGATGCAAATGCCATGCCCAAGAAAATTTATTTTATTTTAAGAAAATATGCTGAAAACAATATATCTTATAATGGGGCTAATTGGGCCTCTCATGTGAAATCACTTTTAGATAAGCCAGGTCTAACATATATTTGGGTACAGCAATATGATATCAATATACCATGTGATTTGATACAATAAAGAATCATGGACATGTACAAACAAAGCTGGTATGCAAATATCAATAATTCATCCAGATTTCCTATGTATGCAAGATTTAAATATGAGTTTGAAATTGAGCACTATTTAGATTTTATCACTGAGAAAAAAAATATAATTGCTCTTATAAAATTTAGACTGTCCTCCCACGACTTAGCGATCGAGCGTGGAAGATGTTAACATATTGAGAGAAATAATAAACTATGTAGATACTGTAACCTTAATATGATAGAAAACGAGTGCCATTTCCTGTTAATCTGTCCACTGTATAGAGATTTAAGAAAAAAGTACTTTCAGAATTATTACTGTCACTGGCCAAGGATGAATAAGTTCGATGATCTTATTTACAAAACGTCTAAACATGCTATTCTAAATCTATCAAAATTTGTATTTTATGCCATGAGATTGAGAGACTGTTCAAATCACATGAAGTTGCAATAACACTGTTCAGTGTATTTTTTATCAATGCTAAACTCTGCTCCTGTGTTAAAATGTATTGCATGCTATCATTTCATGTTTTCATTGTTCATATTGCTGATGTAGGCTAGAAACATTCTGTCATGTTTAATGCCGCAATAAAGTTATTATTCGTACTTGTATACTTGTAAGTTCATTTATTGTTTCCTTGTTCTGTCTGGGTGTTGAACGTTTAAAGTTCATTGATTTCTTTTTCTTCTGAGTTGCCGCTAATGACCAAACCATCTATAAAAGCCAGTAAACATAGGCTTTTTATTTGATGCTTTGTCATTAGGACGGTATACCGCCCAATCATCCGGGTGGTGTGCTCAATATAATAGGTATTCTGGACCGAATAACAACGTCTGCACCGACAGAAAATTTAGTAAGAAAAGGGTCCCATTGGTCACTTTTTTGTGTTATGCCCGCCCAGGTTAGATGTTTATTAATATTACTGCGCACATACAAAGACCATTGCAATAAGTAGATGACTCATGAAATCCTCGTGCATATGCTGCAAGTGTAGAACTTGTCACAGGACGGTCCATTAGACGCGTACCCGGAAAGATATTCTAAACAATGCAACCATTAAGTCAATTCAATTCGCTTAGCAATTCGCGTGATGACGAAAAATTATAATCAAAATTTGGATTACTATGAAGCTGATTAAATGTCAGTAAGTACTAAAGAGTGTCTGGGCGGCCTCGTTGCACAGAGCGTCATAGAATTCATTGTTAGTTTCCCGAAATTACTGAAATAATGTTATTAGTGTGTGAACACGAGTAGTTAAGCTATTTTGTTTTATAACATATTATTAGATAATACAATTTTCCGTGACACGGCAGCTCCTATGATATAGTAAATGAGTTTTTGCGTGTAGATATATATCAGGTCTACGCAGCCTTTGAACAACAAGGTATATAAAAACCAAAACTAAGTCCACTATAATAATATTCATATGCACACCTCGCATAAAGTTTTACGACCCACACATCAAAAATCACCAATTTCCCCAGTCGACACCAGCCTGCAGACCTTTTGCAGTCTGGTCGGGGCATCGATACTTTAATTTTTCATACAGCTACTTGCACAAAGACGGCAGAATGCATCTGCATGAGCGAATGTCATAGACAACACAGCATCAGCTGCTCTGGATCGTCACTGTTCATGTACGGTATCAGCCTGCATTCTTATGTTAAGATTTAAACTGCTTATTCAAAACACCCAAATACCTTAACCGGGAACACGGAACGTCCATTCGCGAATAGAACAGCATGATCATGATATTTTTTGGTGGTATTAATGTTGTCTGGATTCCTTTTTCCGAAAACACTATCTGTTTTATTAACAAAATTAATGTTCAGTGGCATATAGACAGAAAAGATGAGAAATCACCAATAAAACATGCGACCAGTTAAATGAGACGCGAAGTCCACTTTTTCATGCCCCATGAGCTTTTACTGAACTCAAACCGTTCTAATCGCATTAAGAGAAGACGTAACTAACAGCCTATACTAACAACAATTGACTCCTCCGTCAGGCAGTTATAACCACGCCCATGTGAATTTCCTTAGACAAACTTTGTATTGATATACCTGTGCTTACCTGTAAAAAGCACGTGTTGATTTGTTTGTCTAACTAAAAACATTGACAATTACCTTAATAGCTGTTTTGAATGGTCAGTTGCGGTTGTCAGTTAAATGGTCAAGTGACTTGACGGAGGAGTCAATTAAAGACGCTTGCACAATCCTTTCAGGGTCATCCCCGTCGGAATACAGAATCATGACGTACTACCGAGTGTACAGACAAACTTGCAATCCCTTGTCGGGCAGCACGATTGCATTTATTGATTGTGCGTTCAACTGTTTGTATACATGACAGGGAGTGAGTTCTAGTGGCACGTTCACCAAACCATCCATTCATATCGGCAGCGAATAAACAATACCTTTAACACGATTCTGGTCATATCGACCCTTCATGCGTGCATCAGGCCCCTTTAGAAAATTCTAGCTCACCATGCAAATTTATAAGAGTCGGTGCATCCTCCTCAGACGACAAGTGACTACTTATGTACATGCTCAGCTCGATCTTTGCGCGCGCTAGGCCGATGTCGCAGAATTTTTCATCTGAAAGTTTTCATTTTTTTGGTGGTAAAACTTTCAATATATTTGAATAAGCGCGTTCCCGTAATGATTTGATGGCATTACCAGCGACATTATGGGGATTACACATACAGTTTTCATGCATTAATATTGACCGGGTCCCAAGGAAGTTGTATGAAGCTGCGGTCTCGTTTACAAGTATCTTTTAAGGGACTCGGCAAATGTTAATGCAATGAAACAAGCATGAGCCGTCACTTTTCTTGCATGTTTGGTATGATTCCATTTAAAAGTCTCATTGAAAATGTCAAGGTTTTGCATGTGTTTTTTATTGAATCCAGGAATTATTTTTCTACATTTTTTTCACATTTTTATCTTAGACGTTGTAAAATGCTTGGCCGATGTCGCATTTGGCATGTTCGAACAGTGGTGTGCCTGACCATCATGCAATGGTACCAGTGCTCTGTCTGTCATCTTACAGCAAAGGATTTCTTAAATATGTTTCCGCCAAAATAAGGTTCATTTTCATTTCTTGCAAAGAGACCATGACTGCGTACATGTATGAGTTAAAAAAAATGACAATAAAAATATCTTTGAGTACCTAAACATAAACTCTTAGATGCTTAAGTCAGAAGCAAAGTAAATACATATGATACAACCGCAGAGAATCAAAGCATACTCTTCCCACGTGATGTATCTATAAAGTAAGTTTCACTATTGTTTGGGCAGATAAGGGTTATCGGCATACTAAACGAGTAGGCCTTGAGTTTCTGGTATTAGTTTTATCACATTTTTCTTTATTTTGATTTACTTTATTTTCGATACACATAGAAATTGCTAAAAACGGTTTCGCTCCGCTGACCAAAGTGGCCGCCAGAGCTAAAAATAAATAAAAAAAAACAAACATTTAAACGACATCTCCTCCTAGGCCAATGTCCCGATTTCAAAATAATTTCACCGAAGTGTTCCTTGGCTGACCCTCTAGCAAGATTGTTAAAATGTTTTTGCTCCGCTAAAGCTAAAATAGAAAAATATTTAAACAACATGTCCTCCTAGGCCAATGGCCCGATTACAAAATAACTTCACAGAAATGTTCTTGGGTGACCCTCTACCAAAATTGCTAAAACGGTTTCGCTCCGCTGAACAAAACGGCCACCAGAGCTAATCTTAGCTCAGATTAGCGATCCAGGGCCATAATGACCCTCTTGTTTGCTATCTTGTACTCACTATAGTGACTTGAGCCTCGGCCTACCATTCACAGTAAATATATTATTAAATTGGAAACCAGATGAAAACGTAACTGTGAATAATGCCATCTTTAGACGCGTCGAGTTGTACATTTTGGCTACTAATCGCTTTACTGAACATTAGCTTGCCAAGTGATGACCACCGGATATTGGTCAGGAGTGCTCCACGGTGTTTGGCCTGATGATTTCTTTATGGTCTCATTTTGTCATTCTTTACCTTTTCTGTTTATGTTTCAATGTATTTTCATTCTTTTATTCAGGAATATATCTGATTTATGTTAAAATGAAATTAACTCTTGTCATGCTGAATAAATTAAGCTACCACACCCACTTCCGGTTTTCAGATAACCGGATTATCTGATCCGGGTTGTTGGTGTGGGTTCGCATACTAAATGACGGAAGGTGCGGATCCGAATCGGGTGGCTTCTTCGGTGACCGGTTGGTCTAGGTCTGCGCTGTTTGCGGGGGCGGTGTATATCTGGGTTCAGCAGGACAAGGGTTAACCCGTTATACATGTTGTTGCAGTGTGAAAATTTGATTGTTGTGAGTTCTGACATTATGAGTAAATGAACTCTATAAGTCATAGTCTTCCGTTCAGATTCTTATGTATTCTGTATCTGTGTATTTGTGTTGTTCATCTAATGCAGTTAAAATAAAATATCGTTTAAATGAAATGCATGAGCGAAGATCTAAACCAGTCAGCACCATTTATATTTGATATGTGCGAATAGAGAAGCGCCAGAAACATTGTAAAGTAAACTAAGGAGGAAAAAGTGTGCCCGATGCACGACTCGAACCCGCGACCCCCTGCTTGCAAGTCAGGTGCTCTACCAACTGAGCTAACCGGGCCGACAGTCCCGCCAATCACCACAATTGCATACCCGCGCAGACTAATCGGGCCTTTGTTGTCTGCTACATATATATGCATGTACCAGGTAGAAAATCGTGACTCACCGTGTCACTGCAGCCTTCCCACAAGACAAGTGACTGCTTATGCGCCTACTGAACTGGATACACACGAACGCCACATACGAACGTTTAGTAGATGTCCAGACAGAATGCGCGCCCGTACAGCTTGCCCAGGACTCATAAGTTCCGCTATTTAGATTACTAACTTTTGTTCGAACACATAAACTACAGATGAGCCTGTGTATTCTTCACAAAGCTTCGGCGACGTGCACGAGCAACGGATATCCAAACAAACTCATCACACTGAACAATCATTACTTTTCAAAACACAGAGTGGAGAGGCAGGGGTAAACGAACAGCGAATAACTAGTCAAGACAGGTCTGCACAGTCTGCATTTGACATTTGCAAATAGCTGTATGCCGGATCTGTCTGCGCATTCATGCACCTGACCAGGTATTTTAATGCTACCTTTGAGTTTCATTTTATGTCTGAATGGCAGGGATCCGGGCATGTTTGTCTCGTTGTATGGATACTCGTAAGTTCACTTATTGTTTCTTTGCTCTGTGTGGGTGTTGAGTTATGCTTCTGGTCGTGCTTTCATGTTCATTGTTTTCTTTTTTCTGATGTACGAGTTACCGTCTAATGACCTAATCAGCAATAACACAGACTTTTTAGTTGACGGCATTCAGACGGTATGCCGCCCAACCATCCGGCTGGTGTGCTCAAATATATAGGATTCTGGACCGAACAACAACGCCTGCTCCGACAGAAAATGTAGTCAGAAAAGGTTTCCATTGGTCATTTGTTTTGTTATATGTCCGCCCAGGTTAGATGTTTAAAAATATTACTGCGCACATACAAAATAAGTGCAAGAAATCGATGACTCATGAAATCCTCGTGCATACGCTGCAAATGTTGCAAATGTACTTGTCATAAGAAGGTCCGTTAGACGCATACTCCGTAAAATATTCTAAACAATGCAATCACTAAGACACTTCCTTAATTCCTTTCGCTTGCAATTCGCGTGAAGACCAAAAGTAATAACGAGAATTAAGATTTCTGTGAAGCTGATTAAATGTTAGCAAGTACTAAAGAGTATTTTGGCGGTGTCGCTGCACAGAGCTTTATCGAATTCATTGTTATTTTTTCCAAAATTACTGAAATAATGATGATAGTTTGTGAACCCGAGCTGTGAAATCATTTTGTTTTATAACTTGTTATCTACAAATGCACAAAGAACAACAAAGTGTATAAAAACAAAAGCAAACGCCGTTATAATAATCTTCATGCAAGCCTGGCATAAAGTTTTACGACTTATACATCAAATATCCTCAATTTCATTAGTCGACACCAGCCTGCTGACCATTTGTAATCCGGTCTGGACATCGATACTTTTATTTTTCATTCACCAGTTACTTGCACAAAGACGGCAGAATCCATCTGCATGAACAAATATCATGGGCGACACAGCACCGCCTGCTCTGGACCATCACTGTCCATGTACGGTGCCGGCCTGTATTCTTTTGTTGTGATTCGAACTGCCTGTTAAAACATCCAAATAACTTTACCAGGAACAATAAACATTTTTTCCCGTATAGAACAGCATGATCATGATATTTTCGGTGGTATTAATGTTGTCTGGCTTCCTTTTTTTCTGAAAACACTATATGTTGTATCAACAAATGTTCAACGGCATATTCAAAGAAAAATGAGAAACCACCAATGAAACGTGCGACCTGTTCGAATTGCGTTATCAGTACCACAGACACCAATCGCACAGAAATGGTCCGCAACGCGGAATATAAAGCTCTAATGCTTGCGAGAGCAGTGAATGTCCAGACCAGCCTGCTCATTCTTGCAGTCTAATCAGAACCACTGTTGCCCTGACATCAATAATGTTAAAGCATATTCATGAATGTTGAAGACCATGATCAGACCGCACTGATGTGCTCGAAGATTTTGAACCGCCGTCGTTTATATATGGCACTCCGAGTGCCTTTCTCTCAAGTTTCGCATAAGATGTTTTAAAATTACCCCGAAATGTGGAAAAATCATTGTTCTTTGTTATTAAAACCCTTGTTATATATAACTTGAATAAACTAATGCCACGCCTACTTCTAATTTTCAGCCAATCAAATTACTTGATCCAGGATGTTGATTCAAAATCACATATTTAATGCCAGACAGTGTAGATCCAGATCAGTTGGCTTCTTGAAGAGGCCAACTGATCTGGATCTACACTGTTTAAAATGTAGGGTATATCTGGGTTCAACAGGACCAAGGTCCTTAAAGTTCTAATCTAAATGCAACTCACGATACTCTTTTTGCATTTTTCAGGAAAATTAGCAGACGATTCAAAGTCTTATTTTCTCTGAAAAAACAAACAAACATATAATGTGGTCTGCTAAAATTTTACATAGCACTTAAAGGGCTAATATGCAAAATGAATCTGGCCATTTGCATATGGTACAAATGCCTATTTTTCACGTTTCCCCTAAGATGTTGTAAAATTAGCTTGCAAAACAGAAAAAGCTATTGTTCTTTGCTATTAAAATCTTAGAATAGTGATTTAGCACTTATATTATTTAACTTTTCTCGAGAAGGCGTGTTCAGAACTTTGACATTTGAGACATACAGATAGAAAATGATCTTATTGCATAAGCGAACAGCCAAGACCCCAGATCAGCCTGCGCATCCGCATAGTCTGATCAGAGCCTACCGGTTACGCTGAGTAAATGTTTTACCCTTAACGCGCTTATCAAAACTGCAGCAGACGACCTTTTGATGTTTTACGTTTGCGTTTTTTTTTCTGGGAAAATAAGGCTTGGCATTTAATGTTAATTGTCTGCCTTTAAGGGTAAAGATTCATACATTATGTGACGCTGCTTAGTCTGTGCGGATTCTTAAGTTGATTTGAGTCTTCGCTGGTCGCATATGTCATCAGGTCGTTTTCTATTCGAGAGGTTCAAAAATTTTAATTGTCCTCATGAATCGAAGAAAAAAGTAGAAAACATGCCTATATAATTTTAACCCACTTAAACCCCACTTTTATGCAGTAAAACTGGAATTTAAAGGGGTATATGTTATTTGTCTTATTTATGCTCAAAACATAGATTGTTGGTACTCGTTAGAACCGCCTCGACGAGGCGGTTCTAACGAGTACCCACAATCTATGTTTTGAGCAGAAGTATGAAATATATCAGAACTTTTTATCTGAAAATTTTCATTTTTTGGTGGTAAAATTTTCAGTATATTTGAATAGGCGTGTTTTCGTAATGCAGCGTTGCATATCAGAGGCTGATACAAGCGACTATGGATTCCAGAGAATACAGGAATAAAATGACACTGAATATGTCCGAGAATGTGTGTGTATGTGTGTGTGTGTGTGTGTGTGTGTGTGTGTGTGTGTGTGTGTTACCACAATATATGGAGTTTGTGCAATGCTGACCAATCGTATACTTTACTGTTCATTACGAAAACACGCCTATTCAAATATACAGAAAATTTCACCTCCAAAAACTGAAAATTTTCAGATAAAAAAATCCGATACTTTTCATATTTCTGCACAAAACATATATTGTGGGTACTCGTTAGAACCGCCTCGCCGAGGCGGTTCTAACGAGTACCCACAATCTATGTTTTCGAGCAAAAATAAGAAAAATAATGTATACTCCTGTAAACCCCAGTTTTACCATATAAAAGTGGGGTTTATGGGGGTCAAAATTATATAGGCATGTTTTCATGATGTGAAAGGTGCAGTAGTTCACTGTTTATAATAAATACCTAATACTTCATTTTCATTTCTCACAGTTCCTTTCCTAGTTCCTACTGCACAATTCATAGCTCTATATTCACAATCAACAGTTCCAAGTTCCTATTTCACAGTTTACAGTCCGTAGTTTCTGCTTCGCAGTTGATAGTTTCGACTTACATTTCTGAGTTTATAGTTCCAACTCTGTTGCTCATACTTAGCGCTTCACATTTAATAGTTTATTCTTCGCACTTAACAGTTCATACTTCACAATTTGCAGTTCATGATTTCTACTCCACAGTAGGGTTAGGACGAGTTCCCGGGTACTCGAAGTTGGGGTCGGGAAGACCTATAACCCGGATACAATTTACTACCCGTTACCCGAATGCTTATTATAGAATATATGAATAATAAAAGAATTTCAAGCAAATAGAGCAAAGTTCATCATGACTGGTTTTTATAACTTGTCATCGCCATCGATCTTGCCAATCCATCTTCGCACACTGTAAAATGAACATTCTTATATGTTATGATTCTTCCTATACATAGGGCCTACATGTGCCAATGACAGACGGACAGACAGACAGACTGACACTATTTTCATTCAAATGTATATTTTGTAATTGTTGGCATGCTTAAAATGCCATGGTAACGGGTACCCGGGTATCAGCGGGTAATAGGGCATCGGGTGCCCGGGTACAAAATCTGTACCCGTCCCAGCCCTAGGTGAAGTTTATCCTACCTCCCGTTTCGCAGTTCATAGCTCCTACTTCAAACGTTATACCTCACTATTCATAGTGCCACCCATAGACTTCATAGTTCATAGTTCCTTCGTCGTACTACACAGATCATAGTTCTAATTTCACAATTCAAACTTCACAACAGTTTCGTCTTCGCAGTTCGTACTTCACAGTACTCTGTTCATACTACATATATTTTACACGTTACACCCCACCCCCTTCTACTATTTTATGTTTTACCCTTCACGGTTCATACTTCCCAAACATACTTGACACTTCACTGCTAATAGAAATATGAAAGGTTGCCTAATAAATCGCACTTCACAGTTCACTCAATACAGTTTACAGTTCATATTACTTTCTTCATATACAGTCACACTTCAATAGCTCAAACATCGATAGCTCGTTTACCATGGCTAATTCGAACTCGTTTTTCAGTTCCTTCAAAATTCTTCCGAAACCTCCAGAAAACAAATATTTCATGAAATTTTCTGCTTTTATCGTGAAATTGTATGTTGTGTGTACTCATTAGAATCACATCATCGAGGCGATTCTAATGACTACACCATACCATTATTGTATAAAAGATCGAAAAGATTTTCCTAAATCATCGTCATTTGCTTCCTGACCTGGCGCCATGGTTAACCCTCAGTGGCTCGAACTACCCATATCTCCAACAAATTTTCATGGTCCCAAAGATGTTCAAGCCATTAAGTTCGACTGTAGCAATTTCCTACACAGTAGGCAATTAGAAGAGTGATTTCTATAAAAGGAAGAATATATGGTGAAATGTAAAGTATGAAGTGTAATCGATAAAGTATGAGGAAAAACCGTGAAGTAGGAGCTATGAACTGCGAAAAATGAACAGTGAAGTATGAAGTATAAATTGTGAAATCAGAGCTATGAACTGCGAAATATGAACAATGAAGTATGAAGTGTAAACTGTGAAGTAGGAGGTATGAACTGCGAAATATGAACAGTGAGGTATGAAGTATAAACTGTGAAGTAGGAGCTATGAACTGCGAAATATGAACAGTGAAGTGTGAAGTATAAGCTGTGAAGTAGGAATTATGAACCGTGAAGACGGAAATCTGAATTAAGACTGTAATTTAGAAACCATGAACTGTTAACTGTCGAGAGAAATTATGTGAAATGTGAAATGTATGAAATATGAGCTTCCCAGTAAGCATTCTACACAAATCTATAGCGGGACGTTATCAGCCCGTCAGGGTAGCTGACGGGCCGATAACGGCACGTTGTAGATTTATAAAGAATGCTAGCTGGGTTAGAACTGTCAAGTATGGACTGAGATATAGTAACTATGAAATGATATTTATAAAGTATGAAATATGAAGTCAGAATTATGAATTATGATGTGTAGAATATGAACCGTGAACTGTAAAGCCGGAACTACGAACTGTGAATTGAGAACAGTTAAATATGAACTGTGCTGTTTGAAGTATGAGCTATGAAGTAGGAACTATGGACTGTGAGTTATGTTATATGAATTGTGAACTTGGATTTGTTCTAAAGATTAAACAGTTTCAGTTGACTATCTGATGACCTGTCTAACATGTGCCGGTTGAATGGCAAGCAAAGTGCACTGATCAGTCTGTATGCCTAGGCATAACTGTCTAACCATGTATTGTGGATAAAAATGGCATAGGCATTGGCTATCCATACACGCGAATAATCCGTGCCATTAAAGTGTCTTCGACAGCCCAGACCTGCGCTTTCCGAAATTTGATGAATCATATCTTCTTACGTTTGTGCGTTCTGTGCAGTTCTGGAAACTTTCTTACTTATAATCTATTATTACTACACCGCCACTGAAAAGGGATGAAGATATTTGTGCAAGAGATGCTCCAAAGTTAAAACCTTAAACTTTAATCTGCTGAGTATAAATAAAAGCAGACATTTAAAACATTTATTCACAAAAAAGAAGGCTTAACATCTCATCAAAATATCTCCGAAAGTGAAAAATAAGAAAAATAATGATTTTTATTTGATGATTTAGCCTTTAGTGTGCCAATGCTTAAAATGTGTAAGAGACAAAACACGTTGTACAAGAAGAACCATAGCTTACGTTTACAGAACATCATACAGTCAACCCTCTTTATACCGACACACGATACAATGACAACATTAGTTATAATGACAATTTTAAAGTCACGAAACCTTCGCTCAAGAGGTGACTGTTAAGGAGAATTTATGCAAGAATATTGCATTAAAACTTCAAGCAACATATATTTTAGATATTTGTTAGAATCACCTCAGTGAGATGATTCTAACAAATGTTCAAAAACATAATGTTCTGTAAGGAAATAAGCATAAAACAAGGCCTTTTTTACATATTATTTTGTCCATTAAAAGAAGCTTTACAACATCAAATTCATTTTAATGGCAACATCTTTGGGAACAAATGCTGTCGATGTAACGAGGGTTCATTGTACAGCAAAGGCCATGATACAGACTACGCTGATCTGGATCTTTGTTGGTCGAAAATCTACTGCAACATATCCATTCCTCTTAACTTGTTGACTAATGTTGCCTTCTTCCGCTTTTACGCCTGTAGCCGGATAAAGTCTAAGCATCAATTTACAGAACTGACGTTCTTGCAGCCACATTTCAAGATCATACAAATCTTCCTTCTTGTTGTCTTTCTAATTAGAATATAGACTATCGGGTCGACGGAGTAACTTAGTCCTGCCAAGAAATGTATCACACTCTTCGCTGTCGAATCTACATCCATGAGCTGTTGGAGTAAGGTTAACAGCTACAAAAAGAGACAAAAATGGTAGTAACACCTTTAAAGAGACTATACACTTTCAGGGGAAACAACTCTAAGTTGTATTTGCATCCATTCTGAAAAGGGGCCTATTTAAAAAAAAAGACTTGCTCCCAAGGGGAAATCACAAAAGTTGTCTCCCTTAAAATGGCGGAAAAGCTACCAGAGCCTAGTTGTTCAAAACTTAAAGAAGTTGTTAGCTAACGTGACCTTAAAATTTCGATCTTGAACTATGGTAAATATATTGATATTTTTTGCCGCACATTTTTGCAGCAAAAATATCAATGTATTTGAAAATACCTTATCTACAACAGTTAACGAGTGTGTCATTAAAGAGCTCGGTAAGATAATGATTCTTTGAAGAACTAGGCCTAGGTATATACTCGTACCTTTTAAGTTGTTGTCAAATTAGTTCACTTGCTGTTATAGCGTTTCAAAGTTGATACCTGAGCTGCTGTTCCAAAGGAGCGAGGATTTTCCCTAATTGGCTCTGGGCCCAGTTGTTCAAAACTAACGACATCGTTAGTTCATGATTCGTTAAAATTTACATCGAGTGATACAAAAATATGCTGAAATTTTTTGCTGTAAAAATGTGAGTAGATTTTGCAAAAGCTACTCACATTTTTTCAGCAAAAAATATCAGAATATTGTGTATTGAATCCGCTATAATAATTAACGAAATGACCCTGAACGAGCTCGTTAAGCTAACGACGCTTTGAACAACTGGGCCCAGATTTCAGAAAAAAAAATATTCAAATTTTTATGACATATTCCGGTATCCCGAGGTCTAAATGACAGCAGAAAGGAAAAAAATATGATTCTGGTTTATGATAATGGGGAAATAGTTCAATTATGTTTACCCAAACACAAAAACTCCTAAATAAATATCATGTTCAAATGATGGGAATTAATATAGTTACCTATCTTTTTGGGTAATATTTCTTGCATTATAATGACGAGAACACAATACTAATTGGAAATAATGGTTTAATGGATACAGTCAGTGCGCATGTCTGGTATATCTGATTTGAATTAGCTTCCTCACTTCCGGTTAAAATACAAAACTGAATGTGTGTCATAAAAGTGATTACAAAAATATGTCCCCCACCCCAACGATCAAATATACACTTTGGTTGAATATTTCCCTGATATACTTACGTCATATATGAATGAGACCTTGGGTCGAGTGTGTGTGTGGGGCGGGGAGGGGGGGGGCGTATTTTTATTACAACTATATGGAACACATACAATTTTGCATTTTAACCGGAGATGAGTAAACGAATTCAAGTCAGATATAGCAGACATGCGCACTGACTGTATTCATTTAACCTTTTTTTTCAATCAGTGTTGTGTACTTGTCATTCTTTAGACAAAAATATTTCCCAAAAAGAAAGGTAACTAAACTTTATTCCCATCGTTTTGGAAATGTTATTAGTTCAGGAGTTTTTGAGGTGGGGTAAACATGACTGAATTATCTTCCAATATTATAAAGGGGCAGAAACATAAATTTTCTTTTCTGCTATGATTCAGACATCGTGCTACCGGAATATGTAATAAAAAGTTGAATATTGTAATTTTTGAAATCTAGTCTTAACACCTAAGCCAATTAGGGAAAATCTTCGCCTTATTACAATATTTTCTTGATTTCTTGATTTACTACAGACAGTTGTTTTGATGATATCCTCAAGGGAATGAATTAGAGACAGTGCCTATTAGTCTAAGTTCCATGAACAACATGTATAAGGTTAATGCGAGTGTAGAGAATATATACAATAACTTTGATCTAAATGTACATGTTTGTCCAGAAAATACATAAAAATTGGACCAAGGAGGCTCTGTATCGCTCAACTGTTTATCAGATAAGCTAAAAAGGAAAAGGGACAGATGTGACAGACAGAAGCCAGATTTTCTGTCAAACAATTACTGCCAAGGTGCTTTACTTGTATGCCAAATTTAAAGATTTAGACTCATAAACTTTGATCACAGTTCACGCGCAGCAGAGCCTATATAAGGCGCAGCAAACTGCTGATCTTGTTCCGGTCTGATGTATCTTAGTATACGGACCCGGTGAAGTTGCTTCCCTGTAAACAACTAACTATTCCTGACTGCATTTCCTTTTTTTCAGTCAAAGACATTATTACGGTTCTTTGAGGGACTTCCACACGAAAACATACCTATATAATTTTGACCCCCTTAAACCCCACCTTTATATAGTAAACCTGGGGTTTACAGGGGTATACATTATTTTTCTTATTTCTGCTCAAAAACATAGATTGTGGGTACTCGTTAGAACCGCCTCGCTGAGGCGGTTCTAACGAGTACCCACAATCTATGTTCTGAGCAGAAATATGAAAAATATCGGAGATTTTTATCTGAAAATTTTCAGTTTTTTGGAAATAAAATTTTCAATATATTTGAATAGGCGTGTTTTCGTAATATTTGAACTAGAGCAGCTCATTTCATTTTCCGTGCTCTCCCATGTTCACCTTTATGTATAAATTGACCTCGTAATTAGGTCAACGTCTCGACCCAATTCACCCTCAGCCTAAGTGGACAAAGTTAACATTGTTGGAAAATAAGGGAAGGTCAACCCAGGGTCATCATTTATATAACCTTTGTAGGCCTCAAGTCCCTGATGCTGCATGTCAAGTTTCAAGGCCATCCAACCTGTTGTTCTGGAGAAGATGATTTTTAAAAGGTTGATATTATATATAGGCATGGTGGCCAGCTTGAAAATGTGACCAGAACCAATTATATAAACTTTGTTCCCGCGGGCCAAAGATGCTCCACATGAAATTTGACCTCAATCGGCTCAGTGATTTCTAAGAAAAAATAGGTGAAGGTCAACTCAGGGTCATTTTTTATATGAACTTTGTTTGGCTTAAGTTTCTTTTACTATGTGCCAAGTTTCAAGGTCATTTGGCATATATTTCTGAAGAAGAAGTTTTTTAAAGGGTTTTTACCATATTTGGGCATGGTGGCCATCTTGGTCATGTGAGCAGGACCAAATATACAAACGTTTGTTCCCACGAAGCATAGATGTTTCATATAAAATCTGACTTCAATCAGTTTAGTGGTTTCTGAGGAGATATTTGATGATGTGGACGGACTTTTACAATGTAAAAGCCTAAATAAACACAGCTGACCTTGTTGCAAAATAGGTCAGAGTCAAGCAAGGGTCATCATTTGTACATACTTTGTACGGCTCAAGTTTTTCTTTTTTCTTTTTTTTTTTTTTTTTTTTTTTTTTTTTTGCTGTGTGCCAAGCTTCAAGATCATTGACTTATTGTTCTGGAGAAGACGATTTTATGATCTATGGGCATGTCGGCCATCTTGGTCATGTGACCAGGACCTGTTATATAAACGTTTGTCCCCGTGAGACATAAATGTTCCATATAAAATCTGGGCCCAGTTGTTCAAAGCGTCGTTAGCTTAACGAGCTCGTTAAGGGTCATTTCGTTAACTGCTTTAGCGGATTCAATACACAGTATTCTGATATTTTTTGCTGAAAAAATGTGAGTAGCTTTTGCACTGCAAAAACTAATCACAATTTTTCAGCAAAAAATTTCAGCATATTTGCGTATCACTTGATGTAAAATTTAACGAATCGTTAACTAACGACGTCGTTAGCTTTGAACAACTGGTTCTAGAGAAGAAGATTTTTAAAAGGTTGCACCATAGATGGGCATGGTGGCAACCATGGTCGCGACCAGGGCAAATTATATAAACTTTTGTTACCACGAGGCTTAGATATTCCATATATAAAATCTGATTTTAGTCGGTCCAGTGGTTTCTGAGAAGATGTCTTTGAAAGTGTATATAGGCGCCGAAGGACGACGAAGGATGACGACGGACAATGGAGCATTCGGCTCAGATGAGCTAAAACTGCGAATATACATGTAACCGCAAGTATTGTAAAGTTTCTTTATTAAAATGATGCATAACCATCTCCTTGATATAACCTGGCTACGTAGCCTAGTAAGTAATCTCTCTGTTTAGACATGAATACTTAGATACCCACTGTTGTGGCTTCCTGTTTGCGTTCCTGTAGTCAAGCCCATTCTCACAATGTGGGTAAATTATTGTGAATGTTTAAACTGAGGGATCAAAGATAACGGATCACTTCATTTTTAGTTTCTTGAACATATGATGCGTAATAACACTTTGATTTTAAAGTAGGTAGATAACCATGGCTATATCCCTATTCTGTGACAATTGAACTACCAAAATAATGGTATTACATTAATTTACATTATGTAAATTCGAGTGGACCAAATAATCGCTCATATCACACCTTTTAAAACTCGACCTCATCAACATGGACTTTTAGGAAGAATCTCCGCCTTAACCCTTTATCATGCTGAATAAATTAAGATGCCACGCCCACTTATAATTTCCAGCCAATCAGATTACTTGATCCGCATTTTGGATAGAAATTAACATATTTAATGACAGTGCAGATCCAGATAGTTGGCTTCTAGAAGCCAACTGTTCTAGATCTACACTGTTTGCTAAGACAGGGCATGTCGTGTTTAGCAAGAGAAGGGTTAATCGGAGATGTCCTAACAATTACAGGACAACAGGGAGTAAAATACAGTTACAGAACAGCAGGGAATAAAATACAGTTACAGAACAGCAGGGAGTAAAATACAGCTACAGAACAGAAAGGACTAAATTACAGTTACAGAACAGCAAGGAGTAAAATACAGTTACAGAACAGCAGGGAGTAAAATACAGTTACAGAACAGCAGGGAGTGAAATACAGTTACAGAACAGCAGGAAGTAAAATACAGTTACAGAACAGCAGGGAGTAAATTACAGAACAGCAGGAAGTAAAATACAGTTACAGAACAGCAGGGAGTACAATACAGTTACAGAACAGCAGGGAGTAAATTACAGTTACAGAACAGCAGGGAGTAAATTACAGTTACAGAACAGCAGGGAATAAAATACAGTTACAGAACAGCAGGGAGTACAATACAGTTACAGAACAGCAGGGATTAAATTACAGTGACAGAACAGCACGGAGTACAATACAGTTACAGAACAGCAGGAAGTAAAATATAGTTACTGAACAGCAGGGAGTGAAATACAGTTACAGAACAGCAGGGAGTAAAATACAGCTACAGAACAGCAGGGAGTAAAATACAGTTACAGAACAGCAGGGAGTGAAATACAGTTACAGAACAGCAGGGAGTAAAATACAGTTACAGAACAGCAGGGAGTAAAATACAGTTACAGAACAGCAGGGAGTGAAATACAGTTACAGAACAGCAGGAAGTAAAATACAGTTACAGAACAGCAGGGAGTAAATTACAGAACAGCAGGAAGTAAAATACAGTTACAGAACAGCAGGGAGTACAATACAGTTACAGAACAGCAGGGAGTAAATTACAGTTACAGAACAGCAGGGAGTAAATTACAGTTACAGAACAGCAGGGAGTAAAATACAGTTACAGAACAGCAGGGAGTACAATACAGTTACAGAACAGCAGGGATTAAATTACAGTGACAGAACAGCAGGGAGTACAATACAGTTACAGAACAGCAGGAAGTAAAATATAGTTACTGAACAGCAGGGAGTGAAATACAGTTACAGAACAGCAGGGAGTAAAATACAGCTACAGAACAGCAGGGAGTAAAATACAGTTACAGAACAGCAGGGAGTGAAATACAGTTACAGAACAGCAGGGAGTAAAATACAGTTACAGAACAGCAGGAAGTAAAATACAGTTACAGAACATCAGAGAGTAAACTACAGTTACAGAACAGCTGGGAGTAAAAACAGTTACAGAACAGCAGGGAATAAATTACAGTTACAGAACAGCAGGGAGTAAAATACAATTACAGACAGCAGGAAGTAAAATACAGTTACAGTACAGCAGGGAGTAAATTACAGTTACAGAACAGCAGGGAGTAAAATACAGTTACAGAACAGCAGGGAGTAAAATACAGTTACAGAACAGCAGGGAGTAAAATACAGTTACAGAACAGCAGGGAATAAATTACAGTTATAGAACAGCAGGGAGTAAAATACAGTTACAGACAGCAGGAAGTAAAATACAGTTACAGAACAGCAGGGAGTAAAATACAGTTACAGAACAGCAGGGAGTAAAATACAGTTACAGAACAGCAGGGAGTAAAATACAGTTACAGAACAGCAGGGAGTAAAATACAGTTACAGAACAAGAACAAAGACCATGATCGCTACCTGAAAACATTCAGATTTAAACTGCTTCGTTATTTAATTAACCTGAAATGCTAGAATGACTGCAATATCGGTTAATTCTCAAGAAATGAGGTATAACTTTGGATTTTGCTATTGTCTAAGGCTGACAGGCACACAGTCTCGCAGCTGGACTAGGACATAATTTCATCCCTTCATGCTAAAACGTGGCCTTGGCGAATGTTTGAACAACGAGGGTCGATATTAGCCTGCTCATGTGCGTAAAAAGGAATTTAGAGAATTAGTGAAAAGTGGAGTATCAAATAAGCATATATATACTGTTGGTTTATCTTAGTTCGGATAAGTTTACGCTAAAACGTTCAGCAGACGACCTACTGAAATATTTTCTTATTTCCTCCCAGAAAACATGTTTGACATTTCAAAGAATTTGTATGAAATGTCACATCATGATTTGGGGAAAATAAAAAAAAAATCAATTTGTAGTTTGCTGAATTTGCCCATAGAATGGTAAAGGTTGACAGCTGAAATTATGAATTATTTGCCTGACTAGACTAATTTTTAACATGTCTGTGATAAAATAATGTCTCATCTTTTAACGTGTGCCACTCTTAGAGCAAAATCATCAGACGACAAATTGATGGTATTTTGTGCTTACATTAAAAGCAGAAAAAAAAGAAGAAAGAACAGAGCTTGGCATTTCATGCAATATGTCTTCTTCCTTCGTAGACAAATTACTTTAAATATCAAGTCTGGTTTCTTGGAAAAATAGTTTAAAAAAGCCGTCTGCTGCTATGTTAAATGAGTAGTATGGGGTCCAAGCATGCCAGAATGTGATCACGTAGTACTCAGCGTAGTTGTTTTCTTTTTACAGACATGAATTCACTTCATCTTGTACATCACGAAAACATGCCTATATAATTTTGATCCCCCACTCCTTAAAGCCCACTGGGGTTTACAGGGGTATACATTATTTTTCTTACTTTCGCTCGAAAACATAGATTGTGGGTACCCGTTAAAACCGTCTCGCCGAGGCAGTCTAACGAGTACCCACAATCTATGTTTTGAGGAGAAATATGAAAAATATCAGAATTTTTGTCTGAAAATTTTCAGTTTTTTTAGGTGAAATTTACTATATATTTGAATAGGCGTGTTTTCATAATGACCAAATTGCTATCATTTCTCTTTTCTTTTTTCTTCCTTCGTATAATCAGTCATAACTCCTTTAGCCTCGTCTATCATATCGTTTCAAACATGGTAAATATTCTGCCATAGTTTACTTTAAATTATACTGCAACACGTTTCTATACAGGTGTAAATGTATGGTTCTTAGAATGATGAACATCGGGCGGGTGAGCGTCAGGTTTCCCTGTCCGGATCATAACTCATTTTCTGCGTATGAGTAGGAAACCGTTTGAAAAAAAAATTAATAATAATTGGTAGGACTATATATAGAAAAGGTCGAGGCGGAGTATTATGTACAAGAATGACAATTATCACGCTTTTTCTTTTCCAATTACCCCACCTTTAATATCGACTGTTTTCGTTTTTCAATACAAGAATAAAGAATAACATGAAAACAAAGAGGTGAGAGTTGCCATTCTTGTACTGAAAACGAAAACAGTCGATAAAAAAGGGGAATGACCAAGTATCATTAAAAGTATTCCCTTTTCAATCTATAGGTCAGACACCGTTCGAAATAATTTGATGATACTTGGTAGGATTATAAAATAGGGCCAGACGGAGTGTCATGTACAAGAATGACAACTCACATGCCTTTTGTTTTCTAGTTATCACCCGTTTATATCGTCTTTTTTTCGTTTTCAGTCTAGAACTCGGAAACCGTTGAGATATTTTAATGATACATGAAAGAGCTGTAGAATAATGCGAGCCGGAATGTCATGTACAAGAATGAAAACTCTTACGCGTTTCGTATTCAATTTATCCTCCTTTTATATAAACTTTTTCTCGTTTTTAGTCTATAAGTCAGTAGCCGCTTGGACGATTCTAATGATACTTGGCAGAATTATTGAATAGGACGTGGCAGAGTGCCGCATATAAGAATGACAACTCTCAGGTTTTTCTCAGCTATTTCCCCTTAGATATGTCTTGTTTTAAGTCAAGAGCTCAGTGGCCGTTTGAAAAAAAAAATCTTTTGCTACTTGATAGGATTATAGAATAGGGAATGGCAGAGTGTCACATACAAGAATAACATTATACAGTCGAATCTCAATGGGTATGAACTTTCAATTTTGCACTTGAATATCAGAAGCATTAGAAATAAATTAGACTTTATACTCGATAATTTTTCCGAATTTAATATTTTATGTTTTTCTGAGACTCACTTAGACAATAATATCCCTACAGAAATGCTTTTTCTTTCGAATTTGTACAGTGTACCATACAGAAAAGATAGAACAAACCATGGAGGGGGAGTGTTGGCACATTTAAATTCAAGCTTACTTCATGCGAGAAGACCAGATCTTGAGATTTTTTGTGACGAGTCTTTATGGGTTGAAGTAAAGGTGAAAACTGAGTTGTTTTTAATTGGTTTATTTTATAGTCCGTCTACAGCTGATGCTCAGTTTTTTAACAGTTTTAATTTAAATATTGAAAAGGCTCTCGAACACTCAAAAAATCTGATAATTGTTGGAGACCTTAATGAAGATCTACTAAGTCCAAATTTTCATAACCTAAAGGATGTACTTTTAATTAACTCGATGACTAATGTAATAACAGAACCAACACGACAACAAGCAATTCTTGATCCGATTATCATTACCGAGGACTTGCCATTTCTAAATTCTGGCACTTTAGATGTTCCAGACAACATCAGTGATCATAAAGCAACATATATAACATTACCTTTTCAATATGATACCGAAGGAGCTTTTAGTAGATTAATCTATTTATATAAAAAGGCAAATTTTACATTATTAAAACAAAAATTATCTAATTTTGATTGGACTTGTCTAAGGCAGGGAACTCTAGATGAAGCGTGTTTTAAGTTTAATGATATTTTTCTTGACTTTGTTAATTCTAGTGTTCCATCAAAAAATGTACTTATAAGACCTGACGACAAACCATGGTATGATTCAGAAATAAGAAGCTTATCAAGAAAAAGAGATAGACTAAAACGGAAATTCAAGAAATCGAGTAATCTAAACATTTTAGCAAGATATAAGTTTTATCGAAATAAGGTTAACAATTTAAAGCGACACGCAAAAGAGCAGTTTTATAACAATTTGGAGTTGTCTATCTCTGATTTTCACTCAAACGATAAGAAACAATTTTGGAAGGTTATACGCCACTTTGTTAAAGGCAATTGTACCTCTTCTTCCATTCCACCCCTGAACTCATTTCCAGTTACTGGTCAAAATGAATTTTGTTTTTCATCTGAAGATAAAGCAGAATTGTTAAATAAATATTTTACGTCGATCTCCACTGTTAATGATGAAAATGTGGCACTGCCAGCCTTCGAATATAAAAG
This sequence comes from Anodontia alba, assembly GCA_964016985.1. Lineage (NCBI taxonomy): Eukaryota > Metazoa > Mollusca > Bivalvia > Lucinida > Lucinidae > Anodontia > Anodontia alba. Next base: position 22,249,866 of record OZ024824.1, read on the forward strand.
TCAAAATAGATTATCCAGTATTACATGTACACAGCATGAAGTTGCATCTCTCATCGAACTTTTAAATCCGAACAAGGCAACAGGGCCTGACGGAATAAGTAACAAAATGCTTAAAACTGTAGCAAAAGAAGTAGCTGTACCTCTGAGTATACTTTTTAATAGATCTTTCAGGGAAGGCAAGTTTGCAGATATTTATAAACATTCCAATGTTATACCCATACCCAAAAAGGGTGACAACTAACCCTTCAAATTTTCGACCTGTTTCACTATTAAGTAATGTTGGTAAATTACAAGAAAGAATAGTTTTTAAACATATCTATAACTTTTTACATGGAAATAATATACTTTACAAATATCAGTCTGGGTTTCTACCCAACCATTCTACAACTTTCCAACTTATAGATATATATCATCATATTTGTCAAACTTTTGATAGCAACCAATATTCTTGTATGGTTTTCTTAGATGTTTCCAAAGCATTTGACAGGGTATGGCACAAGGGACTTATTTTTAAATTAAAACAAAATGGCATAGATGGTGACCTACTTGATTGGATTAGTGACTACTTGAGTGGTAGAAAGCAAAAGGTGGTCATAAGAAATACCTCATCAAGCTTAATGAAAGTAGAAGCTGGGGTTCCTCAAGGGTCTGTCCTAGGCCCTTTATTATTTTTAGTGTATATTAATGATATAGCTGAATCACTTCTTAGTCTTACTAGGTTATTTGCAGATGATAGCTCGTTGTTTTATTCTGCAGCTACTATTAAAGACATCGAAGGTATTATCAATCACGATTTACGCATGCTAGTAAGTTGGGCAGCACAGTGGTTAATAGATTTTAACCCATTAAAAACTGAAGTAATGCTTTTTACTTTAAAATTTATTGAATCTTTTCCTAACATAATTTTTGATGGTACACCCATACAATTCGTAACAGAACACAAACATTTAGGTCTTACATTTAGTAGTAATGGACAATGGCACTGCCATATTGAAAACATAATTAAAAGTGCATCTAAAGTTATTGGTATAATGCGGAAACTTAAATTCACATTCAGTCGAGTTGCTTTGAACCAAATATACTTATCATATTTACTGCCAATTATCGAATATTCATGCGTTGTATGGGATGGCTGCACAGTACAAGATATCAATTCTCTTCAAAAACTTCAGAATGAAGCCGCCCGCATAGTAACAGGCTTAACAAGATCGGTTTCATTAGACAATCTATATAGAGAATGCGGTTGGGTGTCACTTGCAGAAAGACGCAGGCAGCAAAAACTTATTTTCATGTACAAATCAATCAATGGTCTTGTTCCTACATACGTATCTGACCTGATTCCTCCTTCGGTTGGAGAAATAAGTACCTATACTCTACGAAATCAACAAAATATTACTGTTCCCCTCTGCAGGACTGAAATTTCACGTAAATCATGTATTCCATCATCTATTTCTGCATGGAATTCTCTTGATATAGAACTACGTAATTAACCGTCCCTAGCACATTTTAAGTATCAGCTGAAAAAACTTCAAAATAATTCAAGTGTTCCAACATACTATCGAACTGGTAACAGATATCTCTCAGTTTTACATGCTAGAATTAGAAATAATTGTAGTAATTTACAATCTGATTTATATATAAATCATTTATCACCTAATCCTACTTGTAGTTGTTCTGAAGAGGTCGAAGATGCAGATCATTATTTCTTTAGTTGCCCAAATTACAATAATGAGAGAGCTGCACTTTTGCGAGCTACTAGCCTAAGGGATTTCTATCCATTAAATATTTATACTCTTCTGTTTGGAGATGAAAATCTGACAGCTGAAGAAAATACTGTTATTTTCACAGCCGTACACACGTTTATCAAGGATACCAGAAGATTCACCAACTAGCTTGCTGCTAACTTAAGTCCAGCATGACAGTCCATCATTATCTTATTACATTTTTTTTGGTTAATTATTTACTTTACTTTTCTCATCACCTCATATTAGCTATCATCTTTTAAAAATTAAGTTTGTATATTTGTTTTCGAATCCATAATTTGTTAAACAATCACTCCATATCAAGTATTTAGATAATGTTTCTTAATTTGCCATTATCATGTGTCTGTTATTGTTGTAATAAAACTCTGTAGGGGGAGGGCCGTAACTAATGTTGGTAGAACTTGTGGCCCGACCCCATTGCCATGAAATGATGCAATAAAATATGTTTATACTATTATACTGTCGAGACGGACAGACGGAGGCGTTCACAATATCTCCATCGCTTTTATTTTCGTTTTTCTTTCTTTTATTTTATTTTGGAAAAAAGGTGGGGATAAAATTAAAGAAATTGTCGTCTGCTGCAGTTGTGGCTGGCGCTTTCAAAATCACAGGCAATCATCCGTAAAGCATAGCATTTAGTCCCAGAGAGGTGTCCTGTTGCAACGTTTTATTTTATTAATATGCAAATAAATAAATATGACTGCATGTCAGGTGACACGCCTCCACGTGCCTTGACACGCCTAAACGGCACGTTCATATCAGTTACGTCATCAACATTATCTCTATTAACTGTTTCACTGCCACAGGCGATAATAATAGGTTTTTGCAAACAGCATAGATCCAGATGAGACGGCTCATATGAGCCGTCTCACTGGATCTACGCTGTTTGACATTCAGTCTTTCAACTTTACGTATACACTTCTTTTCAAGCGATAGTTTGTTAAAAAAAGAAAAGCAGACGACAAATGGCACCGAAAGAGTTAAGCAGAATTTACACTTTAAATGAGACACCTCAAACTTGTGTTTGCTCCCGTCAGAAAAAAATGAAATCTACTCTAAAAGGAAAAAAATTGTTCAGAAGGGGATCGGTGTACAGGTTACATTAAGAAACATGCCTATTTAAATATACTGAAAAGTTTCAGATAAAAAAACTCTGATATTTTTCATATTTCTGCTCAAAACATAGATTGTGGGTACTCGTTAGAACCGCCTCGCCATGTGTATGGATTTACACTAAACAATCGACTTGTTTTGATCTTTAACTAAAACATATTTGATGTTTGAATATTTCGTGTATTGATATTGATTGTCTTTGCCTGTTTCTCAGCAGATTCCGGGCCAATTTGTTCAAAACTAACGATGTCGTTAGTTAATGTATCGTTAATACTTTGATCATTAAATATGGCATATACGTTACTATTTTTGCTGAAAAAAAAATGTGTGTAGCTTTTGCATTTGCAAAAGTTACTCACATTTTTTTTTCAGCAAAAATACCAGTGAATTAGATATTGTACTTACTAGAACAGTTAATATTTTGACCACTAGCGTGTTAGTTAAGCTAACAATGATTTGAACAACTGGCCCTGATGTTTTACTCAGTTTAGGCAAACCGCCTTCTAATTTAATATTGTGAATGGATGTCTTTAAAATTGGTGGATGAGTGGCAAACAGTGTAGGCCCTGATCAGACGCCGCATTCTGCGGTATAAAAAATGATGAAGTATTCATTCACATGATGGGTTGAGTAATTCTGCATTAAATGCATTTGTTTGTTTGTTTGTGTTGAGGTTTTACGACCCAGTCAACCCAATGGGGTCATGTCGAGCGCGGTAAGTTTACCAAACCAGTGAAACCACACTTTTATTGGACAGGCTTAGTCCTCTATGCGGTTAACCAGTATTGTGCATATTGTTTCGCCTGAAACTGACAAATACCTTTGTTGAATCAATGGAAGGGAGAGTATGACCGTAGAAAATATTTCATGAGCAATCTTCGCGAAAGAATGTTGACGAACCCGTAACCTCCTAATCACCAGTCGGACGCGCAACCAAATGAGCCACAGAGGCCGAATAAATAAATAAATAAATAAATAAATAAATAACAACGCATTTGTACGTATATGCATATACTACAAAATAATATTTTAGCAATCAAATATCCGCATATGGGCTGATTCAGCAGACGACAAACTGATGTTTTTTTTTTTTTTTTTTTTTTTCAAGAAAATAGGCTTTGGCATTCCATGCAAAGGGGACAATTTGCATGAAATGCCAAAGCCTATTTTCCCCAGGAGACAATTTGCATGAAATGTCAAAGTCTATTTTCTGGGAAAAATTAGAAGATTTTTTTTTAAAATGTCTGCTAAAATTATTACACAGCTAGCTAAGAGACATTACGAAAACATGCCTATTCAGATATACTGAAAATTTCACCAACAAAAAATGAAAATTTTCAGATAAAAATTCTGATGTTTTTCATATTTCTACTCAAAAACATAGATTGTGGGTACCCGTTAGAACCGCCTCAGCGAGGCGGTTCTAACGAGTACCCACAATCTATGTTTTGAGTAGAAATAAAAAAAAAAAAAAATAATAATATATACCCCTGTAAACCCCAGTTTTACTGTATATAAGTGGGGTTTAAGGGGGTCAAAATTATATAGGCATGTTTTCGTGATGAGAAATAGAACATGATAAGAAATACCTACGCTATACGGCGCCCCGGATATGAGGTAGACGATAGCTAGACCACCCATCAGCTTAGCAAAAGCAATCTCGAACGACTTCATGCTTGGTTTGTTTCCGGAATCCGACTCCGAGAAACTAGATGGTTCCGGGTGCACCGAGATCAGTTTCTTTCTCATTTTGAAAACGGACTGAATCACTAAGCAATTAGCGATGATAATTATCAAAATTATGATGAGTCCAAGTAACCCATACAATATACCGAACACTTTTTTGAGTCCTTCAGGATGGTTACTAAATGTTGAACACGCATTTGTTGGTTTTCCGTTGATATAACGTGTTTTCATCACATCTCCGAGTCCAAATATGGGGAAAAAGGCAAACAGTGCTGTGCCTAGAGCTGCCAGCACACTCCCAGATTTCCATGTTGTTACCAGGATATTTCCATGTTGTTACCAGGATAGTTTTCTTGTAGAAGTATGGAGTGCATAATGCCAATGCGCGGTCCACACTCATCATTATGTTTATGATTCCTGAGTAGAGTCGGAAAAACGTATTCAGCACGGATAACGGAGCACAAAGTTCGTATGTTACCTCCGTTACATATTGTGACAGGCTTAAATGGATTGTTGTAAACGTTACTGCCGCAAGATCGGCACTACAAAGGACTAGTAGTAAAACTATTGCTGGAAACACAGCCTTCCGAACATCTTTTATGATAAAAACTATTGCAACAGCGTTTGTCAAAAATCCAGGGAACAAAACAAATACCAAACAAAAGTAGTAGATGTAATTTGAAGAATGGCGAATTTTCTCCACAGGAAGAGAACTGTTTGAAAGCGTCATATTTCCTGCTGATTCCATTACTCATTCATAAACAATTAAATAATTTCAGTTCTTGTTCGGTTACACAGTCAAACACAAATGAAATGTACCTCTAGTAATTCAATCATTTTATCCATCTTATCGTCTCTGAAAAGCATTTCAAAGATTATTAATAACCATTCAATTTCGTCTCGAAAAGCCTATTAGCGATCATTTTGTTATCATGCATCTGTTTAAGAGGAATGTTTACATTTTCAAGAGAGGCAATTTTCAACATTGCTTCTGCATCGCTTCTGAAAAGGGTCTGCTATAAAAAGAAAGAATTTGCTCCCATTGGGAGCAAATCCTTTCTTTTTAGAGCAGACAGCTTTTCAGAAGGGCAGAAGGGAACATACTTATCAATTTATTTTAGAATAGACTCCTTTTCAGATGGTACTTTGTGTGCAGGAAAACAAAACGGAAGTCGTAAAAGTTGTCTCCCATGTAAAACGGGAGGAAATCTACCAACCAGGCGTTTCCAGTCCTCTTAATTAACACGACAAGCTTTATTATTGAAATAATTAAATTTTGATTTTTACGTTATCAGAAAATATCAGTCTGCATTTTTAAATGTTTAATTCTCCTTAGGAAAGGTGTATTCTGACACACCATATTACTCTCCAAAGATGTACCTTATCGTGAAATAAACGTACCTTTCGACATGTTTGCTTAGTAAAGACTCAGGTCAGCCTGCACATCCGCGGAGTCTGATCTGTTCGCTGGGCGCTTAGTGGTTAGCAAAGGAGCCATGTCTTCTTCCGGTGGACTCAGATCAGATTGTGCAGATGCGTAGGCTGATCTGTGATTTCGTTGGTTGTACGTGTCCAAAGCCACGTCATCTCACGTTGCGGGTCCTTGACTGAGTTAAGGTTTTACGCCCAGTCAATCCATTAGGGCAATGTTGTGCCGGTCAGTTTACTTAACTATTTTCTTCTGGGCAGGCTTAGTTTTCTAAGGTTTAATCAGTGTTTGTGCACATTCTTTCGCCAGAAAATGACAACTTTTCTTCTTGAATCAGCGTAGCGGGTCACATTATAACCTTTTACCGTAGTGTCCATTTTTCAGTATTTACTCTTTCGATTTAAGACCCTTAGAGAAACCTATAGAACCCAGTGTAGTTCATTCCTCAATGAACGCAATGAATCAAATAATCCGCCTGCCCTTAATGCAGCCTGTAATGTGAAGTTCTCTCCAAGGTACGCAAGAAAAATAATGTAAATATAAGTAATGAACTTGATTTTTTCCGAAATTTATTTAAGAAATGATTTTTTTTTCGAAGTTCATTGAGGTATGACCGCAGGGGTTCATTCACTTTGCACGCGACCCACTGCGGTCATACCTCAATAAATTTCGGAAAAAATCATGGCTGCATTAAGAGCAGGCGGATGATATTTGGATAGCTTAAGAGCGGCGACGTCATCACAACAGTAGCAGCGTCCAATCAAATCTCCGAAAGCGTCAGTTGTTTTGACGTCAGGTCACTTCGCGTGATCCGTTGCGTTCATGGAGGAATGAACTACATTGGGTTCTATAGGTTTCTCTAAGAGTCTTAAATCGAAAATGTAAATATTGAGGTATGACCGCACCCACTACGGTCATACCGCAATGAACTTCGAAAACAATAAAAATCATTTCTTAAATACACGCTGATGGAGCAATAAAGTACAGTGCAGGATGAATGACGGACAATCTGTTCTGTTTGTTCAGGTATGCATGCCCCCTTTTCGGCACACCTTCGTATGATTTCAGAATGAAGATATTTCGAGCAGGCTCTGAAAATTCGGCACACTTCGTATGATTCCGGACCGGAGATCTTTCATCATGGTGTTGGCTACGGAATCATACAAGATTTCCCGGTTGGCTACGGAAATATACGGAGTTTGATGATTTGATATGTCCTGTCACCTACAGAAATGCCAAAACCAGCCTCATGGAGACAGAAATGACCCTTTAGAGCAATGAACACGCAACCACTGAAGTGTCGAAGGGAAACCGGATATCGGGATATCGGAGGTTGCTAGATTTCGGAGGTAAACAAATGATGTCATGCAGCGACAGAGTATGTACTTAACCTCTTTTAATGATCAAAAAGTGCTTCTGGAGAATTAGCAACGTAACATATATTTTTTTCAGTTGAATAATTTAATATATGAAAGTGGTATTTCCGTATAAAGTATCCTTCTATTTATTCAAAGTCACGTTTGAAAAGGAAGTGTCATTGATTTTTACCCAAATTCCATTTTCAATTGTTTATAGTTTTTATCATGTAAAGCATTTCCATTGAGTATGTATGTTTGTGTGATCTAGAACCTGTCTATAAATTATGCAAGAAGTAGCAGATGTGCAAAATTACTAAAGTGGCAGATTTTAACAAAACTTTAGGGTTGTTGTCATATTTATTGGTAACAGGATGTCGGAGATCTGATGCAGGGATGTCGGAGGACATATTTAAATTCATTAACGGGATATCGGAGGAAAGGAATTTTTTTGTTCTTGTTAAAACAGCTACGGCTTTCTAAATTAAGCAACCCACCTAACAAAGGTAATGGCCAAATATGACCGACTCAGTATAAAAAAAATATTGATAGATTGTTATAATCAGACATACCAATGTCAGCCCGAGGGACGAATAAGCACTGTTTTTAACTTTAAAGAGTTATTGCACTGATATTGGTGAATATTGTCCCGAGTTGGGACATTGCTATAAATAATTCTTTAGAGTATGATATGTCATAGATTTACAGTTGTAACGTTACGATTATTATTTCTGATCTGAAACATAGGTCGATGGCACTCGTTGCAATGCCTCGGCGTCGCGGTTCTTACGAGTTTCCAAAATCAACATTTCAACAGAAACTTAGGTAGGAAAATATCACAACGTTTCACATACAGAACTTCATTTTTGCAGCGAACAGCTGTCATATTGCATATAGGTTCTTAAACGTAATGGCATTGGTTCTGTTATTACACTAAACTCCCCTTTAAATCCATCAAATCCAAATAAAATTGCTACAAAAGGAGACATTAATATTTGCACACAGGCTTAACACCACATTGTGCCAGCACGTTTTAATTTATATAGCTTTTTTTTAGACAAAGCTCACTGAGTGAACTTTCAGTGCCTCCGAAATCCAGCTACAGCCCCTCCGGGATCTACTGAACCATGTGTCAAAGTACCTCCGAATATTCCGTTATCCAAAATTTCGCTTGTACTTGCTTTAGATTTCAATAGGAGGCGTTAATTTTTGTTGATTAAATGAACTAACTACGAGCGTATGAAGACAGTTGAAGAAAAAATAAGTCCATCTTTAGGCAAAAATAAACCAACATGTTATTTATCATGATCGGGCTGGTAGCCGTCTGAAAAGGCAAAAGAAGAGATGAAATATAGATCACCGTGGTTCAAATGCCGTTTTAACCTCCACAAAGTGAGAAAATTTTTGCTTTAACATATTCATTATTATGTCTCTAGAACGAGCACCTCAGCTCTTTTATTAAATGATTAAGATATAAGCAAGCAAAAATGGATAATTACATGCCATGTCGCTGCATGACATTTTTTACCTCCGAAATCTAGCAACCTCCGGTATCCCGATATCCGGTTTCCCTGGGTGTTCTAGGGCTGACTAGCTAACGTCGCCCAAAAGGATCTATGCTAATATAACCCTTGTCCTATTGAACGCGGATATACCCTGCTTTTACAAAAAGTTTAGATCCAGATCAGTTGGCTTCTGAAGAAGCCAAATGATCTAGATCTGCACTGTTTGCCATTAAGTATGTGAATTTATAGCAATAATCCGGATCAAGTAATTTGACTGGCTGAAAATTAGAAGTGGACGTGGCATCTTAATTTATTCAGCAGGACAATAGTTAAATATTTTGGTGGCGAGCAGCGAAGACCGATTTGAGTCTTTCTGTTCGTCTTCAGCATTGCCTGGGAAAATTCAGCAAACGACAAACTGATATCTTTCTAATATTGCTAGGAACTTGGACTGACATTTTCTGTCACTGAACTTGTCTCCAAAGAAACCAATGCAATATTAACTGTATTTACTGAGAAAAACACACGAATCATATTTCAAAATGTCGTCTGCCGACTTAATTATCACCCCGCATACTATGCGTTAAAGACTAAAATAAGACGTGTTTCAGTCGTAGCCTTATAACTGATAAGAGACCAGGCATAACAAAACCTTGTATACTGTCAATCAAATATAGAATTGCAGGTAGAGGCCCAATAGGCCTTCACTTTTATTGGTTTAAGCTCGGTTTCGCCTAACACGTCTCATACTGCGCTGCCAGTATACATCATCAATGTAATATCATTACGAAAACACACCTATTCAAATACATACTGAAAATTTTACCACCAAAAAATGAAAATTTTCTGATAAAATTCTCAGATATTTTTCATATTCCTGCTCCAAACATAGAGTGTGGGTACTCGTTAGAACCGCCTCGATGAGGCGGTTCTAATGAGTACCCACAATCTATGTTTTGGGCAAAAATAAGAAAAATAATGCATACCCCTGTAAAACCCAGTTTTACTATATAAAAGTGGGGTTTAAGGGGGTCAAAATTATATAGGCGTGTTTTTGTGATATATGACTTTTTCGACATTTGATGTTTTAGCACTTAAAGTGCTAATCACAACTACAGCAGACGACATTTTTTATATTTCTTTAGAGAAATAAGCTTGGATTTTGTGTATGAAATGCCAAGTCTTATTTTCTCTGCTACATTTTTGTTTATCAAATACAATCAAAGTAAATGCTTCCTCTTTAACCCCTAGCACTCTGGGTAAAATTTTCAGCAGACGACATATTGGAATATTTTCTTATTTCCCCCCAAAAAATAGGATTTGACATTTCATGCAAATTGTCTTCAAATTTCTGGGAAATTATTGTCGTCTGCTGAATTAGCCAAGAGAGTGGTGAAGGTTAAATAAAGTCATTATTATAATTATCATTTAATATTATTATTATTTCATATTTTATTATCATCATTATCATTGTCATCACGTCTTATGTACGATGTATACCTTACCATAAGTTAATTTGTAGACAACAATAAATTATATACACAACCATAAAACATAGTCCTTTTGTGACTTTATACTTTCATATTCATAGTTTCCAATTTATCTTAGTTCTTTTGTTTTTAGTCTCAAATTCTCAAAATCACAACTTCTAATATTCTGTAAAATTATAGTTTTACTTCATAAAACGTTCGTTGTATTCTTATCCTCTGCTGACGTTGTTAAAAAGAGTCTTATATAGTATAATTGATGCGCAAGGTATGAAAAGGGCACTTATGCAATTTGCGGAGAACGCAGACCCTGATCAGCCTGCGCAAATGCGCAGGCTGATCAGGGTTTCCGTTGCCCGCTTACAGAATCAATATATATTGTAGTATATGTCTATGAATAATGAATTTCCAGATCAGACTGTACGGATGCGCAAGCTCATCGGGACCTTCGCTGTTCGCAAATGGCATAAATGCCCTTTTCCCACGTTGAGATTCATATTATAATGTCTGTCGCATTATTGGATCATACTCGGGATCATAATTGTATCATTCCCCCAAAAAAGATAACTTTGAAATGTGACGACAGCGAGGGCCTACACCAGCCTGCGCATTTTCTGTCCGCTTACAGAAACACTGTATTTTGTATCATAACATCGCCGAAGAGAGAATCAACAGTGGGTGAAGGTCCTGATCAGACTGCGCAGATGAAGAGGCTGATCTCTAAGCTTTCACTGGTCCCATGTATGTATGTATGTATGTATGACATAATGTCCATTTTCTTATGATACACCACATTTGTGGAAAAAAAAAAAAACAGCACAAAAATTCACAAACAAAAAGGATGTTTAAAGATTGCCTTAGCCCTGGTCAGGATGCGTATACATGTGTTTTTGTATGAAAAAAAAATGTCATCTAAAAATCGTCTGCTTCTTTTCACACAGAAGTCTAAACGTTAATGAATATTAACCCATTTATGCCTAGCGTCCCATAAAAGAGACATTGGCAAACAGTGTAGACCGAGATCAGACGCCGCAGAACGTTTCTATAAAACATGGTAATTATAAAAGCTAAGAAGACACACTTTATATAGGAAATGGGCCTGTCGAAAGAGTTAAAGCAGAAGAGTCCATTGGGCGTAAATGGGTTAACCTTTACCACTCTATGGGCAATTTCAAATGGACGACATTTTGAAATTTTATTCTTATTTTACCATGAAAATAGGCTTTGGCATCTCACGCAAATTGTGTTCTAAAGAGTTAGTTTGCATAACACGTTAAATCCTATTTTCTGGGAAAAAGCAAGAAAAGTATTTCAAAATATCATCTGCTGTAATTGTAACCATGCATGCTAAACGTTTAAATCAGAAGATTTTTGATTGAAGATTAACCTCTAAAATCTCTGTCCAAAAGTAGCAGACGAGAAATTAATGCTTTTTCCGATTCCCAAAAAGAACAGGTTTTGACCTTTCATGTCGTTGTCTCCTTAGACACAATCTGCATTTAACGCCCTGCTCTGTGTTGCAGCGAAAAAAAATAAATAAATAAATAAATAAATATTTCAAATGTCGTCTGCTCAAAATTATACCCAGTGTTAATACTTATATTGGGCGCATTTGTGGGAAAAGTCTGTCGTAGATGCATGTGCGAATAGCGAAAGCTGAGAAAAGCAGGCACACCAAACCAGTCTAAAAAAATGTAAATTGACGATGGACACCTTTACCAGACTGTGAATACGCAGGATGGTCGTTGGTTGTTGTTGTCCGCGTATATCTTTACCAAATCATTTTCCCGTTGGACGGATCTTGCACTTCTGAACTGAAATTTCCATGCAAAATTATTATTTTCTCTCGTTTCTTCGAGGAAATTACTATTTACTGCATACGAGTTATTTCTCTAATGAAAAAATAATTGGAGTCATACCGCGAGAAAAAGGAAAAAAAGTAACCATAAACGCAAAATCGAAAAGTCTGTTTTATTTTTTCGGCGTAGCTGTATAAGCTGGCTTTTGACATACTTATTGGTATTAGTCTCGAATGAATAAATAGTAATTTGCGATTGCTTAAAAATGTGTAAACTTCTGTAAATAAGTAGGGGTAAGTATAGAATTTACCGATGTTTGACGAATATATTTGTGACTGAACAATCACTTAATTATGACATTTATCTATTTAAAGTTGTACAGTATGGCAATGCAGATGTCAAACAATGGACAAAAATACCCATAATTTAAATAATACCAATAAAATAGTTGCAAGGAAATAAATGATTATAGACGAGCTTTTAACTCTGTACAGTGTAACTAAATTGTTTGATATAAGCGGCCCAAACGCTAAGCGAACAAGGGACGTTCAAGTTTACTTCTCTCCACTGTGTCCATAATATACAGAATTATCATGTGCCTTGTATTATGTGCACAAGGGATGTAAAATTGCATGGCTTAATTTTAAATAATAAATAAATAGGAACTATGCCTTAAGCTTGGTAGAAATATTGGCAACATAAATAATATTGTTCATTCTTAACTAGGTAATAGGTTTGTTGAACACCCCTTTTATTTATTCACGGTGTAAGCGGCCTATTGCGTCGTGAACGACACGAAGAAGAAATATTACTATTTTTAGCCACAGATACTTGGGGTCAGTAGGGCAGTGCAGGCCCAAAAAAATATCTTGTAAATATTTTTTCTCTAGTTATTTTTGTATTTTAGTACAACAGCAACACTGCTGATAAAATATAATCATATTCTGTGACTTCTGAAAAGTGTTACGAGCCAGGCGTAACGAGAAAGAAATGAAAGTGAAACCAGCAACAAGCTTTAAATTATTAACAATATTTATTCATAAAAAAGTAAGACAAGATTCAAAACAAAAGAATGTAAATAAACAGTACCTTTCAAGTTTATGTCACAAAGTCCCTCTGAAATAATTTTAATCCATGAGAATTTATAAAACAAATCCTTTGAATATCAGTTTCTGATCCCACAATTTAATGTTCCTGAATTCAGAATTTAAGTCCAGAATGAATAAAATACTAAAGTAATCCAGTATAGAATAATTTCCAGTGAAAGTATACAAAGATGCCCAGATGAAATTCTTCTCTCCTTATATAATATCAGAGAACGTTCTAGAAAAAGAATTTACTACAAGCATCTCTTATTTTCTAGGTTCCTTCAGGAAACTTCTAAATCTTCCATGACATGCCAAAAATTACCCAGTCCAGAATCAAGGCTGTAAACATCATGTTATTGTAAACATGTTGAACATTCCAGAAAGTTATTTTTGGAAACATAGTAAATAAAGCTATTTATGGAAACATAGTAAACATGTTGTTTAAAACAATTGAACACCCTGTTATATAACACTTCCCCTCTTCAGGGAAAAGAAAGATTTATGTAATAAAGCTTTCTTTTGCCATAAAATTATCATAAAATAAAATACTGATAAAGGCAATTATTATCTTATATACAGCAAGTTACAGGAAACCACAGATCAAGACATCATGCTCTGGACAAGGCATCAGGAATAATATTATCTTTTCCCCTGATATGCCTGATGTCAAGATTGTATTCCTGTAACAACAGGCTCCATCTGAGCAACCTCTGATTCTTGTTTTTCATCTTATGGATGAAAGTCAGTGGATTGTGATCACTGAAAACAACAATAGGTGAGGACGAAGAAGTCAGATAAACTTCAAAATGTTGAAGAGCAAGAATGAGAGACAAACATTCTTTCTCTACTGTAGAATAATTCTTTTGATGTTTGTTAAACTTTTTCAAAAAGTAACAAACTGGATGATCCACACCATTGTCATCCTCTTGCAGTAATACACCACCTGCACCAACATCACTCGCATCTACTGCTAACTTGAATTCTTTATTAAAATTCGGTGCCAAGAGAACCGGCTCACTTCTCAGTATGGCTTTCAGTTTATCAAAGGCATTCTGACAATCACTGGTTCACTTAAACCTCATTCTTTTACTAAGTAAATTAGTCAGTGGCTCAGCAATGACAGAAAAATTATTACAGAATTTTCTGTAATAACCGGCCATACCAAGAAACCTCATCAGTTGTCTTTTGCATGTGGGCACCGGAAAATTTGAAATAGCTTCAACTTTAGCCTCTATAGGTTTAACCTGACCATGACCCACAACATGTCCTAGAAATGTTAAAGTTGCATGACAGAATTCACTTTTAGCAAGGTTTATTGTCAATTTTGCTTCACTTAGTTTATCAAAGAATGCTTTGATAGTTCCAAGATGGTGATTCCATTCATCACTGTATATGATGGCATCATCGATGTAAGCATCGCAATGCTCGATTCCAGCTATTATGGTGTTGATTAAGCGTTGAAATGTTGCTGGAGAGTTTTTCATTCCGAAAGGCATTACTTTATAGTGATATAATCCATCAGGAGTAACAAATGCTGAGACCTCTTTGGCTCTTTCTGTGAGAGGGATTTGCCAAAATCCTTTCAGAAGATCAAATTTAGTTATATATTTTGAATTTCCAACTTTGTCAATACAGTCATCCATTCTTGGTATGGGAAAAGTGTCTGTTTTGCTCAAGTTATTGACCTTCCTGTAATCGGTGCACATCCGATATGATCCATCAGGTTTTGGCACAAGAATGCAAGGTGAACTCCATTCACTTTGACTTGGTTCAATAAAATCATTGTCCAGCAAATACTGAATTTCCTCCTTAAGATATTTTTGTTTTGTTGGGTTCATTCTATATGGATGTTGTTTTACAGGTTGTGAGTCCTCAACATTTACATCATGATAAATTTTGTCAGTCCTTGTAGGAATGTCCGGAAATAAGTGTTCATATTGATAAATTAACTGTTTCAGTTCTTTTCTTTGGACTGGATCTAGGTGTGAAAGTTTCTGGTCGAGATCCTTTAGAATGTCAGAATTCTGAAGTTTTGATGAAGCAGGATCAGATTTGGTGAATTTCATGTCTTCAGAGTTCATTTCACTTTGTTCCTGAGGGACTGAACTAACAACACTAATTGATGTAACAGAAGAGCTATCCCTATCTATGTATTGTTTAAGCATGTTAACATGACATAACTGTTTTTGTTTGCGTCTCCCAGGAGTGTTAACAATGTAATTAACATCACTAATCTGTTTATCTACAGTGTAAGGGCCGTAATATCTGGCTTGCAGTGGTTTGCCAGGAATAGGCAAAAGAGCAAGTACCCTGTCTCCAGGCATGAATTGTCTTTCTTTTGCATTTTCATCATACCAACGTTTCATTTTCCTTTGTGCTGACTTAAGATTGGTCCGAGCAGCTTCACAAGCTTTAGACAGCCGGTCTTTAAAATCTGATACATACTGAAGTAAGTTCAGAGAACTGTCATCATTTGAGAGAAATTTCTCTTTCAAAAGTTTCAAAGGTCCACGCACAGTGTGGCCAAATACCAGCTCAAATGGGCTGAAACCAAGAGATTCCTGAACAGATTCTCTAACGGCAAACAACAACAAATGAATGCCTTCATCCCAATCTTTTTCAGTGTCAAAGCAGTATGACCTGATCATATTTTTCAGTGTCTGATGAAATCTTTCAAGGGCACCTTGACTTTCAGGATGGTAAGGCGATGACTTATATTGAGTAATGCCCAACTCATGCATGACCTGCTGAAAAATTCCTGACATGAAATTTGAGCCCTGATCCGACTGAACAGACTTTGGAAGGCCTACAAATGTGAAAAACTTTACCAAAGCCTTAACAATGTTCTTAGTTTTAATATTCCTAAGTGGAATGGCTTCTGGGAAACGTGTAGAAGCACACATTATAGTGAGAAGATATTCATTACCTGACTTTGTTTTGGGCAAGGGACCAACACAGTCAATAATTATTCTGCTAAAAGGTTCATCAAAAGCAGGAATCGGCTGTAAATGAGCTTTTGGTATTGTCTGGTTGGGTTTTCCTACCATCTGACAAGTATGGCAAGATTTACAAAATTGAGAAACGTCAGATTTTAACCCTGGCCAGTAAAAATGGTTAAGAATTTTGTGATAGGTCTTATTTATACCTAAATGACCTGACATGGGAGTGTCATGGGCCAAGTTCAAAATTTCAGGGCGATAAACCCTTGGAACCACTATTTGGTGGTTAACAGTCCACTCGTCTTCTGCTGAGACATCAGGAGGACGCCATTTTCTCATTAAAATGCCATTTTTGACATAAAAACAGACTGGGACTTGATCTATTTCTTTCTCATCTAAAGCCCTTTCAAGCAAAGGCAAAATTTCAGGATCATTATGCTGTTCCTTACAAAGCTGTGACCTTGACATCAAGTCATGACCTTGACCTTGGTCATTTAATATTGTAGAGTAATGACTGGACTCTGACTTGTTACGTAACTCCGTCTGTTTGTCAGACAGGCTGGATGAAAGAGAATTTGTAATCTCATGTTTAAAAGACTGACCCAAAAAGGTATCAGTTAAATCAATGTCCCCATCATTCTGTTTTGCTTTCTTAGCCATGGCCCTTGTAACGGCACAAGATGGGTAAAGATCAGGGATTTCCTGTTCAATGGGATCAGGTGGCTGATCAATACAAGGTATGTTAGTCAAAAGTGGGTTTACCACAACCTTATCTCCTGCTAAGTCATTGCCTAACAGTAAGTGAACACCTTTAAAAGGTAAAGAAGGTCGAATACCAACAGCCACTAAGCCAGTCACCAAGTCTGAGGATAAATAAATGTTATGAAGAGGAACATTAACAAATCCACACTCTACACCCTGAATAAGGACACTTGTCCCAGAAGAAGTCTTCTCAGAAAAAGGCAGAGTATCTGCTAAAATAAGGGATTGAGAAGCTCCAGTATCTCGTAAGATTTTAATTGGGGTAGACTGGGCATAGTCACTATTTAGTGACACAAAACCATCTGATAAGAATGGTTCATAAATCTCCATAACAGAATCAGTCTCAGGCCTTTCGGTCTGGATAGGATCTTCCTCCTTAACACATGACTGTGGTTTTGACCGTAAAGAGGTAAGGCCAGTAGGTTTAAGCCCCTCTTGTTTTTCTTTCTTTCTTTTCAAATGTAAACATTCAGATATAATATGACCTGTCCTTTTGCAATAATTGCAAATTGATTGAGATAAGGGATTTTGATCTTTATTTTCACCAGAAGGTTTTGGTTTGGGAGTAATTGTTTGGCTATGACTACCAGGTGGATTACTAGGACTATGTTTGGATCCTGAATGTGGGAAAAATGGTCTTCTAGAGGGATTTGACTTATTAATAAAGGAAACTTTATGTGTTAAAGCATAATCGTCTGCAAGTCGAGCTGCAGCTTCCAAAGTTTCAACCTGTTTCTCATCTAAAAAGGACTTAATGTCTGAATTTATGCACCTTTTGAACTCCTCTACAAGCATGAGCTGCCTAAGTTTTTCATGATTAGAGCCAATTTTCTTTGAAGAGCACCACCTATCAAATAGCTGTTCTTTAGTTCTAGCAAATTCTACATGGGTCTGCTCATTTTCTTTCTTACAGTTCCTAAATTTTTGCCTGTAAGCCTCAGGGACCAACTCGTAAGCCTTAAGAATTAATTCTTTTACAGTATCATAATTGGAGCTCTGCTCGACAGTCAGCTGAGTATAAATTTCTCGAGCCTTCCCAATCATAACACTTTGCAAAAGCAAGGTCCAATGCTCCTCTGGCCATTTTAAATTTTCTGCTACTTTTTCAAAATGAAGAAAATATTTGTCAACTTCTTTTTCTTGAAATGGAGGAACTAATCTGATGTGTTTGGTAACATCAAAATGAACGCCAAAGTCTAAAGGTTGCGGTTTTACCGTCTTGTTTTGCATTTCTAGTTCTTTCATTCTTAAATTATATTGTCTCTCTCTTTCTTTTTCTTCTGAGTCAAATTTCATTTTTTCCCTTTCTATCTGCATTTGTCTTTCTTGTTCAATTTTAAATTTTTCTTGCTCTAATCTTAATTTTTCAAGTTCAATTTGTTTCTGAATCTCAAGTTCTCGCATTTGTAAACCTGTCTGCGTAACGATAACAAGAGACAAAGCAGAAGAATCAAGTATTTCCTGATCAACCAAAAATTGAACCAAAATATTTTTTATTTCCTGTTTTAGCATTGACTTGTTGACACTAGTCAATTCATAGTGAGCAGCAATATCCAACAAATCTGACTTTTTGGCCAAATTTAACAGCTCCTGCGAAGGCGCAGCAATAAAAGCTTGAAGGTCAAATGACATGATTGCTTTTTGCTGGTTTTATCAAGTAAATTTATCAATCAGAGTTTATTTGTTGATATTTTTCAAAAGTCAATACTTGCTTTTTTTTTATTATTATTATTATAATATTTTTTGAAAGTCAATACTTGTTTTTTATGAAACAAATATTTTTATATTTACTGAGATTTTTTAAAAGTCAGTACTTGTTTTATAGCAAACAAATATTTTTTTTTCTTAAAAATCAATATTTGTTTTCTTTAAAAAGCTCAAACTTGTTTTAGCTCAAGAAAATGTTCGATCCCGGACGAGCCCCCAATTTCTGTTACGAGCCAGGCGTAACGAGAAAGAAATGAAAGTGAAACCAGCAACAAGCTTTAAATTATTAACAATATTTATTCATAAAAAAGTAAGACAAGATTCAAAACAAAAGAATGTAAATAAACAGTACCTTTCAAGTTTATGTCACAAAGTCCCTCTGAAATAATTTTAATCCATGAGAATTTATAAAACAAATCCTTTGAATATCAGTTTCTGATCCCACAATTTAATGTTCCTGAATTCAGAATTTAAGTCCAGAATGAATAAAATACTAAAGTAATCCAGTATAGAATAATTTCCAGTGAAAGTATACAAAGATGCCCAGATGAAATTCTTCTCTCCTTATATAATATCAGAGAACGTTCTAGAAAAAGAATTTACTACAAGCATCTCTTATTTTCTAGGTTCCTTCAGGAAACTTCTAAATCTTCCATGACATGCCAAAAATTACCCAGTCCAGAATCAAGGCTGTAAACATCATGTTATTGTAAACATGTTGAACATTCCAGAAAGTTATTTTTGGAAACATAGTAAATAAAGCTATTTATGGAAACATAGTAAACATGTTGTTTAAAACAATTGAACACCCTGTTATATAACAAAAGGTTCTAAAAAACATCATATTTCTCGCAAATGGTAATATATGGACAAGATAACAATCAATGGTCAGCACAGATCTGGGGGGTCCCCGCATGTTTACACTGCTACGCTAACTAAAACAAATGCAACATGCAATTAACTTGCATTTGCTAATTTAGCAATCATTAGTCTTTGCTGCCATATGGGTGTCATAACCATATCTTGTTGCGTCGCTTCATTTTTGGCTGAAATATTATCACCAAATGACAATAAATTCTTCTACTACATCTACGAACCGTGGATCGGACATAGGTCACGTTCTGGATACTGGCTTCCATTTATTAAATTAATAGATACATCGCAACTGAGCCGAGAGCCAGAACTGGACGGGTTTGAAATCGTTGTCGTGTGATTTCAATAAATCGTGATGAAATTTCAAACCCGTCTAATTCTGGTTCTCGGCTCATTTGCGCTGTATATATGATTTAAGTAACGGACGCCGACATCCAGAACATGACCCATTTCTGATCTACGGCTCGGAGATGTAGTAGAAGAATTTATTGACATTTGGTGATAATATTTCAGCCAAAAATGAAGCGATGCAACAAGATATGGTTATGACACCCATATGGCAGCAAAGACTAATGATAGCTAAATTAGCAAATGCAAGTTAATTGCATGTTGCATTTGTTTTAATTAGCGTAGCAGTGTAAACATACGGGGACCCCCCAGATCTGTGCTGGCCATTGATTGTTATCTTGTCCATATATTACCATTTGCGAGAAATATGATGTTTTTTAGAACCTTTTCAGAAGTCACAGAATGTGATTATATTTCATCAGCAGTGTTTCTGTTGTACTAAAATACAAAAATAACTAGAGAAAAAAATATTTACAAGATATTTTTTTTAGGCCTGCACTGCCCTACGACCCCAAGTATCTGTGTTTTTAGCCTCCGCTTCAGGTAGGATTTTTTGGAATATCTCTTCTCATACCGAATGGAATTTGTTCAAATAAGGCGCAGAGTACCCGAAAAAATCAAGGTCTTTCTAGTGGTGTAAGCACTATTCTGCGATCTGGTCTAATTCTCGAGAACATTCGAAGAATGTTTTTGCTGTCAATCTGGGTCACCGGAACAATGTACATGAATTTTGACGAAAAACATTCTCCGAAAGTTCTCGAGAATCAGACCAGATTGCAGAATAGCACTGACACCACGAGAAAGAGCTTGATTTTCCGCGAACTCTGTGCTTTATTTGAAAACAATTCATCAGGTATAAATCGAGATATTCTAAAACATCCTACCAGAAGCGGAGCTAAAAATAGTAACAAACTCAGTGGTCACGTTTCCCACTTCTGAAAAGTCAATGTGTTGGAGGGCCGAATGATTGTTCAAAGTTTATGAATAGAGACCGTTATTTTTCGGCTATTAGAAGTATGGTGCGTTCAGTCACCGTGCAATTAAGCTAGATCACTATTGTTGTTTAACCAATTCATCTTTACAATTAGATAATCCATTCCAATTAATTATGCAATAATATTGCAAACAATTAGTTAAACGATCGAGAGAGAGAGAGAGAGAGAGAGAGAGAGAGAGAGAGAGATGGCGATGTTTGCTGACGTTTTCTTGTCCTGAATTCACTTTCTCCGTTTTCTGACGGATGCAGAATTTTCCTAGTTATTCCCCTTGAATAGTATTACAATGGCTCAACTATTATGAGATTTAATTCCAAGTTTAAGTCTTGAACATCAGAGAGAAAAAATAATAATAACCATTTAATAAATTACATAAAAAAGGTAGAAATGTAATATTTAATGTGATTATCTGTTTAGATTAGAGCACTTGGTAGGAAGAGGATCTACAACTCGATAAAAATTGAAATTTAATTGATATATATTGTGCTTGTAGCTTAAAATATCTGAACAGTCAGTCATCCGAATACTGACACACTGTAACTGTCCTATTCAACTATTATGAGATTTAATTCCAAGTTTAAGTCTTGAACATCAGAGAGAAAAAATAATAGTACCCATTTAATAAATTACATAAAAAAAGGTAGAAATGTAATATTTAATGTGATTATCTGTTTAGATTAGAGCACTTGGTAGGAAGAGGATCTACAACTCGATAAAAATTGAAATTTAATTGGTATATATTGTGCTTGTAGCTTAAAATATCTGAACAGTCAGTCATCCGAATACTGACACACTGTAACTATTCTACGCCAAACTATTCACGTGAAATGTCGACATTTTATAAAGAAAAAAAAAAAAAAAATAAGCGTCTGCTACTTTTGTGATACACAGAATTTTCTCTCATTGAAAAGAGGTAATCCCAAAGTTCATTCCTAAATAAAAAAAATATAAATTGAAGGACCCCATTTAATTTATTTCTCTGTTACCCTTATTGTTTATTTAGATCAAAAATAAAGTAATAGATCTATGTTACATGAGGCCGAATTGCACAGTACACAATAGATCATAATGGTACTGATAATTGACCATTTCAAAGAAAAAAAAAGTGCCCTATTTTTTTTTGCCCGCACGCGCAAAAGTGTCCTACCCAGCACCCCTTTGCCCTAAAATCCTAGCTGGAGCACCGAGAGTTATCCCTCTTGTTGTAATAGCAACCAAACCTAGTACGGGCTGGTTGGATTTTTTTTTTTCACAGAAATGTTTCTTCGGTAGAAGGTCTTTAAATCTTGTTAAAAGAATTCTGTCTCAAAATATGCTTCCAGTTGGCGTGGTTACTTTTCATTATATATGGAATCATGTAGAGTAAACTTGACAGTTCTTCTTCTGCACAACCTATGGTCCAATTTTAAAAATTTTGTACAAACGTTCCATAGGTGAATGTCTATCAAATTTGTTCAAATTATTTTGGTTGGTTCCTCATATGTCTGTCGAGAACACTTCGAACATTTTGTAATCAACAACTAATTAGATTTCAATAATACTCACAAACATTACTGGATTAACCATCCATCAAAATTTTTCAAATTAATTTGTATCACCAAAAGAGAAAAAAAAAGGAAAAAGAAACGCAGGGTAAATTTTATTCCTAAATTTCATTCAAGTTTGAAAAAGTTTGTTAAATATTTTACTATGATTACAAAACGGTACATGTATGGAACAAAAGTTCCAAATTTCACTGGTTTGTGATCAACAAGTCTCGAGCTATTGAAGTTCATTGGTAGCTACCCCACAAATCTTGAAATCAAAATCAAACTGAAAATCAATATCGGATGTACCCCCCTCTTGCTGCCGTTGCTGCCCTAATTCTCCTTTGGAGCGGAGCCTGATGAGACTGCGTGGATGAAGAAATCTTGACCATTTGTTATTCAAAGAGCGTCCAGCGGAACCTGATGATGCTGCGTGGATGTAGAAACCTTGAATCATTGGTTATCCAAAGAGCATCTAGTGGAGACTGATGAGACTGCGTGGATAAAGAAACCTTGAACCACTGGTTATCCATAGAGCGTCCAGCGGAGCCTGATGAGACTGCGTGGATGAAGAAACCTTGAATCATTAGTTATCTAAGGAGTGTCCAGCGGAGACTGATGTGACTGCGTTGATGAAGAAACCTTGAACCACTGGTTATTCAAAGAGCGTCCAGCGGAGACTGATGAGACTGCGTGGATAAAGAAACCTTGAACCACTGGTTATCCATAGAGCGTCCAGCGGAGCCTGATGAGACTGCGTGGATGAAGAAACCTTGAATCATTAGTTATCTAAGGAGTGTCCAGCGGAGACTGATGTGACTGCGTGGATGAAGAAACCTTGAACCACTGGTTATTCAAAGAGCGTCCAGCGGAGACTGATGAGACTACGTGGATAAAGAAATCTTGAACCATTTGTTATTCAAAGAGAGTCCAGCGGAGCCTGATGATACTCCGTGGATGTAAAAACCTTGAATCATTGGTTATCCAAAGAGCGTCCAGCGGAGACTGATGAGACTGCGTGGATGTAGAAACCTTGAATCATTGGTAATCCAAAGAGCGTGCAGCGGAGACTGATGAGACTGCGTGGATGTAGAAACCTTGAATCATTGGTTTTCCAAAGAGCGTCCAGCGGAGACTGATGAGACTGCGTGGATGTAGAAACCTTGAATCATTGGTTATCCTAAGAGCGTCCAGGGAGACTGATGAGACTGCGAGGATGAAGAAACCTTGAACCATTGGTTATTCAAAGAGCGTGCAGCGGAGACTGATGAGACTGCGTGGATGTAGAAACCTTGAATCATTGGTTATCCAAAGTGCGTCCAGCGGAGACTGATGAGACTGCGTGAATGTAGAAGCCTTGAATCATTGGTTATCCAAAGAGCCTCCAGCGGAGACTGATGAGACTGCGTGGATGTAGAAACCTTGAATCGTTGGTTATCCAAAGAGCGTCCAGCGGAGACTGATGAGACTGCGTGGATGTAGAAACCTTGACGCGTCTAGCGGAGCCTGATGAGACTGTGTGGATGAAGAAACCTTGATTTCTTGGTTATCCAAAGAGCGTTTAGCGGAAACTGATTAGACTGCTCGATGAAGAAACCTTGAATTGTTGATTATCCAAAAAGCGTCCAGCGGAGACCGAGCAGATTGCGTGGATGAAGGAACTTTTAATTCTTGGTTATCCAAAGAGCGCCCAGCGAAGCCTGATCAGACTGCGTGGATGCAGAAACCTTGAATCGTTGGCTATCCGAAATAGCGCCCAGCGAAGACTCTGACTGCACGGATGCACAGACTGATCCGAGTCTTCACTGGGCGCATATGTCTGAAGGTACATTTTCCTACATGGCTGCTCTAATGAATTCCAAAATGAACTGCTAATGACCTGGGCCCAGTTGTTCAAAGCATCGTTAGCTTAACGAGCTCGTTAGTGGTCAAAATATCAACTGTTCTAGTAAGAACAATATCTAATTCGCAGGTATTTTTTTTGCTGAAAAAAATGTGAGTAGCTTTTGCAAATGCAAAAGCTACACACATTTTTTCAGCAAAAATATTAGCGTATATGTCATGTTTAATGATCAAAGTTTTAATGATACGTTAACTAACGACATCGTTAGTTTCGAACAACTGGGCCCTGGGCGCTAATTCTTACGCACAAGGCTGATCAAGGCCTTTGCTGTTCAGCTGTATAAAAAGGTACATTTTTGAATATTGAAGCTGAAATGTCTCGTGCATTAGCCTCTAATGAACTGTCTAATGCAATCACGGTAGTCTATTATTATTTCTAAATGAACTCCTCTTCACGTACAGTATCCGTGATTAACCTCTAATACGCTCATCACGAGATAATCACATGAAACATGATACATATACCGTACAAATGACACAAACACAGACCCACGCACGCACACACATATACACATTTCACGTGCCGATTTCCTGATTAGCCCCTAGCATGCTTATCCCGAGACTATCACATAAAATGATTTGTACTGTCACACACAAACATACACATACGTGCGCACGCACGCACACACACGCGGAGACTGACTGATCGATCAATAGATGCATGCATACAGACAGACAGACAGACAGACAGGAATAATGTTATAATTATTTCTCTTATGTTGTATAACCATCAACAGTGCTGGAAATCAAAAGAGACACTTAATGCTTTCTAGTGTTGCCAATACAGAGACAGACAGACAGACAGAAAGACGGACAAACAGATGGACAGACAGAAAGAATGCTATAATTATTTCAAATGGTGTTTAACAGCAAAAGTGCTGTAAATCAACAGACACTAAACGCTTTCCAGCGTTGCCGATACAGACAGACAAACAGACAGACAGACGGACGGACACACATGAAGAATGCTATAATTATTTCTAATAATGTATAATCATCAAATGTGCTGGAAATCAACAAACACGCAGCACTTTCCAGCGTTGCCGATACAGACAGTCAGACAGAAAGGCAGACAGACAGACGGACAGACAGGAAGATAGCTAAGCTTTAATCATCAACAGAGCTGGAAATTAACAACATTTAGCAATTTCCAGCGTTGCCGATACGTACAGACAGAAAAATGCTAAAGTTATTTCTGATGGTGTGTAATTATCAAGAATGTTATATATCAACAAACACTTTCCAGCGGACGGGCGGACGAGCAGACAGACATAGAGATAGTATGTAATCATCAACAGTGGTGGTAATCAACAAACACTTAACGCTTGCAAATCTGGATCTACATTGTTTGCAAAAGCATGTCGTATCCGGGTTCAGCAGCTTAACATTACGAAAACACGCCTATTCAAATATATTGAAAATTTTACCACAAAAAAAAAATGAAAATTTTCAGATAAAAATTTCTGATATTCTTCATATTTCTGCTCAAACAATAGATTGTGAGTACTCGTTAGAACCGCCTCGGCGAGGCGGTTCTAACGAGTACACACAATCTATTTTTTGAGCCGAAATAAGAAAAATAATGTATACCCCTGTAAACCCCAGTTTTACTATATAAAAGTGGGGTTTAAGGGGGTCAAAATTATATACATGTAGGTATGTTTTCGTGATGAGGTTTTATAGAAAATCTTATCAGAACTTTATCAGAACGTTCAGAACTCATACGCACTGTCTTCCAACATACCGTTGTAAGCATTTGCGTTATTTTATTTGGGGACAGCACACTGTCCACCCAGACAAATACAATGATATTTAAGGCAGTCCATAAATATATTCGGGACTGGAAGAGATTTTAAGTCCTTGACATAGTATTTTTTCCCCTGCAATTTTTAATTGGGAGAGAAACCATAGACAGAATATTATACACTCTTATGTTACAAATAGTCTATCCAAACACGAATTATTGCATACGCTCGTACTAAGCTGGATAATCGTGTCACATGCAAAAAAAGGACCATACAAAGTGCACAGCTCAACATCTTGACCAGTTGTTTGAGAGGGCTGTTCAGATTACTTGTTCTTGTGCCAAAAGCAAAGCTTCCTACCAGCCTGCATATTCCTCACACGATTCGGCTTATGCGAACAGCGAACATCCAAACCAACGGCCCCAACAAGTTCCCCAACTCCTTGAGCCTAGTTTAAAATTGCACAGATATTGACAAAGCAACATATTCAGAAGGTCAAGACAGGCCGGCGAGGATAATCTAACAGTGAATGCCTAGACAGACTTCAATTTCGTGCTTTTAGTCTGTTTACTTATGATTTCTCCACGCTTTACACTACACTTCCTCATAATCTTATAAAAGAAAAACTATATGATTTAATTGAATGGACATTTCATAGAGAAGATTCCCTCCACCTTGCATGTAATGTAAGAAATGCTTTTTTCACTTCTGAAGTGCATAAAAATTACGCATTATGGACATGTCAGAAAGTGTGTGAAGCTCTCATCTTTCTACTTGACAATATTTATATAAGATTGGGTACTAAGTTATTTAGACAAATTGTGGGTATTCCGATGGGTACGAATTGCGCACCCCTTGTGGCTGATTTGTTCTTGTTTTGTTATGAAAGAGACTTCATGATATCCCTTTCCGTTCATTACGAAAACGCGCCTATTCAAATATATAGACAATTTTACCTCCAAAAAACTGAAAATTTTCAGATAAAAAATTCTGATATTTTTCATATTTCTGCTCAAAACATAGATTGTGGGTACTCATTAGAACCGCCTCTCCGAGGCGGTTCTAACGAGTACCCACAATCTATTTTTTGAGCAGAAATAAGAAAAATAATGTATACCCCTGTCAACCCCAGTTTTACTTTATAAAAGTGGGGTTCAAGGGGGTCAAAATTATATAGGTATGTTTTCGTGATGTGAAAACCAATCTGAAATCATTGAAGAATTTAGCTCGACTTCAAGATATTTGGATGATTTATTGAATATTGACAATACCTATTTCGATGGTTTAATCAGTCAAATTTACCTCCCAGAACTTCAGTTAAATAAAGCTAATTCTTCTGATACCGAAGCCGCGTTTTTGGATTTACATTTATCTATTGTAGATGGGTTTGTTTCCTGCAAAATTAATGATAAACGCGATGATTTTGATTTTGAGATTGTAAATTTTCCTTTCTTGAATGGTGATGTTCCTCGTGCGGCATCCTACGGTGTTTATATTTCACAATTAATTCGATTTGCCAGAGTGTCTAGTCCTGTAACTGACTTCAACACTCGTAATAAATTGCTAACTGCTAAACTTCTTAATCAGGGTTATCGGTATCATAAACTACGTAAAGCCTTTTCTAAGCTGACGTCATTCCAATTTAGTTTCAAAATCCAATGTTGGACTAAAATATCTTCTGCAACAAGGCCTATCGGAACCCGAATTTTATGGTGGCTTAGTGTATAAATTCAGAAAAATATATACTTGCAATGACTTCAGTACCCAATTTCGTAAAATCATTCTTTGATATAAAAAGATTGGGTATAGCATAAATGTTATACGACAGACTGCATGCATGGTTGTTAACCCAATCACGGTTAATAACTTTGCTTCCCTCTTTAATTGCACGCCGGCGGGTTAGGCCTCAGATTCTATGATGGTTCCAGCGTAAAGGCTTACTTGAAATTTAATTTTGGGTAATGTTGGTTGGGACTTGATGCTCTATCTTTGGTCGGGCCCACCGGAGTCTAACTGTTGGTTTTCTTTTGCTCCAGCATTTCAGTTGTTTCGTGCTGTCGAGTCCTCATCATTGTTTTATCTCTGTTAGTTGAATTTTGTGTTCTCGGAGATGTAGCACTGATGAGTTAAGAAGCCTTCATGCGGACTGAACAAATTATGTGTCTAAACCGCGGCAGAAGTAAGGGCGAGGATTGTGGCCACGTAAAATCGATTTAAGCCCCCCAGTGAAATACTTTTCACTACTGTTCCAAGGCGGTTCTTCTGTCATGGTTTATTTTTGTTATAGTTCGTCTCTGAATGTGTGTGTCGCTTACATCTTTTTGTTTTGCATAGCCATTTGGCCACTTTGTGGGAAAGTAACTGTCCGTTTGGCTTTCTGCTAGTGATGTTTCCATTAGGGTCTAGTTATTTCGTGTATGTGTTTCTTTCCCTTTGATGTCTCTGATGGGAGGTGTGGGATAAATTGTATCGATTCCTGATCATTGTCTTCCCTTCCCTGACAGCCATTATTGCATCTTACTTTGAAACATATCCTATTTTTGTTGTGTGTGTGTAGTTTTCTTTCGTATTTCTCTAATTTAATCATATTTATATATTGTGCTATTACACGCTTTAGTCATTAGAACGAATATACCGCCCAGCCATCCGGGTGGTGTTTTCAATATATAGGTACCTGGGCCAAACAACTACTTGTACTCGAAGAAAACATATAGTTCAAAAAGGTTTTCTTTGGTTTTTGATTTGATTACACCCTGCCAAGGTTACGAGAATATGTTAATACTTATCACTGAGAATAAGCCAACTAATGAAATCAGAGAACACCTTAGGAACTCTTCGTGCAAATGCTGCAAATTCAATGACTGAAGCCGGGTGCTCCATTACACATGCCCCCACCCCCAACGAGTTTCTTAACAATTTAATCCATTTTCTTGCAAATATATCTTTTATGGGGATTAAAAATAATTATCAAGCTGCAATTTACTATGAACGTGATAAAGTTTACCATGTGCGAAAGTCTTTGCATTCGATGTACAGATATTTACCGTTTTCACTAATCCCGTGAGTAGAAACGAAGGACAATATGATTTATTTAGATGTTAAAACTATACCAGATTTCACGATCATCTGAAAATATTGTAGTCATTCAAAGCCTACAGCATCAATATCAAGTGCAATATACAAAAGCAACAGTTACACACACACACACACACACACACACACACACACACACACACACACACACACACACACACACACACAAAACACGAAACAAGCCCTGTCATCCTATATTGAGAAGGGAAGACCGGTATCAGCATGCCTTTTGAAGTCCGGTCAGAACCCTAAAAGATTTTGTTACCTGTACAGCAATTATTTGCACGTACCCAGTTTTTAGAAGAATGCATCTATAAGACAAAGAATCAATTAATATAAAGACAGTGTCAGCTGACGTGCTGAACTAGATTTTTTTATTGTTCACGAACTGCAACTGGATCGTATATGTGGACTAGAAATAATAATCAAACTGCAAATTACTATGAACGTGATAAAGTTTTGCCAGTACGAAAGAGTCTCTGCATTCGATGTACAGATATTAACCGTTTAAACTAATCCCGTGTGTAGAAACGAAGGTCATTATGATTTTATTCTGATGTTAAACCTATACCAGATTTCACGATCATCTGACAGTAATGCAATCATTCAAAGCTACATCAGTTGCAATATACAAAAGCAAAAGATACATAAAAACCGTGAAACAAGCCTCATTATCCTAAATTGGCACAGCATGCGGACCGGTTGCTGTCCGGTCAGAGCCTTGAAAGGTGTTTGACCCATACACCCATTTGCACGTACCCAGTTTTTAAAAGACTGCAACTCAAGGACACAGAATCAATTAGTACAAAGACAGTGTCACTGACGTACTGAACTAGATTTTTCATTCATTTCGAAAACGAGCCTATTCAAATATACTGAAAATTTTACCACCATAAATGAAAATTTTCAGATAAAAATTCTGATACAGTCAAACCTGTCTTAAGCAGCCACCCATGGGAAGCTTAAAAAGTGGCTGCTGAAGGCAGGTGGCTGCTTAATACAGTTCAAATATACAGGTATATGAATTTTGGGGCAACTTTCCTCTGGCTGCTTAATACAGGTTGGCTGCTTAATAGAGGTGACCACTACCACAGGTTTGACTGTATTTTTCACATTTCTTCTCAAAACATAGATTGTGGGTACTCGTTAGAACCGCCTCATCGAGGCGGTTCTAACGAGTACCACATTCTATTTTTTGAGCAGAAATAAGAAAAATAATGTATATCCCTGTAAACCCCAGTTTTACTATATAAAAGTGAGGTTTAAGAGGGTCAGCATTTTATTGGCCTGTTTTAGTGATGTTCACGAATTGCACTAGGTGCGTTTTCTCAGGGCGAGAATAAACCAAACTGCGTATTAAATAGAGAGGAAGGCAATGATCAGGAAGCGATACAATTACATAACACCTTCCGTCCAAGACACCAAAGGGAAAGAAGGACAACTTAAAGCAAGGCACCACAATCAGGTAGAAAGCCAAAAGGACAGTTTCTTTCCCAAAACATTGGCCAAACGGCTATCCAAAGTAGAAATTTCATCAGGACATGCATGCAAAGACATACAATGACAGAAAATGTAAACCACAGCAGAAGCACGTCTTGGAATGGTCAGTAAAAACCTTACTAGGGCGGGGTGGGGGGCGGCTGGGCTTTAACCGATTTTACATGGCCACAACCCTCGCCCTTAATTATGGCGTGGTATACACAAGAATTTGTTTAAGTTGCGTGAAGGGTTTCTAACTCATCAGTGCAACATCTCTGAGAACATAAAAATCAAACGAATACAAAGGTGAAACAACGATGATGACTCGACAGTAAGAAATAACTGAAAAGCTGAAGCAAAAGAAAACCAACAGCTGGACTCTAGTGGACCCAATCAGAGACAGAGCATCAGGCACCAACCAACTTACTTAAAAGTCTTTAGGCCGGGCCCGTCATAGAGTCTGAGGCCCGACCCGCCGGCGTGCAACGAAAAAGGGAAGCAAAGTGATTAACCGTAATTGGGTTAACTACCATGCATGCAGTTTGTCGCATTACATTTACTTTACCTAGTCTTTATATATCGAAGAATGATTTTACGAAATTGAGTGCTAAAGCCATCATTATAGCTGTATCGAACGGGTATTAACTCCTCTAACAGAACTCGTAATCTTTTCGGTGATGTTTTTTCTGTCCTCATTTTCTGAAGCCACTACGCCACTGTAATTCAAAACTGTTTATTCATTCTTTGATGTTTAATGTCAGTTTGAGTGCTTCCTTTTTCTTCTGATACATCATTGGCTGCTTAACCACGAATAAATACGGGAATTTATTAAGTGCTTTAGTCATTAGGACGACTACGCCGCCTAACCATCCGGACGGTGTTCTCAATATATAAGTATCTGGACCAAACACCGACGTGTACTACGAGAGAAAATATAGTCCGAAAAGGTTTTTATTGGTTTCTGATTGTTTCATACCCCGCCAAGGTTATATGTTTAACTTATCACTGATAAGCCAACCAATGAAATCAGAGAATATCTTAGAAAATCATCTTGCAAATGCTGCAAATTAAGTGAATGACGACGGGTGCTCCGTTACATGCACCAGCAGAGCTTCTAAACAATTCAATCGTTAATGCAATCCCTTTTCTGGCAATTAGATCGTATGTTAGGACTAAAATTAATAATCAAACTGCAAATTACTATGAACGTGATAAAGTTTTACCAAGTGCGAAGGAGTCATATTCGATTTGCAGATATTTACCGTTTTCACTATACCCGTTAGATTGGCTCCAGTCTCCAGTAACTAAATATTTCTCTCATAATCCTGTTTGATAATCCACTAAGATAAACCCAAAAATATCATGACTATAAAGGCTGGTCTCTAGAGACCAGCCTTTATAGTCATGATATTACTTTGGTTTTATTTTAGTGGATTATTAAACAGATTATAAGAAAAAATATTTTGTCACTAGAGACTGCAGCCAGTCTATATATCCCTTTACAGAAACGAATATCATTATGATTTTATCCAAGTGTTACATGTAAAACTATACCAGATTTCACAATCATCTAACAGTATTGCTGTCATTCAACGCCTACAGCATCCATTTTATTCTCAATATGCAAAAGCAATAGATACACAAAAACACGAAACAAGCCTCATCATCTTTAATTGACAGGGAGAAGACAGATATCAGCATGTAGACTTTTTGCAGTCCGGTCAGAGCCTTTAAAGGCTTTTTATTCGTACACCCGTTATTTGCGCGTACCCAATATGTAGTAGACTGTATCCCAAGGACAGTGAATACATTAGTACAAAGACAATGTCAACTTACGTGTTGAAATAGATTTTTCATCCATTACGAAAACAAGCCTATTCAAATATATTGAAAATTTTACCACCAAAAATGAAAATTTTCTGATAAAAATTCTATTTTTTTCATATCTCTGCTCAAAACATAGATTGTGTGTACTCGTTAGAACCGCCTCACCGAGGCGGTTCTAACGAGTACCCACAATCTATGTTTTTGAGTAGAAATAAGAATAATAATGTATACTCCTGTTAACCCGTTTTACTATATAAGAGTAGGGTTTAAGGGGGTCAACATTATATAGGCGTGTTTTCGTGGTGACGTGTTGAAATAGATTTTTCACCCATTACGAAAACAAGCCTATTCAAATATATTGAAAATTTTACCACCAAAAATGAAATTTTTTTGATAAAAAACTCTGATATTTTTGTCATATTTCTGCTCAAAACATGTACTATGTAATAGAATGTATCACAAGGACAGCGAATACATAAGTACAAAGACAATGTCAACTTCATTACGAAAACAAGCCTATTCAAATATACTGAACATTATACCATCAACAAATAAAAATTTTCAGATAAAACTTCTGATATTTTTTTATATTTCTGCTCAAAACATAGATTGTGGGTACCGAGGCGGTTCTAACGAGTACCAAATCTATGTTTTTCGAGCAGAAATAAGAATAATAATGTATACACCTATAAACCCAAGTTTTACTTTATAAAAGTGGGTCTAAGGGGGTCAGCATTATATAAGCATGTTCATGAATTGCACCAGGTATGTTTTCTAAGGGCGAGATTAAAACCAACTGCATATTAAAGTCATCGTATTGATTGTATCGAGAGAAAGAGTATTTTCTTCTCTAACAGAACAGCCTACTCGTAATCTTTTCGGTGTTGTGTTTCCTGTTCTCGCTTTCAGAATTTTCTACGATCATTCTCTCCCTTCCGCTGATTCAAGAAGGGCAGTTGTCAGTTTCTGGCGAAAGAATGTGCACAATACTGGTTAACCGCTTAGAGGACTAAGCCTGCCCAGTAAACGTGTGGTTAGGTAAACTGACCGCGCTCGACATGACCCCATTGGGTTGACTGGGCCGTAAAACCTCAACACAAACAATACGCCACTGACTTAAAAAAACGCACCGAAATCCGCTTCCAACATTTTTGTACAGAAAGCTACAGGACGAGATCGAAAAGCTGATCACCAATAAAACGTGCGACATGACAAAAGTGATGCGAAATCGTCGTTTTCTGCATGCTCCACGAGCTTCTGCTGAACGTCATAATAGGTCCTCTTCGCATTAAGAGAAGACGAACATGTTTGTTTGTTTATGTTGAGGTTTTACGGCCCAGTCAACCCAATGAGGTCATGTCGAGCGCGGTCAGTTTACCTAACCACACGTTTACTAGGCAGGCTTAGTCTTCTAAACGGTTAACCAGTATTATGCACATTCTTTCGCCAGAAACTGACAACTGCCCTTCTTGAATCAGCGGAAGGGAGAGAATGACCGTAGAAAATATTTCATGATCACTCTCCACGAAAGAATGTTGCCGACCTCGGCGGGGGTTGAACCCGCGACCTCCTGGTCTTCAGTCGGAAGACGAACATGTAACTTACAGGATATGCTTGCGACAATTAACGACATCCGCGCAAGTCTGATAATTCGAACTAAGCAGTATCAATGTATCCATCTACTTTAACTCTTTTGGTGCTAAATTTCAGACGACATTTGTCGTCTGCTTTTTTCATTATAACAAACTATCGTTTGGAAAGACGTTTATATGCAAAGTTGAAAGACTGAATGTCAAACAGCGTAGATCCAGATGAGACGGCTAATTGAACCGTCTCATCTGGATCTATGCTGTTTGCAAAAGCCTATTATTATTGCCTGTGGCAGTGAAAGAGTTAAAAGTAAACAAATACAATACGACCTTTGATAAAGTGCGTACATGAGAGTGATGTGCCGAAACAGTACTTCAGCCAGTCCCGGGTTAATCAGGTGAAGAAGTCAATGAAAAATAGCATTAGATCAGTCCATTACCTGCTTCCGTAGCAACGGTAGATTTTCTACGCCCATTCATGCTAAGCAATCAGTGGAAGATTATCCATTCCCGTTCACTTTAGTTAGTGGACTCTGATAAAAGTGCTTCGGTTGCAACTGCAAACTGAGTTTATGGGCGTAGTCAATAACTGATATTCTACTGGACAGCAATGATCAAGTCTTTGAAGTTTAAGATGTTTACTGCTTTGAACTACTTATACGCTAACATTAAACATTAATGTATTATATCGTTCATAGTTTTGTTATTTTTTTTTTCAGGAAATAGGACTTTGTTTCATGCGAACTGGCTTCGTCTTCGCATGAAATGTCAAAATCATGTTTCCTTGAGAACTCTTTGTTAACGACCAGGCCCCAAGGTTATAAGACTTTTTTCATCGTTAACCCAGCTGAGAATGAAATTTCTTCTGTTAAAAATATGAAAATGCCAACTATAGCATTTCACATTTATTAGCAGAGAATTTTTCGTTCACAGCAAAGTTAAGCGAGAAAGAAGTCTTCTTTTCCTTGAGAAACACCTAATTTAAGCATGATCACATGCCAGTAAAAATCCAAAATATCAAAATGAAACATTTTCTCTGCAATATATTAAATAATGTTAATAAATCGTTCACGTGAAAGTGGAAACAACTAAGTTTGAAATCAGTGAAATTCGACTGAAGACCTATGATAGAACCAGAGAATTCCAATAAGAAGGACCCAAATAGTATTTGGCTTACCTTTGCGCTTTACATGTCTAGAGAGATAATAATTTAATTATCATACCATATAAACACACTGTATGGTCAAAGAAATAAGACAAATCACAGCTTTATTAATGTTTCGACTTCACGTCTCCTTCAGAACTAAACTCCATTTGAAAAACATTTAAAGTCACCAAATTTCAAGGCTCCACATTAGCTCAAATACTTTACGAGGCATATCTTGCTAACAAGAGTACATTATCATTTTATTACAAGAGGCATAACTCCGTTAAACATTGGACTGTTTCCAAAAGTTACTCACATTTCCTAATCAGCATACCAAGTTTCAAGGTTCTAGCCCAAACAATTCTATCATGTCCGTCGAAAAAAGGGCATGATTATGGAACTACAAGTACATGTACGACGGAAAAAAGTACGGGTCCAGTTATTTTCTATCCTGATTCTACACATAAAATTACAAGATCATATCTCTACCCAAAGAATGTCGAACGAATGGGTCGAACGAACGGACGAAATAACCAAAGACCGAAACGCAATATATCCCTCCGACTTCTTGTAATTCTTTGTTTCTTTCTTTATAATTATGATTGGTTATGTAATTGATAGGTCTAATGTCCAACTCGGAATCGAATAGTCCGGAGTTCGAGTTCTGCGACAAGTGCTGATAAAGACCTTAAACACTTGACCAGGGCCTACACTGTGTACATGAAATAAGGTATTTCTGACAAAGGAAACAAAACAAAAAAAAAAAAAAAAAAAAAAAAAATTAACTACAGACACCCCTAAAATCAGAAATATACCAGTTCAATCTATAAGGAAACGGATTTTACTTGTATCTGCGGGTTAAGCTATATGGTCAAAGTCGACGATGAAGAATGCCAGTCACATCTATGACCAATGCATTTACAAAATGTACAACCGACTGCGTCTACCAGACGTAGTCCTTCATTTCGAATATAATAATAGTGAGAATGCCAACGTAATAGAAACCCTGTTTTACCAAATTTATGAACAGACTAGGCCATTCTCACAGTGATAGGCAATGTCATTGGCTTGCATTTAGACCACACTCGGTCAGGTGATTGTAACCGGAGTGTACTTATCCAAATTTAACCTCTACCACACTATGACACACTAGAAGACAAATTGACGTTTTTCTTATTCGCAGTACGAATTCTTATTTTTCCTAGAAAATAGTCTTTGATATATCGTGAAAATTGTCTAAGAGGGAATTTGCACGCACTGTCAAAGCCTATTTTCTGGGAAAATGGGAAAACTACGAAAAAAATATTTCAAAACGTCGCTGCTGAAATGTTTACCCAGCATTCTAAGCGTTATGAGCAAGTTAGTATAGTAAGGAATTATGCGCCCGAATATTTCAAGTAAATACGATAGATTTTGTCGGTCACTGTCAATACAGTGTTATGCCCTAGCCCAGTTAGTATTCTACATAAATCTACAGCGGGCCGTTATCGGCTTGTCAGCTACCTTGACAGGCCGATAACGGCCCGCTGTAGATTTATAAAGAATGCTAGTAGGGAGGTTGCTGGAAGGTTTTCCAGAGGCAGATCCAAGATTTCTGAGGGGTGGGGGCGGGGGCGGGGGGGGGGGGGGACGTCGATTTGATCAAATTACCGTGCTTTACCTATTCGGAAAGTCAGGCCTAAGCAGAACGCGGCGTCTGATCAGGGTCTACACTGTTTTACCACTAATCCAGCATTTTTACATACATTCAAAAGAAGTATCAAACAAGATTTTATACAATGAAGAGTTACGGATTTGAATATTAAGGGTAAAAACCGGAATCCAAATTTAATCAAATTTTCAAACACTTCCCATGAAAAATGAAATTTTTAGTCAATAAGAGGTTCGACTGAACCGCATAAACCCGCTCTGAATCCGTCCCTGATTTTACCCCAATCAACAAAGGGCATCAAGTTCA
Source organism: Anodontia alba (assembly GCA_964016985.1). NCBI lineage: Eukaryota > Metazoa > Mollusca > Bivalvia > Lucinida > Lucinidae > Anodontia > Anodontia alba. Next base: position 22,286,980 of record OZ024824.1, read on the forward strand.
ATAGACAGCTAAGCTTCGCAAATAACAATAATCAATCAGCTCTATTCAAAGATAAAAATATCTTTTCACAGAAAAGAAACAACAAACAAAATACAGTTAACCCTGACGGGTATCGCTTATAAAAGGATCGTCCAGAATGTGGTCAGCTTCCAATATAGCTTATAAGAAGTCCAGAGACTCATCAAGAAAACATGCATATATAATTTTGACCCCCTTAAACCCCACTTTTATATAGTAAAATTGGGGTTTACAGGGGTATACATTATTTTTCTTATTTCTGCTCAAAAACATAGATTGTGGGTACTCGTTAGAACCGCCTCGCCGAGGCGGTTCTAACGAGTACCCACAATCTATGTTCAAAGCAGAAATGTGAAAAAAATATCAGAATTTTTATCTGAAACTTTCAGTTTTTGGTGGTGTAATTTTCAATATATTTTAATAGGCGTGTTTTCGTAATGTGTTGCGAGAAGAGCAGATTTCGAACAGTCTGTGTGGATTTTGCTGCATATTTGAGCCACGACGTGATAAATAATATGAACCATCGGACATTTGCGCCCAGCAAAGACTCAGACCAACCTATGTATCTCCGCATTCTGATCATTGTGTTCCGGGCCGCCTGGAGAAACCTTGAATCCTTGGCTGACCAAAAAGCGTCCAGCAAAAGACTCTGATCAGACTGCACAGAGACACAGTCTGATATGAGTCTTCGCTGGGCGCACATGATAGAAGGTCTGGAAAATGTAAGACAGTAATACAGGTCAGCCTGCACGGTATATTGAATTTCAACCATCACGAAAACATGCCTATATAATTTTGACCCCCTTAAACCCCACTTTTATATAGTAAAACTGGGGTTTACAGGGGTATACATTATTTTTCTTACTTCTGCTCAAAAACATGGATTGTGGGTATTCGTTAGAACCGCCTCGCAGAGGCGGTTCTAACGAATACCCACAATCTATGTTTTGAGCAGAAACTTGAAAAATATCAGAATTTTTTATCTGAAAATTTTCAGTTTTTGGAGGTGAAATTTTCTATATATTTGAATAGGCGTGTTTTCGTTATGACATACTTTGTCAAAATAATGCAAGTGTGATAAAGTCATATGAACAGACCAGGCCCTGATCAAATTGTGTAATTGCATGTCTTTTCTCCGAGTCTCCTTAGTTGCATATGACCGATGGGCTTATTTTAACTGCTCACACATTTAGTTTCTTAAGAATTAACTAAAGCGCTAAGCAACATTGTAGCGGACGACATTCTATTCATTAATATTATTCCGAGAAAATAAGACTTGGTATTTAATGTGAGTCGTCTGCTAGGCACATGCAATATCGTCTTATATAGGCAGACGATTCACATGAAATGCCAAGTCTTATTTTCTCTGAAAATATACAAAAAAATCAAAATGTTGTCTGCTGTGATCTTAGTTCTTTAAGGGTTAATGACTGTTCGAGGAAATAAACAAGATAAACATGTATCATTATCATTACATATATCATTATAAGCCTTATGTGACAGGGGAAAACCAAGGTGACTGCCTAGTATTGACAGGGACCTGCAAAGCTACAATTCACAATCGGTAAACCTCGTATGATTCCGTAACCTACATCTCCGGTCCGGACACAGGAGGTGAGCCGAATGATATGTACACTGTACTTCAGAATAAATTCGAGCAGGGAAGATTAGGACCGCTGTGTATATCCGTGGGGGTCTGGTCTTTGTCATCGCTGTTCAATTGCACAATTCTAAGAATTTTAGTGTTTTCATACTGCCTTCGCCATAATAAAAAAGCACAATCTGATCGCCAAAGGCTTATTGAACGGCGCGCGAATCGCTCCGGTCTCTTAATATAGCTTTGGATTTTTACATATGAAAGATTATTCGATTAGCTCATTAAGGACGTTTTATATTTGCCGGGACGTCGGTTTGTGACGATCCCGGCAAATATAAAAAAATAAAACAAACTGTGTTATAAACAGATTAATGTCTATTTTATTTTCATTTCAATCAAGAAATTTCATAAAGCTTAATAAAGGCAAACATTAACTCTTTCGGTGCCAAATTTCAGACGACATTTGTCGTCTGCTTTTCTTTGTTAACAAATTATCGCTTGAAAAGAAGTTTATACGTAAAGTTGAAAGACTGAAGGCCAAACAGCGTAGATCCAGATGAGACGGCTCATATGAGCCGTCTCATCTGGATCTATGCTGTTTGCAAAAGCTTATTATTATCGCCTGTGGCAGTGAAAGTTAAAGAATCACATTGTTGTTCGATTTTACCTGTTACACTGAAAACTTATTAAACTTTAGTGTACCCCTGTAGGCCACTTTGATCACCCTTGTAAAAAGAATGCAGGTAAGACAGTACGCGGTTGAAATTCTTAGCAGGAAAAATGCGCGTTCAGGAGAAAATATTTAAATTCAGTGTTAGATATATATTACACTATTTGTACCCTTTTAAAAGCTTATGTAAGCCAATTGTTCAACACTTTCTGCACATATTTAGTCAAAACTTTTCGGCATCGAAAACGTTGCTAGGTCGTAAAACTTCAGACTTTGATATTATTATTTATTGCTTATTGAAATGATGTAGAGGAAGCATAGACCATTTAAGATAATGTCTATTCTTAAAAGAGAACCTATAAAAGTAGTTCTTGGTGCGAGATAAGCTAATAAAATATATCATTCCGCTAATTTCATATGGGAAATGAAAAAAGTTCTTGTGAACGTTAGACCCGACTGAGTAATCACGTGTGCGGTATATGGTTCATTGGTAATTTCCCTAATAGCAACCAACCAACGAGTTGTTGCCGCGAAGCGGCAACAACGAGAGTTGGTTGCTTTATGGTAGTATTCTGTTCTATTCAAAAATTGCTATACTAAGGCTGATTTTTTTCGTGTAACCGGAAATTGTGAATATGAACCTTTAAATACGTCACTTCCGTTTTCAGCGTTTGTTTACAATCACCCGGTGATAGCAACTGTTAAACCTAACTGTTAAACCTAACAGATATCACGTTTCCATGCTAAAAACAAATAAAAATCAGGCATAGGCGAGATTTTAAAGTAAGAATAAAACACACAATAGTTTTGTCAGTGTTTTCGGTGGTATTCCAGAAGAACGTATACCTTGCGCGCGCGCAACGTGACATCCGGTTGAAACGAAAGTAGAAAAAGCTCCACTGATATCTGAGTATTATCGCATATCTAGAGTGAAAATAATAGACTTTCCAAACAGTTCTTAACGGTAATTTGAGGGGGATTTGGGTTTTACGACCCTTTCAAGAATATTTCACTTCAATCGAGCTGATCTTTCATCAAAAGTGGGTGAAAACCGGAGAACCTGCAGAAAAAAAACAGCTGACCATCCATAATCAGAACTTGGCTTTCCCACATATGACCCAAGGGAGGCTCAAAACCCAGCGGTGAGAAACCTAATGGATTAAGAGTCGGTTCTCTTCTCCACTAGGCTACGGGGTCCTGCAGGGGGGCTACGGGGTCCCGCAGGGGGGGGCGTGGGGGGTGGGGGCATTCCAGCTGTCAGATTCAACATTGTCTCAATCATCACTTAACATGACTTTCCACAATAATGTTTCTGGCCATACTTATAAATATGTTGATACTCTAGCATAACCTCCAGACCTTCCATACCCTACATCATTGACTAATTCACTGAATGATACTCCAAATATTTAGCATTTTGTGACAAATTTTGATTTTTATGCATAAAATTGTAAATGAAAACTGATTTTCTTCAAAATCAGCTGTAATGTTAGTCATTTCTTATTAATTTTAATGAGGCATAAATTTAAGAAAGATTTGTTTTCATATTATTCTAAGAAGGTGAACGGAATTATGAGAACATGCCATAGGTCTGGGTTTACTCTGTCGCTGACCAGTATTCCGGTATACTCCCCATGTGACAGACCACTATACTCAAGGTTACTGACTGATACGCCAGCAGGGATCAATTTTAGCACTTGCTAACTTGCTAAATGCTGGTTAATTTCATCAAAAAGCAAGCTGCAATTTCCATCACTTGCTAACGCTAGCAAGTTGGAAAAAAATTCTTTAATAGGCTGAACCTGAGGCATTGTTGCAGAAGTTTTGCAATTTATTTTCCAAAGGCAATAACAATATTTTTCTTTCTTTTCCCGTAAAGCAGGTTTTGACATTACATGCAAACTGTCTAAACCTGTTTTCTGGGAAAATAAGAAAAATATTTTAAAATGTCTGCTGCAATTTTACCAAGAGTGCTAAGATTTAAAGCCACATTTAACAGTATAAATTTACAAGTGTGAAAAAGCAAGTTGGGACAAAGAAATATCATTTGATTTCTGTTTCTGTTACATTACAGTATTTACCCATAGTATTCAGACACCTCAACTCCTTACCATACTTAACTAAAATTTGAACAAGTACAGCTTACTACCCAATGTTGTATGGCTGTAACGATACAGTCAGCTCACGATACGATATGTATCGCGATACTTGTCTAACGATTTGATACATACTTTCATGCATAAGTCAGAGGTCGAAAGTTTTAATACTCTTGGAAAACAGGTTCAAAACCATCTCAGAGGTTCATTATTGTGTAAAAATGCCTGTGTAAGATGACCCATTTTGCCATATAAGTGATCAGTGTATTTCAGTAACAGTTTAGATCTTTGTAATTTGTTATAAAAATGGTCTTGAAATATGTTAAAGCTACTATTTTCTTTGGAAATTGTACTTTTGAGCGTATCGTCAGGTATTGCGATACTAGCCCCACGATACAATACTCGTATCGTGAGAAAAAGTATCGTGATACGATACAATTTCAATGAATCGTTACGCCTCTACAATGTTGTGTCTAATAATAGCTGAATGAGTGGCACAGTGTATACCCTGATGAGACACCACATTTTCATCTGGGTCTACACTGTTTGCTCAGGCCTGTCAGAGCAAGGTAAAGTGCAGTAAAGTATAACATATGGTAAGAGTCATGCTGAGACGACAGGTAAAATTATGACCAAATCTTCAGTGATTACTAATCGATTATCGATCACAATGGCAGGACTGATTATCATGTTAATCATCTTTTCAACTCTGATTAGCCAGCCCTATGCACAGCACATAAATTATAACAAGATATGTGCAAAGCATTCCAGAATATGTGCACAGCACATACTAGAATATATTGCTCAACACATACCAAAGTATGTGCATAGTACATAACATATGCAAATAGTACCATATGTGAAAGTTCAGTATAGGTCTGCCGGCATTAGCATTGCAGTACAGTTGATCGTTATCTGGACCTTGCTTATCTCGAATAACCGCTTATCTCGAAGGGAAATCTTGTCCCTGGCTAAACATGAAAATCTTACAACAGGTTAAAAAATATTGTCGAAAAGAGGAGAAATTGGTCCACAATTTCCACAATATTTTCAATATATCTCTAAACTAAAAAGTCCAGTTACATATAAATTTGCTAAATGTGGTTGTTGGAATTATGTTTTCCTCACTTCTGCAAATCTGATATGTCGAGCTACGGATATCTCAAAGTATTTCAAAGAGTCCCTAGATTCCAGATAACAAGAGTCAACTGTACATATAATTAACAACACAGTTTAAGTATCTTAATATGTTAAGCAAAATTTAGCTTCAAGTCACCATGTTTATTATGTTAAAAAACTGACATAAGGTGACATTTAATTTATGTGTGGTGATATTTTTCAGGAATTCTATTTGGCCCACAGCGAGCCACTGAAGACCTTCAAGATACTGGAACTGAAAAGGGATATGCCAGAAAAGACCATCACATAGATCATTGATGACATGCTCAGTTTTGTTCAGGAATGGTAAGCGGAAATATCTTATATGTAAATCCCTTTTCACTTTATTATTTTATAAAATGAACCATGCATCACTTTTTAGACCCCGCCACACGATAATGGCGGGGTTTTATGGTTTCACGTTGGACGTCAGTGTGTCTGTCTGCCCACCCAAAAATGGGTAGTTAGATGGCTAAGAATTATGGACAGTTGCAATGTATTTCAGTGGGATTTACTCCGTCGGCCACATAAAATCAGTCTTTTATGTGGCTTTTTTACTGTTAGGTGGCTTTTTTAGCCACATAAGTATGCTAAAATAGTGATGGTAGCCACATAACTATCCATTTGTTAGAACATCCGTCTGTCACACGTCCGTCCATCTATCCATATTTAGTGTCAAGATGATTTCTTGAGTAAACATCAGTGGATTTCACAAAACTTGGTATGTGTATTGATATTGTAGAGCTCTGGTTTGGGATTGCTAATGCGCAAATTTCATCAAACTTCGACAGAGTTATCTGCCCGAGACACGCCCATATTTTCGCTTCCTGACAATAACATATAAATGTCAGGGGATTTAACAAACTTGGTTCATGTAGTGATATTAAGGAGCCCTGGTTTGGGATTGCTAATGGGCAAGTTTTGTCAGTGTTTGACAGTTATCTGCCCGCAGCACGATTATGGTGGGGTATTATAGTTTAACATTATGCATATAATAATGAAAAACCTGAAGCTTTGCTGTTTTATCCCTATAGGTGAATGGATACATCCAAAAGACATCACCCTGCCATTGAAGTGTTTCCTCCCCTTTCAATGGGGATTACTCTTAAAGGAAAGAAATTGCTTTTACCCACTGGAGCAATTTTTTTTTCCTTTAACAGTACACCCCTTCTTTGAAAGGTCTCACCCTATATGAACAACAGACTAATAAGAAAAACATATCCTTTTTAATTGCAAATTTTCCATCTTCAAAGTGGAGACCCAGAGGTGTTTTTTCTGCTTTCCAGTACCAGCTGTTAGTCAGTGATAAAACCAGCCTCTATAGATATGGGAATTGGATTTGTGCACTCTGCACCAACATCTAAAAGACATTTTACATGCAGACCAGCATGAGTTAATCCAACAGCAGTATAATTATTACTGTATTGATAAAATTAACAGAATTACAAATAATGAGCAGAACTGTCTTTGTGCATGTTAATGAACTTGGCTACAACTGGACCGGACCTGATGAGTTCAATCCAAATACAGGGTGCCCACTGGTCAGGGAAATCTTACTTTTTCTTCCAAGGTCAGGGAAAAGTCAGGGAATCTTGCTAAATGATCAGGGAAATTTTAAATACTAAGAAAGTCAGGGAAATTCCTAATTTTGGCCCAAACTTGTTAGGCTGTGGCAGGTATTTTATCCATTTTGAGTGACTGAAAGTCTTGTATTTTTTTTTCGCTCACTCCGCATTGCTACAAATTAATGCTCATTCTAGAAAATGAATGCCCAAACTTTTGACATTTTATTTTTTTTTACTGAACAATTAGGGCGGTATATTTATATGTGTTAAAATAGAATAAATCATTTATTTTCTGCAAGATGAGAAAAAGCCCATTAAATTTTCAGCATTTTGGTCAGGGAAAAAAAAAGTCAGTGAAATGTCGGGGAATTTTGATTCTGACTGAGGGTGGCCACTCTGAAAGAGCTCAATAAGCCATTGGCTTAACTCTGATGCAGGGTTTCAACATATTAATGGACCTACTTCAAAGACATTGTAGATGAACTACCATTGTAAAAACTATATTCACTGAAGTGAGACTGCTAACTTATGACATTATTTTGTCAAATGAAAGAACTGTTTATATGAAATCTTTTCATTGCAGAAAGTGTCATTGTTACATGTAATAACTAGGTCTTGAAATTTGCACTTGTCAGCTCATATTTATGAGTAGATGTTCTTTAAGGGCAAGTGAAAAAAAAATTAAACGGCTTGCCCAACAGGACAGGTATGTTTTTTCGCAGTAAGGGTAAATAGTGAGAAATTTGGATTACCTAGTATAATTACAAAGTTCTAAAAGTCACTCCAAAATGTCACAAAAAGATGTCAAAATCTGCTGACAAGTTAAAATTTCAATTCTGGAAGGTGTCTGTTAGAGTTTACTATTCCGCAGCAAAACAGCAACAGTAAAAACCCCGCTTCAATACGTGAACAAATTCCATGACTTTATGGACAAGTTTGTTTTTAGTACCAAATATAAGACTAAGGATGAGTACAGCTTAAGGGCAAGTAACAATTTGAGGCCACTTGCCCTACAGGAGGAGTTAGTTCAAGAAAAAAATTTTGAGCCCTGAATAATATAACACGAGATAGTCCAGTAATGAAACTTTGTAGAACTGCAGATTTATTTTTTTTTTTTTTTTTTTTTTAGCTCACCTGGACTGAAGTCTCATGGGGAGCTTATAGGATGGTAGTCCATTCTTCATCCATCAGTCATCCGTCAGCACCTTTAATCAGTTATATCTGCAGTCTGCAGGCCGATCTAAATCATTTCTCATCTATAACATGCCTTTGGTGGAGCTTCACTTTTCATGGTAACCCAATGAAAACCTTGGATGCTATAGCAACCAAAAAGTCCCATACACATATTGTGGTGAAAATGTTGTCCAAGCAGCGTGCAACAGCGACTTTGTTTTATGATCAGATCTATATCAAACTTGCTGTAAATGAAGCTGGACATAAATCTTGCACAAGTTTTCAACCAGATCAGACTACATGCATGAGTTACCTGCTCTTTCAGACTCCCAGAGATGTAATGTGGCAAAAATGTAGTCTGGCTGATAGAGACTTCATTAAACTACATATATCTCAAAAACTATTGAAGCTAGAGCTTTGAAACTTGATGAATAGACTGGTAGTGATGAGTAGACGATCTGATTAACTTTTGAAATAATTTTAAAAAATTACTTCATGAGTTATGGTCCTTTGTAATTTTGGACATTTTTACCTTGTTAGCAGAATCTTTAAAAAATTGTTGGAGCTAGAGCATTGAAACTTATTAAATTGATTGATAATGATGAGTAGATAACCTGATTCTTTTGAATAAATTCTAAAAATATTTCATGAGTAATGGCCTTTTGTAACTTTGGGCATATTTTCCTTGCCAGCAAAATATCTCTCAAACTTTTTCCCTTGCCAGCAAAAGATCTCAAAAACTATTGAAGCTAGCGCCTCATAACTTGATGAATAGATTCGTAGTGATTAGAAGTTGACCTGATAAACTTTTAAAAACGTTTAAGGAATTATGACCCTGTGTAGATTGGGCCATTTTTATCTTGTATTATCTTTAGAAGCAAGCATATGGTTGGGGGGCATAGTGTCTTTTTTTAAACACAATTTCTAGTTATCAAATTGTTCATCAGACGGGCAGGTAATGAGGACGGTCATAAAACCTTGGATGAGTTTGAGTTTGTCTAGTGGATTTGCACCAAGATTGTTCAATTTATAAGCCTGGGGGTTGTTTGTTTAGAACCGTCATGTGTCTTTTTAAAATAAAATTAATAGAAAAATAGAACAGTCTAGTTTTGTGAAACTTAGAAATTAAGTATGTAAATCTGTTAAGCTCAGGTGAACACTACAGACCATTATTGTTCTTTTTTTTTTTTTTGTTTTTTTTTTTTTTTGTTTTTTTTTTGTTTCATAGAATGACAGTGGATGGAAGCACTGTTCTGTTGATAATTCTTGTAAGAATCACCATTGAACAGTTTCATTTCTTTATTTGTATATGGTTTCATCACTGAGTTATTACTGTGTGTCATGCATTGCATGTAAAAGGCACTAACTGCAATGAAAAGACTTTTCTATAAGCGGTTCTTTCATATGACAAAAGAATTATACATGTGTCATGTCTTATTATCTTATACTTAGCACCATCAGTAGTCTAGTCCTATAATCTTTTTGTGGAATAAAAAAAAGAAAAAAAAAATATTTGTTCACTTTCTCTTGCTAAAATAATCTGTAGAAAAGAGAAGCATTTTATGATAATAATTCTGGAGTTTATCTAATTCTTAACTGTTGAAATTCTTATTTACAAAGAATTAGTTTATTCTCTTATAGATTACTTCTGTTATAAATGAGATACAGTAACCTTACATGTGAATCCAGGAACTGTCAGTAACTGCTTCCCTCATCTACAGATGAGTTTTATTTCAATGCAGCATAATGCTATCACTTAAGAACTGTCTGTATTCGCAGAATGACAGATTGGTTTGCACATATTGCCATAATTTGTGACTAGTTTAAAATTCATTTGGACAAGTGTTTTTTATAGGTCATTTCATTGTTTTTTATGGTGGCTCGTTTGGGTTAAAACCAATTTAATACAGATATCTATATTTAAAATGCAGATACCTGCATTTAAATAAAGGTATCTGCATTTAAATGCAGCTACCTACATTAAATGCACATATATGTATTTCAAATACAGAGTATTTATATGTATTTGAAATGCAGATATCTCTGTTTGGTTCTTTAATGGACATGTCTGAATTTGAATCATAGATATCTGCATTTTAATTACAGATGTCTGCGTTTCAAATGCAGATATTTCTATTTAAGTTTTGTTTGTTTGTTTGTTTGTGTTGGGGTTTTAAGGCCCAGTCAACCCAATGGGGTCATGTTGAGCGCGGTCAGTTTACCTAACTACACATTTACTGGGCAGGCTTAGTCCTCTAAGCGGTTAACTAGTATTGTGCACATTCTTTCGCCAGAAACTGACAACTGCCCTTCTTGAATCAGCGGAAGGGAGAGACTGACCCGTAGAAAATAAGATATAAGTACATTTTAGAAACTCGGGTAACTGTTTTTGAAATACAAATATCTTTATTTGAAATACAACTATCTCTAATTAAAATACGGATATCTATGATTATTATTCAAATAAAATATATCTGCCGTTCAAATAGAGATGCCTGTATTTCCAATACAGATATCTGTATTTCAAATACAGAAATCTTTATTTATAGAAACTACAGATAATTGTAATTTTAAATGCAAAGTTCTCTTGAGAACCTGATTAAATTCAACTTTTATTTTCAACATAATTAATAGTCCCTTGCAGCCTACTAGGCTTCCCTTAAACTCGGACAACAGCAGGTAGCTCAGTGGTGAGTCCAGTAGCCTCAAGTGCTGGAGGTACGTTCAATCTCGGCCATTGGCGAGAAAAAAACAAAACAATAATAAATGGAATCCGAACACGATTTCCTTTGTGATTTGCAGGGATGACATAATAACTGTGCGGTCTTTGCTGGGGCCCTCTCTGGCTTCTGCATGGAAAAATCAAGTACCCATGTGCAGGTTAAAGAGCCATACATTCGGTTATCTAAATAATTACTTGTGGACCTTCATTCTGCAACCCAGAATGTATCATGTATACCTGCCTAGAATGCCTGAATTTATGTGATAGAACTGTCAAAAAAACTGGTTCTCTTAAATACATGTACTGAAAAATCGCATGATTATAGAAACATCGGAAAATGAAAAGTTATCCAGGGTAAGATGAATATTGAGATTTCTCACGCTTTTGATGTGCACTGGTTGTATAGTAATCAAGAGGTACACCATCGTTAAGGTTAACATCACTGAAGTTAATGCTGTCATTAAGCATCACAGAAATGTTATCAAAATATGGAAGATGTCAACAATCAAAGGGATTTGACTTCAGATATGGTACAAAGTATGCAAGAAAAAGAATCTTTCGTGCATGACAGGTAGATCGAAATATCCGTCCCTCGAGATCATAGTCTTGCATCACTCGGCAAGTCGGAATTTTTCTGTCTACCCCTCACACCCATGATAGATTCCTAAAATAATATTTTACACATTCTCTTTCTCTCTTTTTTTGTGCTCCTCTTAAAGGAGTGATGGATTTGACTGTAAAGACATAATGGTTTGAAATCTTGAGCATCTTTAATTAGTTTTTTTGTGGTCTGCAGAGGCGGGAAATGTGCTTCCCAACATATTGTAACCAGTGGAACAGTGCATGTGAAAATACGCGTAAGAGTAAATAAGGATATCTTTTTCAACCATAAATAATGATATCTGTAATGAAATGCAGATATCTGTACTTGAAATGCAGATATATGTATTTAATTTAGAAATAAAGATATCTGCATTTCAAATACAGGTATCTGCATTTGCATCAGGAAAACATGCCTATATAATTTTGACCCACTTAAACCCCAGTTTCATATAGTAAAACTGGGGTATACCAGGGTATACATTATTTTTGCTTAAAACCATAGATTGTGCTTATTCGCGAGGCGGTTCTAACGAGTGCCAACAATCTATGTTTTGAACAGAAATATGAAAAATATCAAAGATTTTTATCTGAAGATTTTAAGTTTTTGGAGATAGAATTTTCTATATATTTGAATAGGCGTGTTTTCGTAATGGCATTAGCGATGTCTGTATTTTAAATGCAGATATCTGAATTTCAGCTACACAAGATGTATCTCTCATTGAAATGAAGATATCTGTATTTTAAATGCAGATGTCTCTAATACAAATGCATATTTCTATGTTATGATTGAAAATAGAGATATCTGTATTTCTCAAGTACAGATATCTGCATTTCAGTAAGAGGTATCTCAATTCAATTACATATAGCTGCATTTTAATTAGAGATATTTGTAATAACAATGAAATAAAGATATCTGTGTTTATTAGCAGGTATGTCTGTATTTGAAATGCAGGTATCTAAATTAAATGGATAAAACCACAAACAGGTTGCCATAGATTTAGTCATGCTTTGGCTCAGTTTAGTATTGGTGAATGTTGTGAGAAATTATGCTGGAACTGGAAGTAGTCACCTCCTAAACTTATACTGAGGTCACTCAGTGGGAACTTATTCAATGTATTTGGATGAAAATGCCTTTTCCCGCCTTTTAATGCATGCTTCTGTATTTTTTTAATTTCAAAAACCTGTTGAGGAATACTTGTGAATAAGATGCACCCGTATCCATCCGCATTCATCCTCACCACCACCCCGCAAATTGTTGAAACTTAAAAGTCCATTTTTATTTATTTATTACTTTATTTTTGGAAAGTCAAATTGGTTGGTTGCTCATTTAGTTGCACCTATTTCATATTATGCTTAATATGCGTTGCTTTTGCAATTATTCTTCAGCGGGAACACACGTTGAAATAACGTCATATCAACATCCACGCACCAACATGACGTTGCATCGACGTTGGTGGGACGTTGTATAAACGTCTTGTGTCTGCTGGGTGTTTTTTTTTTATGTATAACCCATTTAAGACTGGAGACCTCTATACGGGTAATTGGCAAACAGTGGCGTCAGATCAGGCTTTCTACTGTTTTTCTTTAGGAATATCTATATCATATAGCCTGACATACCTAAACTGAAAATGGATTCTTCCAATATATAGTGCTAGAGAGTTTATTCTTTAGTCTTCATGAGTTGGAATTACGTTACTTTGAATCATTTATTGAACATTTTTTCTTCCATCATTGAGCCCATCCTGGTTATTTTGAAAATCGAATACCGCTTAAGCCGGCGCTAGGTGGCGTATGCAGCCTCGCAAACTGCAGTGCATATAAAGAGGCTCAATCAAAACGAGTCTCCCGATTTTCGTGATTTTGTGTGTTCTTTGTTTCCAAAAGCAATCATTTTTATTTTCCTATTCTGGGCATTAACATGACCCAGTTGAGTAACCACATAATTGCCTAATTCTAAGACTGTGAACGCAACAGACACTATTTTACAATAAATGAGCAAAGAAAACTTACTTTCATCATAAGACAGATCGCCAGAAAAAATATATTAAATTTGAGATTATATAGAAGAATAATACATGCACCTTTTGCCGGCAGAGAAATATCTAATTCTTTTCAGTCAGATATATAGTTGTTTCGAATGGAAAAAGTGACGTAACCCATGGGAGGGCCAATATAGTCGTGACTGTCGCTTGTATATGGTTTATATATCCCGAGCCATACTGCATACGGTGCCGGGTCAACTCGGCACATAGCAAACTCGGCACATAACCAACTCGGCACATAATCAACTCGGCCCATACCATCTCGGCACATAACAAACTCGGCACATAAATATAGTTATATATCTATACATTTATGCGTCTATTTCTAGCTGTAGTTTACATTTTTTTATAGATAATTATAAAAAGGAAAAGTTAGGAAAGATAAATTTATTTCTTTATTTTTTTTCTTCAAATTATATCTTTAACCATTCAGTAGGCCATGAAAAGGGCATAATTGTTACTCTAATAGATTTCTTCTTATTTCTGCTCTAAAAACCTGAAAGGTAGACTATTGATCCCCATTACCATTTATTGCATATGCGAACAGCGAAGGTTCAGGTGACCCTGCGCATCCACGCAGTCTAGCCAAAACCTTCGCTGTTTGCTCACCTAAGCTCTAGGTCATGAAAAACATTCAATTGGTTGTTTGTAACGGTGGATTAAAGTATTCAACATAACAATAGATAATTGGACTAATCAGTTTATTATGAGCCGAGTTGGTTATGTGCCGAGTTTGCTATGTGCCGAGTTGGTTATGTGCCGAGTTTGCTATGTGCCGAGTTGTCCCACAATCCTGGATACGAACCAAGACAGATGTTACTATATTTAGTAATACATGCAATGACAATTAAATGAACATACCCGCTTTCGATCGGACAAATGTAGCAAGAAGGACGGACTCGCTCTCGCACACCCTTACCATGAACGGAAAGCGTGTAGCAAGTGGTGTCTTGGACGGAAGGTGTTAGGTAATTGTAACGATTCCTGATCATTGTCTTCCTTTCTAATTTTTTAAGGGTCGCCCTGGCGATCCGCATATATAGGAGTTATGCTAATCATACATCAAATACGAGAATTAAACCGAACCCGGAAGCGGAAGTAACTACCAAGATAGACCATTGCGCAGCTTTTAAACTGTTGTCTGATAAAGACTACACAGTGAAACAGTTTAATACCGAAACAAAATCACTAAAAGCACCAAATGCACCTTAAAACGAAATAACAGTACAGTGATCCCTCGTTACAACGACAGCATTTGTTCCAAAAGATGTTGCCAATATAATAAATTTGCTGTTGTACAGAATCCTTAATGGACAGAATATGTAACCAATATCTTGATTTGTTCTTATTTCCTCATAGACCATCTGTTTTGGATATTTTTTAGAATCGCCTCACTGACGTGATTCTTACAAATATCCAAAACATATGGGCAAATCCAGCAGATATCCCCCCCCCCTCCACACACACACACATACTTCCCAGACACTTCACATAAATTTTCCCCTAAGTAGACAACCTGCATTAAATGCCAAATCCCATCCTCAGGGAGAGAAAAAAGAGAAAAACTCGCCAAAATGGCGATCGCCGAAATCTTTACCTTCCACGCAGTGTTAAAGCTTTAATTAAACAAAAGTTATATGTTCTCCAATGTTCTCAGATATCAATTAATTAATGTAAATAAACTTTCACTATACATTATATCACAATTTAAATACAGACATGACACGTCATTCACAAATTCATATATATATGGAATTGAATGGTAACCTTTAGCATTCTCCGGGCTAATTCAGCAAGCAACAAATTGCACACTATCTCTCACAGAAAAGATGACCCAACATTTCAATCAAATAATTGCGCTGCGTTCTATAAATTGCTGCGATTTAGTTTCTGTCTATATTACAACCAATAAAATTATAAGATTCCGATTCTATTCAAGGATAATTGAATTCAGACCCGTCCATCTGTATATTTGGATCCCGGGTCGGACGGCTGGGCGGGGCAGGGTGGAGGAGGAGGGACAATGGCATTCGTGACTTCCCTATGAAGAGGTTTTCGAATGTTATGTATCCGAATAACACTTTTTTTGAAGGTAAACCCCCTTTATAGGTAAGTCGCGAATTCATCCGAATGATCTTATCATAATAATAAAATTTGCACCCGACATAAAGATTTATCTACCGCAACTAATGGAAAAAGTACAGCATATAACACCATATAGTAAAAATATAACAACGTATAAGCGTTTCATCACAGAATATAACGACGTTTCTACGCATATATTGGATTAACCATTCCATTTAATGCTTAGATCACTGTATATAATAGAAAGAAAACCTACCAAATAGAACTAAATTTATCATCACGAAAACATGCCTATATAATGTTGACCCCCTTCAACCCCACTTTTATATAGCAAAACTGGGGTTTACAGGGGTATACATTAATTTTCTTATTTCTGCTCAAAAAGATAGATTGTGGGTACTCGTTAGAACCGCCTCGCCGAGGCGGTTCTAACGAGTACCACAATCTATGTTTTGAGCAGAAATTTGAAAAAAAAAATATTAGAATTTTTATCTAAATATTTTCATTTTTTGGTGGTAAAATTTTCAGTATATTTGAATAGGCTTGTTTTCGTAATGTGCTCGTAATACAGCTAAAGTGTTCCATAACAGTATGTTATTTTTATATCAGTATGTAAGATGTGTGCCTTGCTTGATACATACACTATTGATCTAGACTGGCTACAGTCTCCAGTGACTATTTTTTTCCTTATGACCCTTTTAAAGGTGGCTGATGGAGCTAATATCGATATTACCTTATTATTTGTTGTCTAAAACTACAATTTCCAAACAAAATTAAACTATCCCTAGTTTGTTGTAAAATGCTTCTAAGGACTGTGCAATAAAGACTTATAGAAGGAAATATCGCCTAAATATGTACTTTCTAACTAGGCTACGTAGCAAAGTTAGGTCAAAGGCCGTAATAATTTTAGAAATTAAATAGTAATTATACTCTAGTTACTTTAAAAACTTTTCAGGGATATGTGTATTTTTATGATAAGAAAGTATATTTCTTTCACAATGAGTTTGCAGATTCTTCAGAACCTCATTGAGAGCTTAATTTATTTTCGTAATACAGCTATAGTGTATCAGAACACTTATTCTATTTAATTTTACGAACATTATACATATCGAAACAACAGTCTGAAAAACCCAGTTAGAAACAAAAGTGGGGCTTCTGTGATTTTTGTCATATCAAAATTAGCTCAGTCAGCAACCTTTAATCCACTAAAATAAAAACAAAGTGATATCACTAGAGTGACCAGCCTCTATAAGTGCGTCCAACGCGGAGCGGTTCGGCGTGCAGACGCACTACTATAGACTAACGATGTGACCAGTGACGTATGTGACCAAAAATGTGATGGTCCAACAAACGCTTGGGTGGTTCAGTGCTTATTCTGAAAAACAATAAGCGTTCCGTGATCTGGTAGAGACTATTGGCACGGCGGCCGTGCCGATAATAGCAACAAAACAGCCAATAACGCCAAGTATTCCAGTTGCATGGGGTTGAATTATTAGTTATGACGTCAGCCTACAAAATTTGCGATCTCGGCCATTTTGAATTTTGTCTCCACTTCGATTCTTATTTCTATCCATTCTCCGTCTATTCATAAGGTACACTTTGATGTAGATTTTTAGATAACATATAGACATTACGCTCTTTTCACGTGATAATCTGAAAAAAAAAAAAAAAAACAAAAAAAAACCCCCGACACAATCATGTGTTTGTTCGACCGGTTGGTAAATTGTTGTTATGTTTATGTTTTTTTTTATTTTATTTTTTTTTCAGCTTTTAATAATGTGAAGAAAATGCTGAAAAAGACAAAAACGCACAAACGGTCAAAAATCTTTACGAAAAATCCTGAAGCAGTGATATAGATTTCAGGTAAGCGAACGATAGTGTATTGTCGTTGTACCTGTCACCGGCATACACTTGTTTTCGGTATTCGGAATACAGGGCCCCCGTCCATCGGGGCCCGCGAAATAAATGGGCTGCCTAAAGCCTCCATGGCAGAGCTGCTAGTAACTAAGCAAGACCCGAATTCATGTAATCGGATCTGGTAAAAGTACCACAAATTTGAAGGCAATGTCTCTGAACTACTGAAATATTGTTGATTTAAACGTTAGATCGCAATTCATGCAGTGGTTTCAGAAGTCAAGCGTGGCCTGAATATCAAATTAAGTTAGATCTGGCCAACCCACCTATGAAGCATGTGATGATAATTTGGACGCACAGATATAGGTAGCACTTATCAAATTCATATTAGTCAAGATATCACTTTGGTTTTATTCTAGTGGATTAATAAAAAGGGTTATGAGAAAAATATTTAGTCACTAGAGATGGAGCCAGTCTAACCATTGACCATGTTGTATAGCACTGTGCATATGTTGAGGTTATGACATTTTGTACTGAATAAAGTTTTTTTTTTTTTTCTTTTTTTCTTTCATTAAAACCGATGGTCGGCCGACCAGACATTTTGATGTTGATCGGCCGATATAAACCTTTTGATCGACCAACTGGAGCTGTCACATTAAAAACATACCCCACCGATAGCCTTCGGCAACGTCAAATCTTTCAATACTAGGTCAATATTAAGTCAACTGTCGTCCGATCATCGGCCGATCTTTGACAGACGGTATTTTCTGTCGGACGACAAAAAATGAGTCAAACGACTATCGGACGGTATGCCCCCGATTGTTTCCCGACTGTCGACCGACCGGATGATGCTTTCTTTCACATCAGCGCAAGAAACAACTACGCATAGTCCGGAGCCTCACGCGCAGGTGTTGGATGTGTTGTTGCAATCGCGCTGACATTTCTGCAAACGCCATGACTCCAAATATAGTGTGCGAAGAGCAGCCAGTTGCTTATATATTGTAGGGCGTGGCACATAAAAGTCTGTCGGATAGTCGAGCATCGGGCGCTTGTCGAGCGCAAGACGGCAGATGACCGATATAGTCAGGCGACGATCGGTGTAGTCAGGCGACGATCGGTGTAGTCAGGCGACGGCCGACGATCGGTCGACCAAAGATCATCGGCCGACCAGTCTGCCGCCTGTCGCTTGGTTAGCACTCGATTTTGGCCGTCTGGTGGTCAATTTTTGGGTGCTCCAGATGCCGAGTTATTGGTTGAATGTCAGTCGATATTCGGTGTATAATCGGCAGACAGTCCCCCGACGCTGTATCGATCACCAAATTCGCCAAATCATCAGCCGACAAAGAAAAATTATAACTGACCAGTTATAATCAAATATGATCGGCCAACGAGAAAACTGCCAAAAATCGGACACAAATTTGGCCGACTATCGTCCGGCCAGACCGTCAGCCGCTAGTCGGTTTGGTAATGTGACACCGGTAGTACTCATCGATTTGGTCAGATCGTACTGATTGGTCGGTGAACTCGTACTCATTTTGGTCAACTCGTACTCATTTTAGTCAACTCGTACTCATGGTTCAGTTCAATTCGTTCATATTTGTGGACCTGTTTTGGAAATTATATCATTACGGAAAAATGCCTATTCAAATATATAGAAAATTTCACCTCCAAAACCTGAAAATTTTCAGATAAAAACTCTGATATTTTTCATATTTCTGCTCAAAACATAGATTGTGGGTACTCGTTAGAACCGCCTCAGCGAGGCGGTTCTAACGAGTACCACAATCTATGTTTTTGAAATAAGAAAAATAATGTATACCCTTGTAAACCCCAGTTTTCCTATATAAAAGTGGGGTTTAAGGGGGTCAAAACTATATAGGCGTGTTTTCGTGATGTATACTGAGCGCAAAAAAGAAACGCAAATGAATACATGCAATATTTGAAAAATCTATATGTGTATGATAAAACCATGAATTGCTATGATAGTTTAAACTTTGGACAGATATACTTAATGCCATTATAAAACAAAATATAGAGCATTAGAATATTTGTATTTAGAGAAGTTTTTGGTCAGTAATCGGATATAATTCCATCACGAAAACACACCTGTATGGTTTTGATCCCCTTAACCCCCACTTTTATATAGTAAAAAAGGTAAGAGAAAAGTCCAGGGAGTGCCACAATCACAAACCGCAGCCCTTCCCAGACCCCAAGAGGAAGAGGAAACCGACAAATCTAAACAAGTACAAACTGAACAAACGTACGAAAAAGCACTAAGATTAGCTCTCCCTTCCCCAAGCGAGGTAATCGCAATACTAAAAGGACTGAAAAACACAAGAACAAAATGACACACGGAAAGACATACGGAAAGACATACAACAAATCGCCTCGTAGAATAAACCACAAAGCAACAAAGAGTAAGACTAACACCAGGACCACCGCCTTAGAACGGTCGGTAGAGCAAATCACCGGGGGGGTTTAAAGCACTTTTACAGCTAGCTAACTTCACCCTGGGTCCCGATGCTACTCTTAATACAGAAATACATAAAAAATTGGTTCGCATAAAGGCTCCCAACTCAGTCAATGCATCAAAGCGAAAACATAAAAATCAAATTAATCACTATAATAAACAAAGACGAGTACTCATGGCTAATTCTACTGTATGCCAGAGTAAATGAAATCCAATAGTTGAACCACGGCGGGCCAAGCCAAAGACATATCGTCAAGCCCCACCCCACTGGTTAAAGTTTTACGAAGAGGCCGTCATTGAGCCTGAGGCCCGAACCGCCGTCGTACAATTAAAGAGTGAAGCATAGCCATCAACAATGACTGTGTTGACAACTAGGCATGCAGTCTGCCGCATAATATCCAGGCTATAGCTAATTCTTTTATAACGGTTAATAAGTTTTCTGAATTGCTCCGTAAAGTTAGATTTACCTACAATTTTTCTAAATCTGTACACTAAGTCACCGTAAAATTTGGGTTCCGATATACCTTGTTGCAGAAGTGTTTTCAGACTGACGCTATATTTTTCTAACAAGGCACTGTGTCTGCGTTAAAATTTCGAAAACGCCTTACGAAGTTTAAAATAACGATAGTCCTGCCTAAGAAGTTTGGCAGTAAGGGCTTTATTACGATAGTTAAAGTCATTAAGATTTGAAGAAGCTCTGGCGAATCTTATAAGTTGAGATATGTATACCCCATATGAGGTACGCCGGGGGACATCGCCATCCAGAAAAGGGAAATTGACTATATCAAAATCAAAATCGTCCCGCTTATCATAAATTTTGGTGGAAACTGTACCATTAGATATACATAGATTCAAATCCAAAAAGGTGCCTCGGTATCGGAAAAATTTGCTCTATTTAATTGGAGTTCTGTAGGGTATATCCGGTCCACCATTTGGTCAAAGTAAATATTGTCAATATTTAATAAATCGTCAAGGTATCTTGAAGTTGAATTGAAAGCCTCAATAATGTCAGCCTGATTTTCACGTGAGAGAGACTTCATGAAATCTCTCTCATAACAAAAAAGAAACAAATCTGCAACAAGAGGAGCACAATTAGTTCCTATCGGAATACATTAGTTTGTCTATAAAGTTTAGTTCCAAATCTAATAAAAATATTACCCAGAAGATAAACAAGGGCATCACAGACTTTTTGACACGACCATAAAGTGTGATTATTATATGTATCAGAATTGAAAAAAGCACATTCTTCGTTGCAAGCCAAATATTGGGTAAAACTGGAGTTTACAGGGGTGCACATTATTTTTCTTATTTCTGCTCAAAACCATAGATTGTGGTATCTCGTTAGAACCGCTTTGCCGAGGCGGTTCTAACGAGTACCCACAATATATGTTTTGAGCAGAAATATGAAAAATATCATAGTTTTGCATCTGAAAATTTTCAGTTTTTGGAGGTGAAATTTTCTGTATATTTGAATAGGCGTGTTTTTTTGTAATGATTATTACTTGCTAATGCTTAAGGACCTGGCTCATTTTATCTTTTGCTGTGCATAAAAAATGGAGTTAAAGAACACTTAAATTTTAATTATATCAAAATTGAAAATTGCATCAAATTAAGTTTATTAGTTTCAGAGATATAAAGAGCTGAAGTTTGAAATATAAATGGTGTCCATGATTCATGGTAAAGCATAGGGATCTGGCTCATTTGGGTTTTGTCATTACGAGAACAAGCCTATTCAAATATACTGAAAATTTTACCACCAAAATAATGAAAGTTTTCAGATGAAAAATTCTAAAATTTTTAATATTTCTGCTCAAAACATAGATTGTGGGTACTCGTTAGAACCGCCTCGACGAGGCGGTTCTATCGAGTACCCACAATCTATGTTTTGAGCAGAAATAAGAAAAATAATGTATACCCCTGTAAACCCCAGTTTTACTATATAAAAGTGGGGTTTAAGGGGGTCAAAATTATATAGGCAAGTTTTCGTGATGTTTTGCAGAATTAATGAAGTTAAAGAAAAGTTAATGTTTGTTTATATCAGTCTAAAGGTGTTGGACATTAACACAACAATCTTTAAGTGACACCATTTTATTTTTGTCTAAACAGCATCTGGTTCGTATAGCAAATTACTTCCAAGAATATGTGTACTTACAAGATTATTGATAGCAAAATCGATTAATTCCCTTTTCCAGTGTTAATCGATCGATTGTAGTGTCACCCAGGCTGTTTAGTGGTGTAACTAACATAACTCGGCTTTCGCAATACTTGCTGAACAAAGCAGTAAGTGACCCGTTGATTTATTACTTCCATGGTATTGTGAATTACAATTGTTTAATGATTTAATGGATTAATTGCCATAGAATTTTCATTTGAATTATTTATCACATCGTCAATCATGTTTGGTTTTATAACCTGACTGTTATTAGATACAACTTATTAAAATTATATAAAACCCCTTAACCCTTGTCCTGCTGAATAAATTAAAATGCCACGCCCACTTCTAATTTTCAGCCAATAAGATTACTTGATCCAGATTTTTGTTATAAATTTGCATACTTGATGGCAAACAGTGCAGATCCAGATTAGTTGGCTTCTTCAGAAGCCAACTGATCTGGATCTACACTGTTTGCAAAACAGGGTATATCCTGGTTCAGCAGGACAAGAGTTAAAATGACACGAGATATAAAGCGTCAGTTGTATGTCTATTTAAGGGGGTTATACAGCGTTGCTAAACATTGCTGTTTTAAGTAAAAGGACTCAGTAAAATCGAATGTTTTGTGGTCTTTGTTTTCAAAGGCTGCGAGTCTGACATGATTAGGAGGTTGCGGGTTCGACCCCAGCCGAGTCGGCAACATTCCTTCGCAGAGATTTGATCAAGAAATATTTTCTATGGTCATTCTCTCCCTCCTGATTTAAGAAGGGCAGTTCTCAGTTTCTGGAGAAAGAATGTGCACATTACTGGTGTTAACCGCTTAGAGGACTAAGCCTGCTCAGTAAAAGTGTCGTAAGTTAAACTGACTGCGCTCGACATGACCCCATTCGGTTGACTGGGCAATAAAATCTCAATACAAACAAATATATATATATATATATATAAAGCAAAAAAAAAGTCAGACCTTTTGGAATGCTGAGTCAATAGTGAATGGTACGCTACTTCAAACGCAAAAAGCGTAGTCTTCTGTTTTTCACAGATGAAAATTTTGATTTTAATGCCAGTAGAAAATGCTTTTATGCAATGAAACCGCAGTTTGAGTGATTATATCTTAAAGCATACACTGACAGACCATTATAGCGATTGCTTCTGTCTTGTGCATTAAGTCTGCAAAGAATATGCTTACTTCTGTCGTTTTCTGTATAAATTCCGGTTATAATAGCGTTCCCATAAGAAATTGGATTTGCTATAACAATCGAAGGAATGCATTTCTTCGTAAATTGCATTCCAAAAATGAAGACTGTATGTAAGGAACACAATTTGAATAAAATGCGCTCAAATAAATGAATGCGTAAAGAAATAATCGCACTTCAAAAATCTGTACTCGTATATGTTTAAATCCCGAGGGAGATAATTTTAAAATGAAGTGTTTTCAAACCTCATCAGCGAGAATAAGGTTGGTATAATTTAAGTGATTCCCATGATATTATTGGTGCCTAGACTGTAAAGAATTAATTGCAAAAAATAAAATAAATAAATAAAAATAAAAAAATAAATATTCCAGCGCATGCGCTGATCTACCTTAATGACAAATTTATTAAAATTGCTGTAACTCTTGCCAAAATGAAGTTTTGATGACCATGTTTAACCATTTTGTAGTCTGATGTCTCGCAAAATATAATCAAGGGCAAGTTTCAAGAAGCACTGAAGTGCATTCTCTAGTATTTTTATTGGAAAACTGGATATACTTTCTTTTCTTTTCCCATAAAAATATATATTTTCTCACTGCAGCTTATTTTCAGTGTCATGTGGCAGCCGTAAACATTACGAAAACACGCTTATTCAAATGTGTAGAAAATTTCACCTCCAAAAACTAAAATTTTTCAGATAAAAACTCTGATATTTTTCATATTTCTGCTCAAAATATAGATTGTGGGTACTCGTTAGAATAGCCTCTGCGAGGCGGTTCTCACGAGTACCCACAATCTAAAAATAAGAAAAATAATGTATACCCCTGTAATCCCCAGTTTGTTTTATGTAAAAATGGGGTTTAAGGGGGTCAAAATTATATAGGCATGTTTTCGTGATGAAAAGTCTCCCAATACTTAACTACAGACGAACTTCAATGGCTCGAACATCTTTAGGACCATGGACGAGACAACGGTAGTTCGAGCCACTGAGGGTTAACCATAACGCCAGGTCAGGAAGCAAATAGCGATAATTTAGAGAAATCCTTTCCATCTTCTATACAATAATGGTATGTTGAATGTACTCATTAGAGTCTTATGAGTACACACAACATACAATTTCATTATAAAATAAGAAAATTTCCTAAATATTTGTTTTCTGGAGTTATCGGAAGAATTTCGTAGGGACTGAAAACGAACTAGCCATGGTAAACGAGCCATCGGTGTTCGAGCCATTGAGGTTTTACTGTATAATGCAGATTATATCTTTTTTATTTACTTTGGGAGCACTGAGTTCATTCGGAATACTTTGAAATCGAATACAGCATAAGCTAGCGCTAGGGCGCGTGGGTGTAGGATAGGTACAGGAGATGTGTACAGCCTTGAAAAATGTATTGCTGTTTATGAAGTGATTCATGAAAAAGTGTCTGAATTTCATTCTGATTCGTGTTTATTGCCTTTTTATATAGTTTTTAGTGATAGATTCTGTCTGTCATTCTTCGTTGCGACGCGCGGTTTTAGAGACAGTGGCTTTGAATTTTGTATTAATCCGCGCAAAAAAGTAGACCATGTGTGTATATTAGTACGCCATTGAAAAGATACCAATCAAAAAGTAGTGCGATTTGTGCTTGATCTATGGTTCAAGTCTCCATATGAGCCGCTGAGAAAACTCGCTTTAATACATGTGCGAACAACAAAGGCGCAGATCAATTTGCGCGTCCGCGCAGACTGATCAGCACCTTTGTTGTTCGCTGAAGCTCGTTTTTTTCTCTTTTATTTCGACGGAGAAGCCTCACAAGCTTAAATGAAGGGCAAAATGATTTTCTGGAATGTATTAGTTTCTCATAGAATCTGTCATTTCAGGGCTATTCAGCCCTTTGATATTTTACACTTATGGCAGCTTAGCGAATATGCAATCTATAACATCAGAGTCTTATAGTTCAACTAGCGGGGCTCTGTTACTCGAAACGACTTACAAGAGGAAAGACCATATCTTTGACTAGCTGACTACAGCAGTGATTGGCATTAATGTGTTTGTAGAATCAGAATTATTTTATTACCTTACTGTGGTCTTTTAACCTTTACCATGTTCTGGACAAATTCAACAGACGACAATTTGATGATACTTTCTCTCTTTTTTTCAGGAACCAGGGTTTGACATTTCATAGAAACTGTTCCTTGCTTTCTAGGAAAAATGAACAAAAGTTTTCAAAATGTCGTCTGTTGAAATTTTACCCTGGATGGTGTGTGATTATAAGTGCAGTTAACCTTTAATCAAGTACTGCAGAGATAAAAGCTATTATCATAACATTTTCTCAAAGAGAACTAGATTGTATTCCTGATAAGCTGTTCAATCAGAAGCCAATTATCAGATTATAGGAAACTTGCACATAGCATGTTGTATACCGTCCCAGTAAGCATTCTACATAAATCTATAGCGGGCCGTTATCGGCCCGTCAGGGTAGCTGACGGGCCGATAACGGCCCGCTGTAGATTTATGTAGAATGCTAGCTTGGCCTATACCGTGGATCTGATTGTTCCATTAGTAGACTTATAAGTTCTGGTAACATATATAGTTTGAATTTGCTTCGGAAAGCGTGATTGTGGTCAGTCACATTGTTGTTAGTGTTTGCTGTCTAACATGGCCGTCAACCAATCTATTCCTTCCGTTAGTCCGTCTCCAGATAATGCAGTTGTGGGTTGATTGTACCAATTCCTATTTCTCAAACTGTGGAGATGGAGCGCTTTCGTGACTTCTCCGTAACTCATTGCATCTGCTAAGTCCTGAAATCAGATTAAAGGTGCAACTCGAATATGCGAACCGTCTGTCAAACGAAGGCTCAAATCAACCTTCGCATCTGCGCAGTCTGATGTGTTTTTGTTGTCTGCAGACATCACGAAAACATACTATATAATTTTGACACCCTGTCCCCACCCCTTGTATATTTATACAGTAAAACTGGGGCTTACAGGGTAATACATTATTTTCTTATTTCTGCACAAAAACATAAATTGTGTCTACTCTTTAGAACCGCCTCGGCGAGGCAGTTCTAACAGGTACCCACAACCTATGTTTTGAGCAGAAAATGAAAAATATCAGAATCTTTATCTGAATAGTTCAGTTTTTGGTGGTGAGACTTTGTTATATATTTGAATTGGAGTGTTTTCGTAATGTCTGAGCATCACGAAAACATACCTATGTTATTTTGACCCCCTTAAACCCCTCTTTTATATAGTAAAACTGGGGTTTACAGGGGTATACATTATTTTTCTTATTTCTGCTAAAAAACATAGATTGTGGGTACTTGTTAGAACCGCCTCGGCGAGGCGGTTCTAACGAGTACCCACAATCTATGTTTTGAGCAGAAATATGAAAAAAAATATCAGAATTTTTATCTGAAAACTTTCAGTATTTGGTGGTGAAATTTTAAATATATTTGAATAGGCGTGTTTTCGTAATGGTCTGCGTCGGACACAGATGTTCGAAGGTACATTGCAACTCAGGTATATTTTATATATGATCTATGGCGCATTTGACGCCTTTCTTCAATTTACAGTCGACTCTCGTTATCTTGAATTCCAAGGAAATCTCTGAAAAACTTCGAGATATCCGTACCCCGACATATCAGATTTGCAGAATTGAAGAAAAATAATTCGATTAATCATATTTAACAAATATATATGTAATTAGATTCTTGCAGTTAGAGATATATTGAAAATATTGTGGAAAAGAGGAGCCATTTCTCCTCTTTTCCACAATATTTTTTACTTGCTGTTAGATTTTCATGTTTAGGCAGGGACCAGAGTTTACCTTCGAGATAAGCGGTTATTCGAGATAAGCGAGGTCGAGATAGCGAGAGTCAACTGTATTTATGCTCCATTTTGAAAGACAATAATAGGGCATTTTGAGGTATGTTAATTCTATTAAAAATGAGGATGTGAAGAAGCACTAATACTAATAGCAAAATATTTTTGTACTTCTCATAGGGATTTATTAGAGTACATTTCACAGGGATTTATTATGGTTCTTCTCACAGGGATTTATTATAGTACTTCTCACAGGGATTTACCATTAATGATAGTATTACTCAAAGAGATTAATCATAGTTCTTCTCATTTGGATTTGTTGTAATATTTTCAACAGGGATTTATAAAAGTACTTCTCACAGGAATTTATTAGGGTACTTCTCACATGGGTTGATTATTTTACTTCTCACAAGGATTTATCATAGTATCGCTCTCAGGGAGTTGTCATATAACTGCTCAAAGGGATTTATCATAGCTTTTCTAAATGGATTTATTATGAAAGTACTCACAGGGATTTTCTCACAGAGATTTATTGTACTACTTTTCACATGAATTTATTATACTACCTCTCAAAGGTATTTATTATATTATTTCTCAGAGGGATTTATTTATTACTTTTCTTATGGTTTTAATATAGTAGAGCTCACTGGAATTTATAATATTCCTTCTCATAGCAATTCATTGTAGTACTTCTCACAGGGATTAATCATATTACTTCTCACATGGATTTATTATAGTACTCCTCACAAGGATTTGCCATGGAACTGCTCACAGGAATTTACTATATTTTATCTAAGAGGGATTTATTTTGGTACTCCTTATAGGGATTTGTTAAAGTACTTCATACACTAATTTATCATTGTACTGCCCACGGGGATTAATTATATTACTTCTCAGAGTAAATTATTTTATTAATTCTCAGAGGAATTTATTATATTACTTCTAAGAGGGATATAACTCATCAAAGTTTCCATGCTTGGATTCACTATAAATTGTTGCAAAATGATGTAAATGATGTTTATGTCTTGTGTGACAAATATATTCTCTAATAACTTCTTGAATATGTCGTCGCATGGAACTAACGGAACATGCAGGGGTATTTTTCCATTCCAAATGCAAGGCGTTGAGTCACTCATGTTAACTTGCAAATGGAAACAAAGAAAAAAAAAAAAACATCAGAATCTCGGTTTCATTGAGACTCACTGGCAGCAATGTAATATGTTGGGCAACAAATGATCTTGTTTATGTCTTAATCTCACTCTGCTGTTGTATGCTATTTGTGCATTTTTTTTTTTATTTTGACCCCTGCTGCGCATTGACGGGCCGGAAAATTTAAAGCAACTCAAAACAATAACATATTTATATTGGCAAAGAAGGTAATTGAATTAGTTAAGAAATAATACCACACATGACAATATTCAAGCCTAGAATTTTCAGAAAATCAACCAATAGAAATTGCATACTTTTGTTTTGCGTTTGTGTAAAGTTTATGATGTTAAAGTCATGCAAACGTAAACACAGTAACTTTAAACGTAAACGCCGGCGCGTGTAATGACTCTTTTAGGGTTACATTTTAAAACTAGACTCTTTTCAAGTTTGGTTTCAATTTCGAAGTTTAACGAAGAAGCTAATTGATTCTACTAAAGATGTCACGTATGTCTTGAAGCCAACAGCCTTTTCATTAATGATTTTACCTATGATTTTTCCATTCTTGTAATACTTCACATGATCTGATTTAAGAAAAGCTCATTTACTTATATCTGAATAAATGTTTACTCGCAAGAGTCCTTTTTTATCTTCATTCTATCAGCACTTCTGTAATGCAAAATGTGTTGTTGCTTTTATCACTTCTGAAGAATTGCGAAATCATAACATGATGATGTTGAAAGCCTTATTTACCCTTTTGGTCAATACATTTGTTAAAGTTTGCACTACGGACGAATTGCGGATATCCTGATGGAGATTAATTGTACAGTACTTATTGCGGACATGTTTATATTTTGTTATGAAAAGTGATCACACTGTCTCTATCTGACAAAAACAAGCTAGTATTGACACTTTTAGTTCTGCCTCTGTATACCCCGATCACTTGCTTAATATTGACAGTTCTTTTAAACAAATGGTTAACCTTTTGAACTTCTGTTAAATAAAGCTATTTTCTGAGCCAACATAGCACCTGGTGTGGTTTCTTCGAAACATTACGGCAAACGTTATCAATTTTAGCCCTACAAACTACGTTGCTGTCATATGAAGAGTTTCAATGAAGCCGAGATTCCGATATTCTTTCATTTATGAGTTCTTTCATTGAATTTGCTAGCTTCATAGATTGTATTTGTCTTCACTATAGCTGGTTTTAAATGCCATGTTATGGCTTCAAAATCTCCATGTACTCCATCACAGTACACAGTAATGTGTAAAACCAAGTTGTGCCCGTGTGAGTGTCTGCTGTCGTAAACCTAATCCCAAACAATACTATTTGCAAAAGAATGCTTGTATGTGTTTCCATCTGTCATTTTCTGTAATTATTGTATTACATTTGGTAAGGATCTAGATAATAATGTTGCTTGTATATTAATAAGCAATTACGTAAGTTTAAATCATCTACTGAACATTTTTTCTTCCTTTTCTGAGGATTAACATGACCCAGTTTACAAACCGCATAATTGCCTAATTCAAAGACATAGAGCTCAACAGACACTATTTTACAATAAATGGGCGAAGAAAGCTTGCTTTCATCATAAGACAGATCGCAAGATATAAATGAAGAATAAGTAAATAAGATTATAGAGAAGAATAGTACATGCACCATATGCCGGTAGAGAAATATCTGATTCTGTTCAGTCAAATATATAGTTGTTTTACATGGACAAAGTGACGTAACCCGTGGACGATGACGTCTATATGCGAACATGCGCGGGTCAAATATGACTTTATGGGAAGGCCAATATGGTTGCGACCGCGGGTTGTATATGGTTTGTATATCCCGAGCTATATTGGATAACGAACCAAGACAGTTTTTACTATATTTAGTAAACCATGCAATACTTATTAAAAACAAAGGTACCCGTTTTCGATCGGACAACTGTAGCAAGAAATTATAATCCTAAATCTACAGGCAGCATCATACGACACAAGTCACTATTTAGATATCACAGTAGATTATTAGAGGCACAAACCTGTTTATTCGAAAGGATAAGTAGTAAGGCATCTTTTAAATCATCCTCGTTCAGGAGAAAGGTTAATTGTTCCTTTGCTTCCGGAATTTTATATCTAGCATGACTGTCTACCACAAATATTATCCCTGAAAGTAAAAATAAAGTATACTTAACAAGTCCCGTGTAATTAATATTCACTGTAGTACTGCTTTGTATCGGAAATATAAGCGTTTAAGGTGGCAGATATTTTCCTGATTTTCGCTCTGAGATATACACAGTATATACTTATAAGCACCGCCAAAGAAGCCGCTTGAACAAGCACCCACAGTCACAACAATGACAACAAAAATATAAGTGTCGATATCCAGGAAATGCCACAACTGCAAAACACAGCCCTTCTAAGGCACCAAAAGAAGAGATTAGGAGCAAATAGTGACAGTATGAAACATTCGACGCGCATTATATCAACACAGAGGACAAAACATGAAAGAGCCCTTCAGCGAGCAATCATAAGGTCATAAAAAGAGAATTCACATTACGAAAACACGCCTATTCAAATATATTGAAAATTTCACCACCAAAAAATGCAACTTTTCAGATAAAAAAAATCCTGATGTTTTTCAAATTTCGTCTCAAAACATAGATTGTGGGTACTCGTTAGAACCGCCTTGCTGAGGCGGTTCTAACGAGTACCCACAATCTATGTTTTGAGAACAAATACACAAATAATTCATTCCTTATACTTCCGAAGTTGCCATCAAAATGTTACGAATGTTGCCAAAATGTCAATCTTTTGAAATGGAAGAAGGAAAATACGAGGGTTATCCAAAACATAATGCGAACTATCATCCCATAAGTGCCAATTGCATGATCTTGAAATTTGGCAAGTAGAGAGTGCTTCAAGGTGACGTCAGTTTTATGACGCCACTATTACTGACATCAACAATGCACTACGTCGCGTGACACTAGTGAAGGCATGACGGTCGTGTTGGAATAATAACGCATTTATATCAAGTTTGAATCTTATTGTAAGAAACATGCTAGAGAAATTCACATTGCCTTGCAGGAAGTTTGTGGCAGTAGTACGATTTCTTATTCAGATGTTTTGAGATGGACTAACTAAACCAACAGCGGTCGGGAGAGTCTAAAAGACAATTAGGGGAGAGGCTGGATAATTTCGCCAAGTGTCGCATATTTTGTAGAAAGGAATAGAGAATTTCTAGAAAGTGGTCAACGATATACAATCGAGGAACGTGGTCAACGATATACAATCGAGGAACACTCCAAGGAACTGGATTTGAGCCACGGTACTGTTAAATCAATTATTCAAAATCGTCTTGGAATGTGAAACGTGTCAGGACGTTGGGTACCACATCATTTGGCGTCCGACCAAGTGCAACGTTGTTTAACTGTAGCAACCAAGTTTCTTTTTTGCTGTAAATCAGAAGAAAATAACTTTTGTTTCTATAGTCGTTGCTGTTGACGAGACTGGACGGGTTAGATCATATGTACTTGAAACGAAGAGACAGACCACTGAATGAGTTCTCTTTGGCCGGCAAAGTTTCGGCGCGAGCATGGGAAACTAAAGATGCTCGTTATATTTTCCAATGATATCCGCGGTGTTCTCACCAGTCGTTGGTAGAGACTGCCCAATCTGTGAATGACATCTACTACAAGGGCTATATTCAACAGTTATTGCGACCTGCTATCCGTAGGAAACTTCCAGAATTTTACACGAGGGGTAATACTTCGCAGAATTTTAGTAAGATCAGCTTGATATTCCAAATAACTTATTTAGAGCATGGTTTGCATTATTTTTGATGACCCTCGTAGATCCGATAGATTCCTATTCAAGACGTTTTTGAAGTATAAAACTTTTCATTAAGCCAATCAAATTGAGTGACACGTATCTAAAGATGAGGAGCATAGTTATTTGTTTATAAGCAGATTCAATTTATTGATACTGTCGAACCTCGTTATCTCGAGCTCGCTTATTTCGAATTACCGCTTATCTCGAAGTGAAAATCTGGTCCCTGTTTTAATATGAAACTATGACAACAGGTAACAAAATAATGTGGAAAAGAGGAGAAATTGCTCCTGAGGAGCAATTTCTCCTCTTTTCCACATTATTTTATATATATTTTTCTAACTTCAGGAATCAAATTACATATTCATTTGTTAGATGTGGTTGTTCAGTTTATTGTTTTCCTCACTCTCTCAACTCTGATATGTCGAGGTACGGACATCTCGAAGTATTTCAGTGAGTCCCTTGGAATTCGAGATAACGAGAGTCGACTGTATTCGTACTGAAGTCGCTTGTCATTGCTTGGTTTTTTTGCTTTTTAAGCAGAGAATTTCATCAACTTGCATTTATTGCTAGATCATCGGAGATATGAGGAAATGTTTCTTACCGTCTACATTCTGGTAATATTGTTTCCAGAAGTGTCTAAATGTATCATTCACGCCAACATCAAATGATATGATTCTTATATTTCTGAATCTGACGGTTTCTACGTCGAAACCTACAATGAGAATACAGGTTTGGGTCAAACACTGATATACATACCTAATAATTTATAATCTTATTCAATTAATTAATACCTGTTTTCAGAGTCGTTGTATCTGTCTTGGGCGATTCTAATTTTCAGGCAGCGTAGTTCGTCTGCTTGCATTTACGCCACAGTTGCTTATTGCAATATAATCGGAGAAATGAGTGAATGTTTCTAACCTTCTACATTCTGGCAGTATTGTTTCCAGAAGTGTCTAAATGTATCACTTACATCAAATGATATGTTTCTTAGGCATTTGGTATCATTGGTTTCTAAGTCGAAACCTATATCATGAGTACAGGCTTAGAGCAAATAGTGTCAAATGATATGTTTCTTAGGCATTTGGTATCACTGGTTTCTAAGTCAAAACCTATATCATGAGTACAGGCTTAGGGCAAATAGTGACATGCCCGGTTAGTATGTTCAAAGAATAAAGTATTAAGGCGTAATACGTGTATTACCACTGTTTGAAAGAAACAAAATCTAAAGCTCTGTTTTGGAAACATAGACCAGACAAGAGAACGACAATCAGAGACCTGGCTTTATTAACATACAAAAACGTGCCTATAAAATGTTGACCCTAAGACCCACTTTTATATAGTAAAACTGGGGTTTACAGGGGTATAAAAGATTTTTATTATTTCTGTTCGTCGAGGCGGTTCTAACGAGTACCCATAATCTATGGTTTGAGCAGAAATATGAAAAATATCAGAATTTTTATCTGAAAATTTTCATTTTTTGACGGTAAAATTTTTAGTATTTAAATAGGAGTGTTTTCGTAATTGTCTTTTCATACAGAACAACATAGTTAGCTTTAACCTAGCTTTACAGAATCCCAACCCTCTCCTTCAGGATTCATTGTGAAAAAAAAACAAAACAAAAAAAAAACGTGTATTTGTTCAGTCCATGTGGAGAGTTCCACGAATCATTACTGGCAAAAAACTAAATCACAGATAAAATAAAAGTCAAAAAATATTGCCTTTGAAAACAATGAACACACAAAATCACGAAAATCGGAGACTGTAGTTTGCTAGGATAAAGCCTATAATGAAACAAAGAGTAGGACTCAAAAGAAACAACATGATGAGACATTTGGTAATCCTTGTGCTGTATCCCTGGTTTAATAAGGAAAACCACTCACCGAAAATAGATCTTAAAATATATTATCAATAATAATAATAATAATAATAATAACAAACTTTACAATTCCTTTGTATGTCTACATTATGCCTATTTATGCCATTATTCGACAGCTTATCCGTCAAAATGTTTAGATCTTATAATATTACATTACTGCTTCAAAATATATCGTATTAACATGAACTTGTCGTAAACAGATATTTTCTCGATAGGATTTATTGCTGCAAGGTTTATGTTACTTTTTTCACATTTGCTTAATAATAATACAAATCTCAAGGTCAGAATTTTTTGCGAATTTTCGCTGGTCAAGAATGCAAACTTTCTGCATGCGAAGAACGAATGCGCAGGCTGAGTTTAGTCTTCGTGGGGTGCTCATATCATGAAGTACGTTTTCTGACGTTGTTCCTTACATGGTACACTGTGGTTTCACTAATGGTTATCCGAATATGTAATGTTTCAATGCTAAGGTAAAGAACGCTTTACGGACTGAACAAATACTTATAGTTTTGATTATCACCAGGACTAAGGCAAAAGTTGGATCGTGTAAAACTAGTTTCAGTATCAAAAAATGAATAAGTGAACTCGGGAACTGATACAATCCGATCCTCATCAAGCCCCCAACACCAAAGGGAAAAGCAGACACGTACAATTATGCAGCCTATAATGAACAGGTAGCAAGCAAAGTTGGCAACTCTTTCTAAAATGTGGCATCGCTGTTACCCAAAGTTAACTGATTATATCTTTAACTTACACAATTGTTACAGAAAACCATTAAAAAGTGTAACACTACAGAACAAGTACCAAATATAACCACAATGACTGACTCGCCCAGGAACATTCAGTAATGAGTTACTTGGGGGCTTCAGCTATCTTAACGGAAACCCAACACTCGCCCTCAGTCTTCTGACTTTCCTCATCTGTTCTTCTTTTGGTGCTTCAGGAGGCCTGTGCTTTGTCCTTTTATGTCCTTCGCGATTTCCAGTTTCTACCCAAGCCTTAATCTGCGTTTCATAATAGTGCTGAGACGTTAATTTACAGTCGAACCTCGTTATCTCGAACTTGCCTATTTCGAATTACCACTTATCTCGAAGTGAAAATCTGGTCCCTGTTTTAACATGAAACTATGTCAACAGGTAACAAAATAATGTGGAAAAGAGGAGCAATTTCTCCTCTTTTCCACATTATTTTATATATATATATATATTTATAACTTCAGGAGTCCAATTATATATTCATTTGTTAAATGTGGTTGTTCGCTTTATTGTTTTCCTCACTCTCTCAGCTCATGTTGAGGTACAGATATCTCGAAGTGTTTCAGTGAGTCCCTTGGAATTCGAGTTAACGAGAGTCGACTGTATATAATTTGTAAGTTGAATCCTTAGCAGACCGAACAATTTCGTGTAGCTGGAACTCTGTCGACATAAACGCTGTCCGCTCGTAAAACCAGATTTATTTAGTTCGTGGCTTTTGTACTGTCTGCTTTGATTTGTTTGCTCTTCCTCTTGGTGATATTGGTAAGGATGTTTGTTACCACTATGGAAGCTGAGAGCCAGGGATGGGATCCAGTAAATCTAGCTAAAGCTGTCCCTACCCCACCCCCGTCTCACCCACCCACCAATACACACACACTTGCTGACCGTTCCAAGGCGCTACTTTCATTGTGGTGCTTTTTTGTATAATGTTAAATAGTGTTTCACTATAGGGATCAAACATGGTTTTTCATGCATTAACATTCGCCAGGTCCCGTGGGAGGTGTTGAAAACCGAGGCCGAAGAACGCGGTTTTCAACACCTCCCAAGGGACCTGGCGAATGTTAATGCATTGAAAAACCATGTACGATCGCTATTATTGCATAAAAACTGAAAACATTTGCTACGTTTCGCGTTATTTCTTGCACTATTTTGTTTCGCCTTTTCAACGATGTCTCGCAAACGAAATTTCCAGGGACAATGCTCTTTCTAGGGCCTGGAAGTACACATCTCGTGACGGCAGCAATTCTGTGGCCCCGGTACGAGCATATTGAAAGTTGCATAGCCGTGCATTAACAGCGCGTGAATTACCTTCGTTGTTAATACACGGCTTTTCGCCGGTAATGCACGGCTGTTAATAACGTGCGACACTGCTTTTTATGTAATAATTACTAATAATTTTCTGGTAACAATTATATAAGTTTAAGATATATTCAGTTAACTTTGCGAATGGGAAAGATTTGCTTGCTCCGTTTGCCATCTGACCATTTTGTGGTTTGTTAATTGTGTTGTCTGTCTATCTTTGGTGTTGGGGGATTGATGTGGATCTGACTGTATCAGTTCATGGGAACCCCTATTTACTTTATCCATGGTCATGCCCGAGGTTGGGAGTTAAATCAGTACCGGTGCTTATCAAGTTATCGAAACGTCCTAGAGGCAAACGGTGTGTGTGTGTGTGTGTGTGTGTGTGTGTGTGTGTGTGTGTGTGTGTGTGTGTGTTTATTTGGTGGGGGTGGGAGGAGGGGTAAATTAAAAAAACATGTATGTTTTGTTGTTAATCTACATTTTGAAGACAATTACTTATTCATACAACAGAAAAAAAACAGCAATGTTACCAGTATACAAACAATGAATTAGTAGGTGAAGTTTTACCCGTTGTAGGAGTTAATGTAACGATTTCTCCAATTCTCAACACATTCAGTATGGTTGTTTTTCCAGCAAATAATAACCCTACCATCAGTAGTTTTATCTCACATACACCAAATAGTCCTCTAACTACGCTAATAAATGCGCCCATTCTGACTAACTGCAACTATCTGAAAGTAAAATACAAAAGCAGGATTTAATTTTGTTTTATAGGCCTTTCAAGAATATTATGCCAAATTTTCTCTTAAAGAAGTTGTTTCCATCTTTTCGACTAATACTTTATCAAAGTCAGGTTAGTGAGATATTGAATTTCCGATTGTTTCTGATGACTGAGACCATAAAACTGCCCAGTTGCCAACAAAATAATGCTCTATTTCGCAATAAGTTATGTAATAATGATACATGTAAGACAGTAAACTGAAAACTCACACATTCTAAAATATAAAACACAATGAAGTAGCTCAAAACTGATTTCAGTATTTACATCTGCATAAAAAAAGTTAATCAAATTACACGTTTAAAATAGTTTCCATTGTTAAAAAATAAAGATTTTTCTTCTTATTCTGTATTTTTGTTTGATTTGACGCGGCAAATAGCCCTTTCACTGATATCAGAGAGTGCTATCATTTTTGCATTAGTGCAAAATCAACGTGATATTATTATTGCACTGTTGCTGTTTTGCAGCGAATCTTGATGTAAAAGCAAAATTTTCTGAGCAAAAAACAGTTGTTTTGCTTTACTTGCAATTTCAAACTTTAAGAATAAATTATATTATGTTTTTGTCCAATATTACGTCATATTTAATGACGCCAAGTGAAAATGACGTCAGCAATCTTGAAATTTGATTTTGAATATCCAATGCATTTAATGCGTGCTGGTATTGAGAAATATCGGCATCTTTGTTCCTCAGATTTATTGTTCATTTCTTATCATTTAATATTTATAGCTGTATAATAAAATGCATTATCATACAAGTACTAGAAAATATGGTTAATTTGCTTATGTGATACTATCATGGCTTTCAAGCACATATCACTCTTGTGAAGCGCAAAAGGTGTGATGATGGGTCACGTGGGTAATACGGCTTTTTTACCCGGACAAAAAAACCCATATCACGATGTCACGTGGGTGATACGGCTTTTTTGCCAGGGCAAAAAACCCATATCACCATATTCGGAGCGCTCGGCGGTCTGGCACGTTCGGGGCACTCGGCGGTCTATTCGGAGCACTCGGCGCTCTAGCAATACACTAGTATGACTCCCGCACAGCTTATCAAATGGGCAAACTTGTCAGAAAGAAAAAGTATGATAAAAAGATTACGATATGGCAATTTTCATGTCATACCCAATATCAACCGTCGACCCATATCAGCACTCGGGCCTTCGGCCCCGGGCGGATATGGGTGTCTCGGGTTCATATGGGGTATGATATGAAAATTGCCATATAATAATCTCTATTTACAGTGCAGGGAACCACTGTTATCAGAGCGAAGTAGTCCCTAGGTAAATCTGGTAGTACCACCTGCTGTGAACAGACTCATTAGTATACGAGAGTCGAGGGCTGTAGCCATAAAACATCTGGCTAAGTTATTAGTAAAGCATTATTTATTTATTTATTTATTTTATTTTATTTTATTTTATTTTATTTTATTTATTTTTTCTGCCATTCTTTTTTTCTAAGAGAAAAAATTGTTATGTTTAAGTTACCTCAGCCGAAGTTCCTGGAGGAGTCTATAGGATAGCAAAAATATAAGTGAAGATACCCAGAAATGCCACAATCACGAAATACAGCCTTCCAGAAGCACCAAAACAATACGAAAACACGCCTTTTCAAATATATAGAAAATTTCACCTTCAAAAACTGGAAACTTCCAGATAAAAACTCTGATATTTTCATATTATTGCTGAAAACATAGATTGTGAGTACTTGTCAGGACCTCCTTGCCAAGGCGGTTCTAAAGAGTACCCACAAGATTTTTTACCAGAAATTAGAATAATAATGTATACCCTTGTAAACCCGAGTTTTACTTTATAGAAGTGGGGTTTATGGAGGCGGGGGTGGGGGGGGGGGATGGGGGGGTGGTAAAATTATATAGGTACATGTTTTCGTGATAGGTTCCTCGGCTTTAAAGATTAGTCTAGTGGTGAGATGCCTATCTAGGAAATCGAAATGCTTTTTTTCTTTGAAATTAGGTTGATATTTCCATTTTGATGAACTATATCTATGAACTCATTTTATAATCACATTATTAGACATTCACGACTTTTATATCCAGTTTAGACATTTTGTAGCTGTATTTGATCATTTTATGCCAACAGACAACAGCATCAACCCAGTCGAGCGTTTCGAGCTTATTATCATCTAAGCAACGTCGTGAGAAAACCTGCATGTTTTGGGGATTTGATTTAAACATGTTTTATTCTGATATTCAACTGACGTACAACAAACTTTACACACAAGAGTAATATTTGAAGAACTGGAATGAAAGCATTATTCTTATATTATTTTCTTTCGGTATTTACAACCAAAGAATCAAATTGGTCTGCTCAGCTAAAGAAGCTGGTTGGACTAATCATATTGCAAACAAAAGATGTTATATTATCTAAGCAGCAAATCATACAAAAATGCTAATCAGATTTCGCAGGCTGATATGCGTATTTGATTTTTTCGTATATGGCATAAACCGGTTTTCTCATGACGTAGTTCATTTGATACCTTGGTACGAAATGATCAAAGCATGTGAAAAAAGACTATTGAAAACAAAATAGATAAAAAAATACTAAAATGAATCTAGTACCAAATGCCTTTGATTCGAAATAACCTCAGTTAGCACTCTCACCGTGTGTACATTATCTAAAGTGGTTCGGTATATAAACTGGTCCTGGAGTCTATACTGGTTAGACTAAGCCTCTTAATTTGGTTCTGTGTAGCCTCTACTCTGTCGCGGTAAGCGGACTAAAAACTGATCAAAATATTATCCTAAGTGGTAAGCTTAACCCTTCTCATGCTGAACACGACATGCCCTTTCTTAGCAAACAATGTAGATCCAGATCAGTTGGCTATTGAAGAAGCCAACTGGTCTGGATCTGCACTGATTGTCATATTATATGTGAATTTCTATATATATATAAAACAGATAAAGTAATCTATTTGGCTGGAAATTAGAAGTGGGCGTGCTATCAATTTATTCAGCATGAGGAAGTAAAATTGTTAAACCTCCACATCACAATAATACAAGGAGCAATGGAGCCGTGTCAAGCAAATTTGCGGTTGCGCAGAAGCACGAGCTTTCGTTGTTTGCGAAAGTGCAAATTTGCACATTCGCAAACAACGAAAGCTCATGCTTATGCGCACCACACAGTCTTGCTAGACCCTTCGCTGTTCACTATTTAAGGAAATCTTTGATTAAAAAGCCGGACGTTAACCTCTATGAAAAGTTGGGCATGCGCATTTACTACATTTTATAATAATTAAATTAACGTGTACCGTTGGGCCGTGTTCACTTGACGCGGTTAAATTAATATCTATTTATTTATGTATATACGACTCCATGAAATATAGGTTATTGTGACCGTCATCTTATTAGTGAAGATAGTGTAAGCATATTTTATTGCAACTTTATATACATATGGGTAGTTGGGTGAGGCAAAGGTGCCGTGTATCTTCCGTCACCGGGGCGTCCAGCTGAGGCTGGCTTACAGTTGGGCAAGACCTGCTAGCCTTGCAGCAGGTAAGGGTAGAGGAGGCATGTTTTTATTTCTTCTTTCGTCGCTTTCATTCATTTTTCTCTTTCTCCCCTGTCCCTTTCTTTCATCTCGTTTACTTTCTTTTCTATCTCTCTTCTCCCTTTCTCTTCGAGACGACACAAAAGGACCCACAAGGGTTGACGTGTCGTTAAACCCCAAAGCATTATGCAATTGGGGTTGGGCCACAACTTCTCACAGAAATAGTTAAGGCCCTTCCCCTTCCAAATAGCATCAATAACTGCAATCGCATGATAATGAGACATATGCAAATAATCATTGAATAACTAAAGTAAGCGGAGATCTAAGTTCTTTGTATGACTGATCTTAAACAAAGTGTGTACATCACTTGTTTTAATTAAAACTAATTGTAACAGACCATTATAAAGTGTCCTAAACTTTGAGCTCTAGTTCTACCTTCAAGTGATGGAGACCTTGGTTATTGTCTCATCTGAAGGACTGGAGTAACCCTGGACCATCAGGCAAGGACCCAGACATCGGGGCATACCAAACTGCATAAGACCATCCTAGGCACTGCAAATAGTTACCGAGATGATACATACATTAAACAGAAGACAACTCTCTATTTTTGAATAAAAGTGAAAAAGATTTGTCTTTGGAAACAAAGAACTCACAAAAATTACGAAAATCGGAGACTCGGTTTGATTAAGTCTCTTCATATGCAACACTGTAGTTTGCGAGGCTGCATACGCCCCCTAGCATCGGCTTAAACCTTATTTGATTTTTAAATAACCAGGGTGGGTTTGAATTGGAGGATTGAAACCACATGGATTGTCTTTTCCATTGTTTGATAACTTTTGTGGTTGTAATATCTTTAATGGAGAATGTATACATGGTGCTCCACCTATTTTCATGGTATCAGTGTCAATATTCCTTGAAGAACTATAATTAATTTGTCCTGTCTTGAAACTCTCTATGACTGTATCTCAATTTGTTGTAACTAATTTTCACATTCTATAGTACGGGGTCACGTGTATCAAATCGCGCATTTTGTAAGAGCGCGTAAAATGTACTATCAAATGCGCGACCTATGTGTCTTTTGATTAATGGGCTTGATGTCGATCTGATTGTATCAGTTCCTGAGTTCACTTATTTACTTAATCAGAAGCTGCAAACTACAACATACATCAAGGTCAGGGGCATGAATCGACCAGCCGTTACACATAAAATGGACCGTATTAATTAGGACCGATTATGCTCTGCACAGCAAATATTCATCTCTGTGGTCTATACAGCAAGTATTCGTCAAACTAGTTTACCAGGATTGATTAAAATTATCAAATAATTTCCTTCAAGTAAAACAAAAATGGCCATTCTGTGTATGCATCTTTAACTAAGGCGAACTGCAGCCTAGTTTTTTGTTTGTTTGTGTTGAGATTTTACGGCCCAGTCAACCCAATGGGGTCTTGTCGAGCGCGGTCAGTTTACCTAACCACATGTTTATTGGGCAGGCTTAGTCCTCTAAGCGGTTAACCAGTATTGTGCACATTCTTTCGC
This sequence comes from Anodontia alba, assembly GCA_964016985.1. Lineage (NCBI taxonomy): Eukaryota > Metazoa > Mollusca > Bivalvia > Lucinida > Lucinidae > Anodontia > Anodontia alba. Next base: position 22,328,899 of record OZ024824.1, read on the forward strand.
CAGAAACAGACAACTGCCCTTCTTGAATCAGCGGAAAGGAGAGAATGACCGTAGAAAATAGCTCATGTTCAATCTCCACGGAAGAATGTTGCCGACCTCGGCAGGGGTTGACCTTCTGGTCTCAAGTCGGACGGCGCATCAAACTGAACCACCGAGGCCGGTGAACAGCAGCCTGGGGGGCGGGGGGTGCTGTTTAAACATTGGTCTGCCACTAAAATTCTGGTCCGTTTGTTTCATTTTAACACTATTTCTATCCAACGTATATACAATAGGGCTATTTAGTATTATTGTAGTTGTTATTACATTCGCGGTCAAACAAGAAAAATGAAGATGAAGGTGATACCTCTAACCATCGGCGCTTGGAATGTGCGCACCCTAATGGACAGTTCTGGTTCTGACAGACCTGAGCGAAGAACAGCTCTAGTTGGGATACAAAGTCGAGATTGCAGCTCTGAGTGAGACACGCCTTGCAGAAGAAGGGCATTTAAAAGAAGTTGGTGCTGCTACACTTTCTTCTGGAGTGGACGCAAGAAAGAAGAGCGGCGTGAAGCAGGAGTAGGATTCGCCATCAAATCACACCTCGTCAGCAAGCTCTCAGGACTTCCCAAAGGCATAAATGACCGCCTGATGACGCTGACTTCCCTTATCTGGCAAGAGGCATGCAACAATTGTAAATGCCTATGCACCCACAATGACCAACCCAAATGAGGTTAAAGACAAGTTCTATGATGATTTGGATTCTGTGATTTCTGCAGCACCCCGGATAGACAAACTCATCCTCCTCGGGGACTCAATGCCAGAGTGGGCACAGATCGCCAGACCTGGGAAGGAGTGATTGGATCTGAAGGTGTAGGGAAGTGCAACAGCAATGGACTCCTCCTTTTAAGGAAGTGTGCAGAGCATGAATTACTGATCACCAACACAGTCTTCCGTCTACCAACTCGCAGAAAAACAACAATGGATGCACCCTCGCTCCAAACACTGGCATCTCATTGACTATGTCATAGTGCGAAGGAAGGATAGACAGGATGTCAGAGTGACTAAAACTATGTGTGGTGCAGACTGTTGGACAGATCACAGGCTTGTTGTCAGCAAACTCAACCTGCGCATTCAGCCTGTACGACGACCACAAGGCAAGAAGGTGCCAAAGAAATTAAATGTCTCCAAGCTGAAACAAGACAGCAAGAGGCAAGTATTCGTCAACGATCTCTGCAGCCGTTTAGATGCACTGGAACACAGTTCAGAAGATGTAGATGAGAGCTGGACAGTCTTCAGAGACACCGTTCACTCTTCAGCAATGGATTCCTTAGGACCAGTATCGAGCAAAAACCAAGATTGGTTTGATGAGAATGACAAAGAAATTCAGAGACTCCTTGAAGAGAAACACCAAAAAACAAGGTTTATCTCAGAAATACCAGCTCAGTATCTAGCAAGACTGCCTATTCAAAGCCTATTCAAACATATGCAAGACAGTTCAGACGAGGCTCAGAGACATGCAAGACTCCTGGCTGAGAAAAAAAAAGGCTGATGAAATCCAGTCCTTTGCAGACAGAAAGGACATGAAAAAGTTCTTTGATGCACTCAAGACAGTATATGGTCCCCAGAGCTCAGGAACCACCCCACTCCTTAGTGCAGATGGAACTAGTCTTCTGACTGACAAAGAAACTATCTTGAAAAGATGGGCTGAACACTTCGATGGTGTCCTTAATCGGCCATCATCTATCAATGATGAAGCTATCAACAGACTACCACAAGTGGAATGTAATCCGCTGCTTGATGAGCTCCCAACCGTCTCTGAAACAGTGAAAGCAATAAAACTCCTGGCATCTGGCAAGGCTCCATGATCAAATGCAATACCTGCAGAGATCTACAAAGCAGGAGGTACTCCAGTTGTAGAGAAACTGACAGTTATTTCGCATTATGTGGAGAAAAGAAGCCATCCCTCAAGAATTCAAGGATGCAACAACCTATGCAAAAGGAAAGGGAATCCTCAAGTCTGTGACAATCATCGAAGCATCTCTTTATTGTCAATTGCTGGGAAGATCCTTGCTAGGGTCCTTCTGAACCGATTGAATGAACACCTGGAACGGTTAGGGCTTCTACCAGAAAGCCAGTGTGGATTCAGGAAAAGCAGAGGAACAATAGACATGATCTTTACAGCACGAACAGAATGTGGACCTCTACATGACCTTTGTCGACCTTACCAAAGCATTTGACACAGTCAGTCGTGAGGGACTTTGGAAAATTATGGCAAAGTTTGGCTGTCCTGCCAAATTCATAGCAATGGTGCGGCAGTTCCATGATGGTATGCTTGCAAGGGTCCAAAATGATGGCGAGTTTTCTGATCCATTTCCTGTGACAAATGGAGTTAAGCAAGGCTGTGTACTAGCTTCAACACTGTTCAGCATGATGTTTTCTGCCATGCTTACAGATGCTTTCCAGGAGGGCGACAATGGTATACCTATTAGGTATCGCTTTGATGGGAAACTTTTCAACCTAAGAAGGCTGCAAGCTAAATCTAAGGTGCAGAGAGGTGCTAGACGAGTTCCTCTTTGCTGATGACATGGCACAGGGTGCTCCAACAGAAGAGAAAATGCAAAAAGGTGTGGATCAAGTATCTGATTCATGTGACAGCTATGATCTCACAACCAGCATCAAAAGACTGAGGTAGTATATCAGCCAGCACCTGAAAAGCCTTACAAGGAGCCTACCATCACAGTGAAAGGTCAACAACTGCAAGTGGTAGACAAGTTCACCTACCTTGGAAGCACATTGTCTAGAGTTGTGCACATTGATTATGAAGTCAGTGCTAGAATTGCCAAAGCTAGTACAGCATTTGGCCGGCTACGTGGAAGTATTTGGGACCGAAGTGGAATCAGACTTGACACAAAGCTGAAAGTATATAGATCGGTAGTGCTGCCAACACTATTATACGCAGGCGAAACTTGTACAGTTTACCAACGGCATACCAAAAGACTGAACCACTTCCATACAAGCTGTCTTAGAAACTTCTAAAGATCAAGTGGCAAGACAGGATGTCCAGACACAGAAGTCCTGAAAAGGGCAGGGATGCAGAGTGTACATACTCTTCTGAAATTGGCACAGTTAAGATGGAGAACTTAAAGTAGGGAAACGCTCCCATGATGGTCAGAAGAAGCGATACAAGGACACCCTCAAAGCCTCCCTTAAAGACTTCAACATACCAACAGAGTCATGGGAACAGATTGCACAGGATCGTACAAAGTGGCGAGGCCTCATAAAAAGGGGAGCTGGTGAATACGAAGCAAAAAGAATCAGCGAAGCCGAGCAGAAACTTGCACAGCGGAAAGCCAGAGCTAAGGCATCACCAACAGAGCTTTCTTCCTCAGACCTCTCTTGTTCTATCTGCAACAGGCAGTTTAGAGCTAAGATTGGTCTCATCAGCCATCTTAGAACACACAATTTACAACACATCACACAGTTGATTAGGATTGGTCATTATCAGTAATGAAGACGAACAAAAATAAAAAAAAAAAAGAAAATTAAAAAAAATACAGTCGACTCTCGCTATCTCGATTTCGCTTATCTCGAATAACCACTTATCTCGAAGTACAAAATCTAGTCCCTGTTTTAACATGGAAATCCAACAACAGGTAACAAAATATTGTGGAAAAGAGGAGAAATTGCAATATTTTCATTATATCTCTAACTTCAGGAGTCAAATTACATATTCATTTGTGAAATGTGGTTTCTCGATTAATTTTTTCCTCAATTCTACAAATCTGACATGTAGAGGCACGGATATCTCGAAGTATTTCAGAGATTTCCTTGGGCTTCAAGATAACGAGATTCGACTGTATTTTGACTCAAAAGAGTGTTTTAACGTAAACTGTAAATACATATAGCGAATCAATAAACATCTGAAAATATATATTGCCTTGTTAGCAATATATGAAAAAAAGAGATATACATATAAAAGATAGAAATATGGCGTACGATTTTCTGTTTGACGTAATATAGCTTCAACCAGAGGTCTGGGGTCACAGGACAGGGTTGAATTTTGCATTTTAATTTGTAGTAATATTCACCTACCTATTCAATGTATTCCAACTATGTTTTAGTACTAAAATGTTATTGCAGATAACCAATGTTACCACTTGAATATGAAATTCTCCAATGACTGTTGGTTTCACGTAACTATCGCAGACGGTATACAGTCACCTTAATCTTTAGCAAGACGCACGCGGAGTCTACCGGTATATAAGGTTTGAGTGTGTAATTGAATAAGTGATATGTATGGCACAACATTTGTGTCACAATTTTTTACATTTGTGTTATAATGTATTTTTGCATGATGCTTAAATTACACGAAGTTAATGTTCAGGACTATTTTCCAAGCTTGCACCCAGAGACAACTGACCCAACACTCAGAGACAATCGATCCACGAATGCTGTCTGTGCTTTGATTTTAGTTCTATATTTCTTCAGAAAAGTTATTTTTGTCATAATTGTCATGCGCTTCTCTGTCTTACTGCTGTTGTGTTTACAGAATTTGCTTATTGTTGTGTGTGGCATTTTCTGAAACTACAGGTAATTTGCCTGTTGATAAATCTCATCTGAAATATGGGTTTCTCATTTTTAGTATGCAGTTTAGAATATCTGTGCCATTTATTGTTCATCTGTCAAATCCTGATAGTTGCAGTCTCCTTGTCTTTTTATAGGTAGCTAATTTTTCCAGAAACTTCCAATTTTTTTATTCTTATATTTCTGCTAAATAAAGGGTATTCATATACATACGTGTACGCAAGCAGGAAACTTTGAAGTGGCTCCAAACAAAGGACTTATTACTGTGCATATACATTTATTATGCACTAGCGCTTGTTAAATTTACATTTAATTGCTATTGTTACAGACATATGTGAATATGAAATGTAGAAGGGTGTTGCTCTGGTAAAATCATTATGACAAATATCCATTGTTGTGCATGCTCGACAGTTACATAACATTAAGGAAATAATAGGAATAAAAAAGGACTAATTAAATGAAGTCTCTGGGCTGTCGCTTTATAGCAAGAGTAGATACGTTAAAAATGGAAGCACTCAGAGTACTGACAGGGCGGTCACCTGAAATTATGTAAGCCGCTAGAACTGATGGGGCGGTCGCCTGAAATTATGTAAGTCGCTAGAACTGATTGGGATTTACGCTGAAACAAAAACATGCCACACACAAACGTCATTTTGATACCCGAAAGCCCCGTTTATGTCTTTTTCGGTGTTTAGAAGGACCGCAGTCCATACAAACTTGTACCCAGTACAGTAGATTTGGCGCCATTTACTGTAGTATTCATATTCGTCCGCGATATTGTACAGTCGACTCTCGTTATTTCGACCTCGCTTATCTCGAATAACCGCTTATCTCGAAGTGAAAATCTAGTCCCTGTTTAAAACATGAAAATCTAACTACAGGTAACAAAATATTGTTGAAAAGAGGAGAAATTGCTATTTCTCCTCTTTTCCACAATATTTTCAATATATCTCTAACTTCAGGAGTCAAATTACGTATTCATTTATGAAATGTGGTTGTTCCAATTTTTTCCTTAATTCTACAAATCTGATATTTCGATGTATGGATATCTCGAATTATTTCAGAGAGTCCCTTGGACTTCGAGATAACGAAAGTCGATTGTATTCTCATTACATCTGACTTTCCACTTCTTACTATTTACTTTTCACTTACTACCTCTGACTCCCTACAGCCGAGTTCCTTCTTCTGATTTCCTACTTCCAACTTCTGACTCCTCACTTTCCACTTCTTACTTGCGAACGAAAACTATGAACTAAGAAGTGAAAACTTGCGACTTAGAAGTAGGAAGTGAGAGCAAACAAGTCATCACCGGTCTTTTGTGGTTGTTTCATAATGTAGCCTACTTTAATTCCAGGGCGATCGTGGCCTACTTTTTTAAGCTGTGCAAGAGAATACCACCTGAGCCGCTTTTATATATTGTTTATTTAAAATGCAGCCAGCGATACTCTGAGCTTAAAGATCAGAATTAAAAATGGCTGCATAGTCGACGGGTTGCAAGCAGTTATACTTCAAAAATCCTTTAACGCTTAGCATGCTAGATAACATTTTCAGCAGACGACAATTTGAAATATTTTTCTCCATTTTTTCCAGAAACAAGTCTTTGACATTCATGTAAATTGTCTTCCTAGGATATGATTTGCATGTTATGTCAAAACTAATTTTTAGGGAAAAAATAAGGAACAAATCATCAATTTGTCGTCTGCTGAGTCTGCCCAGAGAGTGGTAAAATTTGTTTGAGTAGGAGCCGTATTTTGGGCGTAAATAGCAACTATTTACAACAGTCAAGATATGAAATCGACTTTATAATTATTTCATTGAAGCAATAAATGAAAATTTATTATAAATGGAATATTGAAGATATGTTGTAAGCAATACTATTTATTTGCCAACGGAGCGTTGACATTAACTGCGTGAATAGATGTTGTTTGCATGCATTAAATTTGTTTTACTATGCACCGTGTAGATCATAAAATGATTTTAGCAGATGTAGTCATTGACAAGAGCTTTTAAGCACATATTTAGCTGCATTTAAATTAAGCTCTGTCGATTACAAGATGGTGTCACTGAAGATGACTAAAGATAAATAATTACCACATGCGACCTAATTACCGCACTGTGCAATACACTTAGGTTTTTCAGAATCGCTGGAAAAACTTACTGTACAATGTCCTAATAAGGACACACTTTAAAGGAAGATCTGCAGAGACTAGACTGGGAAAACGATACGAATAAGAATTCTTGTAGTTTTTGATTATGCCAGAGGCTAGACAGATTGCTAATTCGAATTCCAACTTTGAAATAGCTCAGCTTACCGAGTGAACGCTGCCAAAAATCTAACAGCTTTCATGCAAATCGTGCACCGATCAAACAGTATATGCTTAGATCAAACTGGAGGGAATATTTTGATCAGGGTCTACACTGTTTGCCATTCCGTCGGCACCGTTCAGACATATTTATGAGTAACAAAACGGATTTGTTCAGATCATCACAAAAATACGCCTATATAATTTTGACCCCTTTAAACCCCACTTTTATATAGTAAAATTGGGGTTTACAAGGGTATACATTATTTTTCTTATTTTTGCTCAAAACATAGATTGTGGGTACTCGTTAGAACCGCCTCGCCGAGGCGGTTCTAACGAGTACCCACAATCTATGTTTTGAGCAGAAAGATGAAAAATATCAGAATTTTTTTATCTGAAAACGTTCAGGTTTTGGTGGTGAAATTTTCAATACATTTGAATAGGCGCTTTTTCGTTATGTTATTAGATACTGAGTGCGGTAAGGATAAGATTATACAGTCGACTCTCGTTATCTCGGCTTTGCTTATCTCAAATAACCGCTTATCTCGAAGTAAAAATCTGGTCCCTGTTTTAACATGGAAATCTATCAATAGGCAACAAAATATTGTAGAAAAGAGGAAAAGTTGCCCCTAAGGAGCAATATCTGTCTTTTCCACACACATTTTCAATTTATCTCTAATTTCAGGAGTCAAATTAGATATTTGTTTGTGAAATGTGGTTTATTCGATTATTTTCCTCAATTCTGCATATCTAATATGATATGGGATACGGATATCTCGAAGTATTTCAGAGAGTTCTTTGGACTTCGAGATACCGAGCGTCATTTGTAAGTTGTCCGAATATTTAGGTTGATTAGTTGTAAAAACTTTAGCCATTACAAAAACACGCCTATTCAAATATATATAAAATTTCACCTTCAAAAACTGAAAATTTTCAGATAAAACACTGATAGTTTTCAAATTTCTGCTCAAAACATAGATTGTGGGTACTCGTTAGAACCGCCTCGGCGAGGCGGTTCTAACGAGTACCCACAATCTATGTTTTTGGAGGGACTGCTGTCAAGCAAGTATCAAGTATTGGCCATTAAAATAAAAAAAAGTTGTGGGCTGTTGAGCATTTACAACATGTATAAACACATAAAGAAAAATAATGGTAGTCGGTAGCTTTTCCGTTTGCGTACGGCAAGACGGACTTGGCGATCATACTTCGTGTTATTCCGAGCTCGATCGAAATTTGTTATAAAGCAAATTAATAGAAATCAAGAAACGTCTTCAAAAAAGATAATCGACGCAGACTAGTAAATATGTTTCTGCAATTTTGTACGAGCTAAGGCAGCTCATGTGGAAAAAAAATATCGGGATTCATGGATGCAGCGGTTTTCGAAAAGTGACCTTAATATCAGGGTGACTATGTACTCTTGAATGCGGTTTTCAACAGAAAGTGGCCTTTTTAATGTTTAGCACTCACATATTATAATAGAGGTTCTTGAAATGAAGTTACGTTACAGCCTAACTTAGACAGTTTCCTTATCAAAGTCGGCCATTCTATGTAGCGCAGGGTATTGAGGTCATAACGAAAACATGCCTATATAATTTTGACCCCCTTCAACCCCACTTTTATATAGTAAAACTGGGGTTTACAGGGGTATACATTATTTTTCTTATTTCTGCTCAAAAACATAGATTGTGGGTACTCGTTAGAACCGCCTCGCCAAGGCGGTTCTAACGAGTACCCACAATCTATGTTTTGAGCAGAAATATGAAAAATATCAGAACTTTTTATCGGAAAATTTCCCTTTTTTGGTTGTAAAGTTTTCAGTATATTTGAATAGGCGTGTTTTCGTAATGAATTTCAAGTCCTACCGCCGTGTACGCCTTTCATCGCACGATAATTCCTTTTCGTCATTTGGATATACCGCAATCATTACGAAAACACGCCTATTCAAATATACTGAGAATTTTACCATCAAAAAATGAAAATTTTCAGATAAAAAATTCTGATATTGTTCTAATTTCTGCTCAAAACATGGATTGCGGGTACTCGTTAGAACCGCCTCGACGAGGCGGTTGTAACGAGTACCCACAATCTATGCTTTTGAGAAGAAATAAGAAAAATAATGTATACCCCTGTAAACCCGAGTTTTACTATATAAAAGTGGGGTTAAGGGGGTCGAAATTATATTGGTATGTTTTCGTGATGATACCGCAATATAAATCTGTGGAATGGTTGTCGAGTCAGAAGATATTATTATCAATAAAAATAGCTGGTTGGATTTTACTTCTTTTGGGTTTTTCGCTTTACCATTTTTTGCAGCGTCATCATTTAACAATTAAATATTTCTATCCTCGCTTATTCAGCCATAACATGCAGTATTGAAACTTTTACAGACAAAAAAGGAAAATTTGCAGATAAAAAAATCTGATATTTTTCTTATTTCTGCTCAAAACATAGATTGTGGGTACTCGTTAGAACCGCCTCGGCGAGGCGGTTCTAACGGGTACCCACAATCAATGTTTTTGAACAGAAATAAGAAAAATAATGTATACCCCTGTGAATCCCAGTTTTGCTATACAAAAGTTGGGTTTAAGGGGGTCAAAATTATATAGGTATGTTTTCGTGATGTTAAAGAGATTGTAGACATGAAAGCGAACATACACACACACACGTACGTACGTACGTACGTACATATATATATATATATATATATATATATATATATATATATATATATATATATATATATATATATATATATATATATATATATATTATTTTTGTTTTCGATCATTGAGCCTACTGTAATATTAATACGAATTTGCCGGCCTCGGTGTCTCAGTCTGATGCGCGTTCGACCGGTAATCAGGAGGTCGCGGGTTCGATCCCCGCCGGGTCTGTCAACATTCTTTCGCAGAGATTGATCATAAAATATTTTCACCGGCCATTGTCTTCCTTCCGTTGATTGAAGAAAGGCAGTTGCTAGTTTCTGGCTAAACAATCTGCACAATACTTGTTAACCGCTTGGAAGTCCAAGCCTGGCCAGGAAAAGTATGATAAGGTAAACTGACCGGTTCGACATGGCTCTTATGGGTTGACTGGGCCGTAAAATCTCCTCAAATCAATCAATAATATGACTTCGTCGAAAAAGCGAGAAATATAGACCGCCAAATGCATATATCTGAAAATGCAGCGAGTTCCCCACAAAATTTATGCATCGGCAGATTCATGTAATTAAAACATACCTAAATACCGGTAGTCAGACACTTTAATACCTTATCATAACGAAAACATGCCTATTCAAATATACTGAAAAGTTAATCACCGAAAAATTGAAAATTTTCAGACAAAAAATTCAAATATTTTTCATATTTCTGCTCAAAACATAGATTGTAGGTACTCGTTAGAACCGCCTCGCAGAGGCGGTTCTAACGAATACCCACAATCTATGTTTTTGAGCAGAAATAAGAAAAATAATGTATACCGCTGTAAACCCCAGTTTTACTATATAAAAGTGGGGTTTAAGGGGATCAAAATTATATAGGCATGTTTTCGTGATGTCATATTTGCTCTAAACTTAAAATGTACATTTTCATACTACCTGCGAGTTTGTATAAAACTTTTGGATAAACAACAAACAGTGAAGACACTGAGCAAACGCCACGCTCTGATCTGTGTCTACATTGTTAGCTCAGGCCTTTTGCCATACTATATAGTTATAACATGGTATTTTGTGTGATATTAGAGGGCTATATTACCAGATTATTTATTATGCCATTCAAATATGTTTCTTGAGTCGCTAGTCATGTGTATTGCTCACGTTTTGCATTCCCATTGCCTTTTCAATTTTATCCATGCTGACCTTGAATGCAGAAAGCTTAATGACGTACGACGTTGTCGTTACCAGGAGTATATTTAAACAGAGACCAAGCTACAGGGTGGTCATCAAGCAATTACTCTTAAAATACGCAAAAAAGTACTTACCATAATCATTATATAAAAAGCGAAAAGCCGTGTATTAACAAGGCAATTCACGCGCTGTTAATGCACGGCTACGTAACTTTCAATATGATCGTACCGGGGCCACAGATTTACTGCCGTTACGAGATGTGTACTGCCCTGCCCTGCCCTAGAACAAGCATAGTACGTAGAAATTGCGTTCGCGAGACATCGGTGAAAAGGCGAAACAAAATAGTGCAAGAAATAACGTGAAATGTAGGAAATGTTTTCAGTTTTTATGCAATAATAGCGATCGAACATGGGTTTTCAATGCATTAACATTCGCCCTCCGGCCTCGGTTTTCGACACCTCCCACGGGACCTGGCGAATGTTAATGCATGAAAAACCATGTTTGATCCCTATATTGATAAGGCAAAATAATGTCCACAACTTCAGAGCCTCACTCCATAAACGAAGCCGCTCTAAATAAACGGATCCACGGTTCTTTTAGCGTACACCTCGTATAGTTTCATTCAGAATCGATCTAGACAAGTGGGAAAGGAATTATGTCAACCAAAGACGTTAATTTCGTCATCTGAGTCTACAAAGCGTGTCTATGGGAAATGCTGGTGATCTTTCTCACTGCTTGTGCAGCTGCACAATTAGACTTGCCGCTAGACAAATAAAGACAACTCCGTTTTTAAAGACAACTCCGTTATATCTACACATGCCTCTGTGCATGTACTGTGAGTTAAAGTGAGTTCGGTAATCGAATAGCATTCTCCTCTTTTCATTCAATCAATCAAAGAGCAGGAGCAGATAAAAAAATCATAAAACAATATACCTACCTCTCCGTGTCACATTTTGTCGATTATATACCATCTACAACTTCGGAGCCGAACGTGCCGCCGAAGTTCCCCATAACATTTCATTTGCGGAGCCGAGGGCTCCAAATATGGCGATTACCCACCTTGATTTACATCGCAGTGTAAATGTGTAAATAGTAACTCGTTAATTTTTTTTTTCACAAATGAGTTTTTATCTAAAACACTTGCTATACAGAGGGCAAAACAGCGTTAAAAGATATTAGTTTTCGTCAAAATATTATTCTTGTGAACAAAAAGATCGAGAAATAATATTCGGCTTAATATATCTTGTATCAGATCTCAACTCTTTACCTGTAAACTGAATTCTTTTATTTTTATAAAGCTCATTTACGCGCTATATATCCTAGAATAAATTATTGTGATATTTGCATGGGCGTAATACTGAGAACACTTTGGGTATGATTGATACATTTGCTGTAAATGAACAGAACTCTAAGGCATCAAGGAAGCATAGTATAGTATTTATCAAGTTTCCATGAAGAGCTACTAAATTTCGGCTTGATCAAACGTACATTGTAGGAGGAGTTCGCCGGAAACGAAAAGTTTACAGTTGTTTTTAAAGGGGCATGACTCTGCTTATATTCGGTGCACTGTAACCTCGAAAGAATATGCAGTGCTCCATATCATGATCTGACTATAAATCAGGCTTCAGCTCGGTAATATGTAAATTGTAGGAGAGCCAGCCGGAATGAAAAGATTACAGACCTGTTCAAAGGGGCATACATGTTAATATCTGGTGGACTGTAACTCCGGCTCCATATCATGGTCTTACTATAAAACAAGTTTCAGACTGATCGGATGTTAAATTTAGGAGTAGTTAGCCGCAAACGAAAACGTTTACGGACAGACGGACGGTCAGACAGACACCAGACACCGTAACATCATACGTTCCGTTTTCAAACGTGCGCACATAATTAATATACTAAACTGAACAGAAATTCTATAATTAAAAAAGCTGCTTTTATCGCGGTTGGAATCACGGACACCGAGTTTGAAAACGGAAGGTCTTACCATTACACCATAGACTCGCGGAAAATAATTGTCTTAGTTTAATTTTTGCCATACTGTAGAACTCAGACCACAGCAAATAATAAAATACTACGGCGTATAACCGTTACACCACAGAATATATCGAAGTTTATACTACATATATCGGACTAACCACTCCGTATCATTCTTAGATTACAGCATATAATAGAAAAAGCACCAAATATAATCGAACTTCTGGTCGTTAGATAGCTATGGCGTTCCATAACAGTACGTTGAATTTTATATCATTATGTAAGATATGTGCCTTGCTTGATACATACAACATTGAGCATGTTAATTGGTATTTACTGTGTACGAGTAGCGCTATGTACATATTGAGGTTAGGACCTTTAGTACTGAATAAAGTTTATTTTCTTTCTTTCATTAAAGCGATAGTCGGCCAAGCAGATGTTTTGTCGTTTATCGGCCGATGAAAGACTGGAGCTGTCACATTAAAAATATACCTCACCGATAGCCTTCGCCGACGACAAAACTTTCAATATTAAGTCAACCTTTAGCCAATCATCGGCAGGGTGTCTTTCTCATCCGGACGACAACAGAGTGTCTTTCTCATCCGGACGACAAAAAATGAGTCAAGCGTCGGCCGGTCGATATGCCCCTGACTGTATCCCGACTGTCGACCGACCAGATGATGAACATTCGGAGCTTCACTCGCAGATGTTGGGTGTGGAGTTGTCGCAACCACGCTGACATGTCTGCAAACGCCATGACTCAAAATATGGTGTGCATAGGACTCAAAGTATGGTGTGCATAGTGCAGCCAGTTGCTTATATATTGGTGGGCGTGGCACATTAGCGTCTGTCGAAAGAGCATCTTGCGCTTGTCGGGCGCAAGACGGCAGATGATCGGTACAGTCAGGCAACGATTGGTGTAGTCAGGCGACTATTGGCCGACAATCGGACGACCAAAGACAATCGGTCGCTTGATTATCGCACGATGTTCGGCCGTCTAGCGGTCTATTATTTGGGTGCTCCAGATGCCCGTAAAAACTGCCGACGATCGCAAGACAGTCGCCCGACGCTGTACCGATCACCCAATTCCCAAAATCATCGGCCGACAAGGAAAAAATATAATTGACCAACTATGATCAATAAACGATCGAGAAAAACTGCTAAAATCGGGCAGAAATTCGGCCGGTTGTCGCCCGAACGGATTGCCAAACCGTCGGCCGCTAGTCGATTTGGGTAATACGACAGCAGTAGTAGTACACGTCGATTTGGTCAGTTTGTATTGTTTGTTTGTGTTGAGGTTTTACGGCCCAGTCAACCCAATGAGGTCATGTCGAGCGCGATCAGTTAACCTAACCCAGGTTAACAACTGCCCTTCTTGAATCAGCGGAAGGGAGAGAATGACCGTAGAAAATATTTCATGATCAATCTCCACGAAAGAATGTTGCCGACCTCGGCGGGGGTGGAACCCGCGACCTCCTGGTCTCCAGTCGGACGGCGCATCCAACTGAGCTACCGAGGCCGTCAGTTTGTATTCGTAGTCAGTGAACGCGTACTCATTTTGGTTCACTCGTACTCATGGATCAGTTAAATTCGTTCTCATTTTGGGACCTCTGTTTTGGATATTATATATATAGTCGAACCTCGTTATCTCGAACTCGCTTATTTCGAATTATCGCTTATCTCGAGGTGAAAATCTGGTCACTGTTTTATCATGAAACTATGACAACAGGTAACAAAATAATGTGGAAAAGAGGAGAAATTGCTCCTAAGGAGCAATTTCTCCTCTTTTCCACATTATTTTATATATATATTTCTAACTTCAGGAGTCAAATTACATATTCATTTGTTGAATGTGGTTGTTCAATTTATTATTTTACTCACTCTCTCAACTCTGATATGTCGAGGTACGGATATCTCGAAGTGTTTCAGTGAGTCCCTTGGAATTCGAGATAACGAGAGTCGACTGTATTAAGGGCAAAAAAAAAAAAAAAAAAAAAAAAAAAAACGCAAACAAACGGGTGCAGTATTTGAAAATCCTATATACATATGATGAAGCCCTGAACTGCTGTCAGATTCAAACTTTGTGTAGATATACTTAATGACATAAATATAGATGATTTAGAGCGTTAGAATATTTGTATTTAAGGAAGTTTATTATCAGTATTCGGATATAATTTATGATTATTGGCTAACGCTCAAGGACCTGGCTTATTTGGTCTTCTGGTGTGCAGAAATAATGGAGTTAAACAACACTTAAATTTTGATTTATATCAAAATTGAAAACCGCATTTAGTCAACTTTATATGTTTCGTTATATAATTATATAAAACCTATTGAAATGACACAAGATATAAAGTTTCAGTCTTCGTGTCTTCGTTTTAATAGCAGTTTGTTTATTTAGGGGGCATATTCAGCGTTGATGAACACTGCTGATTTAAGTAAAAAGATTTAGTAAAACCTAATGTTTTGTGTTCTTTGTGTCCAAATTTATCCCAATTTTTCACCTCACTGCAACTGGTTTTCAGTGTCATGCGGAAGCCGTAGAAAAGTCTCCCGATATTTAACTATAATGCAAATTATATCTGTTTTATTTCCTTTGGGACCACTGAGTTCATTCTGAATACTCTGAAATCGAATACAGCATAAGTCAGCGCTAGGGCGCGTGGGTGTAAGATACGTACAGGAGATGTGTACAGCCTTGAAAAATGCAATGCTGTTTATGAAGTGATTCATGAAAAAACCAAGTGCATTACGAAAACACGCCTATTCAAATATACTGAAAATTTTACCACCAAAAAATGAAAATTTTCAGATAAAAAATTCTGATAGTTTTCATATTTCTGCTCAAAACATAGCTTGTGGGTACTTGTTAGAACCGCCTCGGCGAGGCGGTTCTAACGAATACCCACAAGCTATGTTTTTGAGCAAAAATAAGAAAAAATGTATACCCCTGTAAACCACAGTTTTACTATATAAAAGTGGGGTTTAAGGGGGTCAAAATTATATAGGCGTGTTTTCGTGATGGTCTGAATTTCATTCTGATTCGTATTCATTGACTTTTTACATAATTTTATCTTACATTCATGGTCTCTTAGCGAGTATGCAATGTATTCAATCAGAGGCTTATAATTCTGTTAACGGGGCTATGATACTTGAAACGACTTATAAATGGAAAGTGTATATCTTTGACTAACTGGCCCCAGCAGTGATTGACATTAATGTGTTTGTAGAATAAGAATTATTTCAAGTTTTATTACCTTACTGTAGTCTTTTAATCTTTACCACATTCTGGGCAAATTCAGCAGACGACAATTTGATGATATTTTTCTCTCTTTTTTTACGGGAACCGAATTTGACATTTCATGGAAACTGTCCTCTGCTTTCTAGGAAAAAAAATCAGAATACCGTCTGTACGTATTCATGTTCGTATCGACATTTCAAGAGCTGCATATTTTATACCTTGATCTGTCGTTCTCCCACATGATTTGACTGAATGCATGCTATGTTACGCTTCAAGCAGTTTCAGGATTCTCTGTAAATTTGTAACACAGTACTACCGCCTTGAATGACTGCCCACGTATTTAAGACTCTCTTGCTGTTTGCACGTTTTTCTAAACGTGAGAACTTGAATAAACCTGAAATTTTACCTAGACTGGCCAGCCGGCATGTGTGATTATTATTTCCGGTAACATTTAATGAAGTACTGCAGAGATGAAAGCTGTTATCAAAACAATATCTTAAAGAGAACTTAACTGTATTCTTGACAAGCTCTCAGTCAGAAGCCAATCATCAGATAATAGGCAATCCGCAAACAACATGTTGTATACCCTATACTAGGGAGCTGATAGGTCCGTTATTAGAATTATAAGCCTCTGATTACATCTACAGTTTGAACTTGTTAAGAATTAGCGTGATCGCAGTTCAGTCACAAGGTCGTAACGGCGGCATCAACCAGTCTATCCCGTCTTTTAGTCCGTCTCCAGTTAATGCACTAATTGCTCGGTTGTACCAAGGCGGGGCCTTCAAACTTTGGAGTCCAAGCTTTTCCGTGACTTCATCGGTCCCCATTGCTCCTGCTAAGCCCTGAAATCAGATAAAAGTGTGTCGCATCTTGAATATGCCTACCGTTCGGCATGTGCACAAACGAAGGCTCAGCTTCTCGCAGTCTTTCCCCGAGGTTATAAAACTTTATTCATGCTCAACTCAGCTGAGCATGAAATTTTCTCTGTTAATAAATATGAAAATGCCAACAATAGTTGGCATTTTCATATATATTAGCAGAGAAAATCTCACGCTCAGCTATGTTTAGCAACAAAGAATTTGCAATTGTTAGTTATTTAAGATTTATTAGCATGACAAATTTCATACTCAGCTGAGTTGAGCATTAAAAAGGTTTTATAACGTCGGGGCCTGATCGATCTTAGTTGTCCGCATGAAGAAACCTTGTATACTTGGCAATCCAAAATGCGCCCAGTAAAGATTCCGATAAGACTGATTTGCAAAGGCAGATCTAAGTCCGCCAGACGCAGATGTCCGAAGGTACATTTTCTGACGTTGTTTGTTTGTGTTGAGGTTTTACGGTCCAGTCAACCCAATGGGGTCATGTCGAGCGCGGTCAGTTTACCTAACCACACGTTTACTGGGCAGGCTTAGTCCTCTAAGCGGTTAACCAGTATTGTGCACATTCTTTCGCCAGAAACTGACAACTGCCCTTCTTGAATCAGCGGAAGGGAGAGAATGACCGTAGAAAATATTTCATGATCAATCTCCACGAAAGAATGTTGCCGACCTCGGCAGGGGTTCAACCCGCGACCTCCTGGTCTCCAGTCGGACGGCGCATCCAACTGAGCCACCGAGGCCGCTTTTTCTGACGTTGCGACTCAAGTGTATTAGATATGTGATTAGTTGCGCATTTGACGTCTTTATTCAATTTTTAGATGCTCCAGTTAGAAAGACAATAATAGGGTATTTTCAGGGAAACCGAACAACAGTAATTCCTTTTGTAAATTCCATTACTTGTGCACCGTTTAATAAGGGATAATATGTTGAAGAATGTGAATAATCCTGACGACACGTGTTTGAAAACTGAGTCACAATCTTAAGGAAATCATACAACTTTCTAACGGCGATTTATTATAGTACTTCTAATAGGCAGTTATTATAATACTTCTCACAGAAATTTATAATGTTACTTCTCACATGGATTGATAATAGAATTTCTCTGAGAGGTTAATTTATTATAGTACTTCTCACAGGGATTTTTTTATACTTTCCACAGGGATTTATAATAGCACTACTCATGGGGATTTATTATGGTACTTTTTGCAGGGATTTATTGTGTTACTGCTCGCGGGAATTTGTTAAGTTAGTACTACCCACAGGGGTTTACCGTTGTACTGCTCATTGGCATTTATCATAGTACTTCTCACAGGGATCTATTGTAATACTTCCCAGAGAGATTTATAACAGTGCTTTTCACAGGGATTTATATGGTACTTCTCAAAGAGAATTATCATATTACTTCTCACAGGGATTTATCATATTGCTGCTCATAGGGATTTATCATTGCACTTCTCACTGGGATTTGTTTTAATATACTTAGCAAAAACGAAGAAAAAATATATATGTATCCAGCTTTCCAACAAAAAGTTTAGAGAATGCACTTCAGTACTTCTTAAAATTTTCCATGACTATGGTTTGACTGTAATCTACTGTAGCTGGTGTTGTGCCGTGGGGCGGCTGTAAAAGGTCTCCTCGTACATCATCATAGTGCAGGTTACATTTTATTTCCTTTCAGATCATTGAGCCCATCCTGGGCCCAGTTGTTCAAAGCTAACGACATCGTTAGTTAACGATTCGTTAAAATTTACATTGAGTAATACGTAAATATGCTGAAAGTTTTTGCTGAAAAAATGTGAGTAGCTTTTGCAGTGCAAAAGCTACTCACATTTTTTCAGCAAAAAATATCAGAATATTGTGTATTGAATCCCCTAAAACAGTTAACGCGCTCGTTAAGCTAACGACGCTTTGAACAACCGGGCCCAGGTTATTTTGAAAATCGAATATCGCTTAATCTTGCGCTAGGGGGCGCCTCGCAAACTATATGTACAGTGTTACATTTGAGGAGATTCAATCAAACCGAGTCTCCGATTTTCGTGGTTTTTCCCCCAAAGGCAATCCTTTTTTACTTTTATTTTACTCTACTGTAGCTGGTGTTGTGTCCTATGGCGGCTGTAAAAAAAGTCCCCCCTGTACATCATCATAGTGCAGGTTATAGTTTATTTTCTTTTGGAACATTGAGCCCATCCTGATTATTTTTAAAATCGAATAAAGCTTAATCCGGCACTAGTAGGGGGTGGGGGTGGGGGTGGTTGGGAGCGTACGCAGCTTCGCAAATTACAGTGTTGCATGTTATATTTTCTTTCCTTTGGGATCATTGAGCCCATCCTGGTTATTTTGAAAATCAAATACCGCGTAAGCAGGCGCTAGGGGCACATGCAGCCTCTCAAACTACAATGTTGCATATCAAGAGACTCAATCAAACCGAGTCTCCGATTTTCGTGATTTTGTGTGTTCTTTGTTTCCAAAGGCAATTCTTTTTTATTTTTATTTTACGATACATCGGACTAAAACATGCTAAAGTATGATCATCAAAATTTCAACTTGGAAGATTTATCTTCGCAACACCGAGTTTAAGTAAATTTGTTACTAAGATAGGTGTCTAAATATATGATAATAATATAAGAATAAATTTTGTTTTGCAGTGATATTTTTACAATCTAGGCACCAATAATTAAGAAATAAATTATTCCAAACCGTGCTCAAATGCCTAAGATAAAGCACAGTTGAGTTTGGGTTGTACCCATTTGAGCACGAGCGAGTTTTGCATAAATGAATTTTTTTTTATTGACTTTCATTATTATTTTTATTACCTGACTTCCCCTTTGGTAGTTGACAATACCTCCTAAGCATTACGTCACGCGGTTACGTAGTTACAAGGTTCGATGACGAATATTCAAAATGGCGGATGTTATGCGAATCAGCTGACGGTGTAAAATATAAATAAACGATGTATTAATATAAAAACTTAAATCCTGTGTTCATGAAAGAATTACAAAACGTATGAAATTTGAGTGCCGCGATGGATTTTAATAAGGACAGATATAAAACAGCAAATATGAATGTTAACCGACTTACTTTCGTTTTCGAACGTCAACAAATACACGATGGAAACAAGAAGTAAAACGAATGTGTTTGAATGGTGTAACCTGTAGAGAAACTCATCAGATAAAAAAGTCAAAGAACTGCAATATGCTCATAGATCATTTTCTGTCTTAATAAATAAAATAATTTATCATGTTGTATATGAATGTTTCGGCCAATATTTTAAGCTAATCTAGCGTCCATAGTTACCAGGGGGGCGAAACTTTCGCAAATATGATGGTTTCCCGTCGATAGCGCGCGACGAAATTCCTGTGCTCAAATACCATAGATAAAGCACGGCTAGAAATGTAAAGACAAATAAGGAACAACACGTGCAGGGGTGTTAGAATAAAATAGGAATGACTTAAAATTAATAAATTGATCTCGTTAATGAGGTTTGAAAACGCTTCAATTTAAAATCATCTCCCTTAGAATTAAACGTACAGAGATCTTTTAAGTGGAATTATTTCGTTACTTTTCATTAAATTGTACTTTGTTTTTCCAAACTGTATTCCTAAAATTACAGTGTTTATCGTAGAAATGTAACTTGTGAAGAAAATTCATTCTTTTTGTGGTTATAGCAAATTGAATTCTTGTGGAAACGCTTTTATAGCCGGAATATGAATAAACAAGTCAGAATATTCTTTGCAGCCTAGATACACAGCACAGAAGCAATTGCTGCATTGCAGATTAAAGGGTTATTGCACTGATATTGGTGACTATTGTCCCAAGCTGGGATATCGAAGGACAAGCTCGCGTGCTTCGATATCCCTACGAGGGACAATATCCACCAATATCAGTGCAATAACCCTTTTATTATACAGCTATAAATATTGTTCACTCTGTTTGCTTCTTATTCTGTATTTTTTGTTTAATTTGACGCTGCAAATAACGTATTCTTTAACAGTGCAAAACTGAGATCAGAAAGTCATTACATTTTTGCACTAGTGCAATATCAACATGATGTTATTTTTGCACTGTTGCCATTTTGCAGTATTAGCGAATCTAGTTGTAAAAACTAATTATTTGAGCAAAAATGAGTTTGTCGTTTCACTTGCTACTTTCAAACTTTAAGAGTAATTCATATGATGTTTTGGTCCAGCGTGACGTCATTTTTTTGCGACGCAAGTAAAAATGACGTCATGAATTGCATGCTGGTATTGAGAAATATCGGCATCATTGTTCCTCGGATTTTATCGTTCATTTCTAATTATTTAATTGTTATAGCTATATAATTATTACACATATCGGTCTATCAGTGTATGGTGTTCACTCAAACTGTGAATTCATTGCATAAAAGCATTTTCTGCGGGCATTTAAATTTGCGATTTTTAAAATTTTCATCTGTAAAAACAGAAGACTACCCTCTTTGCGTTTGTGGTAGCGTACCATTCAGTATTGACTCAGCATTCTAAAATGGTTTGACCTGCAACATAGCCATTCGGATCATGTTCCAAAACACACATTAGACAGGGGTGAATTTTCATCCGTGTTCACTCGAACATGAAAATATTACTGGATTCTTTTTTTTTTTTTTTTTTTTTTTTTTTTTTTTTTCTTTTTTTTGCAGAGTATACTTCCCACAGGGATTTATTATAGTACTTCTCAGCGGGATACTTTTTCTCACATGAATTTTTATAATACTTTTTAGAGGTATTTATCATATTATTCATATTATTATTCATATCATATGAGTAAAATATTACTTCTATGGATTTATTATTACTTCTATGGATTTATTATAGTATTTCTCAGTTGGATTTCTCATATTACTTCTCATTGGGATTGATTATAAAATGTCTCATAGGGCTTTATCATATTTCTTCTCACATAAATTTATTATAGTACTCCTCACAAGGATTTATTATGGTACTGCTCACAAGAATTAACTACATTTCTTCTCACAGGGATTTATTATTATACTTCATACATGGATTTAATAGTACTGTACAATGGGATTAATTATATTTCTCCTGAAAGTAATTTATTATGTAACTTCTCAGAGGGATGTATTGTATTACTTCTCAGAGGGGTGTATTATATTACTTCTCAGAGGGAGTAATTATATTATTTCTCAGAATAATTTATTAGCTCGCCTAAACAACGTTCACGGAGAGCTACTGTACTAACCTCGGTGTGGGCGTCAGCGTCCACAATGTTCGTTAAAGTTTTAAGACTTCATTATTTCCTACATTACCACCGATTTGATTTATCTTTGGTATGATTATACATACTGGTCCAAAATTTGCTGAGTAACATCCCGACCACCCTATGTTATGTCAAGATTAAGGTCACAGACTTAGAATTTTCTTGTTAAAATTTTACTTCAAAGTTTTTAGGACCTCATATTTTTTTATTTGACTGACAAGCGCGAGTTCAAGCGAGCTATCCTGTCTGGTGACAGGTCTTGTTATATTACTGCTCACGGGAATGATTATAGTGCTTCTCAGAGAGATTTATTATAATACTGCTCACGAGGCTTTGTTATACTACTTCCCAGAGGGATTTATAATATTACTTCACTGAGGAATTTATTATAGTACTGCTCACGGGGATTTATTATCTTATTTCTCAGAGCATTTTATGATAGAATTGCTTTTGGGGACTTATTATAGTACTTATCACAGGTAATCATTATAGTGCTTCTTGTAGGGATTTATCATAATACTGCTTACACAGATTTATTATAATACTACTGCTATGGAATGATGGGTACAAAGTGACATGTGAATCTGGTAGTGTCTTAGATCATAAACTGCTGATTGAATCCGGTACTGGTAACATCATTTGAAATAGTTTATTATGCTAAAGTCATGCAAACGTAAACCTACTAACTTTAAACATGAATACGGGCGCATGTAATAGCTATTCAGAATAAAATTTTGGAAACTAAGATTTTTTAAAGTTCGATTTCACTTTTGGCTTCCCACCGGAATTTGAACAAAGAGGCTAATAAAATCTACGATAGTGGTCACCGATGTCTTGAAGCCAGCAGCTTTTCTCGTAAATGATTTTACCTATATTTTTTCCTTTTTGTAAAACCTAATCTCATAATCTGATTAAAGAATAGCTCACTCACTTATCTGAATGGATGTTTACTTGCAAAAGCCCTTTTATTTGGCCTTCACTCTATCTTCAATTCTATTTCTGTGATGCAAAAAATGTGTGTGTGTGTGTGTGTGTGTGCGTGCGTGCGTGCGTGTGTGTGTGTGTGTGTGTGTATGTGTGTCCACATCTGAAGAACATAGATGTCACAACTTATGATGTAGAAAGCCTTATTTACTCTTATGGTCAATGCATTAGAGTTTGCACTGAACTTTATAGACAAATTGTGGATATTCTGATAGAGGCTAAATGTACATCACTTATTGTGGACGAGTTTATGTTTTGCAGTGAAAGGACTGTTTACTCTCTCTCTCTCTCTCTCTCTCTCTCTCTCTCTCTCTCTCTCTGACGAAAATCAAGCTGGTATTATTGACACTTACGGTTCTGCCTATGTATAATCCGATCACTTGCTAAATATTGTCAGTTCTTTTGACCAAATGGTTGTCCTATGGCTATCCTATAAAAGAAGCTACTTTCTCTTTCAACATAGCACCTGGTATGTTTTTTTTCAAAACTGTACGATAAATGTGATTATTTGCAGCCCTTTAAACTACATTGCATCTGGTACGGTTTCTTCAAAACATTACGATAAATGTGATTATTTATAGCCCTTTAAACGACATTGCATCTGGTATGGTTTCTTCAAAACATTACGATAAATGTGATTATTTGCAGCCCTTTAAACTACAGTCAAACCTGTGTTAAGCAAGCACCTACGGGAAAGCCAAAAAGTGGTTGCTTAAGACAGGTCCTTGCTTAATACAGGTAAATTTACACTTCATTACTATGAATGGGATATGAAAAAGTGGCCTTTTGTGACAGGTGATTGCTTAATACAGGTGGCCTTAAGGCAGGTTTGACTGTACATTGCATCTGGTATGGTTTCTTCAAAACTTTACGATAAATGTGATTATTTGCAGCCCTATAAACTACATTGCTGCCACTTAAAGAGTCTCAGTGAAACCGAAATTCTAATTTTCTGTCTTTTATGATTTCTTTATTTCCATTTGAAAGCTTTATAGATTTTATTTTTCTTCACTGTAGATTGTGTTAAATGCCATGTTGTGGCTGTAAAAGTCTCCCTGTACTCCAATATATACAAAGAAAAGTGTGTAAAAGCACGTTGTACCTGTAAACCTCATCACAAATAATTCTGTCTGGAAAAGCATGTTGTATGTTTTCATCTGTCATTTTCTGTAATTATTGTATTACATTTGGTATGATCTAGTTAATGTTGCCTGTATATTAGTAAGCAATAGCGTAAGTTTAAATCAGTTACTAAATACATTTTTCTTCCTATTCTTGGCATTAATATGACCCAACTGAGAAACTGTATCATTGTCTAATTCAGATAAAAGTCAAAATGGGTTGCATTTGGAAACAAAGATACACAAAATCGCATAAATCGGAGACTCAGTTTGATTGAATCTCTTCAAATGCAAAACTTTAGTTTGCGAGGCTGCATACGCCCCCTAGCGCCGCCGGCTTAAATGGTATTAAAGACATAGAACACAACAGACACTATTTTATAATACATGAGCGAAGAAAGCTTACTTTCGTCATAAGATAGATCGCAAGATATAAATAAACAAATGAACTGAAGATTATAGAGAAGAATAGTACATGTACCCTATGCCGGTAGAGAATTGTCTGATTCTTTCCAGTTAAATATTTAGATGTTTCGCATAGAAAAAAAATGACGTAACTCACGGACATGGTGGCGTCTATATTAATGCACGCGTGGGCCAAATTTGACTTCACTAGAGGCCAATATGAACGCACCGGTGGGTTATATAAGGTTTACATATCCTGATTCATATTGGACCGAAGCCAGGACAGTTGTTACTATATTTTGTAATACATGCAATAATAACAAAAGTGACCCGCATCCGATCGGACAATTGCAGCCAAAAAGAATGATTTGGAATCTCAGACACTTTAATCTACAGGTATCAACATACGGCACAAATCATAGGAGGAACATACCTGTTTGTTCGAAAGGACGAGTAGGAAGGCATGTCTTAATCCATCTTCATTGAAGAGAAAATGTAATTGTTTCTTTGCTTCTGAAACTTTACATCTATCATGACTGTCTACCACGAATATTATCCCTAAATGTGAAAACAAAATCTAAGTTAGCATGTCCGTGTAATGAATATTCATGTTAGTATCACTTTGTATCGGAAGTATTGGAATTTGCAGCAGTAGACACTTGTCCTTAATTTTTGTTAAAAGTAGATTGTAGATACTAATTAGAACCGCCGTAGAAGCCATTTGAACGAGTACACACATTCACAACAATGACAACAAAAATGTAAGTGACGATACCCAGGAAATGCCACAAATACGAAGCAAAGCACTCCCGGGGCGCCAAAAGAAGAAGAGATGAGGAACAAATACAGTAAAAACTCAATGGCTCGAACACCTTTGGGACCATGGAAATTTATTCGAGACATGGGTAGTTCGAGCCACTAAGGGTTAATCATGATGCCAGGTAAGGAAGCAAATAGCAATATTTAGGGATTTGTTTCGTTTTCTACACAATATTGTATGTTAAGTGTACTCATTAGAATCGAGGCGATTCTAATGAGTACACACAACATACAATTTCATGATAAAATAATAAAAAAAAAACAATATATATTTGTTTTCTTGAGCTGTCGGAAGTATTTCGTAGGGACACAAAAACGAGTTCCAATTACCCATGGTAAACGAGCCATCGGTGTTCGAGTCATCGAGGTTTTACTGTAGTGACAATGTAAACGGCACGTATAAAATTACCGATGCACATTATATCAACACGAAGAACAAAACATGGAAAAACATGGAAACAAAACCTACATGGGGCGCGGAGTGGGTGGGGGGAGCAGTCCTTAGGTCATAAAAAGAGTACGCAACACTAGAACTAGAAAGGTAAGTAGTAAAAAAATACCGAAGTGAGAGGATTAAATCGAATTTACTGGTACCAAAAACAATGGACAGAAACAAGCAGATAAATCCTCAAAATACATTTTGTTCGAATATTATCATTTGTTTTCGTTCTAGGAGACAAAAGTTAATTAACGGAACGAGAACAGACAAAACATCCAGCGAGTAAAACTTAGTTATTGGTAATCTATTTCATGAGGACGAGACATATTTATATAGCATACTTCCTCCAAGGTAAACTGTAAAAATGGAGTTGTCAAACGTCGAAATTATTTTACGTATGGAAAATTGGAGGAAAAGAATAGATATTTACCGTCCACGAATATCAAATATAGATATCTAAGCAAGGCTCTTACGTCTCATCAGGATCTACTCTCTTTGTCGTACCGTGTTTTTTTTTTTTTTTTTTTTTTTTTTTTTTTTTTGTTTTGTTTTGTTTTTTAGTTTGTTTGTTTTTTAATGACACCCAGTTTGCTACAATTGATATTTTCTAAATTTAAAGATAGAAGAGCCCACTTCAGAAACTCAGAGGTGAAAGGGATCATATAGTGGATCCCCAGCTGGCATTCTACGTAAATCTACATCGGGCCGTCATCGGCCCGTCAGCTACCCTGACGGGCCGATGACGGCCCGATATAGATTTACGTAGAATGCTGACTGGGTCTTATGTGAATCATGTGATGTTTTCTTTTTCTTTGCTCAAACTTGCTGAATAGTTAACACAGTTATACAGTTTTAATATTTTCGTTTATAATATGATTCAATTTATTGATAATTGTTTTGAAGTCGCTGAACCTTGGTTGGGCGTTTCTGCTTTTCAAGCAGAAATTGTCGTCACCGCATTTATTACTAGGGCATCGGAAAAATGAGGAAAGGTTTCTTACCGTCTATATTCTGGTAATATGGTTTCCAGAAGTGTCTAAGTGAATCATTCACGCCCACATCAAATGATGTGATTGTTAGGTTTTTTAATCTGACGGTTTCTACGTCGAAACCTATAATGAGAATACAAATTTGGATCAAACAACGATATACATGCCTAATTGGTTATAATCTGATTCAATTAATAAATAGTTATTTTTGAAGTCGTTGTACCTTTCTTGGGCGATTCTGATTTTCAAGCAGAGGAGTACGTCAGCTTGCATTTAGGCCTCAGTTGCTTATTACAATATCATCGGAGAAAAAAGCGAATCTTTCTTATCTTTTACATTCTGGCAGTATTATATTCAGAAGTCTAAATGTATCATTTACATCAAACTATTGTTTCCTAGGCGTTTGGTACTATTGGTTTCTACGTCGAAACATATAATATGAGTACAGGTTTAGGGCAAATAGTCACATGCCTGGTTAATATGTTCAAAGAATAATGTATTATGGCTACATACGTTCATAACTACTGTTTAAAAGAAACAAAACTCTTAAAGTTTGTCTTTTGAAACAAAAAAAAAAAAACAAAAAAAAAAAACACTCACACACACAAAAGGACGAAAATCGGAGACTCGGTTTTATTAAGTCTGCAGTGGTTTAAACGCTATTCGATTTTCAAAGTACCAAATATGAGCTCAGTGATCCAAAAGGGAATAGAAATACAATCTGCACTATGATGAAGTACGGGAGAGATTTTACGGCCGCCATACGACAGTTGATGTGAAATAAAAAATTATAAGGTTGCCTTTCACAACAAAAATCACACAAAAGAAAGACATAATAGGTAGTTTCATTTAAATATTTTTCAAACCAGATTTTGGTTCACAATTTCATATAAATGGTGTTGTGAACATTTTGAGGATTTTAAATAAACTTGCTGTTATCTGAATATCTTTTATACTACCATTCTATGCTGCAAGTTTGAATATTTGTTTAGGAAACTCAGTAACCGAAAATCTAAACATTTTTAAATACTACTAGTAATAATAAAACAACAACTTAACAATTTCTTCAAATGTGTATATTATGTCTGTTTTTGTCAATATTTCGACAGCACATCCGTCAAATTTTTCAAACCTTATAATACTACAGTACGATTCGTAATAGGGTCTCAAACTATATCGTATCAACATGAACGTCGCGAAAACAAATGTTTTCTCGGTGGGAGTTATTGCCGCAGGGTTTATGCCACTTTTACCCATCACGAATACATGTCTATATAATTTTGACCCCCTTAAATTCCACTTTTATATAGTAAAACTGGGGTCTACAGGGGTATACATTATTTTCCTTATTTCTGCTCAAAAACATAGATGTGGATACTCGTTAGAACCGCTTTAACGAGTACCCACAATCTATGTTTTGAGCAGAAACAAGAAAAATAATGTCCACCTCTGTACACCACAGTTTTACTATATAAAAGTGGGGTTTAAGAGGGTTCAAAATTATAGCAACCAACCAACGAGTTGTTGCCGCGAAGCGGCAACAACGAGAATTGGTTGCTTTATGGTAGTATTCTGTTCTATTCAAAAATTGCTATACTAAGGCCGATTTTTTTGTGTAACCGGAAATTGTGAATGTGAACTTTAAATACGTCACTTCCGTTTTCAGCGTTTGTTTACAATCACCCGATGACAGCAACTGTTAAACCTAACAGATATCACGTTTCCATGCTAAAAACAAGTAAAAATCAAACATAGGCGAGATTTTAAGGTAAGAATAAAACAAACAATAGTTTTGTCAGTATTTTCGTTAGTATTCCAGAAGAACGTATACCTTGCGCGCGCGCAACGTGACATCCGGTTGAAACGAAAGTAGAAAAAGCACCACTGATATCTGAGCATTATCGCATATCTAGAGTGAAAATAATAGACTTTCCAAACAGTTCATAACGGTGGATATAAATTGAGTGATGTCGGGTCACAATAATCTTGCACTTGTTTCTCCCGGAGCTCCTGGTGATTATTGCTAAGATATTCAATTAAGAATATAAACCCACTGGCATTACTGTACTTTCGACATCTCTTGGAAAGACGTTTTTTGCTTGGCGTTTTATTTTAAATAAAAATATTTTGTTCTGGTTGACCACATCTTGTCAGAAACCATTTGTCGTTTATGTTTCTGTGTTTTGTTCTCAAATATTTACACAAAAATTAAAGTTACAGCCAAAAGTTGGTCTGATCTATGCAATTTCTATAGTAAAGTGATTTTTTGGAATTTTTGTCTAAGAAAATATTTTTTACTTTTCTTTGCTGAATTTGAAATATTGACGTTTTACAACAATATTGTGAAAATTTCAAAAACATTGAACAAGTGGAAGTTGTTGAAAATTTGGCTCCAAGTTACCTACCCTACAGATTTCTGCATGATTTGGCTTCTTTTTTACTATGGGAAAAAGTGAAAATATTTGATTTTTTAAAAACCAATAACTAGAATAAAACTTTTTGTACATAGGTTAAGGTAGTTACGACAAATGGTTTTGCATTAAATCATGACAAAAATTTGCAAATTTACTTCTTCTGTGTAAAGCATCAAGCAAAAAACAACTTTCTGAAAGATGTCAAAAGCACAGTAATTTGTTTACAAAACAGCAATTGAAAATTAAAAGTAAACGAACAATCTAACATGGTATTAGAGAACTTCTCATCACTGTTTCAGTGATTGATTGATTAATTGGCAAACATGATGCAGAGCATAAAAAGTACATTATGATGTATCGCTACTCAATGTGAAAGGGTTGAGATTGATGGTTTGTTGATAGTTGACAATTATATAAATACCTGATTAAGCAACAAAGTATTCAAGGAACTGTCCGCTACAGACCAGGGTTCAAATTTAACTTTTTTGACGGCTTGCTAAAATCAGCAAATGGCATTATTTTTTACTTGCTAAATCTTTCAGCCAACTTGCTTTTTCACACTTATAAATACTGTTAAATGTGGCTTTAAATCTTAGCACTCTGGGTAAAAATTTCAGCAATTTTAAAATATTTTTCTTATTTTCCCAGAAAACAGGTTTAGACATTTCATGCAATTTGCATGTAATGTCAAAACCTGCTTTAGGGGAAAAGTAAGAAAAATACCGTCATTGCTTTTGGAAAAGAAATTGCATAACTTCAGCAACAATGCCTCAGGTTCAGCCAATTAAAGAAAATTTTTCCAACTTCCTAGAGTTAGCAACAGCACTTGCACTAACTGTCAAAATCAGGAAGTCCCAGGACTTCCGTCCCAGGACTTCCTAGCTCCAATATCTGGAAGTCCTGGTGATCAAATTTTTTCACTCTTTAAGAAATTCAACCTCAATATTCTTAAACTCTCATTTATGGAGTAAAACCACCCTTCTTAAGCTAAATAACACATAATTTTTTTCTAAATTTTTGTTATAAATGACTAAATATCTTTAAAAGTTGGGAGTCCCAGACTTCCTGGCATTGAAGTCCCAGGGCAATTTTTGGGAGTCTCTGACTCCCAGACTTCCCTTAATGCAAGCACTAGCAAGTGATGGAAATTGCAGCTTGCTTTTTGAAGAAATTAACCAGCATTTAGCAAGTTAGCAAGTGCTAAAATTGATCCATGCTGGCGTATCAGTCAGTAACCTGGGGTATAGTGGTCTGTCACATGGAGAGTATACCGGAATATTGGTCAGCGACAGAGTAAAACCAGACCTATGGCATGTTCTCATAATTCGTTCACCTTCTGCTTAGAAACAAATCTTTCTTGAATTTATGCCACATTAAATTTAATATGAAATAGGTGCAACCTAATGAGCAACCAACCAATTTGTGGCTTTCCAAATATAAAATAAATAAATAAAAATGGACTTTTAAATTTAAAAGTTTCAACAATTTGCGGGGGTGGTGGTGAGTGTGGATGCGGGTGCATCTTATATACAAGTATTCCTCAACAGGTTTTTTAAATTCAATAATACAGAAGCATGAATTTTTTAGTGATTTAAGACTGTATTAAAAGGCGGGAAAAGGCATTTTTATCCAAGTACATTGAATAAGTTCCCACCGAGTGACCTCAGTATAAGTTTAGGTGGTGACTACTTCCATTTCCAGCATAATTTCTCACAACATTCACCAGTACTAAACTGAGCCAAAGCATGACAAAATCTATGGCAACCTGTTTGTGGTTTTATCCATTTAATTTAGATACCTGCATTTCAAATACAGATATACCTGCTAATAAACACAGATATCTTTATAACAAATATCTATAATTAAAATGCAGCTATATGTAATTGAATTGAGATACCTCTTACTGAAATGCAGATATCTGTACTTGAGAAGTAGATATCTCTATTTTCAATATAACATAGAAATCTGCATTTGTATTAGAGACATCTGCATTTAAAAATACAGATATCCATAATCAGAACTTGGCTTTCCCACATATGACCCAAGGGAGGCTCGAACCGCAGCGGTGAGAAACCTAATGGGTTAAGAGTCGGTTCTCTTATCCACTAGGCTTTGTTTGTTTTGAGGTTTTATGGCCCAGTCAACCCAATTGGGTCATGCTGAGCGCGGTCAGTTTACCTAACCACACGTTTACTGGGCAGGCTTAGTCCTCTAAGCGGTTAACCAGTATTGTGCACATTCTTTTGCTAGAAACTGACAACTGCCCTTCTTGAATCAGCGGAAGGGAGAGAATGACCGTAGAAAATATTTCATGATCAATCTCCACAAAAGAATGTTGCCGACCTCTTAGAATGGAAATAAATACAAGAAATGTACGTCTTGAATTGTATTGTTTTTTGCGTTAGAACACGTATAAACGTTATTGAACATGATAAAACGTCAGACGTCAGAAAACAGGGAAACGTGAACGTCGGCTTTGGCGCTAAGATTCTAACATACTAGGGGCCGCCAAATTAAAGTCCATTTGGCAAAAATTAAAACCGAAAATACTACTGCCTCTCTTTGGAAAAGCTATGGTAAACTTCAAAAATGCTTTCACATGTAACTGATTAGTAATTTAACTGATTATGAAAAATTATGAAAATTATATATGATTCGCTTGGGCATATTTAGTAAGTCTTTCTAGAATTATTTATTACAGTTTATCTCCATGGGAATACAGCGTTGAGATAGGCTGGGTAGTAATCCCTCCTTCAGTTTGAACCCGGACTGCCCTCACAGCTCAGTCACCACCAGGTTTGAGTTCCGCAACGTCACCTAATGGTTCACGTGTTTCTCGGTGACTCATTATGAACGAACACAACATCTCCGACTTGAACGTTGTCACCGTCCCTCCGCTTGTATCGATGAAACTCCCTGATTAAGGTCAGGTACTCGTTCCTCCATCTGGTGCAGAAGTGTTGAGTAATCTGTTGTACATGTTGTGAACTTTTGGTTTAAACATATTTTATTTCTAATTAAGTCACATATATAGATCTATATATGTTACACAAAAAAAAACTTACAAAAGGATCTAGAAAGAAGACAACAGGTTTATATGAATCTGTTTCCCACCTAACTTGTACATTGCACATAGAATCGGTGAAATAATGATAAGCTGTGACTAGTAAAAGTTTTCTTGTAGTAGTTAAATCTCTGAAGGTCGATTAGCCTCGCGATTTCTCTGTGAACGTGTGAGCGTGTCACGTGTATCATTCGTCTCGGCTACCTCGGGACGCTCATCCGGGTATGTTAATGACGTAATTGTCCGCCCATGAAGTAGATGTGACTGGGTGAGCGGCTCCTCATCAAGTGGATCTGATGACGTGTATGTCAGTGGGTATTGTGGGCTTCTTCGATTATCAGCGCTTTAAGTCTGTCCTTGGGTGGTAGCAGTTAGAAATTTCGCATCAATTTCATCCAAGTAGCGGCTCAGTTATCTTACAGGATTAGGCTTCTCGGAAGTATTATTCTGTAGACAACGAGAACATCCGGGTA
Organism: Anodontia alba; assembly: GCA_964016985.1. NCBI lineage: Eukaryota > Metazoa > Mollusca > Bivalvia > Lucinida > Lucinidae > Anodontia > Anodontia alba. The sequence goes on from OZ024824.1 coordinate 22,361,645, forward strand.
ACTGGAGTGCTGTGTGCTTCTGATTCATTCCAGTGTTGCAGCGTCGATCTCTGTAGTAGAGACAGAGCTTGTTTTCTTCTGGTGTCTACAGTTAGAGATAAATTGCAGAACATAAGCTGTGACTCGTAAAAGTTTTTTGTGGTAGTTAAATCTCTGAAGGTCGATTACCCTGGTCGATTTCCTCTGGGATCTCGTCATTGGTAAATATGTTTGCTATCGTTGCACTTGAAACCTGTCATTCTCCTGAGTCAGCAGTAGGCATGCTCGTGCGGTCTGCTGCAATCCAAATTGAACATCTTTTTATCATCTGTTAGCCAGTCAGGTCCCTGTATACATAGGCTGTTGTTCTTTAATTTGTCATAGCTTTGACTACTTGATAATAAAAGTCAAAAAGCCTTTGGTAACAAAGAACACACAAAATCGTGAAAATCGGACATTCGGTTTGATTGAGTCTTCATATTCAACACTATAGTTTGTCAGGCTGCATACGCACCCCCCACCCCACCCCATCCCACCCTCTCTCCTTAGCGCTAGGTTTGACTCGGTACGATAGTATCTCCATTGGTAACTGCCGGCCAGTTTCTTAATTTCCTTTATTATGTTAATTACGAAAATGGAATTCGTTTTCTTTGATGATAGCCATCTAAGGAAGATCTGACTGTTGCTCCATAGGTATGCACGTGCACCGCAGGTTGCTCATAGTATGATCACAAAGTCTGGCACCAGTTACATATACACCCATAAGTTTCAGTTTGGATATAATCATCTGCCTAAGCGAAGCTTTTCGATTTCTTGCTAGCACTAGTAAAGATTCTTTTCCGGAAACAATGAACGCGGAAATTCCATAAGCTTTCATACTACTGTCGTGAATACGTGTAAGACCTTGTCTTTCAAGCTGTCAGTTTCCTGTGTGAAGTAATATCTGGCGATTTATGTTTCCTCTGCTCTTGCTAAGTCATGGCTTATATTGGTCCATACAGTAGTGACATCTGGTGGTAAAGGTTTGTCCCATTCAGATTTCCGTTGCCAAAATGACTACATCAATAGTTTACTTCGTACTGTAGTCGGACTTAACCCAATCATTGTTGATGGCTATGCTTCACTCTTTAAATGCACGACGGCGGTTCGGGCCTCAGACTCAATGACGGCCTCTTCGTAAAACTTTAACCAGTGGGTTGGGGCTTGACGATATGTCTTTGGCTTGGCCCGCCGTGGTTCAACTATTGGTTTTCATTTACTCTGGCATACAGTAGAATTAGCCATGAGTACTCCTCTTTGTTTATTATAGTGATTAATTTGATTTTTATGTTTTCGCTTTGATGCATTGACTGAGTTGGGAGCCTTTATGCGAACCGAATTTTATGTGTTTCTGTATTAAGAGTAGCATCGGGACCCAGGGTGAAGTTAGCTAGCTGTAAAAGTGCTTTAAACCCCCCCACCCCCCCCCCCCCCCGGTGATTTGCTCTACTGACCGTTCTAAGGCGGTGGTCCCGGTGTTAGTCTTACTCTTTGTTGCTTTGTGGTTTATTCTTCGAGGCGATTTGTTGTATGTCTTTCCGTGTGTCATTTTGTTCTTGTGTTTTTCAGTCCTTTTAGTATTGCGATTACCTCGCTTGGGGAAGAGAGAGCTTTTCGTACGTTTGTTCGATTTGTGCTTGTTTGGATTTGTCGGTTTCCTCTTCCTCTTGGGGTCTGGGAAGGGCTGCGGTTTGTGGTTGTGGCACTCCCTGGACTTTTCTCTTACCTTTTTTTTTAAAAAAAAAAATCCGAGTGGGTCATAAGTCGCTGAGGACTGCTTCAGAACTTTACGTTTGGTCATAAGCGAACTCTCTGAGGAAATTTTGCCTTTGTCTGGAAATGAAATTGTACCTGTCTCTGTTTCCCAGCGAAGTCCTTGGTTTTCAGATTTTGCAAGATCTGTCAAACCTTAGTGTTAGATGCCCATGATCTCAAGTTAAATCCAGTTTCTTTGAAAATGGCTCTACTGGTAGTGAAGTAGTCGTGTAACGTCTCTTCGCTTGGCAGGCTGCAGACAATGATGTCAAAACATAGGTCCTTAAGCAGCATGTCCGCAATGGCGCATTTATTAAAGTTCAAGTGTTTCAGAATAACAGCATTCAAAATAAAGGGGAACAAGTGGCGCTAAGCAAAACTAATTTGAAGCGACAGGTCTGAAGAGTGCTGTCAGGATCTGCAGAGTTGCTGAGCCAGTCAAATCTAGTGACATCTCGGCCTTATTCGGCTTGTCCATTATTCAAAAATGCCTTCTCTATATCCGTGGTGACCGCGTGTCTATCATTTTGAAACCAAAGACCGAAACATGTATTAAAGATTTTTTTAAGCTTCGTCAGGCGTTTTCGAAATTTTATCGCAGACACAGTGCCTTGTTAGAAAAATATAGCGTCAGTCTGAAAACACTTCTGCAACAAGGTATATCGGAACCCGAATTTTACGGTGACTTAGTGTACAGATTTAGAAAAATTGTAGGTAAATCTAACTTTTCGGAGCAATTCAGAAAACTTATTAACCGTTATAAAAGAATTGCCTATAGCCTGGATATTATGCGGCAGACTGCATGCTTAGTTGTCAACCCAATCATTGTTGATGGCTATGCTTCACTCTTTAATTGCACGACGGCGGTTCGGGCCTCAGACTCAATGACGGCCTCTTCGTAAAACTTTAACCAGTGGGTTGAGGCTTGACGATAAGTCTTTGGCTTGGCCCGCCGTGGTTCAACTATTGGTTTTCATTTACTCTGGCATACAGTAGAATTAGCCATGAGTACTCCTCTTTGTTTATTATAGTGATTAATTTTATTTTTATGTTTTCGCTTTGATGCATTGACTGAGTTGGGAGCCTTTATGCGAACCGAATTTTTATGTATTTCTGTATTAAGAGTAGCATCGGGACCCAGGGTGAAGTTAGCTAGCTGTAAAAGTGCTTTAAACCCCGCGGTGGTTTGCTCTACCGACCGTTCTAAGGCGGTGGTCCCGGTGTTAGTCTTACTCTTTCTTGCTTTGTGGTTTATTCTACGAGGCGATTTGTTGTATGTCTCTCCGTGTGTCATTTTGTTCTTGTGTTATTCAGTCCTTTTAGTATTGCGATTACCTCGCTTGGGGAAGAGAGAGCTAATCTTAGTACTTTTCGTACGTTTGTTCGGTTTGTGCTTGTTTAGATTTGTCGGTTTCCTCTTCCTCTTGGGATCTGGGAAGGGCTGCGGTTTGTGATTGTGGCACTCCCTGGACTTTTCTCTTACCTTTTTTATGTAATTTAATTCAAATTGTATATGATACTCAGTTAACAGTTATTCAGGCTAGGACTTTCCGGCAAAGATCTACAACTACACTGTCGACCGTGGTTGCAGTTACATTTCTAACGGGGTGGTGCGGTATACAATGGCTCTTCGACTTGGGCTTGTCACATTTGGGAACCTTTTCGATAAATCCTCGTCTCTCCTGCTCGTTGACGATATCGCCAAAGACTTGCAATAAAGCTGGGTCTCGTATCAAGCGTGTGTTACTTACTGTGTTCTTCATTTGGCTGCTTCTTCGTTTGTCGGTAGAGTTGAGTGCTTGTCTCTCCAGGGTAACTTGGCATAACAGTTTCCATCCTGGAATGTAATAGAAGAGCTCTGGTACTCTCTCAAGTAACTATCAATGTTCTGATCGGCTATTATTTTCTCTATGCTTAGGGGTTCGACCTTCCAAAATCTTTCAAGATGGACTTCTTCGACAGAGTGTTACGTAATTATGTTCATAATCGAGGTGAAGGGTGATTTCTTGTTGCATTTAGTTGTAGGACCGGAAAGTAAGGACCCGGTCTTTGATTAGACAGCAGTGGGGCCATTTTCTCAGAAGAGTCTGTCCTGCACGACGCTCCAGTAGTAGTCGCTCCGATTAGCATCATGACCTTAAAATAACCATCATTCATTTCGGGGTGAGTAAATTTGAGACCCGTCAAATGCTTCATATTCTTTGTATTTTATGGTACGTTTTCAAGGGCATGCCAATTTCTGGTACAATCAAGACTGGAATTGTTCCTGCTTCTGTTTGTAAGTGAACTGTTGCAGAAGGAACTTCTCGCATATTTTTGTTGGTTTCTCCAAACCCCGAAATTGATAAAGCTTCTTTCCTGGTATGAACCAACTCCAGTTTGTTTGCTTACTCTGTGGTAATAAACGATCTGTGGGCACGTTCGTCGAGGAGTATCTACACTATTTGACCTGAGTTTAAAGGAGCGATAGCGATCTCCTAGAGCACGTGTCCTTGTGAGTGGGTGAGAGACGAATGTAACTGAACTGACGCACTGAAATTCTTCTAGTTGTGATTTTTAATGACGTGATCTGAGCGGGTGTCTTTGCATCAGTTTTCTGCAAGGCATCCTTTAATAAGCCATTATCCTTAAATAGACCGTTATGGTGACTTCCAGAATAATGTCTGCATTTCGACTTCGATTTACAGTCTGCTATTCTGTGTTGGCCGAGGCAACTGAAACACAAGTTTTCTGTCTCGTTCTTGCAATGGTAATCCGCGATATAGTAGGTTATATCCGTATATTCTGCACTACTTTGCGGTTATTTACAAAAGGCGCATAATGTTTTTGGCGGAAGTAGGTCGTTTTTCTATCTGATTGGAAATGCAACTTCGAAGGCAACTTGGTTTTATTGTATGGCTTGCTCTGTGGCTTGGAAATGATTAAGAAAGACGCTGTTGTTGGTAAATTTTCTGCATTGTTCTTGATCGAGTTGCCGGCTTCTATAACATTCAACTCTTTGAGTAGGGATTTTCGCAGATCTGACAGACCAGTTTGATAACCCGTGCTCTCTAACAATGTTTCCGTATTTCTGCAGGCATTTTCTTCAAAATCACAGGAACAAGTAATTCACCGTATGAGCTTTCAATCTAATCGAGTGAATCAAGATTTCTAATATAGATTTCAGTTTTATTGTAGAAAGTCCGTAGGCTAGAAATGGTATATATTGGAGCTGGAAGTTCTAAAAATACTTGAATACTTGAATAAGTCTGTACAATCTTGTACTTTTGGCCGTACCGCTCTTGTAACAAAGCAACTGCCTTACCATAATTTTCGTTTGAAATTGCAAACCCGGACACAGTTTGAAGGGTTTCATATTTCAACAAGGATTTGAAGTAGATGAATCTCTGGACATTACTGAGGGATAGATTTGTATGGATAACTGATTCATATGTTCCAAAATGACAGCCATTCTAGTCCATCGCCTTCAAAAACTGGAAGATCTAGCTTTGGTAATATGTGATATATAGAGCTCGAGATCGAAGCAGACATGCGCGGCATGGTGCGTATGCTCTCTTGTGCCTGTACTTGCAACCCGTTTTTACTGTTGAACAGATTTCTGACTAAGGGAGGCTGCGGAATGAACGACTAGGCGTTTGTGCTAATACTGTTGGAAGTTGCAGGTTTCATGTCTAAAGGAAAACTGTCAGCATGTACACTTCTAAAGACGGGAAGTTCTAATCTGAATCAGTCTTTTAACATGTTGAATATTTAACTCTAAGTCAAAAATATACTCATCTGATTCAGGAATCTTCGCTTCTATCTCCTCTTCTTCCATTTCTGTAGGAACCTTTTCATTCAGCTCCGAGATCACTTCCAGATTTTTCTGTAAGGCACTAGTGATGTTCGAAAGTTCATCGAGTCCGGGCGTTGTTTCATCACTTTTCACATCCTCAAATTAGAGGCCAGATAGATTGCTAATTCGAATTCCAACTTCGAAATAGCTCAGCTTGGCGACTGAACGCTGACAAATTCTAAAACCTTTCATGCAAATTGTGTACCGATCAAACAGTATATACTTGGATCAAACTGGAAGGAATAGTTTGATCAGGGTCTACACTGTTTGCCATTCCGTCGGCACTGTTTAGACATATTACTGGGTACCAAAAGGGATTGTTCAGCTCATTGTATACTGAGTGCGGTAAGTATAAGGCTATATAGTCGTTATCTCTATCTCGATTATCTCGAATAACCGCTTATCTCGAAGTAAAAGTCTCGTCCTTGTTTTAACATGGATATCTATCAATAGATAACAAAATATTGTAGAAAAGAGGAGAAGCTGCTCCCAAGGAGCAGTTTTTTCCTCTTTTCCATAATATTTTCAATATATCTCTAACTTCAGGAGTCAAATTAGATATTTGTTTGTGAAATGTAGTTGTTCGATTTTTTCCTCAATTCTGCAAATCTAAAACGTCAGGATACGAATATCTCGAAGTATTTCAGAGTGTTCATTGGACTCGAGATACCGAGGGTTAACTGTAAGTTGTCCGAATATTTAGGATGATTACGGTGTAAAACCTTTAGCCATTACGAAAACACGCCTATTCAAATATATAGAAAATTTCACCTTCAAAAACTGAAAATTTACAGATAAAACACTCAGGTGAAGTTGCTAGATAATTCACGTGACCCGAAGACAGTCAAAAATATGAGCCCAGGTGATAGTTCTCTGAGAACCGGTTTAATATTGCTGGCTTTTGTCACAAGTGAAAGTGAGTTAGATATTCAAAAATGCTTTATAACTTCTCATATACATGTAGTAGGATGGGTAATAAAACCTACTATTACGTTTCTTGTTTTTGAAATTTTAGAGGGACTGCTGTCAGGCAAGAACCAAGTATCGGTCATTAAAACAAAAAAAAAAAATGTGGGCAGTAAAACATTTGCAACATTTATAAACATATAAGGAAAACAATGGCAGTCTATAGCTTTTACGTATGAGTACGGGAAGATAGACTTTGCGATTGTACTTTATGGTATTTCAAGTTCGATCGAAATATGCTATAAAGCAAACTTATAAAAATCAAGAAACATATTCAAAAAAGATGATAGGACGCAGACTAGAAATCATTTTTTTTTTTTTTTTTTTTTTTTTTTTTTTTTTTTTTTCAATTTTGTAGGAACTAAGGCACTCATGTGGGATAAGAACTTTTGGGATTCATGGATGCAGTTGTTTGCGAAAACTTAAGTTTATATGAGGTTGCCCACCGTACTCGTATATGCTGTTCTCAACATAAAGTGATCTTCTTTTAATGTTTAGCACTCCAATCTTACCTGTTGTTCTAATGAGTACACACAATCTATGTTTTGAGCAGACATATGAAAACTATCAGAATTTTTCATCTGAAAGTTTTCGATTTTTGGTGGTAAAATTCTCAATATATTTGAATGGGGGTTTTCTCGTAATGTAAGTTCGAACACAGCAGACTCCTACTTTTGGTGTCCGGCGTAGGCAGTGCTTCGTGACTGTGGCATTCCCAGGGTTTTTCATTTATAGTTTTGAGTCAGTTGCTGAGATTTACTGGGGAATGTAATTTCTACGCGTCATTATTGCATAAAAAGCAGTGTCGCACATTATTAACAGCCGTGCATTAACCGGCGAAAAGCCTTGTATTAACAAGGCAATTCACGCGCTGTTACTGCACGACTACGTAACTTTCAATATGATCGTGCCGGGGCCACATATTTGCTGCCGTCACGAGATGTGTACTTCCCGGCCTTAGAAGGAGCATAGTCAGTTGAAATTTTGTTCGCGAGACATCGGTGAAAAGGCGAAACAAAATAAATTGTAGTGCAAGAAATAACGCGAAATGTAGCAAATGTTTTCAGATTTTATGCAATAATAGCGATCGAACATGTTTTTTCAATGCATTAACATTCGCTAGGTCCCTTGGAAGGTGTTGAAAATCGCGGCCTTCGGCCTCGGTTTTCAACACCTCCTACGGGACCTGGCGAATGTTAATGCATGGAAAACCATGTTTGATCCCTATATTGATCGAGATTCTGCTTCCAGGTAGCATGACTGAACCCATTAGCCAGGACATGATTTTCTGATGCGACTGCACGGATGCAAAAGTTGGACTTGTGGCATTTCCTGGATACCTCCACTTACATTTTTGTTTTCTGAATGTCCATCATCCAAACATGCCTGTATAATTTTGACCCCTTAAACCCCATTTTTATATGGTAAAAACTGGGTTTTACAGGGGTATACATTATTTGCCTTATTTTTGCTAAAAACCATAGATTGTGGGTACTCGTTAGAACCGCCTCAGCACAATCTATGTTTTGAGCAGAAATATGAAAATATCAGAATTTTTTTTATCTGAAAAACAAATTAGCTTTTTTGGGTGAAATTTTCTATATAGTTGAATAGGCGTGTTTTCGCAATGAATGGAATATTTTATTGGTGTAATAAACTAGCTGCTATCAAATAAAACATTAAAAATACATAAAACCTTATCAAAATACAGACAGACCATATTGCAGAAGTGTTTTCAAACCATCGTTATATTGGACATGAATTCAGAATGAGGGCGAAAAAACTTAGAAAATGTTTTTGTTTTTTTTATGACAGCGGCACTCTGCTTAAGAATAGCCTGGTCCCATGGCTAGGAGTTTTAGTTAAAATATAACAAAGGTAAAGTACTCCTCCTTGACTATTTTTCTGCATGTATCATCTCCCTTACCCACCAGAACTGATCAGCCAAATCAGAGAGAAAGATATTGTAGAGGATAGGATTTTTTTTTTTTAAATACAGTCGGCTCTCGTTATCTCGAATTCCAAGGGACTCTCTGAAATACTTCGAGATATCAGTACTTCGACATATCACATTTGCAGATTTGAGGAAAAAATAATTCGAACAACCATATTTAACAAATATATTATGTAATTGGACTATTGAAGTTACAGATATATTGAAAATGTTGTGGAAAAGAGGAGAAATTTTCTCCTGTTTTCCACAATATTTTTACCTGTTGTTAGATTTTCATGTTTAAGCAGGGACAAGATTTTCGCTTCGAGATAAGCGGTTATTCGAGATAAGCGAGGTCGAGATAACGAGAGTCATCTAAATATATCATTTTTATACTGATACAAATATCAGTTAGACGGTAGCCAGTCTGGATTAAGCAGTTTAGCAGTTAAAATAATATTTCGATTATTAAAGTCATTAACTTGACTAGATGCTCTAGGAAAACTAAGTAACTTGTTTCTTCTTAATTGTTTTGTTTTTTCGATTTGGGAATAAATTATACCACGAATGTGTTGATATACCTACGGGTATAAATTGTGCCCTCCTTATTGTAGATCAGTTTCTGTTTTGTTACAAAAGAAACTTCATTTTTCTCCCTTTCTCATGACAAATGGCCCAATATTATCGAAGCATGTAATTCAACTTGATAAATATTGATAATGGATATTTTTAAAAATGTTTGATACAATTTATCCAGTAACATAAAACTAAAACGTCATTCTTGAATTTAAATTTATCAATATCTAGTGACATAATATCTGCTAAAATTTTTGAAAAACGGGACGACTTTGATTTTGATATTGTAAATTTTCAATTTATGGATGGTGATGTCTCTTGTGCTACGTCATTCAGTACATCTAGTCAAGTCAATGAAAAATAAATACAAAATATAATAAATAAAATAAATTAAAATAAAAATAATTTAAAATAAAAATAAAATAAAAAATAAAAATAACTGCTAAACTTCTTAAGTAAGGTACTTTTATAATAACGTCACGAAAACATGCCTATATAATTTTGATCCTCTTAAACCCCACTTTTATACAATAAAACTGGAGTTTAAAGGGTGTTATATAACAGGGTGTTCAATTGTTTTAAACAACATGTTTACTATGTTTCCATAAATAGCTTTATTTACTATGTTTCCAAAAATAACTTTCTGGAATGTTCAACATGTTTACAATAACATGATGTTTACAGCCTTGATTCTGGACTGAGTTATTTTTGGCATGTCATGGAAGATTTAGAAGATTCCTGAAGGAACCTAGAAAATAAGAGATGCTTGTAGTAAATTCTTTTTCTAGAACGTTCTCTGATATTATATAAGGAGAGAAGAATTTCATCTGGGCATCTTTGTATACTTTCACTGGAAATTATTCTATACTAGATTACTTACTATTTTATTCATTCTGGACTTAAATTCTGAATTCAGGAACTTTAAATTGTGGGATCAGAAACTGATATTCAAAGGATTTGTTTTATAAATTCTCCTGGATTATTTCAGAGGGACTTAGTGACATAAACTTGAAAGGTACTGTTTACTTACATTCTTTTGTTTTGAATCTTGTTTTATTTTTTGTGGAATAAATATTGTTAATAATTTAAAGCTTGTTGCTGGTTTCACTTTCATTTCTTTCTCGTTACGCCTGGCTCGTAACAGAAATTGGGGGCTCGTCCGGGATCGAACATTTTCTTGAGCTAAAACAAGTTTGAGCTTTTTAAAGAAAACAAATATTGATTTTTAAAGAAAAAAAAAAAAAAACAAGTACTGACTTTTAAAAAATCTTAGTAAATATAAAAATATAAGTAAATAATAATAATAAAAAAAGCAAGTATTGACTTTTGAAAAATATCAATAAATAAACTCTGATTGATAAATTTACTTGATAAAACCAGCAAAAAGCAATCATGTCATTTGACCTTCAAGCTTTTATCACTGCGCCTTCGCAGGAGCTGTTAAATTTGGCCAAAAAGTCAGATTTGTTGGATATTGCTGCTCACTATGAATTGACTAGTGTCAACAAGTCAATGCTAAAACAGGAAATAAAAGATATTTTGGTTCAATTTTTGGTTGATCAGGAAATACTTGATTCTTCTGCTTTGTCTCTTGTTATCGTTACGCAGACAGGTTTACAAATGCGAGAACTTGAGATTCAGAAACAAATTGAACTTGAAAAATTAAGATTAGAGCAAGAAAAATTTAAAATTGAACAAGAAAGACAAATGCAGATAGAAAGGGAAAAATTGAAATTTGACTCAGAAGAAAAAGAAAGAGAGAGACAATATAATTTAAGAATGAAAGAACTAGAAATGCAAAACAAGACGGTAAAACCGCAACCTTTAGACTTTGGCGTTCATTTTGATGTTACCAAACACATCAGATTAGTTCCTCCATTTCAAGAAAAAGAAGTTGACAAATATTTTCTTCATTTTGAAAAAGTAGCAGAAAATTTAAAATGGCCAAAGGAGCATTGGACCTTGCTTTTGCAAAGTGTTATGATTGGGAAGGCTCGAGAAATTTATACTCAGCTGACTGTCGAGCAGAGCTCCAATTATGATACTGTAAAAGAATTAATTCTTAAGGCTTACGAGTTGGTCCCTGAGGCTTACAGGCAAAAATTTAGGAACTGTAAGAAAGAAAATGAGCAGACCCATGTAGAGTTTGCTAGAACTAAAGAACAGCTATTTGATAGGAGGTGCTCTTCAAAGAAAATTGGCTCTTATCATGAAAAACTTAGGCAGCTCATGCTTGTAGAGGAGTTCAAAAGGTGCATAAATTCAGACATTAAGTCCTTTTTAGATGAGAAACAGGTTGAAACTTTGGAAGCTGCAGCTCGACTTGCAGACGATTATGCTTTAACACATAAAGTTTCCTTTATTAATAAATCAAATCCCTCTAGAAGACCATTTTTCCCACAATCCGGATTCAAACATGGTCCCAGTAATCCATCTGGCAGTCATAGCCAAACATTTACTCCTAAACCCAAATCTTCTGGTGAAAATAAAGATCAAAATCCCTTATCTCAACCAATTTGCAATTATTGCAAAAGGACAGGTCATATTATATCTGAATGTTTACATTTGAAAAGAAAGAAAGAAAAACAAAAGGGGCTTAAACCTACTGGCCTTACCTCTTTACGGTCAAAACCACAGTCATGTGTTAAGGAGGAAGATCCTAACCAGACCGAAAGGCCTGAGACTGATTCTGTTATGGAGATTTATGAACCATTCTTATCAGATGGTTTTGTGTCACTAAATAGTGACTATGCCCAGTCTACCCCAATTAAAATCTTACGAGATACTGGAGCTTCTCAATCCCTTATTTTAGCAGATACTCTTCCTTTTTCTGAGAAGACTTCTTCTGGGACAAGTGTCCTTATTCAGGGTGTAGAGTGTGGATTTGTTAATGTTCCTCTTCATAACATTTATTTATCCTCAGACTTGGTGACTGGCTTAGTGGCTGTTGGTATTCGACCTTCTTTACCTTTTAAAGGTGTTCATTTACTGTTAGGCAATGACTTAGCAGGAGATAAGGTTGTGGTAAACCCACTTTTGACTACTATACCTTGTCTTGATCAGCCACCTGATCCCATTGAACAGGAAATCCCTGATCTGTACCCATCTTGTGCCATTACTAGGGCCATGGCTAAGAAAGCAAAACAGAATGATGGGGACATTGATTTAACTGATACCTTTTGGGGTCAGTCTTTTAAACATGAGATTACAAATTCTCTTTCATCCAGCCTGTCTGACAAACAGACGGAGTTACGTAACAAGTCAGAGTCCAGTCATTACTCTGCAATATTAAATGACCAAGGTCAAGGTCATGACTTGATGTCAAGGTCACAGCTTTGTAAGGAACAGCATAATGATCCTGAAATTTTGCCTTTGCTTGAAAGGGCTTTAGATGAGAAAGAAATAGATCAAGTCCCAGTCTGTTTTTATGTCAAAAATGGCATTTTAATGAGAAAATGGCGTCCTCCTGATGTCTCAGCAGAAGACGAGTGGACTGTTAACCACCAAATAGTGGTTCCAAGGGTTTATCGCCCTGAAATTTTGAACTTGGCCCATGACACTCCCATGTCAGGTCATTTAGGTATAAATAAGACCTATCACAAAATTCTTAACGATTTTTACTGGCCAGGGTTAAAATCTGACGTTTCTCAATTTTGTAAATCTTGCCATACTTGTCAGATGGTAGGAAAACCCAACCAGACAATACCAAAAGCTCATTTACAGCCCATTCCTGCTTTTGATGAACCTTTTATCAGAATAATTATTGACTGTGTTGGTCCCTTGCCCAAAACAAAGTCAGGTAATGAATATCTTCTCACTATAACGTGTGCTTCTACACGTTTCCCAGAAGCCATTCCACTTAGGAATATTAAAACTAAGAACATTGTTAAGGCTTTGCTAAAGTTTTTCACATTTGTAGGCCTTCCAAAGTCTGTTCAATCGGATCAGGGCTCAAATTTCATGTCAGGAATTTTTCAGCAGGTCATGCATGAGTTGGGCATTACTCAATATAAATCATCGCCTTACCATCCTGAAAGTCAAGGTGCCCTTGAAAGATTTCATCAGACACTGAAAAATATGATCAGGTCATACTGCTTTGACACTGAAAAAGATTGGGATGAAGGCATTCATTTGTTGTTGTTTGCCGTTAGAGAATCTGTTCAGGAATCTCTTGGTTTCAGCCCATTTGAGCTGGTATTTGGCCACACTGTGCGTGGACCCTTGAAACATTTGAAAGAGAAATTTCTCTCAAATGATGACAGTTCTCTGAACTTACTTCAGTATGTATCAGATTTTAAAGACCGGCTGTCTAAAGCTTGTGAAGCTGCTCGGACCAATCTTAAGTCAGCACAAAGGAAAATGAAACGTTGGTATGATGAAAATGCAAAAGAAAGACAATTCATGCCTGGAGACAGGGTACTTGCTCTTTTGCCTATTCCTGGCAAACCACTGCAAGCCAGATATTACGGCCCTTACACTGTAGATAAACAGATTAGTGATGTTAATTACATTGTTAACACTCCTGGGAGACGCAAACAAAAATAGTTATGTCATGTTAACATGCTTAAACAATACATAGATAGGGATAGCTTTTCTGTTACACCAATTAGTGTTGTTAGTTCAGTCCCTCAGGAACAAAGTGAAATGAACTTTGAAGACATGAACTTCATCAAATCTGATCCTGCTTCATCAAAACTCCAGAATTCTGACATTCTAAAGGATCTCGACCAGAACCTTTCACACCTAGATCCAGTCCAAAGAAAGGAACTGAAACATTTAATTCATCAATATGAACACTTATTTCCGGATATTCCTACAAGGACTGACAAAATTTATCATGATGTGAATGTTGAGGACTCACAACCTGTCAAACAACATCCATATAGAATGAACCCAACAAAACAAAAATACCTTAAGGAGGAAATTCAGTATTTGCTGGACAATGATTTCATTGAACCAAGTCAAAGTGAATGGAGCACCTTGCATTCTTGTGCCAAAACCTGATGGAACATATCTGATGTGCACCGATTACAGGAAGGTCAATAATTTGAGTAAAACAGATACTTTTCCCATCCCAAGAATGGATGATTGTATTGACAAAATTGGAAATTCAAAATATATAAATAAATTTGATCTTCTGAAAGGATTTTGGCAAATTCCTCTCACAGGAAGAGCTAAAGAGATCTCAGCATTTGTTACTCCTGATGGATTATATCGCTATAAAGTAATGCCTTTCGGAATGAAAAACTCTCCAGCAACATTTCAACGCTTAATCAACACCATAATAGCTGGAATCGAGCATTGCGATGCTTACATCGATGACGCCATCATACACAATGATGAATGGGATCACCATCTTGGAACTATCAAAGTATTCTTTGATAAACTAAGTGAAGCAAAATTGACAATAAACCTTGCTAAAAGTGAATTCTGTCATGCAACTTTAACATTTCTAGGACATGTTGTGGGTCATGGTCAGGTTAAACCTATAGAGGCTAAAGTTGAAGCTATTTCAAATTTTCCGGTGCCCACATGCAAAAGACAACTGATGAGGTTTCTTGGTATGGTCGGTTATTACAGAAAATTCTGTAATAATTTTTCTGTCATTGCTGAGCCACTGACTAATTTCCTTAATAAAAGAATGAGGTTTAAGTGGACCAGTGATTGTCAGAATGCCTTTGATAAACTATAAGCCATACTGAGAAGTGAGCCGGTTCTCTTGGCACCGAATTTTAATAAAGAATTCAAGTTAGCAGTAGATGCGAGTGATGTTGGTGCAGGTGGTGTATTACTGCAAGAGGATGACAATGGTGTGGATCATCCAGTTTGTTACTTTTCGAAAAAGTTTAACAAACACCAAAAGAATTATTCTACAGTAGAGAAAGAATGTTTGTCTCTCATTCTTGCTCTTCAACATTTTGAAGTTTATCTGACTTCTTCGTCCTCACCTATTGTTGTTTTCAGTGATCACAATCCACTGACTTTCATCCATAAGATGAAAAACAAGAATCAGAGGTTGCTCAGATGGAGCCTGTTGTTACAGGAATACAATCTTGACATCAGGCATATCAGGGGAAAAGATAATATTATTCCTGATGCCTTGTCCAGAGCATGATGTCTTGATCTGTGGTTTCCTGTAACTTGCTGTATATAAGATAATAATTGCCTTTATCAGTATTTTATTTTATGATAATTTTATGGCAAAAGAAAGCTTTATTACATAAATCTTTCTTTTCCCTGAAGAGGGGAAGTGTTATATAACAGGGTGTTCAATTGTTTTAAACAACATGTTTACTATGTTTCCATAAATAGCTTTATTTACTATGTTTCCAAAAATAACTTTCTGGAATGTTCAACATGTTTACAATAACATGATGTTTACAGCCTTGATTCTGGACTGAGTTATTTTTGGCATGTCATGGAAGATTTAGAAGTTTCCTGAAGGAACCTAGAAAATAAGAGATGCTTGTAGTAAATTCTTTTTCTAGAACGTTCTCTGATATTATATAAGGAGAGAAGAATTTCATCTGGGCATCTTTGTATACTTTCACTGGAAATTATTCTATACTGGATTACTTACTATTTTATTCATTCTGGACTTAAATTCTGAATTCAGGAACTTTAAATTGTGGGATCAGAAACTGATATTCAAAGGATTTGTTTTATAAATTCTCCTGGATTATTTCAGAGGGACTTAGTGACATAAACTTGAAAGGTACTGTTTACTTACATTCTTTTGTTTTGAATCTTGTTTTATTTTTTGTGGAATAAATATTGTTAATAATTTAAAGCTTGTTGCTGGTTTCACTTTCATTTCTTTCTCGTTACGCCTGGCTCGTAACAAGGGGTATACATTATTTTTTTTAAATTCTACTCAAAAACATAGATTGTGGGTATTCGTTAGAACCGCCTCGGCGAGGCGGTTCTAACGAGTATCCACAATCTATGTTTTTGAGCAGAAATATAAAAAATATACGATTTTTTTTTTATCTGAAAATTTTCCTTTTTTGGTTGTAAAATTTTCTACATATTTGAATAGGAGTGTCTTCGTAATGAGTACATGAAATGTTTCCTGTTTCAGTTCTATCGTCGTCATACCTAATTTATGTAATATCATCAGAATTCGGACATATCCAGTGTTGCAAATAGGGATATTAGTCACAAATCACCATTACGAAAACACACGCCTATTCAAATATATTAAAAAATTCACCATCAAAAAACCGAAAGTTTACAGATAAAAAAATTCTAATAATTTTCATATTTCTGCTCAAACATAAAGTGTGGTTACTTGTTAGAACCGTCTCGCTGAGGCGGTTCTAACGAGTACCGACAATCCAGGTTTTGAACAGAAATAAGAAAAATAATGTATACCCCTATAAACCCCAGTTCTACCATATAAAAGTGGGATTTAAGGGGGTCAAAAATATATAGGCATGTTTTCGTGATGCAAACTGAATGACACACTGTGTAAATCCTCTTGAGTCGTTTATTATGAGCCGTCTGATCAGGATCTACACTGTTTGAACTGGTATCTAACTCATTCTACGGGAATGAAAGAGTGAAAGCACATACAAAAATATAACAGATGGCGTTCTATTTTTTTTTTTTTTTTTTTGTTTCAGAGAAATAAGACTAAGCATTTCATGTGAACCGTCTGCCTAGCAGATAATTCACACGAAATTCCAATATTTAATTTCTCTAAAACAAACGAATTAAAAAAATCAAAATGTCATCTTTTGCTGTTGTGATTAGCGTTTTAAGGATTAGTACATGTACACCAGAGTGCAATTATAAAAAGTAGTTTGGTCCCTAAATGACATACACATTACGAAAACACGCCTATTCGAATATACTGACAATTTTACCATTAAAAAATGAAAAATTTCAGACAAAAAGTTCTGATATTTTTCATATTTCTGCTCAAAACATAGATTGTGGGTACTCGTTAGAACCGCCTCGGCGAGGCGGTTCTAACGAGTACCCACAATCTATGTTTTTGAGCAGGAATAAGAAAATAATGTATACCCCTGTAAACCCCAGTTTTACTATATGAAAGTGGGGTTTGAGGGTTTAAAAATTATATAGGTATGTTTTCGTGATGAGTTAGTAGACTGTGACAGGCTATAATATTTCAACAGTCATTTCCGCTGTGAAACAAGACAATGAAAACCAATTTTAATCAGTAAAACTCCGAGGTAAAAGTGAATCGAGTCACGAAATTTCGACACACAGTGTGGTAAATATCAGCTTGCGTATGCACAGCTATAGCAGGAACTTTCCTTTCCGGTAGCAGATTCTGAAATATTCAGTGTTTATTGAGTTAATGTGAAGTCTGGTTTTGGAATTTATTGTTCGTTTAAGGGAGCTTGACACACATGAAATATTTTCGGCCACGTTTTAGAAGGAAGAAGGCTTTGGTGACTTCAAGTTTGCTTCCCGGAATATTAAATCCCTTTCTAAAAAGAGGTCTAATCTAAAAAGAAGAATGCAAATTCTTTTTTAGAGAGGCCATTCCCCGTGGGAACAAATTCTTTCCTTTTTTGGAGTTGCCACTCCTCTTGGGAGCCAAATTCTTTCTGTTTAGCTTTTAGAGAGCCATTCCGAATGGGAGCAAATTCTTTCCTTTCAGAGCAGATCGCTTTTAGAGTAGAGCCACTCTCCTTGTGAGCAAATTCTTTCCTTTTAGAGTAAACCTGTTTAAGATGGGAGCATTCTTTTCATGTTAGAGCAGACCTCTTTTAGAGTGGCCACTCCCCATGAAAGCAAATTCTTTTCTTTTAGAGAAGACCTCTTCTAGAGTGGCCACTCCTCGTGGCTGCAAATTCTATCCTTTTAGAGTAAACCTGTTTAAGATGGGAGCATTCCTTTCATGTTAGAGCAGACCTCTTTTAAAGTGGCCACTTCCCATGAAAGCAAATTCTTTTCTTTTAGGGTAGACCTCTTCTAGAGTGGCGACTCCTCGTGGCAGCAAATTCTATCCTTTTAGAGCAAACCTGTTTAAGATGGGAGCATTCTTTTCATGTTAGAGCAGACCTCTTTTAGAGTGGCCACTCCCCATAAAAGCAAATTCTTTTCTTTTAGGGTAGACCTCTTCTAGAGTGGCGACTCCTCGTGGCAGCAAATTCTATCCTTTTTAGAGTAAACCTGTTTAAGATGGGAGCATTCTTTTCATGTTAGAGCAGACCTCTTTTAGAGTGGCCACTCCCCATGAAAGCAAATTCTTTTCTTTTAGGGTAGACCTCTTCTAGAGTGGCGACTCCTCGTGGCAGCAAATTCTATCCTTTTAGAGTAAACCTGTTTAAGATGGGAGCATTCTTTTCATGTTAGAGCAGACCTCTTTTAGAGT
This sequence comes from Anodontia alba, assembly GCA_964016985.1. Taxonomy (NCBI): domain Eukaryota; kingdom Metazoa; phylum Mollusca; class Bivalvia; order Lucinida; family Lucinidae; genus Anodontia; species Anodontia alba. The sequence goes on from OZ024824.1 coordinate 22,380,077, forward strand.
GGCCACTCCCCATGAAAGCAAATTCTTTTCTTTTAGGGTAGACTTCTTCTAGAGTGGCCACCCCTCGTGGCGGCACATTCTATCCTTTTAGAGTAAACCTGTTTAAGATGGGAGCATTCTTTTCATGTTAGAGCAGACCTCTTTTAGAGTGGCCACTCCCCATGAAAGCAAATTCTTTTCTTTTAGGGTAGACCTCTTCTAGAGTGGCCACTCCTCGTGGCAGTAAATTCTATCCTTTTAGAGTAGATCCTCGAACAATTAATTTTTCGAAACGTGTCTCCCCATGAAAGTGTACCGATTGTCTTTGTTCAATACGGAGTTGGTAATAAGTTTTAATTAAAATCTTTTTTTTTTTTTTTTTTTTTTTTTTTTTTTTTCATTTTTCTCCGGATTCGATATCTGCGTAAACCATATCATCCTTAATTACATCTGAAAAGACCGTAAAATCTGACATGAAAGATATTTATTACAAGATTTGGTTGTCTAGACTGTTAATTGACATTCTCTGTTCACTAATAAGGGTAGCAAATCAACTCAAAAAACCTTGACAAAGAAGTGCAACCTTCAGAAACACGTACTTGGCCTTTTGGCTTAACTGTGCTGAAAGCTCAGGATGTACTATACCGCATCACGAAAACACACCTCTATAATTTTGACCCCCTTAAATCCCACTTTTATATAGTAAAACTGGGATTAACAGGGGAACAAATTATTTTTCTTATTTCTGCTCAAAACATATATTGTGGGTACTCGTTAGAACCGCCTCTAACGAGTACCCACAATCGATGTTTTGAGCGGAAATATGAAAAAATATCAGAATTTTTATTTAAAAAATTTCATTTTTTGGTGGAAAAAATTTCAGTATATTTGAATAGGCTTATTTTCGAAATGGACTGAAAAAAGACACTACTAAATGACAAAAACTATTAGTGTATGATTGCAAAACTGGGCCCAGTTGTTCAAAGCTAACGATGTCGTTAGTTAACGATTCGATAAAATTTACATCGAGTGATACACAAATATGCTGAAAGTTTTTGCTGAAAATGTGAGTAGCTTTTGCAGTGAAAGCTACTCACATTTTTTCAGCAAAAAATATCAGAATATTGTGTATTGAATCCGCTAGAACAGTTAACGAAATGACCCTTAACGAGCTCGTTAAGCTAACGACGCTTTGAACAACCGGGCCCTGATATGGTATGTAAATTGTGTGTTTAAATCAACAACTGAAGGAAAAGTAAAATTGTTTATTTCTCAATACAAAGTATATGTCCTTGAAACTGTGAACATTTCTACAAACCATGATAATAATAATAAAATCAACAGATAAAACTTCATTGCAGCAGAAAAATCAAAGCGCCGGTAGCACTGTAGGGTGGATTGTCTTTGAGTGTAGGCTGGGAAAATTGGCGTGAACGAGGACCTAATACTGTTTCTTTTAATCTTTAAGCAAACGGTGCAGACTCTGATCATAGCCGTGTTCTGCACTGTTTTCCAATATTACAGATAACCCTCTCTACACTGCACTGCGACAAGAACTATGAGGCTATAAATAACCGTTACCTGGATTTCGTCTTAGGCGCGGTTTGATTACATTGGTCATTGAAAATCACGTGGACAACTGGCTTTGGGAAAATTGGGCGTTTGTTTTCTATGACTCAGTTGTAAGCAATCGACACAATACGGTACGAATCTTATTTTTCTTTGCAGGTCAGAAGTGTTGTATTTCCTTTTTGGCTCAGTACTTTGTGATTACTTCCGTTGTTCGTCCACACATTTCAATGATTTCCTATTTGAACTGCTGAGCCAATTTAGACCAAACTCTCTTTGTTAGTACAGTGCTAGTGATGTATTTCTCAAGCTGACTGGTTGCGCTTTTACTTAGAGGGTTAAAGTGTAACAACTGTTAAATTCGGGTCTGTTTCTTTCTGAAAGGGTGTCTATTCTAAAAAGAAAGAATTATGACTATTCAGAAGGACAAATATTTTCCTTAACCCATTTAAGCCGCTAGCGTCCCATAAAAAGGTCATAGGCAAACAGTATAGATCCATATCAGACGCCGCAGAACGCGGCGTCTGATCAGGTGCTACACTGTTTGCATTGAGTTCGGGCATTTCTACAAACACTATGATGATAATGATAAAAACTAATCAGACATCCCTGATACAGGAAATGGACCTGTCCAAAGAATTTAGGTGTAAGATTACATTTGGCATAAATGGGTAAAGTTGAATGGATATGCTCTCAGGAAAAGCAACTCTGTCGATATGTTTTAGCTTTCCATCACAAAAACATGCCTTTATTATTTTGACCCCCTTAAACCCCACTTTCATAAAATAAACTGGGGTTTACAGGGGTATACATTATTTTTTTATTATTTCTGCTCAATAAAACAGATTGTGGGTACTCGTTAGAATCGCCTCGTATTGTTTGAGCAGAAATATGCAAAATATCAGAATATTTTATCTGAAAAGTTTCATTTTTTTCATTACGAAAACATGCCTATTCAAATACACTGAAAATTTTACCACCAAAAAATGAAAATTTTCAGATAAAAAAATCTGATATTTTTCATATTTCTGCTAAAAAAAACAATAGATTGTTGGTACTCGTTAGAACCGCCTCGATGAGGCGGTTCTAACGAGTACCTATAATCTATGTTTTGAGCAGAAATAAGAAAAATAATGTATACCCCTGTAAACCCCAGTTTTACTGTATAAAAGTGGGGTTTAATGGGGTCAAACTTATATAGGTATGTTTTCGTGATGTGGTGAAATTTTCAATATATTAGAATAGGCGTGTTTTCGTAATGTTTCTGAAAAGAGATCTGTTCTGAAAAAACTTCTTAGAGGTGTCTTGGTATGCAGGAGAACAAAGGGAGTTAGATGTATCTTTTATATAAAAAAAAATGACAGAAAAACTACCGAATACAGCCAGTCTCCTTTAACATTCAGTTGTCTCCCTTAACCACATGGCCACATGCTGGGGCTAATGTAAGTCAATAAATAAACATAAATCATATTTAAGGAAGGGTACACTTTTAAAGGAGGCGACCCTGCCAAAATTTTTCAAATCTCTCTCATGAGCCGTCTCATCAAGATTTACACTGTTTGCCATTCTGTTTCGATTCTTGACTGACATCCCTATTCGTAATAATGGCCACGTACGAATTCAGAGATAGAAACGTCCATTTTATAAAATCAGGGTGGAAATGGTTGACCAAGTGTATCAAATTCATATCTGAAGGCATTGTATTGACATTGTTAGAATGCTTAGGAGGACAAGGACTCTTATCCAGTATTTGGTCCTCTTGTGCTCAGGTGAGCGACTTAGGCCATCTTGGTCTCTTGTTGAATACTGTCATATTCATCAGTCTGCACTGTCTTAACCCTTAAAGCGCCAATCTAAACTGCAGCAGACAACATTTTTATTTATTTATTTATTTTATTTTATTTTATTTTTTTTTATTTTTTTTTTATTATTTTTTTTTGTATTTTCAAAGAAGATGTAACTTATCACAGTGCAGTTTTTACATTACGAAAACACACCTACTCAAATACGAAGAAAATGTCACCAACAAAAACTGAAATTTTTCAGATAAAAAACTCTGATATTTTTTCATATTTCTGCTCAAAACACAGATTGTGGGTACTCGTTAGAACCGTCTCGGTGAGGCAGTTCTAACGAGTACCCACAATCTATGTTTTCGGGAGAAGATAAGAGAAATAATGTATACCCTTGGAAACCCCAGTTTTACTATATAAAAATGGAATGTACGAGGGCCAAAACTATATAGGCTTGTTTCGGTGATGTTTTTTAATTTCCTTGGAATTATTTAGACCATTCTTGACGTAGTTGTTCAAAACATCATTAGCTTAACGAGCTGGGCCCAGTTGTTCAAAGCGTTGTTAGCTTAACGAGCTCGTTAAGGGTCATTTCGTTAACTGTTTTAGCAGATTCAATATACAATATTCTGATATTTTTTGCTGAAAAAAAATGTGAGTAGCTTTTGCAAAAGCTACTCATATTTTTTCAGCAAAAAAATTTCAGCATATTTGCGTATCACTCGACGTACATTTTAAGGAATCGTTAACTAACGACATCGTTAGCTTGCTTTGAACAACTGGGCCCTGGTTAACAACAAACTTGTTAACTGTTGTAGCTAAGGTATTTTCAAATACATTGATATTTTTTCTGCGAACATGTACATGTAAGTAGCTTTTGCAAAAGCTACGCACATTTTTTTCAGCAAACAATATTATTGTATTTGCCATATTTCACGATAGAAGTTTTAACGTCACGTTAGCTATCAACTTCGTTAAGGTTTGAACAAATGGGCCCCGCTATCTTGAAAAATTGAGTTACGCTGAAGCTGATGCTAAAGGGTGAGGGGCGTACGCGGCCATCATCATGAAAACATACTTATATAATTTTGACCCCCTTAAACCCCACTTTTATATAGTAAAACTGGGGTATACAGGGGTATACATTATTTTTCTTATTTCTGCTCAAAAACATAGATTGTGAGTACTCGTTAGAACCGCCTCGGCGAGGCGGTCGAGTACCTACAATCTATATTTTGAGCAGAAATATGAAAAATATCGGAATTTTTTATCTGAAAATTTCATTTTTTTTGTGGCAAAAGTTTCAATATATTTGAATAGGCTTGTTTTCATAATGACGCACAATATAATGTGGCCATATGAAGAGTCTCAGTGAAACTGAGACTCTGATTATTAAACGTTTGTATGTTCTTTATTTTCAAGGACAACCTTTATATACTGTACTTTATTGGCTTTTCATGTGAATCGCCTTTTTACATGAAATGTCAAATAACAGCTTGAAAAAAGCAGAATTAACAATTGTACGCTCGTATGTTATCTTCCCTGAAATATGATTTAAAAAAAGATTGGAATGTCGTCTGCTACAATTTTGTTTAACCTTTTAAGGATTGACTTATTATCAGACAACAATATATTTTCTAATAAGCCCGTCTGTAATTCTAGACTTATACTTAGGTGCTATTATCAATACGTTTTTTGATTATGTACTTTACCGTAGAAGCCTTTGGAAGCAATAAACATCATTTATCAAAAAAAGCAGAATCGGTTTTATTATGTCTATAAGTGAACAGTAAATTAATGTAAAATACAATAGGGCTAATGCCCTCAAACCACATGAAGAAAATGTGTTTAGCATAACTCTGTTTTCAAAATCACACAAAACGGGCTAACTGATCGCAAATCCCGCAGAAAATATTAACTGCAGCGCATTACGAAAACACGCCTATTCAAATATATAGAAAATTTCACCTCCAAAAATTGAAAATTTTCAGATAAAAAACACTAATATTTTTCATATTTCTGCTCAAAACATAGATTGTGGGTAGTTAGAACCGCCTCGCCGAGGCGGTTCTAACGAGTACCACAATCTATGTTTTTGAGCAGAAATAAGAAAAATAACGTATACCCTTGTAAACCCCAGTTTTACTATATAAAAGTGGGGTTTAAGGGGGTCAAAATTATATAGGTATGTTATCGTGATGGTGAGAAAACGTACCGTCTGACATGTGCACCCACTGAAGACTCAAATCAGCCTGTGAATCCATGCAGCCTGATCTGAGTCTTCATTCTCCGCATGAAGTACTCTGTATCTTAGCCTGTCAAAAATGCTCCCAGTGAAGATTCTGATATGACTGCGCGAATAAGCAGATCGATCTGATCCTTCGCTGGGCGCACATGTCCAAACATACATGTACGTTTTGTGAGGTTGCGGATCATTACATCTACAGTTTGTTGATGTATGGAGTGACGTTTTACGGCCTCCACACGGTACTTAAAGTTGCGGCTCATGATATCTACATTGTGATTACGTATGGAGTGACCTTTTACGGCCTCCACACGGTATTGAAGGTTACGGTTGATGATATCTGCATTATGATTACGTATGGAGTGACGTTTTACGGCCTCTACACGGTACTTAATGTTGTGGCTCATGATATCTACATTGTGATTACGTATGGAGTGACGTTTTACGGCCTCCACACGGTACTGAAGGTTACGGTTCATGATACCTGCATTATGATTACGTATGGAGTGACGTTTCAGGGCCTGCACAGGGTACTTAAGGTTGCGGCTCATGATATCTACATTGTGATTACGTGTGAAGGGACGTTTTACGGCGTCCACACGGTACTGAAGGTTGCGGTTCATGATATCCACATTGTGATTATGTATGGAGTGACGTTTCAGGGCCTGCACACGGTACTTAAGATTGCGTTCATACTATCTATATTGTGATAATGAATGGAGAGATGTTTTACGGTCTCCACAAGATTTTTAACATAGCTCCAGATAAGAGGGGTATCCACTTTAAAGTTTCCTTATTTCTCCATAAAAAACATATGTTGTGGGTACTCATTAGAAGCGCCTCGCCGAGGCGCTTCTAATGAGTACCACAACATATGTTGTTTTTTATGGAGAAATAAGGAAACTATCAATCCTTTTTGGTTGAATAAAACGCCTTATCTAGAGCTATGACTTAACACCAGCAGTGATGAAACTGAATATGTTCCGTACAGAAGCATTTTCAGGATCAGTCTGTCGGTTTTAAAGAAGACTATTTTTAGAGTAAATTTCAACATAAGTAACAGGACCAGTTCATTTACATAATATTTAAAAAAACAAATGAAGGTAATTTTCCAACGTTCATTGAAGTATGAAGACCGGGACACGAGCAAAGTAAGTGAACCCCAAGGGGTCCATGTAAACTTTCTTCGCGACTCAATGTTGTTCATACTTCAATGAACGTTAAACAATTTGCATTTATTACATTTATGTCATTTTCCATCCATTATTTGACGAAAATTTCTAGCTTGATGGCTTTAATTGAAACAAGAACACAATTGCAAACAGTAGAACAGCGTCGTTGACGCCACAATGTCGTAATCGTCCAATTATATTCGAGATCATCGTCCAAACATATTCACTTAATGATCATGTGAAGTCGCGTAAAGCCATATGTTCATTGAAGTATGAACAACATTACGTCCCAATAGTTAACTATAGTTTTTTTTTTTTTTTTTTTTTTTTTTTTTTTGGGGGGGGGGGGGGGTGGGGTGGGGGGGGGGGGGGGTTCTTGTAAATGCACTGACAACGTAAACAAATAAGTAGTGTCTGGTTAGTTTTTATTGTAACCATGTTTTATAGCAATTCCTGTCCTAAATGCAATCAGTGTACACACTGATAAGGCGCCGCGTTTTGCGGATATACTGTTTGCAATCGTCCACATCACGAAAACACGCCTATTTAATTTTGACCCCCTTAAACCCCACTTTTATATAGTAAAACTGGGGTTTAGAGGGGTATCCATTATTTTTCTTATTTCTGCTCAAAACATTGATTGTGGGTACTCGTTAGAACCGCCTCGTTGAGGCGGTTCTAACGAGTACCCACAATCTATATTTTGAGAAGAAATATGCAAAATATCAGATTTTTTAACTGAAAATTTTCATTATTTTGGTGGTAAATTTTTTAGTATATTTGAATAGGCTTGTTTTCATAATGTATGGGACATTAGGCATAAAGTGGCTAATTATTTTTCATGTAAAGAAGGTCAGTGAACCTTGTAATAGATTTTATTATAGCTTGAGAACTAGATTACCCTCAAAGCGCGAAACATAATTGTATTAGACGACATTTTGTTTTTATTAATAATATTCAGAGAAAATAAGACTTGGCATTTTTGTGAACCGTCTGCCGGGCAAAGAAACAAGATTTGGCATTTCTTGTGAATAGTCTGCTAGGCAGTCGGTTCGCATGAAATGTCAAGCCTTATTTTCTCCAACAAATACAAACAAATCATTATGTCGTCTGCTGTCGTCTGCTGAAGTTCTGATTATCGCATTCACATGTAGGTGTAGGCGTGTAGACTAGACAAAATTCGAAACATCAGACATTCGTAGTCAGTAATTCTATATTTCCGAATACGCGTTGCTTGGTCCGTTTTTTTTTTTTTTCTAATTGGATTAACCCATTGTAGTCGGGAGACCCGTAAAACGGTAAATGGCAAACAGTGCAGACCCAGAACGCGGCGTCTGATCAGAGTCTCCACTGTTTGCAAATAGTTTAGCCATTTTTCTCTAGGAATATGTAAATCTCATAGCCGGACGTACCTAAAATTGAAATTGGACTCTTCCAATATATAGTGTGGGAGAGTAGCCTCGTTCGCCAGGCGACTATTTAAAATAGGCTGCTATCGAGCTGCGCAAGGAACTGGACTAGTGGGGGAGTCTGTTCAGTTTTCAATGGGTTAACTATCAAAGCACTGATAGCACTGGTGGGTCGATTGTCTCTGAGTGTAGGCTGGGAAAATAGTCCTGAACGGGGACTTAAGATTTTTTAATTTAACCCTTAACTTCCTGTAATTTACGCAAACAGTGCAGATCCTGATCAGACGTCTGCACTCTTTGCCAATATCCCAATTCAGAATTTACAGATAAAGCTCTTTACACGGTACTCTGACGTCACAGTGACAAGAATAGCTATTAATAACCGTTACCTTGATTTCGTCTAAAACGCGGTTAATGATAACCTTAAGGAAATTTTGGCGTTAGACTGTAAACAATCGACCCAAAACTCACACGCAGCATGCGAGCAGGTATCCCGAAGCTCCTGAGAGGGCGCTTTTTTCGACCGGAAGTTGTTCATAATTTTCTTATATCACATCTATCCCAGCGGGCACATGACGTTTATACAACGTCGGCTCAACGTCGATGCAACGTCATGACGTTGCATCGACGTTGAGGCGACGTTGTATTAACGTCATGCGCCCGCTGGGATATGTGATACGGCATATGAAGCTTTATTTTCGTTTTATTTAATTACTCTGTATAGCATTATGGCAAGGACTTTATTTACTGCGTGTCCATAGATGTAAAAGGTTGTTTCTTTCATAAATAAGGGCTAGTCTAAACAGAAAGCATTTGCTCGTAGAGACAGAATTCTCTCCTTTAACCTTTACCACACTATGCGCATGTTCAGCAGACGACAAATTCGTCGTAGTTTTCTTCTATTTTTTCGTTAAATAGGCTTTGACTTTTCATGCAAAGTGTCTCCTTAAACATTTTGCATGAAATATCAAAGTCTTTTTTTTGTGTGTGAAAATTAAGACAAAAAATTCAAAATGTCGTCTGGTGATTTTTACTCAGTATATTAAGCATTAAGACAAACCCTCGTGGGTCAAGCAGATTAATATTTTTATCTCAGACAAAAGCCGGGAGTCCAATTTGTGTTTTATGAGAGTTATGTCCCGACTTTTCGGGATTTATAAGCCATTACTTTCTTGGCTATCACCACCACCGTTTGGCTCTGCATCCGCGCCATCAGTGTTTGCTTCGTCAGTCTTTAGCTCTGAAGTTGGAACGATTTCTTCTATACGGTTACACTCGGACAGAAACGTTCCCAACCAGGTTACTATGTCTTTTCTGAGTGTGTTCAAGAATATACTGAAATAGATTTTAAAAATACGTCAATGCTTGGAAGGTGTAACTGGATTCCTGTAACGAACTGTTTTAGCAACAGATATACAGCTGCAAGGTGAAATATGGTCGGACATACTTTAACCCTTAAAGCGCCAAGAAAATCTGCATCTGAAAATGTCATCTGCTTATGTCGTCTGCTGCATCTTCTTGCAAACTTTTCAAACTTACATTTTGCATATAGGCAAACAGTGTTGACCCAGGTCAGACTGCTCCTAAAAGCAACAATGACTTTTAAAGTAACCGGCACAAGACAAAGCAGACGACAATTGTTGTGATTGGCCCTTTAAGGGTTAAGCCATAAAGTACGAAAATGTACCTTCTGACATGTGAGCCAAACCAAGACTCAGATCAGCCTGCGCAACCGTGAAGTCCGATCAGAGTCTTCTTTGATTGCATGAAGAAACTTTGCAACCTTGGCCTCTGATCAGACTGTGCGAATGTGCTGACTTGTCGGAATCTTAGCTGGACGCACATGTCTATTTTCTGACGTCACGGCAAAAATATTCATTATTTCTGACTTGACTTGCTATTATACAAGCCATGCGCACGACAAAACCTACGACTTATGCGACCTGCGAAGACTCAGATCAGCCTGCGCATCCGCGCAGTCTGATCAGAGTCTTCGCTGATCGCATGTCTCTTCTACAGCCTCTGGGCTAGCCAAAGAGGAATAAACAAGAACCTTTGCCATACTGGGTGGACGTACAGGCTAAGCTGAGTCTTTGCTGGTAACACAAGTCTTATTGTAGAGTTTGTCGTGCGCCGGCTCTTACTGCTTTGAAAGAGTTGCCACCCACCCATTAACCCATTGTATACTGAATGAACTTTCCCACACTATATTTGGAAGCTTCTAATTTCGATTTTAGGTATGTCAGGCTATGTGATTTAGATATTCCTTGAGAAAAATGATTGAACTATTTGCAAACAGTGGAGACCCTGATCAGACGCCGCCTTCTGCGGCGTCTGATCTGGGTCTGCACTGTTTGCCAGTTACCTTTTTAGGGGTTTCCAGGCTACAATGGGTAAGCGTGTATATATTACCCTTAACCATACCCGTGACACTCAACCCTTAAAACGCCAAGAAAACCTGCATATGAAAATGTCGTCTGTTTATGTCGTCTGCTGCATCTTCTTGCAAACTTTTCAAACATATTTTTTGCATATAGGCAAACAGTGTGGACCCAGATCAGACTGCTCCAAGAGGAGCAGTCTGATCTGGGTCCACACTGTTTGCAACAATGACTTTTAAAGTATTCGGAGGAAGACAAAGCAGACGACAATTGTTGTCTTTGGCGTCTTAAGGGTTAATATTTGAACAAGATCATTTTGCTATCTGATAATTAATCTAAAAAGTGATGGTGAATGACAAACAACGTAGACACAAATTCAGACGCCGCAGAAGGCTCTTGGATCTACAGTGTTTGTCCCGACCTGACTGTCCGAATACCGGGGGTAAACTGAACCAGAATATTATTGACGTCACATATTTATGAAGTAGTACTAAGTAGTGCATCATCTGATGATCGATTATAATCGATCATCAGTCACTTTGTCTCTTGTGACTGATAATCGGAAAAGATGTTTCTCATTTTTATTCTAATAGGCTTTTTATAAAAAAAAAATGAAGTTTTTAGCTGTCTATTTAGGTCATTTTAGATTTGTGGACAATAATGGTGGAAAATTTTGAAAAAAAAGTTGAAATAAGGCAGTTGTTTCAACTAAAAAGTACTGGTATTTTTCTTATTTTTCCATTGAAACATATGTTTTGGGTACTCATTACTCACAACATATGTTTTCATGGAGAAGTAATATGCTGTGGGTACTCATTAGAAGCGCCTTGGCATGGTGCTTCTGATGAGTACCCACAACATATGTTTTCCTGGAGAAATAAGAAAAAAAATTATCTGGATACCCTCTCATTGATCTGGAGCTATGATATAAGTACAGTAAAACCCCATTGACTCGAACACCGAACACCGTTGACTTGTTTACCATGGCTAATTCGAACTCGTTTTGTGAGTCCTTACGAAATTCTTCTGATAGTTTCAGAAACCAAGCACTGCGGAAAATTTCTTATTTTAACATAAAATTGTATGTTGTGTGTACTCATTTGAATCGCCTCATCGAGGCGATTCTTATGAGTACACACAACATACCATTATTGTATAGAAGATCGAAAAGCTTCCCTAAATGAACAAAACGTGCTTCCTGACTTGGCACCATGATTAACCCTCAATGGCTCGAACTCCCCTTGACTCGATGAAGTTTCCATGGTCCCAAAAATGTTCGAGACATTGAAGTTCGATTGTACCTTGAAGTGGGCTAAATTAAGAAAAAATAGATTTTCTACTAGTCAATTATTAGTCGATGATCGGTCGATTTTACAAAACCGATGATCGGCCGATTCCCAGCAGTAGTACCAAGTAAGATACAGTGTACGGAGAAGATGGTGTACACAGTGTCTGCTTATTTCAGGCAATAGGAGGTCCTTGGAGGAGTAGATTTTTGTTTGTGTTGAGGTTTTACGGCCCAGTCAACCCAATTGGGTCATGTTGAGTGCGTTCAGTTTACCTTACCACACGAATACTGGGCAGGCTTAGTCTTTAGCGGTTGACCAGTATTGTGCACATTCTTTCGCCAGAAACTGACAACTGCCCTTCTTGAATCAACGGAAGGGAGAGAATGACCGTAGAAAATATTTCATGATCAATCTCCACGAGAGAATGTTGCCGACCTCGGCGGGGGCTGAACCCGCGACCTCCTGGTCTCCAGTTGGACGGCTGGAGGAGTAGAATTTCAGACATTCTTTAGGCAACTACTTAGTGGATTGTCACAAAGAGTCCACCGGTCATTCCAGTTTGCGATTTGAGTAGGAAGAATGTAAAACTCATAGCGTTGTGAAGGTTATACGAAGGAAAGCATCACGGTCACCCATCCAGCTAACACTATTGTCCTAGAGGGAGCAAATTCTTTCCTTTTAGAGCAGCTCCCATGGTAAAGAAGCAAAATATTTTATGATAATGCCAATTTATTATAAATATTTTCTTACGCATTTTACGCACATGCGTAATGTAAGTACAGTCAAACTTCGATGGCTCGAACCCCTTTGGGACCATGAAAATTTGTTCGAGATAGCGGTAGTTCGACCCACGGAGGGTTACTATCAGTGCCATACCAGGAGGTATAATGGAGGTAATTGTGGGATATTTTTTCGGTGTTCTATATTATAAACGTATGTTGTGTGTACTCATTAGAATCGCCTCATCGAGGCGATTCTAATGAGTGCACACAGCATACATTTGCATGATAAAAGAAGAAAACCTCCCTAAATTATCTGTATATCGTATTTGGAGGAAATTCCTGCGGACTCAAGAACGTGTTCGACTCATCTATGGTAAACGAGCCATCGGGATTCGAGCCATTGAAGTTCTACTGTCATGAGGAAAACAAGTCTATATAATTTTGACCCCCTTAAACCCCACTTTTATATAGTAAAACTGGGGTTTACAGGGGTATGCATTATTTTTCTTATTTCTGCTCAAAACATAGATTGTGGGTACTCGTTAGAACCGCCTCAACGAGGCGGTTCTAACGAGTACCCATAATCTATGTTTTGAGCAGAAATATGAAAAATATCAGAAGTTTTTATATGAAAGTTTTCATTTTTTGGTGGTAAAATTTTCAGTATTTTTGAATAGACATGTTTTCGTAATGAATGAGCGCTACGCCTATGTATACATTGACTTTCTTTGCTGGTCGCATGTGCCTTCTACAGTGCACAAGAAAACCTACAATAAGACCTGTGTAAACAGCAAAGACTCAGATCAGCCGGTACATCCACCCAGTATGGCAAGGGTTCTCGTTCATCCCTCTGAGGACAGCCCGGAGACTGTAGAAGGCACATGCGATCAGCGAAGAAAGTCAATGTATACATAGGCGTATCGCTCATTACTTACATTACGCATGCGCATAAAATGTGTAAGAAAATATTTATAATAAATTGGCATTATCATAAAATATTTTGCTTCTTTACCATGGGAGCTGCTCTAAAAGGAAAGAATTTGCTCCCTCTAGGAGCAACTTCTTTCCTTTAAGAATAGCCCCTATTTTGGAAGCGATTCTAGGCATAGTTTTCAAGATTTTTCCTAGATGTGCCTAAAAATAATTCCGTTCTGGCTACGCCCCTTTATATAGTCATTTTACCTGAAATGGACAGCTCTGTCGCGGCTATTGTCACAGTGTGTGGTATTAAGAGTCATTCCTAATACTGCATACTGTCTATTGGCCAGTTCGTCCATAAATGGTCCACCAATGTCTGAGTTTCTGCAGTCTTCGCTGTAACAAGAGGAGAAGACAAAATATTTAGACGTAAACGTCTAAGTACCGGCGCAAACTTTGCTCATGTTTACAAAGGGTATACTACAGTTTAATAAATTTTCAATGTAACAGGTCTAATTGAACAGCAATGTGATTCTTTAAATTTCGCTGACACAGGCGATAATAATAGGCTTTTGCAAACAGCATAAATCCAGATGAGACGGCTCATATGAGCCGTCTTATCTGGATCTACGCTGTTTGACATTCAGTCTTTCGACTTTACGTATAAACTTCAAGCGATAGTTTGTTAAAAAAAAATAAAAGCAGACGACAAATGCCGTCTGAAATTTGGCACCGAAAGTGTTAATGTTTACTTTTATTAAGCTTTATGAAAGTTCTTGATTGAAATGAAAACAAGAGGCCCATGAGCCACGGATCGCTCACCTGAGTGACAAAGCCACTGCAGTTATGCAGATGTTATGCAACATTTTTCCAGTCCTGTCATCGCAGCTAATGAAAAGATCACCCTTTAAGCAGTTCTTCATTTTGAAGAAGAATATTATATATGGCATGACAGTCAATGGGGCATGATCATTTGAACAAACTCTCAATCACATTTCAACAGCAGGATCAATGTGAAATTTGGAGGCAATTGGCTAATTGGTTTCTGAAGAATCATGATTTTATACATGTAAACAGCACAGTAGCAGGGAAACATAATAAACATAAACAAGATAGCAGCCATCTTGGATTTCCAATCAGAATGATTTTAGCTATTGTTGATCTACAAGTCACCTCGATACTTTCAATGAACTTTGAGTCGGTTCAGGAGAAAAAGTTCAAAACAAGATTTTCAAGATGGCCACCATAGCCGCAATTTGGGATTCCCTATCGCAACGATTTGAGCTATTTTTCATCTACAAGTCACCCTGATGCTTCCTATCAAGTTTCGAGTCAATTGGCCTTTCAGTTCAGAAGAAAAAGGGAAAATAGATTTTCAAGATGGCCTACATCTTGGATTTCCGATTGGAACGATTTTAGCTATTTTTATATCTACAAGTCATCCCAATCCTTCCTACCAATTTTCAAATCAACTGGCCCTTTGGTTCAGGAAAATAAGCGAAAAAAAGAGTTTCAAGATGGCCGCCATGATGGCCATCTTGGATTTCAGATCCAAACAATTTAAGCTATTTTAGATCTACAAGTCACCCAAATGCGTCCTACCAAGTTTTGAATCAAATGGCCTTTCAGTTCAGGAGAAGAAGCGAAAAATAGATTTTCAAGATGGCTGTCATGGCAGCCATCTTGGATTTCTGATAGGGATGATTTTAGCTGTTTTTGATCTACAGGTCACCCTGATGCTTCCTACCTAGTTTAAAGTCAATAAGCCTTTTGGTTCAGGAGAAGAAGTGAAAAACAGATTTTCAAGATGGCTGCCATGGTGGCCATCTTGGATTTCCAATCGGAACGATTTTAGCCAATTTCAATTTATAAGTCACCCTGATGCTTCCTACCAAGTTTCAAGTCAGTTGGCTTTTGGGATTAGGAGAAGAAGCGAAAAAAAGATTTTCAATATGGCCACCATGGTGGCCATCTTGGATTTCTAATCAGCATGATTTTAGCTACTTTTGATCTACAAGTTACCCTGATGCGTCCTACAAAGTTTGGAGTCAATAGGTCTTTCGGCTCAGGAGAAGAAGAGAAAAATAGATTTTCAAGATGGCGACCATGGCGGCCATCCTGGATTTCCGATTGGAACGATTTTAGCTACTATTTTAGTCACCCCGATGCTTCCTACCAAGTTTCGAGTCAAAGGGCATTTGGGGTTAGGAGAAGAAGCGAAAAATAGATTTTCAAGATGGCTGCCATGGCGGCCATCTTGGATTTATGATCGGCATAATTTTAGCTATTTTTTATCTACATGTCACACCTATGCTTCCTAGCAAGCTTGGTGTCAATTGGCCTTTCGGTTCAGGAGAAGAGGCAAAAAATAGATTTACAAGATGGCTGCAATGGCAGCCATCTTGGATTTCCGATCGGAACGATTTTAGCTATTTTTTATCTACAAGTCACCCCAATGCTTTCTACCATGTTTGGCGTCAATTGGCTTTTGGGTTCAGGAGAAGAAGCGAAAAATAGATTTTCAAGATGGCGGCCATGGCGGCCATCTTGGATTTCCGATCGGCACGATTTTAGCTATTTTTGATCTACAAAAGTCACCACGATGCTTCCTAGCAAGTTTGGAGTCAATTGGCATTTCGGTTCAGGAAAGAAGCGAAAAATAGATTTTCAAGATGGCGGCCATGGCGGCCATCTTGGATTTCCGATCGGCACGATTTTTTGCTATTATTGATCTACAGGTCACTCTGATGCTTCCTACCAAGTATCGAGTCAATTGGTCCAGGGGTGTAGGAGGAGTAGGCTTTTAAAGCAATTGTTGACGCCGCACGACGGACGACGCACGACGCACGACGGGCGACGGACATTGACTGACCACAATTAGCTCACCATGAGCACTTCGTGCTCAGGTGAGCTAATAAAATAGACATTAATCCGCTTATAACACAATTTGTTTTAAGATTTTTTATATTTGCCGGGATCGTCACAAACCGACGTCCCGGCAAATATTAAACGTCCTTAGTGAACTAATCGAATAGTCTACCATATGTAAAAAAAACCCCGAGCTATATTAAGAGACCGGCACAAAAGGCGCGAGCCGGTCAATTAAAGTATGTCGAGCGTCAAGAAAACAACTTGTTTGTTTGTGTTGAGGTTTTACGGCCCAGTCAACCCAATGGGGTCATGTCGAGCGCGGTCAGTTTACCTAGCCACACGTTTACTGGGCAGGCTTAGTCCTCTAAGCGGTTAACCAGTATTGTGCACATTCTTTCGCCAGAAACTGACAACTGCCCTTCTTGAATCAGCGGAAGGGAGAGAATGACCGCAGAAAATATTTCATGATCAATCTCCACGAAAGAATGTTGCCGACCACTTGTATATGCGGCGGGATATGCGGACAGGTCAGTGCATCAGTGCGCATCTGATCTATATGGTTTGATTTTTGTACCATCAATAACCACAAAATAACACAATGATTTAAACATTTTCTATTCTTTTTAATATTTAAAATGAAATTTACGGTTATTTTACAGTAAATAGATACACTTTTACTGAGGGGAGCAACTGTCATTTTTTTTTTTTTTTTTTTTTTTTTCTTTCTTTTGTCTGCGTGAAAAAGCGTTTACTCCAACAGGAAAGAATCGGCTCCTCGTAGGATCAACGTTTTCCTTTAGGGGTGAACTCCTTTTTCTGAAGGGGATTGGTCTACAGGAGACAAACACGAAGTGACAAAAATTGTCTCCCTTGTAATCAATGGTGGAAAAAGTGTATCCTATCCCCTTAATGTCACTTACTATTACCGGAATTACCCTACTGTTCTTTCGACATCGCTCGAAAAGATGGTTTTGCTTGGCGTTTTATTTCAAATGAAAATATTTTGTTCTGACTGACCATATCAGAAACCATTTGAGCCAGTGCACAAGAAAACCTACAATAAGAGCTGTGTAACAGCAAAGACAGATCAGCCTGTACATCCACCCAGTATGGCGAGGGTTCTCGTTTATCCCTCTGAGGACAGCCCGGAGACTGTAGAAGGCACATGCGATCAGCAAAGACTCTGATCAGACTGCGCGGATGCGCAGGCTGATCTGAGTCTTCGCTGGTTGCACAAATTTTATTGTAGGTTTTGTCGTGCGCTGGCTCATTTTTTTGTCTGTTTCTCAAATATTATATCCTAAATTTAAATTTACGACCTAAAATTGGTATGACCTATTCAACTTCTATAGTAAAGTGATTTTTTATTGTCTCAGAAAATATTTTTTACCATTCTTTGCTAAATTTAAATTAATGATGTTTCACAACAATGTTGTGAAAGTTTCAGAAAAAATGAACAAGAGGAACTTATTGAAATTCTGCCTCCAAATTAAATAACCTATATATTTGTTTAATTTGCATTCATTTTTACTGTGAGGAAATCGGGCAGTATTTGATTTTTTAAACACCAATCTCTAGAATAAACAAGTGTATATGCTTAGGTAATTAGGACAAAGAGTTTTGCATTAGATCATTTACTTTAGTTTCAAGTTTCTTGTTTATTCAGAAAATAAAGGTTTACATTTTGTAAACAACGGGGACATCTAAACAAAAGCTTACAATGAGCAAATATGGAACATGCAAATAAATTTCAACTGAATTTCTTCTGTGTAAAGCGCCATGCAAAACATAACTTTCTGAAAGGTGTCAATAGCACAATAAGTAGCTGGACTGCTTAACCCTTGTCCTGCTGAATAAATTAAGATGCCGCGCCCACTTCTAATTTTCAGCCAATCAGATTACTTGAACTGGATTGTTGCTTTAAATTCACATACTTAATGGCAAACAGTACAGATCCAGATCAGTTGGCTTCTTCAGAAGCCAACTGATCTGAATCTACACTGTTGCAAAGGCATGGTATAGCCCTATACAGAGGGGCGGCCCATCCCTCTTGCCCATTTATGCCGCCCCTCTGTCCTTTTTAAAGCTGTCTACTGTTTTTTCAACTCCAGACATCAAACCCTACATTATGGTGAAAATTTCATTAAAATCGGACCAAAATTAAAAAAGTTACCGATATTTAACGTAAATCACTCTCTAGGCTAATTCAGCAGATGACAAATTAATGATATTTTCTTATTTTTCCAAGGAAACAGCATTTGACATTTCATGCAAATTGTCTCTAAAGGAGACAATTTGCATGAAATGTTAAATGCTGTTTTCTGGGAAAAATACGAAAAATAGTATGTCGTCTGCTGAAAATTTTATCCAGAGTTGTTACTGAGCACATCACGTGGCACATGGTACCCTTATTCTTGTATTACCGTGCAAAAAGTGCCCTATCCGGAACCCCTCTGCCCTGTAGTCCTAGCTGGAGCACAGGATAAAACAGAATCCCTCCATCAGAACTTTTGAATCCCCTATTACAAACTTCTGGATGACTAAGAAATCAAATGATTAGAAGAGGTACCTTTCCTTGAAGTTACCAACACAGAAGAACATGTCGGTGTCCAATTCCGGATATACCTTCTTGCACCGTTTATTTGTGTGCGCTGTCCGCCTGGTTTGTTGTATCGTCTCAATCGGTAGATCCACACTCGGTTCCGTCTTGTGCCCCCAACCCACCACAAACCCCTTTTTGTGTGTGTTTCGCCAGTGTTGTTTCAGATGTATAAGTCTGCTGCTTGAGCCGGCATACACTGAAAAAAGGATAGGACATAGCTCCCTATTAAACGATTATCCATGTATGTTTTTCCATGAAAACATATGTTGGGGTACTCACATATGTTGGGGTACTCACATATGTTGGGGTACTTATTAGAAGCGCCTCGCAGAGGCGCTTCTAATGAGTACCCCAACATATGTTTTTTATGGAGAGGTAAGAAATATATTAGTTTCTTCACACTATATTTTACGGTAAATACTGGCAACAGGCTGCTAGCGCTTTTACTGTAATTTTTTAAAGGGGGCGGGGGAGGGGAAAGGGGGGAGGGGCGTAGAACTTCCGCAGGCATTTCCTCGTAGGATAAGGTCAGGATGTATGATTATGCTCTCATCCCTTCTGTGTCCTATACGTTACCTACCTTGCCCTACACTGCCTAGCATGTGTAATTATTACCGTAAATAATCTAAAGATGCCCATAAATTTTATGGTACGTGTACTGGCAGCCAGTTGCCAGTATTCACCGTAAAATCTGCGAGATCTTTTTACAGTGCACGGATGAAAAAATGCATCCGATCTGATGCTCAGAATAGAGCAGCGTCATGCAAAAAAAAAAAAAAAAAAAAAAGATCTTACCGCGTATGCGAAGAGCGAAGTTCCTGCTCAGTCTAAGCATACAGGCAGGCTTATCAGGGCTTTCCCTCTTCGAAAAAGGATTCTGTAGGAACGGCAGCATTCACTCTTGGCATACCAGCTATGTCTGTTCATAGTTATCAAGGGTCATTTCAAGCTCATCATTCACACAGAACCATAATTGATGCGTAAAGAAAATAAAACGCCATTATGCCATATGCGAACAGCGAAAGTCCAGATGAGCGTGTGCACCCGTGCAGTCTTATCTGGATATGCCCTGTTCGTCGATATATACTACAGTACTACAGTATCCATTCATTGTGTAAGCGGACAACGAACGCCCAGATCAGCCTGCGCATTCGAGCATGCTGATCTGGGCCTTTCAAGTTGTTGTCCGCAATTTGCATTAGGGTCCTTTTCTTACGTTGCGCTTCATATATGAAATGAGCCTGGGCACAGCACTGCATACAAAATTGCATGTGTGCCCAGTGCCCAGCGAAGACTCAGTTCAGCCTGTGCATCCACGCAGTCTGATTCATAGGGCAGAATAGTCGTTATAGTCACGGGATTTTCCGATAATCTCCGAGCGCTCCGGAGATAAGCAGTTACCTGTATTCGGTCCTCAGTTTAATAGGAAAATGAATATATATATAAATACATAAATGAATTTCTTTTCTAATTTAATATATTTTCCGACATTGAATTATAAGGTCTAGGATGAAAGAGCATTTCAAGCATTTTAATCTGGTATAAAATCATAGAAATACATGTACATCAATGAGAAGTTCCTTCCAGCTGAGCCCAAAGTATTCTTCCTTCTAATCCTAATTTTCTTATAGAATTTTATTCAAATTAGGCAAATCTTCGTTTTTGGACTAAAAAAAATACATAAATATGCATTTGCAAATTAATTATAGCGTATAAGCAGAAAGTTAGTATTCCATTGATTATAATGAAGTAATTTATTCATATATAGTTATAGTTATATAAAGTTATATACGCCTAATGTACTTTTAATCCGAACGTCGAACTATTAGTATGGCCGAAAATTTTCTAAGTTCTGTATATAATTCGTTAAGACATTCTAAGCACATTACGAAAACATGCCTACTCCAGTAGACTGAAAATTTTACCACCAAAAAATAAAAATTTTCAGATAAAAAAAATTCTGATATTTTGCATATTTCTGTTCAAAACATAGATTGTGGGTACTCGTTAGAACCGCCTCAGCGAGGCGGTTCTAACGAGTACCCACAATCTATGTTTTTGAGCAGAAATAAGAAAAATAATGTATACCCCTGCAAACCCCAGTTTTACTATATAAAAGTGGGGTTTAAATGGGTCAAAATTATATAGGCGTGTTTTCGTGATGATGCGATCATATACTTGACACCAGCAACTTGTGTCAATATCATGCGAAAGTTCATTTATTTGTTTATTTATTTATTTATTTCCAAATCGCATGATTTTCAACACAAAGTGAGAGTGAGTGAGTAAATGAATGAATGAATGTATGAATGAACGAAAGAACGCACGAACGAACGAACGGACGGACGGACGGACGAGCGAGCGAGCGAGAGAGGGAGGGGAACGCGCGAGCGAGCGAGCGAGCGAACGAACGAGCAAGTGAGGGGAGTGTCTGACGGATTTCATGAGTGTGTGAATAAATATACCGGCGGATATTAAGTTGACTTCAGTAAGATCAAACGAAGTTCAACTTTTAATTACTGTACAGACAAAGATGGTCAAAATATGTTTTGAATGGAATCAGTGTAAATTGTTACATAAACAATCATTATCACTAAATCGTACAGGTAGCCCATAATAGTACCAAGGGAAACAAGTACATTTTTTGCCACGGGCTTAATTCACAGATAGTACAGGAGTTATCGATTTGACACCGTAACGAGTTTTCTGCAAGATGAAAACTCTCCGCAGAACTCTTGGTGGGGAGCCAAGGACCCAAAGCGTCTTCTTGCAAACAATTCTTTTATAAAGTTAATGATATCCTGTTGATATCCTGTTGTCCGAGAAAAATAAGAACTACATAAGTATCATGTCCTTGGCTAAATTTCGCCTGTAGTAAGGGGAATGCAAACACTCTGTATACTGGCTGAAATTTTCAGCAGACAACATTTTTGAAGTATTTTCCTTTTTTCACCCAAAAATAGTCTTGGATTTTTCATGCGAATTGTCTCATTTAGAGACAATTTGCAAGAAATGTCAAAGCATATTTTCTTGGACAAATGAGAAAATCATCATCAACTTGAATTTGTCGTCTGCTGAATACCTGTACTAAATTATATAGGCATGTTTTCGTAATGAATTTGTCGTCTGCTGAATACCTGTATTAAATTGTATAGGCATGTTTTCATAATGCAATTTGTCGTCTGCTGAATACCTGCACTAGCTGTTGATGCAGCCATACATATCGGGCGGATGTGTTTTGATAGCACTGGCAGCCTGGCTTTGTCATCCCCGAAGTCTAACAGAGCTATATCGTAGTCTTTTACGCCGTAGATGTTTGTCTCTCCAGTGAAGCTCGGATGGACATGAATGTCGCGCACGCGCACTTGAATCTCATTTGTATCTTGTTTGTACAGAAGGTGATCTGCCAGGGTGACCATTAACTGGAGAAAAAAAAACAAAAAAAAAAACAAAAAAACATGTCATTACGAAAACATGCCTATTCAAATATACTAAGAAGTTATTCACCAAAAAATTGAAAATTTTCCGACAAAAACTTCAAATATTTTTCATATTTCTGCTCAAAACATAGATTGTGGGTACTCGTTAGAACCGCCTCGCAGAGGCACAGAGGCGGTTCTAACGAATACCCACAATCTTTGTTTTTTGAGCAAAAATAAGAAAAATAATGTATACCCATATAAACCCCAGTTTTACTAAATAAAATTGGGGGTTTAAGGGGGTCAAAATTATATAGGCGTGTTTTCATTATGTAAATGAGCCATGTTATGAGAAAATAAGTCGTGAATGCAGATGCGGGTAGTAAAAGCACAGGTCACTGCGCATCTGCGCAGTCTGATTACGGAGACTGTATACACAATTTTTCATATTTTTCACAAGGAAGAAAATTTTTGTGACTTCCTGATTACTTTCTTAGGCACCAAGCGCCTGAAATGGGGTCTGCTCTAAAAGTAAAGAATTTGCTCTAAATTTTCCTCTTACCACATTCAAAGGGAAGAACTTGCTCTCTTTGGGAGCAAACATTTTCCTTTACCAAATTCAGCAAATTCTTTCCTTTTAGTGTAGATCCTTTTTTCAGCAGGGGACAAAACAAATTTGACGATTGCCTCCCCTGAAAGTGTATCGATTTCCCTGAAGGAGTTCACCGTCAGCGTTAGACTGGTTCCGGTCGTTTTTGTTTTATATCTATTTCTCTCTTTCTTTACATTATTTTTTTTATCATGATCCTCTTTAATCCAACTTCAAGTTACCTATGGCTGAACAATTTCTTTCTAGCCAAGGGACTGAAGTAAACAAAAATTCTACAAGCTATACAAGTGTTGTGTCCCCTCAAAAAAAAAAAGAAGAAAAAGAAAGAAAAGAAAAATAAAGAAAGGATCAGGGGCCAGACTACATCAGCGTATACACTTTAGAGCTGAATTGTCCAAGTTTACATGTACCCCTTATTTAGATGCCACGCCCACTTCTAATTTCCACCCAATCAGATTACTTGATCCGGGTTTTTGATAGAAATTCACATATTTAATAACAAACAGTGTAGATCCAGATCAGTTGGCTTCTTCAGAAGCCAACTGATCTGGATCTACACTGTTTGCTAAGACAGGGTATGTCGTGTTCAGCAAGAGCAGGGTTAGTGTTGCTTTCTGTTTATATAGTCGAACCTCGTTATCACGAACTCGCTTATTTCGAATTACCGCTATATATATATATATATATATATATATATATATATATATATATATATATATATATATATATATATATATATATATATATATATATATATATTTCTAACTTCAGAAGTCAAATTACATATCCATTTGTTAAATGTGGTTGTTCAATTTATTGTTTTCCTCACTCGGATATCTCGAAGTTTTTCAGTTAGTCCCTTGGAATTCGAGATAACGAGAGTCGACTATACTATGTAGGCGTAAAGCTCATTACGCACATTACGCAACGCAGCTGATCTGGATCTACACTGTTTGCAGGCAGGGTATCCTGGTTCAGCAGGGAAAGGATAAACTGAACGACTCGGCGATAAAATCACTAGTGCAGTCCTATTCAAAATCAATACAGACAAATCGTTCAAAACCACAGTTGGAGTGAGACAGGATTGTCTTCTATCACAAATGATCTTCTTTAGCTTCTTCGAAAGGATAATGGTTGACACTTTAGAAGGTTACGAGGAACGCCAGCATTGGAGGCAGAGGAACTCAACCACCTATAAGTAGACGACGTTGCTATATATAAGAGAAAAAGAGGAACATATTGGACTGGTCGATTGCTTTGTCAAAATTAGCAAAGCCTACGAAACTGAAATTTAGCCAGAAATGATATAAGTGATGACGAAGAGCCCAGATGAATCCGATCTGCATATCAGAGTGAATGCATCAGGCTTGAAACAAGTAAGAGTTTTAAGTAGAAGGACCAGTCGTATACTGGAGAACTCGGCCCCTAACAAACTCGGCCCCTAACAAAGTCGGCCCCAAACCAATTCGGCCCTCGTTAGAACCGCCTCGGTTCTGACAAGTACCCACAATCTATGTTTTGAGCAGAAATAAGAAAAATATCAGAAGTTTTATCTGAAAATTTTCCTTTTTGTGTTGTAAAATTTTCAATATACATGTATTTGAATAGGCGTGTTTGCGTAATGGATTTTCCCAGGATAACTCAGACAGCTGCGGCATTAACAAAGTTAAAACGGATATGAAAAGTCAAGAACGAACGTCGAACTTGCCTGAAAGATCAAGCTGATGTGCTCTCTAATTGGTCTATCTTTGCGATATCGGATTTTGGACACTGATGCAGTAAACGACAATATAAATACCAAACCAGTAGTCTGGCAAAATCTTTTTGAAACAAGAGTGAAGCTCCTGTGATTCGTTACATCTAAAGTAGCTCTGGTATCAACCTTTAATACTTACTGAATTGTCATTAACGACCGTATAGTTTCCGTCGCCGTCGCCGTCGTCCTTAGTGACACAGGTTGCCGTGGTAACGAAATACCTCTGGCACACTAGGTATCCACCACAGGTTTTGGGGCTTTCTGTGTCATAAACATTCACCCAGCCAATCCAGGGCCAAGCTCCCTATAATAAACCAATATATTACTAGACAACATGTACAGTTGACACTCGCTATCTCGAACTCGCTTATCTCAAATAACCGCTTATCTCGAAGTGAAAATCTGGTCCCTGCCTAAACATGAAAATTTAACAACAGGTAAAAATATTGTGGAAAAGAGGAGAAATTGCTCCTAAGGAGCAATTTCTCCTCTTTTCCACAATATTTTCAATATATCTCTAACTTCAGGAGTCAAATTACACATAAATTTGTTAAATGTGGTTAATTGAATTAGGTTTTCCTCAATTTTGCAAATCTGATATGTCGAAGTACGGATATCTCGAAGTATTTCAGACAGTCCCTTGGAATTCGAGATAACGAGAGTCGACTGTATATGAATAGCTACGAGGGTCAGTCAGAAAGTTCTGACAATGGTCTCATAACATTTTTGTCTATTATCCTACCATCATGAAATTTCACACACTGGGGCTTCACACTTCGCAAATCAAATTACGTCAAAAACACGCGCGTGCGCCTTATAACATCACGTCGTTTGCGTGTTCTTGGAACGTCATGACTGTGGTAAGCGTAGAAGAACAACGGTCGTACATAAAAATTGAATATTTAAGAGAGAAATCGGGCAAAGAAATTCATCAAAATTTATGTGAAGCTTGTGGAAATAATGCACTGTCTTTTAAGACAGTCTACAGGTGGTTAGCACGTTTCTCGGCGGGGAAAACTGACATTTCGGATGAAGCTCGCAGCGGTAGGGTACAGATCCCTATCACATCGAAAAAGTGAAGGAAGATCTTAATGAAGACAGAAGGTTGACATGTGATGAAGTAGCGGAAGGTGTCGGGATAAGTCAAGGGTCAAGTCATGAAATTATAACACGGCATTTAAAAATGAGACAGATTGCCGCACTTCCTGACGCGTGATCAAATGCAAGAAAGGGTACAGCTTGCAGGAGAACATATAAATCGGTATGAAAAAGAAGACGAAATATTTCAATCGCATTGTGGCTATAGACGAGACGTGGTTCCGTATTTATGAGCCGGAGTTAAAGTCTCAATCTACTGAATAGCATTCTTCAGCCTCGCCGAGGCCTGCAAAGTTTCGTAAAAAACAATAACATTTAAAGCAACTAGAAAAGTTTCTTTAGAAAAAAAAATAAATAAATAAATATCCCCCACACATCCCGCCAGAGTTGTCATTCTTGTACGCAACACGTCATCTCGTCCTGTTCTACATTTGTACCAAGCACCATCAAAATATTCCGTAGGGTATTCGTGTTACAGAGCAGAGACAAGAAATCAAATTCAAACACAAGAAGGGGAGATAACGCCAAAAGTAAAAAAAAAAAGCCGGTTGTTATTCTTATATGTGACATGTCGTCTGGTCCTGTTCTTCATTACTTCCAAGTATCATCAAAATATTCCAAAGAGTGTTCAACTTACATAGCGGACATTAAATCAATGCATGATCAGTGTCAGATATAACAAAGGTAGATAACAGCAAAAGTAAGGAATGCAGAGTTCTCATTCTTGTAAGGAATACGTCGTCTTGTCCTATTCTACAGTTCTACAAGGTACCATCAAACTATTCTGAATGGTACTCCGGTTACAGAGCAGACAAGAAATCTATTTCAAACAAAACAAAGGGAGACAACTCCAAAAGTAAGAAGGCCAGAATTGTCATTCTTGTATGCAACACGTCGTCTGGTCCTGTTCTACATTTCTACCAAATATCATAAAAATATTCCAAAGGGTCTTTAACGTACAGAGCGGACACGAAATCAATGGATAACTAGAGCTGGTGTTTGTAAAACACTATGCCCCTAACACTGCCTGACTTTAACACTGCTTGACTCCAACACTGCTAATCCATGACGGTAATAGCAGTACAAATATACGAGATTTCAATTATTTTATTAAAAGGGAAATAACTCTAAAACAGGAGATAATTCGGATGAGAAAAAAATACGGGTTACCTATATTTTCATGAGGAATCCATATATGAAATTTCAAAACATTAGCATACATGTATCTAAACTTATGCTGTGCACATGAATGCAACAAATAGCCAAAACATTTGCAAAGGGCCATAACTCCAACAAACTTTCATCAAACTGGCTGAAAATTAAATCAGGTGATCTCCTTCTCAGTACTAATCAGTATACCAAATATCAAGGCTCTAGCCCAAATACTTTTTGAGATATCTTATTAAAAGTATTTCAATGTTGTTTTATTAAAAGGGCAATAATTCTAAAATGGGCGATAATTCGAATAAGAAAAAAAATACGGGTCACCTATTTTTTTCATGAGGAATCCATATATGAAATTTCAAAACATTAGCACACACGGTTCTTAACCTATGCTATGCACTTGAAAGCAACAAATGGCCAAAAATTGCAAAGGGCCATAACCAACAAAATTTCATTAAATTAATTGAAAATCTAACCATGTGATCTCCTCCTCAGCCCGAATCAGAATACCATATATCAAGGCTCTAGCTCAAATACTTTTTGAGATATCGTGCTAACGAGATTTCAATGTTATTTTATTTAAAGGGCAATAACTCTAAAATGGGAGATAATTTGGATAAGAAAAAAAACACGGGTCGCTTATTTTTTATGAGGAGTCCGTATATGAAATTTCAAAACATTAGCATACATGATTCTTAACCTATGCTATGCACATGAAAGGAACAAATGGCAAAAAAATTGCAAAGGGCCATAACTCCAACAAAATTTCATTAAATTCGTTGAAAATTTAAACAGGTGATCTCCACAATCCCAACAAGTATACCAAATATCAAGGCTCTAGCTCAAACACTTTTTCAGATATCTAGCTAACAATAATCCAATAGTATTTTATTAAGCGGGCAATAACTCTAAAATCGAAGATAATTCAGATAAGAAAAAAATACGGGTCACCCATATATGAATTTTCATTAGCACACATGGTTCTAAACTTATGCCATGCACATGAAAGCAACAAGATCAAATAGCCAGAAATTTCAAAAGGCCATAACTCCAACAAAATTTCATTATATTGACTAAAAATTTAATCAGGAGATCTCCTCCTCAGTACGAATCAGTATACCAGATATCAAGACTCTAGCTCAAGTGCTTTTTGAGATATCTTGCTAACGAGATTTCAATGTTATTTTATTACAAGGGAAATCTCTAAAATGGGAGATAATTCGGATAAGAAAAAAAATACGGGTCCCCTATTTTTTCATGAGGAATCCATATATGTATTTTCTAAACATTAGCATATATAGTTCTAAACTTATGCTATGCACATGAAAGCAGCAAATGGCCAAAAATTGCAAAGGGCCATAACTCCAACAAACTTTCATAAAATTCGTTGAAAATTTAATCAGGTGATTTCCTCCTCAATCCCAATCAGTTATCCAAATATCAAGACTCTAGCTAATATACTTTTTCACATATCTTACTAAAGAGATTTCAATGTTATTTTGTTACGAGGGCAATAACTCTAAAATGGGAGATAATTCGGATAAGAAAAAAATACGGGTCACCAATTTTTCATGAGGAGTCCATATATGAATTTTCAAAACATTAGTATACATGGTTCTAAACTTATGCTATGCGTATGAAAGCAACAGGATCAAATAGCCAGAAATTGCAAAGGGCCATAATTCCTACAAAATTTTATAAACTAGCTGAAAATTTAATCAGGTGATCTCCTCCTCAGTCCCAATCAGCACACCAAATATCAAGGCTCTAACTCAAATACATTTTGAGACATCTTGCTAACGAGATTTCAATGTTATTTTTTAAAAGGGCAATAACTCTAAAATGGGAGATAATTCGGATAAGGAAAAAATACGGATCATCTATTTTTTCTTGAGGAATCCATATATGAAATTTCAAAACAATAGCATATATGGTTCTTAACCTATGCTATGCACATGGAACAAACAAATGGCCAAACATTGCAAAGAGCCATAACTCCAACAAAATTTCATTATATTGACTGAAAATTTAACCATGTGATCTCTTTCTCAGTCCCAATCAGTATACCAAATATCAAGACTCTAGCTCAAATACTTATTGAGATATCTTGCTTACGAGATTTCAATGTTATTTTATTAAAAGGGCAATAATTCTAAAATGTGAGATAATTCGATAAGAAAAAAGAAACACTGGTCACCTATTTTTTTTTTTTTTTTTTTTTTTTTTTTTTCATGAGGAATCCATATATGAATTTTCAAAACATTAGTAAACATGGTTCTAAACTTATGCTATGCATATGAAAGCAACAAGATCAAATAGCCAGAAATTGCAAAGGGCCATAACTCCAACAAAATATCATTAAACTAGCTGAAAGTTTTAATCAGGTGATCTCCTCCTCAGTCCCAATCAGCATACCAAATATCAAGGCTCTAGCTCAAATACTTTTTGAGACATCTTGCTAACGAGATTTCAATGTTATTTTATTAAAAGGGCAATAACTCTAAAATGAGAGATAAGTCATGAGGAATCCGTATATGAATTTTCCTAACATTAGCACACATGGTTCTAAACTTATGCAAAGCACATGAAAGCAACAAATGGCCAAAAATTGCAAAGCGCCATAATTCCAACAAAATTTCATAAAATTTGTTAAAAATTTAACCAGGTGATCTCCTCCTCAGCCCGAATCAGTATACCAAATATCAAGACTCTAGCTCAAATGCTTTTTAAGATATCTTGCTAACGAGATTTCAATGTTATTTTATTTCAAGGGCAATAACTTTAAAATGGGAGATAATTCGGATAAAAAAATATACGGGTCACTTATTTTTTCATGTTGAATCCATATATGAAATTTCAAAACAATCACATACCTGGTTCTAAAGTTATGCTATGCACTAACTAGCGTGATGAACGAACGAACGAACGAACGCACGAACGAACGAACGAACGAACAGACAAGCCAGGAGCAATATGCCCCCAACCTTTTTTCAAAGTTGGGGTTATAATCACTGTCAGACATAACAAAGGGAGTTAACGCCAAAGTAAGAAAGACAGAGTTGTCATTTTGTAAGCGGCACGTCGTCTGGTCCTGTTCTACATTTCTACCAAGTATCATTAAAATATCCCAAAATATTCAAAAGGGTCTTTGACTTACAGAGCGGACACGAAAAAATGGATTATCACTGTCAAATCTAACAAAGGGAGATAACGCCAAAAGTAAGAAAGGCAGAGTTGCTATTCCAGTACGCGACACGTCGTCTGGTCCTGATCTGCATTTCTGCCAAGTACCATCGAAATATTCCAAAGGGTATTCGAGTTACAGAGCGGACACGAAATCTTTTTCCAAATAAAACAAAAGGTGATAATTCCAAAAGTAAGAAAGGCATTCTGGTACGCTACACGTCGTCTGGTCCTGTTCTACATTTTTACCAAGTATCATTAAAATATCCCAAAGGGTAAACAAGTTACAGAGCGTACAAGATGTTTTAAGCCGACGTCGATGCCGACTTCGACGCCGACAGGATCCGTCCCAAAACAATATGTACCCCCTCCCCTTCCCCCTCCCCCCCCCCCCACACCTTTGGTTGGTTGGGGGCGGGGACATAATTAGCAATTTTTGCATATGACAATAGCGGTTTACTCACGACAGATTATGTTCCCGTTGGAGAAACTGTTAATGGAGAGTATTATTCAAACTTTCTGAGAAAAAAAATGCGACCAGCTATGCGTAAGAAACGCCCAGCGTTATTAAAAGCCAGGCCGATACTGCTTCACGACAACGCTACGCCACATAAATCATCGCATGTGACGTCAGTAATCGACAACTATAAGTGGGAACTTTAAAACACCCTGCTTATGTGGGCTGGGTGGCCTAGTGGTTAGCGCACTCGACTTTCAAGCGGGATATCGTGGGTTCGAATCCCGCTCTGGTCGAGACAACTTTCAGACCATTATTACGTTCATACTCGACGTGCCCTGGGTTGAGTATAAAGTGGACAGGGCGGCGCTTGGTGACAGACAGCGGCACCAAGTGTGCATGGGTGATCCATGAAAGCAAGCTGTACAAATACATGTACATCCTGGCAATCGCCGCTCCCTCTATGTGCCTCGGGTGCCTGGTAGCGTTAAAAATCCACACAACAACAACAACCCTGCTTATTCTCCGGATTAGAGTCCTTGTGACTTCGATTTCTTTCCAGAATTAAAAAAGACGTTAACAGAAATAAGATTTGAAGACTTAGATGAGCTCAAAGTTGCCGTGGCCTGGAAGTTTCGACATATCTTCTCTGGTTGCCTAGCAACCGATATTGGAGACTTACCGAACCGATGGAATGCAGTCATCAAACGCAGGGGAAATTACTTCGAAGGATTCTAGCTACGGTAGGTCTCTTCAATTTATTGTTTTCTTGTACCAAGACCATTGTCAGAACTTTCTGACTGACTCTCGTAAGTTTTGTCAGCTACGTAACTTCTCGGGCCGATCTCGGTGGCTCAGTTGGATGCGCGTCCAACTGGTGTTGCGGGTTCGAACCCGCCGGATCGGCAACATTCATCATAAAATATTTTCTTCGGCCTTTCTCTCCCTTCGGCTGATTCAAGAAGGGCAGTTGTCAGTTTCTGGCGAAATATTATGCACAATACTGGTTAATCGCTTAGAGGGCTAAGCCTGCCCGGTAAAAGTGTGGTTAGGTAATTTGACAGAGCTGGACGTTACCTTATTGGGTTGACTGGGCCGTAAAACCTAACACAAACAAACAAGTAACTTCTGGTGTTAACTCTAAAAGCGCCAATCACAGCTGCAGCAGACGACAATATGAAATATTTCTTTCATGTTTCATAGAAAATAAGTCTTGAAATTTTATGTGAATCGCCATCCAAGACTTATTCTATAAAAAAATACTAAAAATAGAATGTCGTCTGCTACATGCATCTTGACGAGTTAAATAGAGACAAGGTATATGAACATCATGCTTGCTTTCCAGCATACAATTACCCTTCCCAGCAAGCACACAACGTTTAAACAACGTCGATTCAACGTTTATGCAACGTTGCATCAACATTGAATCGACGTTGTTTAAACGTTGTGTGCTGCTGGGTTATTAAGCTCTATACTATAAAGTAACAATTTGGCCCAAATGGCAGCAATTTCTTTCCTGTTATATCTCCTTGTGTAAGGGAGGCAAAATAATTCATATCGTTGCCGCCTTTGAAGAATGACTTTTAAGGACCAAAAGTAGTAGTTAAAATCATAAAAGGCAAAAAGGTGGGGAACTGACTTTTCCGAAACTACCTTGGAGATTTTGCATATTTCTCAATCGATGTTGATTAAATTTGTACCAAAATGCTTGTTTTCTAAAGCCGAATATTTTAAGACATAATTATGTTACATTTAATATCGTTACTGAAGCCAGCTAACCAATGATATGGCACTTTCCTCCTGTGCACAGTCAAAGAAAAAATAAACAGACGACATTTTGAAATATTTTTTTCTGATTTGTTCCAGAAAACAGGGATTGACATTTCATGCAAACTATCTGTCTCCTACGCGTACAGTTTGCATGAAATGTCTAATTCCGTTTTCTGAAGAAAAAAAAAAAAAAAAAAAAAAAACATCAAATTTTTGTCTGTTGAATTTGTCCTGAGCGTGGTAAACGTTAAACTTTTAACCATTTCATAATCTGATATTAATTTGGAGCAAGGGTTATACAAATCCATTAATGCCAATCACTGCCGAAGCCAGCTAACCAATGGTATGGCATTTTCCTCCTGTAAGTCGTTTTGAGGGTCATAGCCCCGTTAGTAGAATTATATGCCTCTGCTTTAACCCAATAAAGACTAATGTCTAAACTTGGACATAGGCTAACAATGTAAATCCTGATCACATTATGAAAACATGCCTATTCAAATATATAGAAAATTTCACCTCCAAAAACTGAAAATTTTTAGATAAAAAACTCTGATATTTTTTTCATATTTCTGTTCAAAACATAGATTGTGGGGACTCGTTAGAACCGCCGCGGCGAGGCGGTTCTAGCGAGAACTCACAATCTGTGTTTTGAGGAAACATAAGGAAAATAATGTATACCCCTGTAAACCCCAGTTTAACTATATAAAAGTGGGGTTTAAGGGGGTCAAAATTATATAGGTATGTTTTCGTGATGAGATGCCACAGAACGCTGCATCTGATCAGGATCTACACTTTTTACAACAATTATATGAATTTCCGTAAAAGAAATACAGTTGACTCTCACTATCTCGAACTCGCTTATCTCGAATAACCGCTTATCTCGAAGTGAAAATCTGGTCCCTGCCTAAACATGAAAATTTAACAACAGGTAAAAATATTGAGGAAAAGAGGAAGGAGCAATTTCTCCTCTTTTCCACAACTGCTCCAAAGGAGCAATTTATCCTCTTTTCTATTACTCGTTAGAACCGCCTTGCCGAGGCGGTACTAACGAGTACCCACAATCTATGTTTTGAGCAGAAATATGAAAAATATCAGAACTTTTTAAACGAAAATTTTCATTTTTTGATGGTAAAATTGTCAGTACATTTGTATAGGCGTGTTTTCGTAATGACATGAAAACGTTGTTGCAGCATTCAGTTTCTCATATGAAAAGAGATCTCCTGACTATTTCAAAGCAAACTTTAAGAAAGTAAATATGTCAGTGCAGTCAGTAGCTTAAAGTCTTACGATCCAGGAGAATTTCTTAGGGGTTTGAATCACATTACCAAACAGTAATATGCCAACTTAGCGCGGCGTCTGATCAGGGTCTACACTGTTTGCCACTAATCCAGCAAATTTTACACACACTCACACCTCACAGGTAGTAAAACGGACTTGTTGAAGAGAAGTACAGTGGAAAGTGTCCCAAATTTATCAAATTTATCCAACATACCCCATGAAAATGAAATTTTGAGTCGAAGGGGGCGGGGTTGGGGGTGGGGGGGAGGGGTCGAGTTAATCCAATGAGCCCCCTCCGAATCCGCCCCTGAACTTGTCCATCACGAAAACATTCGTATATAATTATGACCCCCTTAAACCCCACTTTTATATAGTAAAACTGGGGTTTAAAGGGGTATACAATATTATTTCTTGTTTCTGTTCAAAAACATAGATTGCGGGTACTCGTTAGAACCGCCTCGCCGAGGCGGTTACAACCGCCTCGCTGAGGCGGTTCTAAAAAGTACCCACAATCTATGTTTTGAGCAGAAATATGAAAAATAGCAGATTTTTTCATCTGAAAATTTTCAATTTTTATAGGTGAAATTTTTATATATTTGAATAAGCATGTTCTCGTAATGCCAAATAGTGACGCAGATAAGTCATTTACGCATTAATGGGCGAGGTTAAAGTATCATACCGTTTCCGACGCTTTAGTGTCCTGGGCAATTTCTGTGTTTCCCGAAATACCGCACTGACCGTAATCTGAAACAGAGCTAAGATTTTTTTGATTTTTTTTTCATTTATCCCAATCATTTTTCACTCTTAAAACAAAATTCAGTCACAACTGCAGCAGACGACACTTTGAAATATTTTTATTTATTATCAATAATTTTCATGATAAATAACATTTGACAATTCATGGGAATCGTCTGCCAAGCGGGCAATTCACATGCAATGTAAAGCCGATTTTTTTTTGTTGTTGTTGTTTTTTTCGTTGTTGTTGTTTTTGTTGTTGTATTGTTGTTGTTTTTTCTTTTGTTTTTTTTTATTTGTTTTTTTTTTTCTTGTTGTTTTTTTTTATTATTCTTTTGGTGCCAGTCTTTTCCTTTTTGAGTATAGTCAGTATCAGAAGAAAGAAGTATTTTCTCCTTTTGTCACAGTAACGACTCTTATCCGACTGCGCGCAGACCTCGTGACTCGTTTGTTTCTGCTGATGAAATAATAAAAAAAAAAAAATTTTGATCCCATGACAAACTTTGAATTCTCTGATCGCATTTTCAACATGATCCCTTTTGATGTGAATCAAGTCATTTGCCATGGTTGACCATGTACGAATTAAATAACAAATAAGCCCCAACGTCAGAAAACGTACCTTTGAACTTGTGCGCCCATTGAAGATTCAGATCAGCCTGCGCATTTGCGCAGTCTGATCAGAATCTTCAATGGGCGCACTTCGGACAACTAAGGACGCAAAGTTGCTTCATGCGGACAACGAGGACTCTAATCAGACTGCGCGGATGCGCAGGCTGATTTGAGTCTTTGTTGGGCGCACATGTCAGAAGGTTCATTTTCACACGTTGCGGTTCAAATATACGGACAGCATTACACGTCAAGGCTCTTCGAACTTTCCGTCGAATCAATCTTTCAGTGCGCAAGCCCAGTCCCTCTGCGCCGCCATACGTCTACTTCTTTGACTGAAGTTTCTCCTTGGCGTATGGCTGAGGCTTATTACGCTTTAGAGGTAACGGTCCTCGAAAATGTGGATTCCATTAAATACCTTGGCGTGACCATCACACATGACTTGAGATGGAATATTCATATTAGCAACATGTGTACAAAGGCTAAATAGAATAATTGGCTTCTTGAGACGAAATCTTTATCAGTGTTCCTAGGATGTAAAAGAAGCAGCATATAAAGGACTTCTTCGCCCGATCTTGGAATAGAATATGGTAGTTGTGTCTGGGACCCCCAGGAAGTGGTCCTTCAGGAAGAAATCGAAAAAGTTCAGAATTAGACAGCTAGGTTTGTAACGAGCAATTACTGCTTTGAAACTCGAAGTATGACTGGAATACTGAAAAAACTTAAGATGGGAGTCTCTCAAGAAAAGGAGAGACAGTAGGCATATACTTTTGTACAAAGGTCTAAAAGGTGCTGCCAGCATTCCAACAGATGACCTTATTCCCCCAATTAGGAGCTGCAGAAATCATCACTCTTTGGCATTTCAGATCCCCATTGCAAGAATTAATATTTACAAGGGATCCTTCTTCCCTCAGACCAGTAGAGATTGGAATGCCCTTCCAGATTTGGTAATTTCATCCGCTGAAGGTGCAAAGGATAAAGTAGCTAAGTTTACTTCTTTGGCAAGAGCTAGGGACTAACTTCCTGTTTCACAGGTCCTGGTAAATGAATGCCATTTGACGTGTCACCAGTAACAATTCTGATTCTGAGCGAACGGCATAGGTTCTGGTGAGACCAGAACTTTTGCTGTTCGCATAAGCTATAACGGTCCTTTTCCATGACGTGGCTCAGTTTATTTGAAGCGGTCTACCTATATTTTTCTCCGATATAATTTCAGCAATCCTCCCTAGGTCAGCCATCTCGTTAATAAGAAATACGTGTCCGAGGTATGGTGTAGAGGCGATCTGAGAGAGCATAAAATGGTCGATGTTCAGTCCTACGCCGATTGTAAAGATCTCAAATCCACATTCTGAAACACAAGAAAAAAAATATAACATCAGGAAAACACGCCTAAATAATTTTGACCCCTTAAACCCCACTTTTATATAGTAAAACTGGGGTTTACAGGGGGTATACATTATTTTTCATATTTCTGCTCAAAACATAGATTGTGGGTACTCGTTAGAACCGCCTCGGCGAGGCGGTTCTAACGAGTACCCACAATCTATGTTTTGAGCAGAAATATGAAAAATATCAGAATTTTTATCTGAAAATTTTCAATTTTTTGGTGGTAAAATTTTCAATATATTTGAATAGGCGTATTTTCGTAATGATCTCCGTTTACTGTTATTATACAAGATATTCACACACAATAATATATTATCGTGTTTACACTAAAACGTCATTTTGGCTACATGCTCATCTATCTTAGGGTTGGCTAGGTCTTCGACAAACTCAAGCAAGGCAATCACCCATCCAGGATTCGAGGTTATGAAGCTTTTTTCATGCTCAACTAGGCAGAACATGAAATTTGTCCTGCTGATAAATCTCAAATAATTAATAATCATAGCAGCGCATGAAAATTTCTATGCCAGTTATTCTTGACATTTTCATATTTATAAGCAGAGAAAAGATTATGCCCAGCTGAGTTGAGCACGAAACAATTTATATAATCTTGGGACCAGGTTTCGATAAAATCAAGCAAGGCGGACACCTATCCAGGTCCTTACCGCAATATGCGTTGCTTAACTCTGTATAAAGGCCAATCTCTTGTTCGTCTGTCATTACTGACAATGACCAATCCTAATCAACTGTGTGATGTGTTATTATTTGTGTGTTCTAGGATGGCTGATGAGACCAATCTTAGCTCTAAACTGCCTGTTGCAGATAGAGCAAGAGAGGTCTGAGGAAGAAAGCTCTGTTGGTGATGCCTTAGCTCTGGCTTTCCGCTGTGCACGTTTCTGCTCGGCTTCGCTGATTCTTTCTGCTTCGTATTCACCAGCTCCCCTTTTTATGAGGCCTCGCCACTTTGTACGATCTTGTGCAATCTGTTCCCATGACTCTGTTGGTATGTTGAAGTCTTTAAGGGAGGCTTTGAGGGTTTCCTTGTATCGCTTCTTCTGACCACCATGGGAGCGTTTTCCTACTTGAAGTTCTCCATAAAGGATTTTCTTTGGCAAACGTTCATCAGGCATTCTGGTAACATGGCCTGTCCATCTTAACTGTGCCAACTTCAGAAGAGTATGTATACTCTGCATCCCTGCCCTTTTCAGGACTTATGTGTCTGGAATCCTGTCTTGCCACTTGATCTTTAGAAGTTTTCTAAGACAGCTTGTATGGAAGTGGTTCAGTCTTTTGGCATGCCGTTGGTAAACTGTCCAAGTTTCGCATGCGTATAATAGTGTTGGTAGCACTACCGATCTATATACTTTCAGCTTTGTGTCAAGTCTGATTCCAATTCGGTCCCAAATACTTCCACGAAGCCGGCCAAATGCTGCACTAGCTTTGGCAATTCTAGCATTGACTTCATCATCAATGTGCACAACTCTAGACAATGTGCTTCCAAGGTAGGTGAACTTGTCTACCACTTCCAGTTGTTGACCTTTCACTGTGATGGTAGGCTCCTTGTAAGGCTTTCCAGGTGCTGGCTGATATACTACCTCAGTCTTTTTGATGCTGATTGTGAGATCATAGCTGTCACATGAATCAGATACTTGATCCACACCTTTTTGCATTTTCTCTTCTGTTGGAGCACCCTTTGCCATGTCATCAGCAAAAAGGAACTCGTCTAGCACCTCTGTCTGTACCTTAGATTTAGCTTGCAACCTTCTTAGGTTGAAAAGTTTCCCATCAAAGCGATACCTAATAGTTATACCATTGTCGCCATCCTGGAAAGCATCCGTAAGCATGGCAGAAAACATCATGCTGAACAGTGTTGAAGCTAGTACACAGCCTTGCTTAACTCCATTTGTCACAGAAAATGGATCAGAAAACTCGCCATCATTTTGGACCCTTGCAAGCATACCATCATAGAACAGCCGCACCATTGCTATGAATTTGGCAGGACAACCAAACTTTGCCATTATTTTCCAAAGTCCCTCACGACTGACTGTGTCAAATGCTTTGGTAAGGTAGACAAAGGTCGTGTAGATGTCCACATTCTGTTCCTGGC
Source organism: Anodontia alba (assembly GCA_964016985.1). Taxonomy (NCBI): domain Eukaryota; kingdom Metazoa; phylum Mollusca; class Bivalvia; order Lucinida; family Lucinidae; genus Anodontia; species Anodontia alba. Next base: position 22,418,593 of record OZ024824.1, read on the forward strand.
ATTTTTCTTGAAGCTGTCGTTCTGTGAAGATCATGTCTATTGTTCCTCTGTTTTTCCTGAATCCACACCGGCTTTCTGGTAGAAGCCCTGACCGTTCCAGGTGTTCATTCAATCGGCTCAGTAGGACCCTAGCCAGAATCTTCCCTGCAATTGACAATAAAGAGATGCCTCGATGATTGTCACAGACTTGAGTATTCCCTTTTCTTTTGAATAGGTGGATAATTGTTGCATCCTTGAATTCTTGAGGGATGACTTCTTTTCTCCACATAATGTGAAATAACTGTCAGTTTCTCTGCAACTGGAGGACCTCCTGCTTTGTAGATCTCTGCAGGTATTGCATCTGATCCTGGAGCCTTGCCAGATGACAGGAGTTTTATTGCTTTCACTGTTTCAGAGACGGTTGGGAGCTCATCAAGCAGCGGATTACATTCCATTTGTGGTAGTCTGTTGATAGCTTCATCATTGATAGATGATGGCCGATTAAGGACACCATCACAATGTTCAGCCCATCTTTTCAAGATAGCTTCTTTATCAGTCAGGAGACTAGTTCCATCTGCACTAAGGAGTGGGTGGTTCCTGAGCTCTGGGGACCATATATTGTCTTGAGTGCATCAAAGAACTTTTTCATGTCCTTTCTGTCTGCAAAGGACTGGATTTCATCAGCCTTTTTTCTCAGCCAGGAGTCTTACATGTCTCTGAGCCTCGTCTGAACTGTCTTGCATATGTTTGAATAGGCAGTCTTGCTAGATACTGAGCTGGTATTTCTGAGGTAAGCCTTGTGTTTTTGGTGTTTCTCGTCAAGGAGTCCCTGAATTTCTTTGTCATTCTCATCAAACCAATCTTGGTGTTTGCGAGATACTGATCCTAGGGAATCCATTGCTGAAGAGTGAACAGTGTCTCTGAAGACTGTCCAGCTCTGTCCTTTGTTTGTGTTGAGAGTTTACGGCCCAGTCAACCCAATGGAGTCATGTCGAGCGCGGTCAGTTTACCTAACCACATATTTACTAGGCAGGCTTAGTCCTCTAAGCGGTTAACCAGTATTGTGCACATTCTTTCGCCAGAAACTGACAACTGCCCTTCTTGAAATAGCGGAAGGGCGAGAATGACCGTATTTCATGATCAATCTCCACGAAAGAATGTTGCCGACCTCGACGGGGGTTGAACCCGCGACCTCCTGGTCTCCAGTCGGACGGCGCATCCAACTGAGCTACCAAGGCCGGCAACCAGCTCTGTCCTACATCTTCTCAACTGTGTTCCAGTGCATCTAAACGGCTGCAGAGATCGTTGACGAATGCTTGCCTCTTGCTGTCTTGTTTCAGCTTGGAGACATCTAATTTTGTTGGTACCTTCTTGCCTTGTGGTCGTCGTACAGGCTGAATGCGCAAGTTGAGTTTGCTGACAACAAGCCTGAGATGTGTCCAACAGTCTGCACCACACATAGTTTTAGTCACTCTGACATCCTTTCTGTCCTTCCTTCGCACTATGACATAGTCAATGAGATGCCAGTGTTTGGAGCAAGGGTGCATCCATGTTGTCTTTCTGCGAGTTGGTAGACGGAAGACTGTATTGGTGATCAGTAATTCATGCTCTGCATACTTCCTTAAAAGGAGGAGTCCATTGCTGTTGCACTTCCCTACACCTTCAGATCCAATCACTCCTTCCCAGGTCTGGTGGTCTGTGCCCACTCTGACATTGAGTCCCGGAGGAGGATGAGTTTGTCTGTCCGGGGTGCTGCAGAAATCACAGAATCCAAATCATCATAGAACTTGTCTTTAACCTCATCTGGGTTGGTCATTGTGGGTGCATAGGCACTTACAATTGTTGCATGCCTCTTGCCAGATAAGGGAAGTCTCAGTGTCATCAGGCGGTCATTTATGCCTTTGGGAAGTCCTCAAAGCTTGCTGACGAGGTGTGACTTGATGGCGAATCCTACTCCTGTTTCACGCCGCTCTTCTTTCTTGCGTCCACTCCAGAAGAAAGTGTAGCCAGCACCAACTTCTTTTAACTGCAAGGCGAGTCTCACTCAGAGCTGCAATCTCGACTTTGTATCGGTCAAGTTCTCTACCAACTAGAGCTGTTCTTCGCTCAGGTCTGTCAGAACTAGAACTGTCCATTAGGGTGCGCACATTCCAAGCGCCGATGGTAAGTGGTATCACCTTCATCTTCTTTTTTCTTGTTTGACCGCTAAGTGGTTTTCCCGCTGATTGCGGTTAACCAGCCAGGAGTTTTGAAGCAGGCAATTGTTTAGGGCACCTTTTCTAGCCCCTTCCCCATGCTACGGGGGTGAGCAGTGCGATCCTAAAAAGGTCTGCTCAGTCGCTCAGTTCGGCTGCCGAATTCCCCATACTGCTTCGCTCTTAAGGAAAGCAACCATATAGAACCTAGCCGCCTGTGTGCAGGTCCGCAACTACAGCTTCCAGTGTTTCCTCACCTGCTGCTTCGCCGCTCGCCCATCGCCACAGGGCTTTTGTATGATTTGCATATATGTGCTTGCTGTGAATGTGTGTTGCTGATTAAGATGACATGCGTTGTGAATTGGATTCTAGTGAGGGAGAGGCGCGCAGAGTCAACCTCACTCTCTCATCCTGACCTAGCTGGATCCAGAGGCAAGACAGTGTCAGGACATCTGGAGCTAAGCCCGGATGCAGTGGATGACCATGACTTCTTTTGTGCCTTGTCATGCTCTCCATGCTCCACAACATGCTGCTGCATCGCCATTTGGGCCGTTGAATCATAGTAATGATTCCTTTCGCCCCAGCTGCCGAAGCAGACTTTACATAACTGGAAAAGGCAAATCCAGGTATGCAGGTTTTTTGTTTGGAGTTGCCAACTCCTAGATGGATTGCCGACCAGGGCTTCAGAGCTCCATCTACCCTAGATATTGCTACATAGACTCTGTCAACAGTTATATAGAAGCCGTAACTTAAATGTCTTATGTAGCAAAGGCCAATCACTATACCAACGTCGCCATAAGCGCGGCATAAATGAGTTAAAGTAGAACCAATTTCAGATGGGACTTAGTGAGCAGGAAAGCAAACAGGAAATTCACAAAATCAATCAATCAATTCAGATTTTTAACGTAAACGGACAAAGGGGCTACGCACAAATTATCGCCAGTAGTCATCACGAAAACATACCTATATAATTTTGACCCCCTTAAACCCCACTTTTAGATAGTAAAACGGGTTTACAGGGGTATACATTATTTTTCTTATTTCTGCTCAAAAACATAGACAGTGGGTACTCGTTAGAACCGCCTCGGCGAGGCGGTTCTAACGAGTGCCCACAATCTATATTTTGAGCAGAAATATGAAAAATATCAGAATTTTTGTCAGAAAATTTTCATTATTTTGGTAGTGAAATTTTCAATATATTTGTATAGGCGTGTTTTCGTAATGTTTTTCTACTGACCGTTCCAAGGCGATTCCTCTGCTGTAGTTCTTCTTTGCTCGTGCCACGGTATTCTTGTTCACCAAGCCGTTCTGGTGATCATGTGCGCGACGATTTGTAGTCTTGATCATCCAGACGCTATACAAAGTTCGTCATGATCATGATCTTGATCTGGATCACCAGAACGGCTTGGAGAACAAGACTAGACGATCTGGTCTAACTTTATACAGCGGCTGGATGATCAAGACTGGTTACACGGTGGTTTCATTTGTTTTGTTTGTTTTGTCTTTATGTGTTCCTCAACTCTTCCTTTTTTCGGTGCTTAGGGAAGGCCGTGCTTCGTGATAATGGCATTTCCTGGGTATCTTCACTTATAATTTATCCTTGAAACAATCGCGGAAAATATAAATTTATCCCGTCTCCTTAACCCATTTAAGACTGAATAAACTCTCTCACACTACATATTGGAAGAGTTCATTTTCCATTTAAGAGACAGATGAGTCCATTCAGGATAAATGAGTTAATGAGGATTCCTCTGACGGCATTACGTACGAAAACAAGCCTATTCAAATATACTAAAAAAATTTACCATCAAAAAATTAAAATTTTTCAGATAAAAATTCTGATTTTTCTCATATTTCTGCTCAAAACATAGATTGTGGGTACTCGTCAGCGAGGCGGTTCTAACGAGTACCCACAATCTATGTTTTTTGAGCAGAAATAAGAAAAAAATGTATACCCCTGTAAACCCCAGTTTTACTAAATAAACCCCAGTTTTACTATATAAAAGTGGGCTTTGAGGGTATCAGTCTTATAGATATGTTTTCGTGATGGGGTGTTCCTTTAAGAGTAGCTCCAAATTACTATTTACTGTACGGCTAAGGTTGTTTGTTTGTTTGAGTTGAGCTTTTACGGCCCAGTCAACCCATTATGGTCATGTTGAGCCGGCCAGTTTACCTAACCACACTTTTTTTTTTTTTTGCAAACTTAGTCCTCTAAAAGGTTAACCAGTATTGTACACATTCTTTCGCCAGCAACTGACAACTGTCCTACTTGAATCAGCGGAAGGGAGAGAATGACAGTAAAAAATATTTCATGATCAATCTCCACGTAAGAATGTTGCCGGACCCGGCGGGAATTGAACACGCAACCTCCTGGTCACCAGTCGGACACGCACCCGACTGAGCCTTCGAGGCCAAGCTAAGGTTGTAAGAAATGTTAATTTGAACCTCCTAGTTTCTACCATGCATACCCATGCAGCCTCGTGAAAAAAGCAAGTTGAAACTCAGTTGTCCTCAAAAACTATTTGGTCAAACAGTCTTAATCTTATATAAAAAAAAAACACTTATTCTTTAATCACTTATAAAACATTGTTAAAAAAAAAACAAAAAAAAAAAAAAAAAAAAAAAAACATTATATCAAATCACAAAAAAACTTTTGAATCAATACTCTTAAATCAATGGATACACTTTATATTCTTAATTCAATAGAAGACAACTCAAATTTGTTGTCCCCTTTAGAAAAATGTCTATTCTATAAGGATATAATTTGCCTCCCTTTGGGAGCAAATTCTTTCCTTATCGAGTAGCCACTTTTTAGAAGGCATGCAGAAAAGCAAAAAAAAAAAATGTTTATATCTACAGTAAAACCTCGACCTCACGAAAACATGCCTATATAATTATGACCCCCTTAAACCCAACTTTTATGTAGTAAAACTGGGGTTTACAGGGGTATATATTATTTTTCTTATTTTTGCTAAAAACATAGATTGTGGGTACCCGTTAGAACCGCCTCGCCGAGGCGGTTCTAACGAGTACCCACAATCTATGTTTTGAGCAGAAAAAATATCAGAGCTTTTTATCTGAATATTTTCAGATTTTGGAGGTGGAATTTTCTATATATTTGAAAGGGGCGTGTTTTCGTAATGAGACTCGAACACCGATGGCTCTTATACCTTGGATGATTCAAACTCGATTTTGAGTCCCTACGAAATTCTTCCGATAGCTAAAGAAAACAAATATTTAGAAAAATTTTCCTATTTTATCATAAAATTGTGTGTTGAGTGTACTTTTTAGAATCGTTTCATCGAGGCGATTCTAATGAATACACTCAACATACCATTATAGTATAGTATACAAGAACAAAAAGACTTCCCTAAATTTGCTCCCTGACCTGGCGCCATGATTAACCCTCAGTGTCTCGAATTACCCATATCTCGAAAAACATTTCCAAAGTCCCAAAAATGTTCGAACCATTGAGGTTTTACTGTATTACTGCTTATGAAGAGTCTCAATAAACCCGAGACTCCCATTTTCTGACCTGTAGTGTGTTGTTTGTTTCCAAAGGCAATCTTTTTAACGCTTATTACACTGTAGCTGGTGTTAGTGCCGTGTGGCGGCGGTAGAATGTCTCCCCGTACTTTACCATAGTGCAGATTATAAATCATTTCCTTTGGGATCATTGGGCCCATTATGGCATCTTTGAAAATGGAGTTCTGTTCAGGTATACGCTGGAGGTCGTAAGCAGTGTTGCAACTTTCATTACTGCCTATAAAGAGTCTGAAATAATTTTCATTTTCTGAGCTGTAGTGTGTTCTTTGTTTCCAAAAGGCATTTTTTTACGTTTATTTCAATCATGATGTGTTTATTCTTCCTTCTGGAGTCACTGATAGGCTATACAGTAGAACTTCAGGGGCTCGAACCCCGATGGCTCGTTTACCATGGATGAGTCGAACACGTTCTTGAGTCCGCAGGGATTTCCTCCAAATACGATATACGGATAATTTATGGAGATTTTCTTCTTTTATCTTGTAAAATTATGCTGTGTGTACCCATTAGAATCGCCTCTCTGAGGCGATTCTAATGAGTGCACACAACATACATTTAAAATATTGAATACCGAAAAGATATCCCACAATTATCTCCATTGTGCCTCCTGGTGTGGCACTAATAGTAACCTTCCGAGGCTCGAACTACCGCTGTCTCGAACAAATTTTCATGGACCCAAAAGGGTTCGAGCCATCGAAGTTCGACTGTATCTTGTAATTGTGCCACTTCTTAGACATCTTATTTACTACAATATTTTGTAATTACCTTTCAAGGAGGTTGATAAGACATATATAGTATCATCTATCTCTCTTCCCCCTGTACCAGATGTATCTTCGGCGTCTGTTAATATGAAAACAGCTCTCGTAGCGTGTTTATTCCTGTCGACATCTTCTTCAATAGTCACGAAGTATATATCATTAATCTTTTGCAGCAGGTGAGCGAAGTTTGTTCCTCCCTTTTGGCCCTGATAATCAAAAAGACATTGTGTAAAAATCTGGGACTCTGAGGCTATACCAAGCAGGCACACAATGTTGGAATAACGTCATTTCGACGTTGATTCAACGTTCTAAACGATCAATTAACGTTAAAACGACATCGTTTCAACGTTGTATGCCCGCTTGGTAACCAGTAGAGGGCCCGATCGGGCATCAATAACCTTTGGTAACCTTTGTATTTTGCATGGTAGATGTTATTTTGCGTGGTAGATGTTACTATAATTAGTAACTTGATACCCGATCGGGCATCATTTGATCATTTTTGTAGTACCCTCAGAAAACGAAAAACATGTATCACAGTTTTGTCCAATCTTCATCAAATTTTGGGAGCTTAAAGATGAATAAATTATCTGACTTTTGACCGTTTAAAGTGCCTAGAAAAACAGTTATTGAGGTTTAAATCTACATTTTTTTCTGCACCTCTGTGTATCCCGTATGGGAACACATGACATTTGTGATGCCCGATTGGGAAACAATGCCTCCCGTTTGGTAACATCTGATATTTTTATAGAAGGTACAAACTGTTCGAATTTATGCATTCGTTAAAGAATTAGAGATATTTTTGCATTATTTATTGAATAGCCATCGTAGTACTGAATTTCCCAGCAAAGTTTCGCTGCAATCATATTTAATTTTAAGTAAACACATATTCGGAAAGTCCAAACTGAGTAAAACCCTACGTGGTTAAGTCAGTTTCATAAATGGCTTTTAGTTTTGATGTAAAACAAATGATCGAACTGCTTTTGGTTTCACATTACCAAAATTTGTTTCTCGAAGCACCGCATCAGTAGATGGTGTTACCATTTTGTACTCTTTGTATTCTGAAGGTCTTTAAAATTGCAACACATTTATTATAATTTGTGACAGTGTTTTCTAGAAGGCTTATGTCTACTCAATGATAATAAAAAGGACGACTCCTTCAATTTGGATTACATTTGATACAAAATCAAAATAATTTGATTTAAGGTTACAGTAATTTCACAAAATATCTAGAGTGACCCAAAAATACAAAATTTCACAGATTTTCATTGAATCTATTAGCGAAAATATTTTGTAACCAATAGTCACTATCAACAGCATATATTTAGACAACAATATCAAATCTGACAGTTTTGGGATTTAACAATGTTCAAACCGTCTTGGTGGCGTCGTTATGTCTTTACATAAGTTGTTGTTTCAGCCAAAAAGTTGTAGTAACCAAAACCTTTCTGTGCAACAAGAGGGCTGTTAGATGACATATTAAAAATTAAAAGATAAAAAAAAATGTAAGTCAGTAACCAGTAATGGGAGATTGAAGATATTTTGGCCTAACGTCAAGAGAAACACTTCTGTTTGAAGAATTTGAAAACTGATGAAATATTTCTGAAAATTGCAGTAAACACTTCAGTGTTATCAAGATAAAGTAAGACACATTTCGTTGATGTGTCATTAACTTTTGTGCAGTACATTACGAAAATATGCCTATATAATTTTGACCCCCTTAAACCCCACTTTTATATGGTAAAACTGGAGTTTACAGGGGTATACATTATTTGTTTTTATTTCTGCTCAAAACATAGACTGTGGGTACTCGTTAGAACCGCCTCGTTGAGGCGGTTCTAACGAGTAACCACAATCTATGTTTTGAGCAGAAATATGAAAAATATTGGGGTTTTTATCTGATTTCTTTTTAGTTTTTGGAGGTGAAATCTTCTATATATTTGAATAGGCGTGTTTTCGTAATGGTGCAGGAAAACGTTGTTGCAGCATTCAGTTTCTCATGTGAAAAGAGATCTGTCCTGACCATTTCAAAGCAAATTTTAAGAAACTAAATATGCCGGAGCAGTCAGCATCTTAACGTCCTACGAAAACCGTAAAGTACAATAAAAGTAATCATTTGTGAACAATCTCATCACGAAAACATACCTATATACGAGTACTTTTGACCCCTTAAACCCCACTTTTATATAGTAAAACTGGGGTTTACAGGGGTCTAACAAGTACCCACAGTCTATGTTTTTGAGCGAAACATGAAAAATAACAATTTTTTTTATCTGAAAATTTTCATTTTTGGTGGTAAACTTTTCAGTATATTTGAATAGGCTTGTTTTCGTATTGTTCATTGTCTGATAGTCCTGAAAACATAATAACTTGCTAAACGATATTATTCTATGTTGTTCTGGAGTTATTGTCAATGCCATATAGGAACAATATTAAAGGGCATCCCTTTTCTCAGCGTACGTGAAAGATGCAAAGCTGTTTTGAAACCGAGCGTTGGTATCGAACGCGTGTAATATACAGTCGACTCCCGTTATCTCGAATTCCAAGGGACTCACTGAAACACTTCGAGATATCCGTACTTCGACATATCAGAGTTGAGAGAGTGAGGAAAACAATAAATTGAACAACCACATTTAACAAATGAATATGTAATTTGACTCCTGAAGTTAGAAATATATATATATAAAAAATAATGTGGAAAAGATGAGAAATTGCTCCTGCAATTTCTCCTCTTTTCCACATTATTTTGTTACCTGTTGCCATAGTTTCATGTTAAAACAGGGACCAGATTTTCACTTCGAGATAAGCGGTAATTCGAAATAAGCGAGTTCTAGATAACGAGGTTCGACTGTAGATGATCAAACTTCATACATTTCTCAGGCATATCTTGCCATTCAAAGTTACAAATTGTAGCTTCTCACACTTGCCGATTGACAACACAACTCATATGTTTATTTGTCCAGACAGTAAAATGCCTCCCGAAGTGTACATGACGGAAAATGAAAATGAAAAATGACATGCAACTGGTATGTTGGAAGCTGGGCAATCCCAGAACTCAACTGCTAGACACTTTGGCAAATCCAAAATTGTAATTTCGCGACTGGTGTCACGCTATTGACAGATGGGTGGGGTAAAGATTAGAGATGGGAGGGGATGGCCTAAAAAGACAACTCCTCGGCAGGATCGGTATCTGCGCATCTTTGCGTTAAGAAATCAGTTCAGAATGAAATCTCAAGACATATTTTCCATGAAAAATAGGGGAAAAGATAAACACTGTATGATGCTATTTATGAATCGTGAAGATTCATTTGCTAACGTTGAGGATCACATTTCTGTAAGTGGCTTTTTTTTTTTTTATCCAAAAAACATTTTTCGTGAAAATCGATTTTCCAATTCAGTCTTTAACCTTTCTCTTGCTGAACATGACATGCCCTGTCTGAGCAAACAGTGTAGATCCAGATCAGTTGGCTTCTGAGGAAGCCAACTGATCTGGATCTGCACTGTTTGTCATTAAATATGTGAATTTCTATTAAAAACCCGGATCAAGTAATCTGATTGGCTAGAAATTAGTAGTGGGCGTGTCATCGTAAAGGTTAAAGGCTTTGACGCCAGAATGCGGGGATACATTCAGGGGTGCCATGGGAATTCGACTAAATCAACGGTTCATATCAAACTTTGTGGAGTGGGGCTTAAAGCAAGAAGTTATCACCCATTCTGAGTTATGCATCTGAAAAGGGCACATAACACCTTAGGAATCAGTGGGAACAACGTCATCATAAGGTGGCAACAGTGGCATTGGCGATACGCCATGTTCTCCAGTGAGTCAAGATTCTGTTTGAACTTCACCGATGGTCGAAAACCTGTTTGGAGGAGGGTTTGGGAGAGGTACCATCCTGCAACAGTCTAGCAGCATGATAGGTATTGGAATGGCAGTACCATGGTCTGGGCGGACATCATGTACGAACAAAGGAGGGAATTAATTATTGTATAAGGTAACTTGACTGGCAAACGTTACATTGATCAAATTTTACGTCCAGTGGTGTTCTATTTGCCCAGCGCATTGCTGGAAACTTCGAGTTCCAGGACGAAAATGCATGCCTACACTGAGCCAGTATTACCGTCTACTTTCTGAGACAGCAAGGTGTAAACTGCCGTGACAAGCCGAATCCCCCGATATGTCGCCGATTGAGCTCGTTAGGGATGCATATGACTCCGGGTGCGCAACAGACCCCAGCGTTGCAACAATTCACAAGAGCTTGGCCGGGTTTTACAAGAGGAATGGGGATGGAACCAAGGGAGATAATCTGTCCCACAATCGCTAGCATGCCCAGGTGTCATGTATGCATCAATGCTCACGGGGCTTGGAACAGATGCTGTATGTTAAATGGCAATGGTGGAAAATTTATGCACCTTTCAGTGCAGTTCAATTGATTTCAGCAATTTTGCACAGTTTTGATTTTTTGAAGAATGTAGTTTTGTCTATTCACGCATTTATGATTGATAATTAATCAGAATTCAAATGCTATAGCAGAAACAATTTCCTTTTAGAATGAGATATCTGATCTAGTACATGATATACAATAGGCTCTCGTTATCTCGACTTCGTTTATCTCGAAAAACCGCTTATCTCGAAGTGAAAATCTGGTCTCTGTTTTAACAAGGAAATCTAACAACAGGTAACAAAATATTGTGGAAAAGAGGAGAAATTGCTCCTAAGGAGCAATTTCTCCTCTTTTCCACGATATTTTCAATATGTCTCTAACTTCAGGAATCCAATTACATATTCGTTTGTGAAATATGGTTTTGCAATTTATTTTTTCCTCAGTTCTGCAAATTTTATATGTCGAGGTACGGATACCGAAGCATTTCAGAGAGTCCCTTGGATCGACATAACGAGAGTCGATTTGACATATACTTACCTGCGCATATCTAAACTTTTGAGTATATAGAGTACATGTAGTTATATATGGGTACTCATTTTCCATTGCGACAAAGTTTTCACTTTTTTGCACACAGTGGAAAGGCAAAATCTGAAGAATTCTTCGTATAAGCTGTAAATTGGTTTTATTATTATTATTCTTATTATTAGTAGTGGTACTAAATGCTTGGTTTTAAAATATCTGATCACTTCAGGAAAGAAGACATATTTCCTCCTTAGTTCATTCCCTTCTTGAAATGACATGCTGAATACTGCGTCCTTAGTTTTTGTAAGGGCTTAGTCATATTAGCTATCTCCAATAAAAATATAAAAGATTGCCTTTGGAAACAAAGAACATATTAAAGATAGATATAATAAAGTCTAAAAGGCTGCCTGTTTTAAACATATTTTGCTTCTGTTTCGGAAACACAGAGATACAGAAAAAATATCAAATTTTAAACCCCCTCTTTTTAAAGGAACTTAAAAATTCTGAACGATCAAAGTTTTTTAAACATTCAAAGTCAGTATGCAACTGGAATCTTGTTGTATCCTGATAGGGCAACATAATTTTCAGTGTTCCCGAACGGGATGTACTGTTTCCCAATCGGGCATCACAAATGTCAAGTGTTCCCGAACGGGATGTACTGTTTCCCAAACGGGCATCACAAATGTCTAGTGTTCCCGAACGGGATACACAGGAGTGCAAAAACAAATATTGATTTTAAACCTCAATAACTTTTTTTCTAGGCACTTTAAAAATTTTGAACGGTCAAAAGTTAGATAATTTATTCACCTTGAAGCTTCCACAATTTGGTGGAGATTGTCAAAAACTGTGATACATTTTTTTTGTTTTCTGAGGGTACTACAAAAATGATCAAATGATGCCCGATCGGGTATCAAGTTACTATATTTTTTTATACTAACATCTACCATGCATATTTCAAAGATCACCAAAGGTTATTGTTGCCCGATCGGGCACCTTTCTTCTACTGGTAAACTACTCAGCTAGCATTATTCTTAGATAAATCTTGAATCGTTATCAGCCTGACAGGAATCCTGTCGGACCGATAACGGTCCAATATAGATTTAAGTAGAATGCTAACTGGGTTTATGACATGTACGCATGAATGAAATCTCAAGACATATTTTCCATGAAAAATAGGGGAAAAGATAAACACTGTATGATGCTATTTATGAATCGTGAAGATTCATTTGCTAACGTTGAGGATCACATTTCTGTAAGTGGCTTTTTTTTTTTTTATCCAAAAAACATTTTTCGTGAAAATCGATTTTCCAATTCAGTCTTTAACCTTTCTCTTGCTGAACATGACATGCCCTGTCTGAGCAAACAGTGTAGATCCAGATCAGTTGGCTTCTGAAGAAGCCAACTGATCTGGATCTGCACTGTTTGTCATTAAATATGTGAATTTCTATTAAAAACCCGGATCAAGTAATCTGATTGGCTAGAAATTAGTAGTGGGCGTGTCATCGTAAAGGTTAAAGGCTTTGACACTCTGTGATATTTAAGCTACAACTTCAGAAAACGTACCCTCAGACAGGTACGTCCAGCGAAGATCCAGATTAGCTTACGCATTCGCGCGGTCTGATCAGAATCCGCACTGGGTGCAGTTTGGATAGTCAGGGATGCAAAGTTTCTTCGTGCGGACAACGAAGACTCTAATAAGACTGCGCAGGCTGATTTTAGACTTCGTTGGGCGCACATCAGAAAGTACGCTTTTTTTTTTTTTTTTTTTTTTTTTGTTTTTGTTGTTTTTTTTTTACGTTGAGGTTCATTCATAGAGACTTCCGAAATAATTTGACTGGAGATCAAACTCTTTGATTATACTGACTTCGAGATTATAAAACTTTTTCATGCTCAGCTCAGATGAACATGAAATTCCCTCTGCTAATAGATATGAAGAAGCCAATATATTTATTAGCAGAGAATTTTTCATGCTCTGCTATGTTTAGCAAGAAAGACTTTGCAATTGTTAGTAATTTAAGATTTATTAGCAGGACAATTTCACGCTCATATGAGTTAAGCATGAAAAAAGTGTTATAACCTCGGGACCTGGCATTCACATTTCGCTTGAAAAAAAAATTAATAGTTCTTATTTGAACTCTGTTTAGCGTACCTTGATCTTGTCAAGTTCCTCAAATACTTTCTCCTGTGACCGCACTTTCCCGTCGTCGAGGTCAAATACAATTTCTGTGTCTGAGGAAAAAGTGAGTAGCGCAACTCTGGTTCCATTCTTGCCTACAATATTATACTAACAAGTATTAGCTTTCACAAAAATGAGCTTGGTCTACGTTTAGCATACAATAAATATTAAAGCTGACAGAAGATTGACAGTAAAATGTCAAGTTTCATGTTATTCCGTCAAGTGAGTCCGCTTTTAGGTTTACCTCGTCAAACCCCAAAAAGTAATTAAGAAAAATATAATTTTATCATGCTGTCCCGGGAATGCTATAAATTACATTTAGCAATATCAATGCAACCACCCACTTTAAAGGTGAAATTGTCAATGTATATCCCATAGCCTTTGATAAAATGCTGCAGTAGTTCCTTTAGAATATCTACATAAGGATGGTGTGCCGCAAACCGTGCCCCAGATTGACCCCATCACGAAAACATACCTATATAATTTTGACCCCCTTAAACCCCACTTTTATACACTAAAACTGGGGTTTACATGGGTATGGGTATACATTATTTTTCTTTTTTCCGCTGAAAAACATAGATTATGGGTACTCGTTAGAACCGCCTCGTCGAGGCGGTTCTAACGACTGCCCACAATCTATATTTTGAACAGAAACATGAAAAATATTAGAATTTTTATCTGATAACTTTCATTTTTTGGTGGTGAAATTTTCAATATGTTTGAATAGGCGTGTTTTCGTTATGCGGGTGTTAAGTATGTTGACCAGTCCTAGGAAAATTGATTTGGACCAGTCCGTGACTTTTCATAAAGACCTTCTGGAGAAATGGTAAACTCTTAGACTGTCTACGCCCATCGTACCGCCCTCAAATACCCTCGTACTTTAACACCCTATGTATTCAGATGAGCAGGCCTGATCAAACAGTGTAGAGCCTTGCCAGGCGCCACAGAATGCGGTGTCTGATAAGGGTCTACAGTGTTCGCCATCCGTCCACCAGTTTAAGACACATCAACAGGTGGTATAAGGGAATTGTTCAAACTTCAGGACAAGAACGTTATTGAGGCTTATGCACCCTGAGTTTATCAAAGCACTGACAGTACTAGTGCGGTCGATTGTAGGTTGAGAAAATAGTCCTGAACAGGAACTTAAAACTGTTTTATTTAACCCTTACATACATGTAATTTAAGCAAACAGTGCAGACCCTGATCAGACGCCGCGTTCTGTGGCGTCTGATCTGGGTCTGCACTGATTGTCATTGTCCCAAATGTCCCGGTCTAGGTTTTACAGATAACCCTCTATCAACAGCACTCTGACGTCACAGCGACAAGAATAGTGCGGCTATAAATAACTGTTACCGGGATATCGTCTAACGTGCGGTTTGATTACATTGGTCAATGATAATCACGTGGACAACTACCTTTAGGTGCATAAGGTGAAACACCCCATGTAAACATTTCTCTATCAGCATAAGGTGAAACATCCCATGTACGCCTACCTCTGTCTGCACGAGATGAAACAACCCATGTACACATCTCCATCAGCCAGTGGTGGAAAACCTCGTGTACTCTTACCTCTATCTGCATGTACAATTACCGCTATCTGTACGTGGTGAAAGACTCCAATGTAAACCTGCCGACATCTGCACATGGTGAAGCACCCCTTGGACACGTACCACCATCTGCATGAGGTGAAACACCCCAGATACACTTACCTCCATCTGCATTGGGTGAAACGTCCCATATGCACCTAGCTTTTTGCACGAGGTTAAACCCCGATGTGCACCTACCTCCACCTACACGGTGAAACACTCCAATGTACCTCTACCTCCATCTGGATGAGGTGAAACAGCCCATGTACATCTATATCTGCAAGAGCCGAAACATCCCATGTACACTTACCTACATGTGGATGAGGTGAAACACCCTATGTACACCTGTCTCTATCAAAACGAGGTTAAACACCCCATATACAGCCATCTCTATCCGCACTTGGTTAACATCCCATGTACACCTACCTCTATCTGTACGTAGTAAAACATTTCCATGTACACCTAGCTAAATACGCTCGGGGTGAAACAACCCATGTACGTCTATATCTGCAAGAGCCGAAACACCCCCATGTACACTTACCTACATGTGGATGAGGTGAAACACCCCATGTACACCTGTCTCTATCAAAACGAGGTGAAACACCCCATATACAGCCACCTCTATCCGCACTTGGTTAACATCCCATGTCCACCTACCTCTATCTGTACGTAGCGAAACATTTCCATGTACACCTACCTCTCTCTGTACGTAGTGAAACATTTCCATGTACACCTACCTCAATACACTCGATGTGAAACAACCACATGTATATCTACCTCCATGTGCATGAGGTGAAATATCCCAGTGTACATCTACCTCTATCTGCACACGGTGAAACACCTCATTACACCTCCTTCAGTCTGACGCAGTAAAACATCTCCTTGTGCTCTTACTTCAACGTACACTTGGTGAAACGCCACCATACACACTTACCTCCATCTTTACGAGGTGAAACACCAAATTCTTTCACAAGAAGTTTGATAAAATCTTTAGCTGTATCCAGAGACTTAGCCCCTATGCTGGCCGATACGTCGAGGGCAAAGATAATGTCTAGGCCACTTTTACCAACGGCAAGTTTAGCTGAAAACAAGGAAACAAAGAAATTTCTTAACCCTAGTCCTGCTGAACCCGGATATACCCTGACTTTGCAAACAGTGTAGATCCAGATCAATTGGCTTCTGAAGAAGCCAACTGATCTGGATCTGCACTGTTTGTCATTAAGTATGCGAATTTGTATCAACAATCTGGATCAAGTAATATGATTGGCTGAAAATCAGAAGTGGAGGTGGCATCTTAAATTATTCAGCATGACAAGGGTTAAAAAGGCAGCTGCCAATAATACCAAAACCTGTTTTTTTTTTTTTTTTTTTTTTTTTTTGTTTGTTTGTTTGTTGTTGTTGTTTTTTGTTTGTTTGTTTTTTGTTTGTTTGTTGTTTTTTGTTTGTTTGTTTTTTGTTGTTGTTTTTTCTTCTTTTTTTCAAACTTGTTAACTATTGTACTTAAGTTATTTTCAAACACATTTATATTTCTGCTACAAAAAAACGTGAGTAGATTTTGCACTGCAAAAGCTACTCACATTTTTCCAGCAAGAAATAACAATGTATTTGTCGCATATTTTAAGATAGGAAATATAACGTAGCTAACAACTTCATAAAGTTTTGAACAACTGGGCCCTGATTTTTTATACGTAAGCATGGTTGCTACTATCATTACTAAACGTAAAAAAAAAGAAAGAAAGAAGTTTTGAACAATTGGGCGCTGATTTTTTTATAAGTAAGCATGGTTGCTAGTATCATTACTAAACGTAAAAAGAAAGAAAGAAAGAAGTTTTGAACAACTGGGCCCTGATTTTTTATACGTAAGCATGGTTGCTAGTATCATTACTAAACGTAAAAAGAAAGAAAGAAAGAAGTTTTGAACAAATGGGTCCTGATTTTTTATATGTAAGCATGGTTGCTAGTATCATTACTAAACGTAAAAAGAAACAAAGAAAGACGTTTTGAACAATTGGGCCCTGATTTTTTTATACGTAAGTATGGTTGCTTGTACCATTACTAATCGTAAAACGAAAGAAAGAAAGAAAATGTATGCCTGCCTCGGGGATTGAACCCACGACCCTCTGCTGAGCAAACGATTCAAACGAATGTCAAGCTTTATCTGAAAACAAATGTCGCCTGCAGCAGTTGGGATTTGTGATTAAAGGGTTAACCATTACGCGTCATTCAAAATTGTAGCAGAAGACACCTTCGTGCTTTCTTGTTGCTGTTGTTGTTGTCAGAGAAAATAAGGTTTGCGATGTATATGAATCGTCTGCCATCAATGATTCATATGAAATGCCAGTGATGAGTTCAGGTTTACGACGCGTCAGCTGATGAGGATCATTTGCTTTATAACGGTATATGAATTGGTTAGGTAGTGAGACAGGTATAATGATAACATGTCAGCCCAGCAGGCACAAAAAGTTGAAATAACGTCGATTCAACGTCGTGTTGAATCGATGTTGTTTCAACGTTGTGTGCCCCTGGGAGGTATGCATGAAAGTATAAAGCTGGAAGAATTATGGCAAAATTTATCAAATAAGAAAAAAATAATTGTACCCAATAGAACATATGACGTACAACAAAGCCCTGTTCAGACTGTGCTCATGTGTTGACAAATCTTATCGTTACGGTTTAGATGTACAGTGAACCCTCGTTACAACGACAGCATTTGTTCCCAAAATGTTGCCATTATAATGAATTTGCTGTTCTAAAGAATCCTTAATGGACAGAATGATATGTAAGAAAGGCCTTGTTTTATTCTTATTTCCACATAGAACATATGTTTTGGATATTTGTTAGAATCGCCTCTCTGAGGCGATTCTAACAAATATCCAAAATATATGTTCCTTGAAAATATTATGCAATGTTTTTGCATAATTTATCATTAACCGTCACCTCTTAAGCGAATGTTTCGTGACATTCCAAATGTCAGTATAACGAACTTTGTCGTTGTATCGAGTGTCGGTATAAAGAGGATTGACTGTATCCCAACCCCAGCGGAAACACAACGTTGAAAAAACGTCGATTCAACGTTGAATCAACGTCTTTAATCATTATTACATCGACATTATTTCAGGCACATAATGTTGACGTTGAATCTACGTTGAATCGACGTTGTTTCAACATTGTGTGCCTGCTGGGACGATACCGTTTTAGAGGTTGTGGCTCAATATTTCAAGATTAACGAAAACAAGGACTGCTAGAAGGGTAATTCCTCAAACGCTGAGCATGATCAGTGAAATTGTTTTCCTCGTTTGTTTGTTTGTGTATTGTTGTTGTTGTTGTTGTTTGTTTGTTTGTTTGTTTGTTTGTTTGTTTATTGTTGTTGTTGTTGTTGTTGTTGTTGTTGTTGTTGTTGTTGTTGTTGTTGTTGTTGTTGTTGTTTGTTTTTGTTTGTTGTTTGTTGTTTTTGTTGTTGTTGTTGTTGTTTTGTTAGTGTTTATGTTTGTTTGTTTTTTGCTGTTGTTGTTGTACTGAGTTTATACGCTACCAGGCATCCAGATCACATGCAGCAACGAATGTGTTATATGCACCGCTGTCTGTCACTAAGTGCTTGCCAGTCCACTTTACACGTTATACTCAACCCAGGGCGCGTCGAGTATAAAGTAGTTGTACCGGAGCGGGTTCGAAACCACGACCTTCCGATTGCAAGTCTCGAACGCTAACTACTAGGCCACTCAGCCGACAAGGAGAAGTCGTTTAACTATTTTCCATTTTAAAACTAACCGCTTCTTTGCAAGCCAAGCAAAATGGTTGACTGACATACAACTCTTGGTAGACGATCAATCAAGGAACATTAGTGCCAAGTTGATTGTGAACCGCTTCATCAACTAAGGAGAACAACTGCAAATCTATACACTGGCGTACTCAGAACGGAATAATTTTTACGCCTGGAAAAATCTTGAAAACTATATATGCCTAGAATCGCTTCCAAACCAGGGGCTACTCTAAAAGGAAAGAATTTGCTCCCAGAGGGAGCAAATTCTTTCCTTTAAGAGCAGCCCCTATGGTAAAGAAGCAAAATATTTTATGTCAATGCTACTTTATGATAAATATTTTTCTTACGCATTTTACGCGCATGCGTAATGTGCGTAATGAGCGATACGCCTATGCTATGGGTTTGTCCGGTTCCGACAGTTGACCCTCTAAATGCCAATCAAAACTGCAGCAGATGACATTCTTAAATACTGTAAAATCCCGCTATTAAGACAACCTTTGGTACTGCCTAAAAGTGGTCTTATTAGTGGGGTGGTCTTATTACTGACTGTAGAACATAGTTTCAGATAAGGTACTTTTTTTCAGCCAAAACGTGAGGCGCTTCTAATAAGTACCCACAACATATTTTTTGTGGGAAACTATGCTCATTAACTATTCTGTATACCAGCAAATTCATTTTAATGGCAATGTCTTTGTGAACAAATGCTGTAGTTGTAAGGAGGGTTAACTGTATTTGTCTTCCCAGGTAAAGCTCTAGCTACTACATTTTGCTCATTTCTTTGTATAACAGAAATATGTCGCCTTACTTACACTGAATAGCGCCGTCCTCCGAAGTCGCAGAAGCAGACGACAGCTTTGAAATTAGCTTGTCTTCAATCAGGTTCGCCATGTCGCCAATTGTCTGAAGCCCTTAAGAAGATATAGACAAATAAAATTAAGACAGGAAATAAAATACAGTCGAACTTCAATGGCTCGAACATCTTTAGGACCATAGAAAATTTTTCGAGACATGGGTAGTTCGAGCCACTGAGGGTTAATCATGGCACTAGTTCAGGAAGCAAATAGAGATAATTTAGGGAAATCTTTTCGATTTTCTACACAATAATTGTAGAGTGTACTGATTAGAATCGCCTCGATGAGATGATTCTAATGAGTACACACTACATACAATTCCGTGATAAAATAAGAAAAATTACCTAAATATTTGTTTTCTTGAGTTATTGGAAGGATTTTGTAGGGACTGAAAAAAGAGTTCGAATCATCCAGGGTAAACGAGCCACCCGGGTTCGAGCCATTAAGGTTATACTGTAGGTGTAGATTGGTGGAGATAGAGAGAGAGAGAGAGAGAGAGAGAGAGAGAGAGAGAGAGAGAGAGAGAGAGAGCTACTGCCTACCATGTTGTTGTTTGTTTGTTTTAGCCTGGATATTCTACGCATTGCACGCTTCATTGCACGCTTTATTTCACGCTTCGTTTCACATGTAACAGACGACTTTTCTGGGATGTCTTTGAACTGAAATCTACGACATATCACCCGCAGATTTCTGAACAATTTTTCATAGTTATAACTCAACTTCAACAAACACCGACAGATTACACGCAATATAGAAACGTAAATGCATCAGTACCTTTTTCGGCAGCACTAAAAAAGAAATGTTTGAAAGAAACTTAACCCTTAAAGCGCCAGTCACAACTATTGTCGCCTGCTTTGTCATCTGCTTGTGATTTTAAAAGTCATTTTTGCAAACAGTGTGAACCCTGATCAGACTGCTCCTTTTGGAGCAGTCTGGCCAGGGTCCACACTGTTTGCCTGTATGCAAAAATAGGTTTGAAAAGTCTGCAAGAATATTCAGCAGACGACATAAACAGACGACATTTTCAGATGCAGTTTTTCTTGGCGCTTTAAGGGTTAATGCACACTCCAGGGTCATCTTTTGAACAAACTTGGTGGACCTCATTATATGGTGCTATATATATATATATATATATATATATATATATATATATATATATATATATATATATATATATATATATATATATATATATATATATATATCAAACTACAGCCTCAAAGCTTACTTGGTTCGGGAGCAGAACATATTTAAACAGTTATATCTTATGTGAACCTCATGCCATCTTGGTCAATCGATTATGAGCATTTTGAAGAAATTTTCGTTCACTTACCCCAAGAATACTCTACATGAAACCTGATTCATCCTGGCCCAGTCGGTTCAGAAAAGAATAGTTCTGTAAATCGTTCAATAAAGAACGGGCGGACGCACGCATGCGCGGATGCAAAGGAGCGACTACAGTACATAGTGAACCTTCGGCATTGTTGTGCTCAAATACAAAGAGAATTAACATTAAACTGCAGAAAGAGTTACGCATCACGAAAGCATGCCTACATAATTTTGACCCCCTTAAACCCCAGTTTTATACAGCAAAACTGGGTTTACAGGGGTGTGCATTATTTTTCTTAGTTCTGCTAGAAAACATAGATTGTGAGTACTCGTTAGAACCGCCTCGTCGAGGCGATTCTAACGAGTACCCACAATCTATGTTTTAAGCAGAAATATGAAAAATATTAGAATTTTTTTGCCTGAAAATTTTCATTTTTTGGTGGTAAAATTTTCAATATATTTGAATAGGCATGTTTTCGTGATGGATTTACCTCTGATGATTCTGGTTTTATATGTGTATCAGATTTCATGGTTAAACGGACTGGACCGAACAGCAATTATGACTACACGGACATGTATCTACAGTCGAACTTCGATGGCTCGAACCCCTTTGGGACCATGAAAATTTGTTCGAGACAGCGGTAGTTCGAGCCTCGGAGAGTTACTATTAATGCCACACCAGGAGGCACAATGGAGATAATTGTGGGATATCTTTTTGGTGTTCTATATTTTAAATTAGAATCGCCTCATAGAGGCGATTCTAATGAGTACACACAGCATACACATTTACAAGATAAAAGAAGAAAATCTCCCTAAATTATCCGTATATTGTATTTGGAGGAAATCCCTGCGGATTCAAGAACGTGTTCGACTCATCCATGGTAAACGAGCCATCGGGGTTCGAGCCATTGAAGTTCTACTGTATTAAAATGCTCTTAGAGTTACGTTTACTGTTCTGTGAACATTGTCCACTATTGCTTTACATTTCTGTCAGGTTTCGTGGCATTTTCAACGGTTTCAAAGACATAGTACTGGCACAAGGTAGGGGTGGAGGCTTGGGGCTGGGGGTAGCTCCATATAAACGAAAATAAGAGTTAAGGTTCGACTTCACGTAACATCATCTGATAATACATTATAGTTGTAACTGATTTCATGAAAATGTTCTTAACCGTTTTAAAGTTTTGAAACAGATGAATTCCATATGAAAGGTTTTACAGGTCTTACAAGAGAGAAAACTCTGTTAAAACAGAAAGCCAGTACTGATTCTTGTTCAGTTTGGATCGTTTGATGATGCTTTATATTTTGATATCTTTCGTGGAAATACAGTCGACTCACGTTATCTCGAATTCCAAGGGACTGTCTGAAATACTTCGAGATATCCGTACTTCGACATATCAGATTTGCAGAACAGAGGAAAAACTAATTCGATTAACCACATTGAACAAATTTATATATATATAATTGGACTCTTGAGGTTAGAGATATATTAAAAAATATTGTGGAAAAGAGGAGAAATTGCTCCTTAGGAGCAATTTCTCCTCTTTTCCACAATATTTTTTACATGTTGTTAGATTTTCATGTTTAGGCAGGGACCAGATTTTCACTTCGAGATAAGCGGTTATTCGAGATAAGCGAGTTCGAGAAAACGAGAGTCCACTGTATCTTCAAGGATTTCAACAGTCATGGTGCGGACACGCACTCCCTATTAAACAACTTCAAAGCTGTATAACCATCCGATAAAAAGAAAAGAGGAATCGCAATTAATCTTGTCTCAAACCACAGTGAGGCTTTGCTATATATTGAAACTCTCCACAACTATCACCTCTCTACAGCAACCTTCCTCTAGCAACCACTCTTCCTAAATCACAGTGCAATTTTGCTGTATATTTAACCACTCCACAACCGTCATCTCTCTACAGCCACCTCCCTCTAGCAGCCACTCTTCCTTTATCATAGTGCACTTTTGCTATATATTTAACCTCTCCACAACAGTCACCTCTCTCTAGCAGCCACTCATCTTATTTCACAGTGCAGTTTTGCTATATATTTAACCACTCCACAACCGGCATCTCTGTACAGCCACCTCCCTCTAACAGCCAGTATTCGTTAATGATAGTGCAGTTTTGATATATATTTAACCTCTCCACAACCGGCATCTCTGTACAGCCACCTCCCTCTAACAGCCAGTATTCGTTAATGACAGTGCAGTTTTGATATATATTTAACCTCTCCACAACCGGCATCTCTGTACAGCCACCTCCCTCTAACAGCCAGTATTCATTAATGACAGTGCAGTTTTGATTAATATATTTAACCTCTCCACAACCGGCATCTCTGTACAGCCACCTCCCTCTAACAGCCAGTATTCGTTAATGACAGTGCAGTTTTGATATATATTTAACCTCTCCGCAATCGGCATCTCTGTACAGCCATCTCCCTCTAACAGCCAGTATTCGTTAATGACAGTGCAGTTTTGATATATATTTAACCTCTCCGCAACCGGCATCTCTGTACAGCCACCTCCCTCTAACAGCCAGTATTCGTTAATGACAGTGCAGTTTTGATATATATTTAACCTCTCCACAACCGGCATCTCTGTACAGCCACCTCCCTCTAACAGCCAGTATTCGTTAATGACAGTGCAGTTTTGATATATATTTAACCTCTCCGCAACCGGCATCTCTGTACAGCCACCTCCCTCTAACAGCCAGTATTCGTTAATCACAGTGCAGTTTTGATATATATTTAACCTCTCCATAACCGGCATCTGTGTACAGCCACCTCCCTCTAACAGCCAGTTTTCGTTAATGACAGTGCAGTTTTGACATATATTTAACCTCTCCACAATCGGCATCTCTGTACAGCCACTTCCCTCTAACAGACAGTATTCGTTAATCACAGTGCAGTTTTGATATATATTTAACCTCTCCACAACCGGCATCTCTGTACAGCCACCTCCCTCTAACAGCCAGTATTCGTTAATGACAGTGCAGTTTTGATATATATTTAACCTCTCCGCAATCGGCATCTCTGTACAGCCACCTCCCTCTAACAGCCAGTATTCGTTAATGACAGTGCAGTTTTGATATATATTTAACCTCTCCGCAACCGGCATCTCTGTACAGCCACCTCCCTCTAACAGCCAGTATTCGTTAATGACAGTGCAGTTTTGATATATATATTTAACCTCTCCACAACCGGCATCTCTGTACAGCCACCTCCCTCAAACAGCCAGTATTCGTTAATGACAGTGCAGTTTTGATATATATTTAACCTCTCCGCAACCGGCATCTCCGTACAGCCACCTCCCTCTAACAGCCAGTATTCGTTAATCACAGTGCAGTTTTGATATATATGTAACCTCTCCATAACCGGCATCTCTGACCATCCACCTCCCTCTAACAGCCAGTATTCGTTAATGACAGTGCAGTTTTGACATATATTTAACCTCTCCACAACCGGCAACTCTGTACAGCCACCTCCCTCTAACAGACAGTATTCGTTAATCACAGTGCAGTTTTGATATATATTTAACCTCTCCACAACCGGCATCTCTGTACAGCCACCTCCCTCTAACAGCCAGTATTCGTTAATCACAGTGCAGTTTTGATATATATTTAACCTCTCCACAACCGGCATCTCTGTACAGCCACCTCCCTCTAACAGCCAGTATTCGTTAATGACAGTGCAGTTTTGATATGCATGTATATTTAACCTCTCCACAACCGGCATCTCTGTACAGCCACCTCCCTCTAACAGCCAGTATTCGTTAATCACAGTGCAGTTTTGATATATATTTAACCTCTCCGCAACCGTCACCATTCTACAGCCACCTCCCTCTAGAGGCCAATCTTCCT
Source organism: Anodontia alba (assembly GCA_964016985.1). Taxonomy (NCBI): domain Eukaryota; kingdom Metazoa; phylum Mollusca; class Bivalvia; order Lucinida; family Lucinidae; genus Anodontia; species Anodontia alba. The sequence goes on from OZ024824.1 coordinate 22,443,528, forward strand.
ATATCACAGTGCAATTTTGCTATACATTTAACCCTCAAAAACAGTCCCCACTCTATAACAACCACCTATCAGCCATTCTCCCTATATCATACTGTTGTTTTGCTGTATGATTGACCTCTCGAAACCATCAACTCTCTACAGCCACCTCCCTCTAGCAGCCACCATTCCTAAATCCCTGTGCAGTTTTGCTATATATTTAACCTCTCCACAACAGTCAGCTTCCTCTAGCAGCCACTCTTCATAAATCACAGTGCAGTTTTGCTATGTATCCAACCCCTCAACAATAGCAACCTCCCTCTAGGACCCACTCTTCCTATATCACAGTGCACTTGCTATATATTTAACCTCTTAATAACCGTCCTCTCTCTCTAGCAGCCACTCTTCCAATATCACAGTGCAGTTTTGTTATACACTTAACATCTCAATAACCGTCATCTCTCTCTAGCAGCCACTCTTCCTATATCAGAGTGCTGTCTTGCTATAGATTTATCTCAATATCCGTCACCTCTGTCTAGCAGCCACTCTCTCTATGTCACAGTGCAATTTTGCTAAATATTTAACTTCTCAAAGACAGTCTCCTCCCTCTAGCAGCCACTCTTCCTATATCAGAGTGCAGTCTTGCTATACATTTGACCCTTCTACAACAGTCACGCCTCTATAGCAGCCACTGTTCCTAAATCACAGTGCAGTTTTGCTAACACCTCAACAATAGTCACCTCCCTCTAGCAGCCACTCTTCCTATATCACAGTGCAGTCTTGCTATATATTTAACCTCTCCATTACAGTCACCTCTCTCTAGCAGCCACTCTTGGAATATGAGTGCAGATTTGCTATATATTTAACTCTCTACTACAGTCACCTCTCTCTAGCAGCCACTCTTACTAAATCACAGAGCAGATTTGCTATAAATTTAACCTCTCCACAACAGTAACCTCCCTCTAGCAGCCACTCTTCCTATATCAAAGTGCAGTCTTGCTATAAATTTAACCTCTCCATTACAGTCACTTCTCTCTAGCAGCCACTCTTGGTATATCAGTGTGCAGATTTGCTATATATTTAACCTCTCTACTACAGTCACCTCTCTCTCTCTAGCAGCCACTCTTCCTAAATTACAGTGCATTGTTGGCATTTTCACACTTATTAGCAAAGAATACCTCATGCTCAGCTGAAATTTTATAACCTCGGGGTCTGATCTATAAGAGACTGGATACACTTGGCTGATTTTCTGCTTTTCTGCCATTTTAAAAAAGGAGACAACCTTTGTGACTTTCTGCACAGCAAGCCCCTTCTTAAAAGGGCTCTAAAAAGGAAAGAAAGTGTTTCCTTTTAGCGTAGACTCCTTTTCAGAGGGAAGACAAAACTATTTTGTTATATCGACTTCCCTTATCTCGAAGTGTAAATCCTGTCCCTGATTTAAAATAAAAATCTAACAACAGGTATTAAAATATTGTGGAAAAGAGGAGAAATTGCTCCCAGGGAGCAATTTCTCCTCTTTTCCACAATATTTTCAATATATCTCTAACTTCGGGAGTCAAATTACACATTCATTTGTGAAATGTGGTTGTTCGATTTACGTTTTCCTCAGTTCTGCAAATCTGATATACCGAGGCACGGATATCTCGAAGTATGTCAGAGAGTCCCTTGGATTTCGAGATAACGAAAATCGAGTATATTTACTTCGACACACTGGCTGTTCTCCGCCCCATATTCTGCCAGGGAAGCAAATTCTTTCTTCCGAGCCCTCAATGATGTATCCTGTATCGCACCGGAATACGGCCTTGCCGTCCACCTCTCTGCTATGGGTAATCACGACACCGTTCTTTGGCGCCTTTAAGGGCGGGCACTTCCTGATACCTACAAATGAGACATGAGTCGGTGGAAATACCACAGATACTTGAGGTTAGTAGAACGTATTTGGTCCAAAATATGATCTCGTGCATTATTAATCCTTGATTCCTTTAGTTTTTTGTTTGTTTGTTTGTTTTTTGTTTGTTTGTTGTTGTTGTTTTGTTTTGTTTTGTTTTTTTTTTTTGTTTTTTTTGTTTTTTTAAGGATAACATAGAAGTCAAATTATGTTTTTGTTTCCAGTCTAAAAACACGTTTGAAACTAGAAATGTGTCCACAGTACACGGATGCCCCCCCGCCCCGACCCCTAGCCCCGCCCTGGGGCATGACCCTGGGGCAACGGTACCATACATTACAAGGTCTTGATGCAGGTAAGTGTCATACAAAGTTTCAACTTTCTATATAAAAGTTATTAGCTGCACGAGAAACGCGGACGTAAATTTGCACTTAAACGTGCAGGTAAACTTGAACCTGGTTACAAACGTGACATACGCACATATGCACGTACGCACGTACGGACGTAACATCACGGCGAAACGCTATATGCCCCCCCCCCCCCCCCCCACACACACACACACGCCTGCCTTGGCGGGGGTATATTAATAATACTACATTGTTTTGCTGGAAATGTTTCTATACACGCGTGTATAAATTTCCAGCAAATAGAAATGTGCGTGTGGGGGGGGGGGGGGGGGGAGGTATGGGGGGGGGGGGTTGTATTGGTTTTTGGGGTTTTTTTTTTTTTTTTTTTTTGGTTTTTTTCTCTTGTTTTCCAATACGTTTTCGACGGGAAACTATTATCTGGCTTCTAGTAAAAAGAAAAAAAAAAACGCAAGAGATCATATTCGGACCATATACGCTCTACTGGCCTTAAATATCTGTAGTAATTAACAACCCTTTCTGGATACTTGGATATAGTCGATGCGGCAATAGCTGGAGATAAGAGGTATTATCCAGAAAATATTTTTCATATGCCCAGCTAGCATTTTTATAAATCTATAGCGGGCCGTTATCGGTCCATCAGCTGCCCTAACGGGCAGATAACGGCCCGCTATAGATTTATGTAGAATGCTTACTGGGTATATCCACGAAAACCGATGTTGTGGGTATTCATTAGAAGCGACTCAGCGAGGCGCTTCATATGAGTACCCCCCCACTGCGGTTTGTGTAATTGTGTATTTTTCTCTAGCCCAGTAAGCATTCTTTGTAAATCAATAGCGGGCCGTTATCGGCCCGTCGGGGTAGCTAACGGGCCGATAACGGCCCGCTTTAGATTTATAAAGGATGCTAGCTGGGAGGGCTACGTCCACAAGTGCAAAAAGTGAAAGCGAAAGGTTTTACCCTGGATCACTGTACATAATAACGGGCGCTAACAGGAGCAGTAGTCCAGGGCAAACTAAAATAGCTCGAGATAACAGGTATTATCCAGATTTTTTTTTTATATATACCCAGCTAGCATTTTTATAAATCTATAGCGGGCCGTTATCGGCCCATCAGCTACCCTAACGGGCAGATAACGGTCCGCTATAGATTTATGTAGAATGCTTACTGGGTATATCCACGAAAACCGATGTTGTGGGTATTCATTAGAGGCGCTTCATATGAGTACCCCCACTGCGGTTTGTGTAATTGTGTATTTTTCTCTAGCCCAGTAAGCATTCATTGTAAATCAATAGCGGGCCGTTATCGCCCCGTCAGGGTAGCTAACGGGCCGATAACGGCCCGCTTTAGATTTATAAAGAATGCTAGCTGGGAGGGCTACGTCCACAAGTGCAAAAAGTGAAAGCGAAAGGTTTTACCCTGGATCACTGTACATAATAACGGGCGCTAACAGGAGCAGTAGTCCAGGGTAAACTAATCGCGAGTAAACTTGCATCAAGGCTGTATGTAAAAAAGTAAAACACTTGCGAGAGTTTTCCCCAAACTGTTCTGTATCTTTTGGACGGTTAGTATAAAATTGATAATTATTGATATAACTAATATTAACCCTTGTCCTGCTGAATAAATTAAGAAGCCACACCCATTTCTAAGTTTCAGCCAATCAAATTACTTGATGAAGGTTCTTGATATAGATTCACATACTTTTTTTTTGAAGAAGCCAACTAATCTGGATCTACACTGTTTGCAAAGGCATGGTATATCCGGGATCAACAGGACAAGGGTTAAGTCTCGTAAACGAGAATATGAAATAACGGTTACTGTCTACTTCGCGGTCACATAAGTTTGGTTTATAATAAGCGTTCAAAAATTGCAAAATACATCACGAAAACACGTCTGTATAATTTTGACCCCCTTAAACCCAGCTTTTATGTAGTAAAACTGGGGTTCACATGGGTATACATTATTTTTCTTATTTCAGCTCAAAAACATAGATTGTGGACACTCGTTAGAATCGCATCGGTGAGGCGGTTCTAACGAATGTCCACAATCTATGTTTTTAGCAGAATGTGAAAACGATTAGAGTTTTTAGTTTTTGGTGGTGAAATTGTCAATATATTTGAATTGGCGTGTTTTCGTAATGGTTTGGGAAAACTCGCGTGTAATTTGCTCCTGATATACCAAATATGCAATAGCCCTGCACAGACAACCAATATGCTCGTGCAGATTCTGACACTCGATGTTTACCGTTTGGCCTTTAGAAAGCTGGTTACTGATTTTCCTTGTCTGTAGTCTGACTAATCCGAGCCGTCAGGCATATAACGTTGAAATACCATCGATTCAATGTTGATTCAACGTCATCAACGTTAATTGACGTTTTTCAACGTTGTGTGCCCGGTGGTTCATTCACCATGTTCGTTTGGTTTAAACATATTTTATTACATAATACAAGTACAACAAAGTAACAAATTTGACATACAAACGATATAGGATTAGAACGAAAGCATATAAATACTTATAGAGTTCTTCTCCTCTACGGTGTATATTTCGTTGTTGACTTGAAGGCAGATCGTTTCACAGATCAAGGCAAAATGTTGTGGTTTATATCATGTAAGAAGGTAAAATAAATTAGTTGACAAAACACACACAAAAAATATAGAATACAAAAAAGAAATAAGAATAAAGAAAAATTATAAAAAAAAAAATAAAAATAAATAGATAAATAATAAACAAATAATTCAATAAGTGTTTGTATTAAGAAAACAGTAGTAGGAATCAAACAGTGTGTAACAAGGTATATGAAAATAGCATTCTTAGAGAGGAACAACTGAGCTTGCATCCACAGGCAGACAATGCAGATATTGTTCAGGACAAGTTGTACCTGCAACATGCATTTACTACAGATTTAAAACCGTTTAGTGTCCAATATAAATTTATGAACTTTATCAAAAATGGCTTTGTTTATGTCAACAGAGAGGTTTGAGCTGCCGTATAGCAACAGATTTAAAGTAGGTGTCTGAATTGTAGATATAGCATTCATTAAAGCTGTGCGTTGAGTTTGGTAATGTGAGCAATGGAAAAAATAATGCTGCGAATCCTCGATACTACCACAACTACACAGTGGAGTTTCAGAGACATTTTTCAGGAACAGATCCAGATTCAAAGCACTGCAGTGCGTACGCAAACGAGTGTGTAAGATCTGGGGGCGGCGACTGCCAGTATAATAGTGTTTCGGTGTTTGTTCCTTGTCTTTAGTTAAGTTATATTTAAAAGAGTTAACAGTATTACTTTGCTGGAGTTCTAATGGCAGATTATTCCATTCTTTGATGGCCGTTGGCAGAAAAGATTGTTGATACTGAGTGGTTCTAGCATTGATTCCTCGTAGATTATTTGAATGCCTTAAGTTATAATTAAAAACATTACTAATAGATTCAGGTACCAAAGAGGATAGATACTGTGGAGTTAAACTGTATCTCATTTTATAGAAAAGAGTTAGCCTGTGGTTTTTGCGTCTCTGTTCGAGAGTTTCCCATCGAATTTCAGAATAGAGTGTGTCTAACGAAACTAACTTTGTTGCTCCCGTAACTATTCTGGCAGCTTCATTTTGTATTTTGTCCAGTTCTCGTTTTTCGTACTGGGTACAATTATCCCATATGACATCACCATACTCAAGCAACGGTCTTATAAATACAATATAAATGGTTTCAAGAGATTTTCGGTCGAGTTGAAATTTAAGTTTTCTCATGATATTTATTCTTGTCCACGCTTTTTCAGATATGTAGTTTATATGTTTGTGCCATGAGCAGTCTTGTGAGAATACTATTCCTAAGTGTTTATGAGAGTCCACTTCAGTTATTTGTACATTTTGCATAAATAATGGGGGGTGAAGGTTTCTATTTAATTTACGCGAAATTAACATAGATTCAGTTTTTGGAGGGTTAAAAGTGACTAACCACTTAGCAGCCCATTGTGTTATTCTTCCTAAGTCAGCGTTAATACAAGCAGCTGCAGTGACGGGGTCATCGACAACAATATAAACACTTGTATCATCTGCAAAAAGTCGAATATTGGAACCTATATCAAGAACAATATCATTGATATACACAAGAAATAAAAGGGGTCCTAAGATCGAACCTTGAGGGACTCCAGCATGTATAAAAATCCAATCTGAGACAGCATCAGGCAGAACAACTCTTTGCTTTCGTTTAGTTAAATAACTCTTAAACCATTCTAGGACTTGTCCTGTGACACCAGCTGCTTCAAGTTTCAAAAGTAGTCCTGCATGCCAAACCCTGTCAAAAGCTTTGCTGATGTCACAGAAGACAACCCGCACTTCTTTGCCAGAATCTAAGGCCTGACAAAAAGTATTATATAAATATGTAAGTTGGTTGACAGTTGAATCGCCAGGTATAAAACCGGACTGGAGCGAAGAGAGCAAGTTATAAGTTTGTAAATGATTATACAGATGTTTGAAGACAAGACGTTCAAAAAGCTTGTCTTCAGAGTTTAGAAGAGATATTGGTCGATAATTATTTACAGCAGACAAGTCACCTTTCTTCGGAACAGGGCAAACATGAGCCTCTTTGTAAGAAACGGGCACAACACCTTTGTGCAATGAGTCATTGAAGAGTGAACAAAAAGGAGAAGCTAGTTGATGCGAAAGTTCCTTTAGAATACGATTACTCAGCCCATTTGGTCCAGAAGCTTTACCTACAGGCAATACCTCGAGTACTAATTCAACCTCATGAGGAGTCAAAACGATACGATCCAATAAAGAATCAACAGTAGCTGGAGTTAAATCAGGAAGAACAGCATTTTGTTCATCCAGGAGTGTTTGACTTTGGAAGAAATTGTTTAAAACATTTGCTTTGTCATGCTCGTCTGTGATTATGTTATTATTGACCTCAAGTGGCGGAACAGATATTCTTGAGTTTGGGGCGATTATTTGTTTTAATGTAGACCACCAGTCTTTTGAAGAAAGGGATTCAGACCGCAATTTGTCTGCTATTTTGTCATTGTAAAACTGTTTACATTTGCGTGTCATTTTAACTGTTTGATTTCGTAATTTCTTAAACTTACTCCAGTCTGTTTCATTTCCTGTTCGTTTTGCTCTATGATATGACCGTTTGCGTTTGCGAATATATCTTTTTAATTCTGACGTTATCCATGGAGGATCTGAAGGATGGATTGTAATATTTCTATTTGGAATGTTATCTTTGGCTAGGTCGATTATTTTTGAAGTTATATTTACAGAGTATGTGTCAATGTTATCGTCGTAAAGAGCAGGCCAGTCTACTAAGGATGCTTGCTCACGTAATGATTGATAATTTCCTTTTTCATAGTTCCAAATATGACGTTTAAATGTTTTACGTTTTAGTTTAGCAAACTTGAGAATTCCGTATACTGGGCAATGGTAACGTATATCCTGATTCAGAAATGGGTCACCTATACCACTTAAAAGCAAACTATTTTTGTTACTGACTATTAATAAATCAATTAAAGACGAAGAATTCTCAGTATAATGGGTGGCTTCTTCGATTGTTTGAGACAAAGAGAACTGAGTGCACAGAGCATTGATCTTTCTAGATGATTGCAAATTCAACAAATTGTAGTTAAAATCTCCCATGACGATTATTTCACGAATATTAGTATCTACCGCGAGGGCAATAGAGTCTTCAATATTAGAAAAGTAATTGTTATTCGAATTAGGCGGTCGATAAAACAGGCCAAATAGTATGCTTTTATGGTTATTGGCTATCTCAATCCATATATTCTCTATACCTCTAATTTCTAAGTCATCCATGTTCGTTTACAGTGGTTTTCTTTTACTCTGAAATCTAGTTTGTAATCGAGTCCTTGTCATTTCTTTTTTTTTTTTTTTTTTTTTTTTTTTTTTTTTTTTTTTCACCCGACGCATCCCTTAATTTCAGTTGCTAAAACGAAAGCGTGTGGCTGGCGGGGTCAGTTTTGAAAACCCTATTGAAATATTCCAAATACTTACAAAGTTACTGATTTTTAAATGAAATTTAACATTACAAAATTAGATTTAAATAAGGTTTTTAAGTTATTTTAAGTTCCATTCTCTGAAGTAATTTTGTGAACATTTTATATACATTTGTCATAATCTTTTGGAATGTAATTTACAACATTTTTTTTTTTTTTTTTTTTTTTTTTTTTTTTGTTATTCTTGGTAATCTGTACCTTGCATTTTTAATTTTTTAATATTTTAACATATATATATATTCTAATTTTACCAAGATCAGCAGTCTAGAATAAAATCGTGGAGATTTAAAAAATCAAAGTAACATTTCTTACGTCATGAAAGTAGTAAGAAAGGAATGAAGCATAGCTGAAAAAAATTCCCGCCTCTCGTGTGAATCGAACCCGGTCCGCCCGAATAAAAATCCAAAGCTCTAAGCACTGAGCCAAAGAGTCTACTCTTTGACGCAACTGTCAGAGATTTAATATATACCTACAAGCTATGCGTAATCTGCCAAAACAGATAATCGAAAATAAATAATCGAAAATAGGAGTTCTCGGTCGTAACACTCCCCGTTTTCAAGGAAGTCATCATTTATGATGACGCGAAGACATTTTAGGCGAAATAAAGTCATCCCGGACGAGCCCCCATCTTACGACATGAAAGTCGTAACAAAGTAATGAAGCATAGTTTAAAAAGAACCAGTGACATCGTAGAATAGTACATTGTGGGATAGCTTTTCTACTAAACTATAAAAAGCAACAGAAGTTACTACGACTTTGAATGCAATAATTATTTTTAAATGCAGTTTTCAACATTATTTTGTCGCAGCATTATCTTTAATTTGAAATATTTTGAAATTAGAGAATTATTTTTTCCGTGTTTATCTACTGATAGGTTAAGGTTAAGTATTAGTGAATGTATGTATGTATGTATGTACGTATGTACATATGTATGTATGTATTTTGTCATTTTGGTTTAAACAATATTTTATTTCAATTTGTCAATACATTTACATTTAAGTACATAGACAGAATACAATAGCACAATCATACAGGATTTGAAAACAAGCATATCATGTTTCTTTGAATCATCTCTTGCAATAAAGTTACACTTTGAATGGAGTATGTCTAACTTATACTACATATGTAAACATTTTTCATGACTAATTCATTGTTCAATTCAATAATAATGAAAGCAAGATAGGAAGAAAGAGAAAGAAAAGAAGAAGATTAAAAAAAGAAAGAAAAGAAAGAGAAGAAGAAAGGAAGATGGGAAAAGAAGTCTGCGCGACGATAATTAGTAATAATGGTAACAGTCGTGATCAGTGTCGTGGAACATCAGTAAGTACGCTTGTTGATTACTGTAACATACCATTTCCAGGTTAAATCCAAAAGTCTAATTATTTGTTGAAAATCGTTTGGTTTGTTGTATATATTTATGAACTGCCCGGAAAATGACTTCATTACCTTCATCTGATAATGTATCATCCCCGAACAAAAGAACAGCTTCCGATGGTTCAACATAATTGCTAACTGTAAGCAATAATTCTCTACGAAAGGCATTGAACTTCGGACATTGAAAAAGGAAGTGAGAAGTATTTTCCACAGCTCCACAGGTACAATATGGTTCGGTGATCAAATTTCTCCGATACAAGTGAAACTTTAATGTACTGCATTCAGTTCTTAATCTTGTATGAAGAATCTGATTACCTCTGTCGCCAAAGAAGTAATATTTAGGAATGTTCGGGGTATTTCTCTCAAATTTATATTTAAAAGAGGTCAGTGTCTGTGCTGATTTTACATCAGCGGGAAGATTGTTCCACTCTCGAATCGTAGAAGGAAGAAATGAGTCAAAATACAGTCTAGAATTCGCATGAACCTGTTGATAATTATCAGCATTACGAAGGCTGTAGGGAGTCTCATTCCCTACTCGAGGCGGAACAAGATCTACCAAATAATCTGGAGCCGAACCATTCTGCATTTTGTAAAACAAGAATAATTTGTGAAGTTTCCTTCTTTCAGAGAGTTTTAGCCAACCTAATTCTCTATAAAGTTTATCAATTGCAACCAGTTTTGTGGTTCCTGAAACGATCCTTCCCGCTTCAATCTGTATTTTTTCTAATTCATTAATTTGTTGTTGGGTACAGTTGTCCCATACAACATCTGCATATTCTAAAAGTGGCCTTATAAATGAAAAGTAAATGGTTTGTAGAGATTTCCTGTCCATTGTAAATTTCATCGATCTTAGCAGGTGTAAACGAGACCAAGCTTTTTCTTGAATATAGTTCAAATGTATTTGCCAGTCACATTTATCTGAGAAATAAATTCCCAAGTGCTTGTGAAACTGGACTTCTGGAATTGGGACATGATTGAAAAATAAAGTACGATGATTAAGTCTACATAGTCTTCGTGATATCAGCAATGCTTCGGTTTACTTAGCATTAAAACCTACTAGCCATTTGGCAGCCCAGTGTGCAATACGTTCAAGGTCTATGTTTAAAATTTGCGCAGCTGAATCAGGAAAGTCAACAATGATATAAATCGTAGTATCATCTGCGAATAATCTTATGTTAGAATGAATTTCATAGACAATATCATTGATATACAGCAAGAACAGAAACGGTCCGAGAATGGAACCTTGGGGAACACCGGCTTTGATTTCAACCCACTCAGAACAACCACCAGGAATAGTTACCTTCTGGAATCTGTTAGAAAGATAACTATCGAACCACTTATGTAGATTTCCAGTAATTCCATAGTGATAAAGTTTTGCTAGAAGACCCTGATGCCATACCCTGTCGAAGGCTTTACTAATATCGCAAAATACCACACGAACTTCCTTGCCTTCGTCTGGGGCATGACAGAATGTATTGTACAAGTCAACTAACTGGTTTACTGTTGAATCACCGCGTGTAAAACCTGATTGAAATGGTGTTATTATATTATTCTCTAGGACAAAGTTATGAACGTGCTTGTGTACTAATTTTTCTAATGCTTTACCAACAGAGCTTATTAGCGAAATAGGTCTATAATTTACAACATCAGTTTTATCGTCTTTCTTATGAATAGGACTTACGTTTGCTCTTTTCCATATATCAGGTACTTGAGCAAGTAGTAATGATGTATTAAAAAGTTCTGTAAGAGCTGTTGAAATAGAGACAGCAATTTCTTTCAATATTCTATTGTTAATGAAATCTGGGCCACTAGCTTTGCCTACTTGAAGTGACTTAAGTATGTTTTGAACTTCTTCAACTTCCAAACGAATAGAATCAACAGTATTATTCGGTACTGACAGAACAGGAACGTCCTTATCACGATCATCTAGTAGAGTTTGTGAGTGAAAATATCTATTGAATAAGTCTGCCTTCTCTTTAGGTTTATTAATTGTTTGGCCATAATTATTTTTCAATGGGGGTATATTCTCACGTGAATCCTTACCTACACATGCTTTAAAAATTTTCCACCAGTCGTTTGAAGACATATTTCTAGTAGTTAGTTTGCCAGCCAACTTAGACTTAAAATCGTGCTTTGCTTTTCTTAACAATTTTATAGACTCATTTCTTAAAACCCTATATTTCCTCCAAGACTCTTCTTTATTTGAACGTTTAGCTAATCTGTGCGCACGCTTCCGTTTACGTATCCCCCTCCTAACATGACTATTTAACCATGGAGGTGCGGATGGACGGATTGTCGCCATTTTATTAGGTATTGCTAAACTACAAAACTCCATAAGTGTATCAGTAAAGTTTTCTGCATATGTATTTATATCTTCACTTTTAATTGTGGACCAGTCAAAATCAATAATAAGCTGGTTCAAACGTACATAGTCAGCTTCATCATATTTCCATATCCGCCTCCTAAAACATGGTTGCTTGCATTTATCGAAACTAAACACTGCGAAGACAGGACAATGATAACGTAGATTCTGATCCAAAAATGCTTCACCAACTCCACTAAAAATCACAAAAGGTTCATTTTTAGTAAATATCAAATCAATAAGAGACGAGGAATTTTCCGTGAAATAGGTGGGTTCACGAATCAATTGAGCAAGATTATACTGGCCAAACACAGACGAAATTTTACGTTTGCTACCTTTTGTCATTTTACCGGTACCTTCATCACGAAAACATGCCTATATAATTTGACCACCTCCCCGCCCCACCCCCACCCCCACCCCCCACACACACCCCACTTTTATATAGCAAAACTGGGGTTTACTCCTATACACATTATTTTTCTTATGTCTGCTCAAAAAATAGATCTCGGCGCTCGTTAGAACACATTATAGAGGCGGTTCTAACGAGTGTCCACAAACTTTGTTTTGAGCAAAATTATGAAAAATATCAGAGTTTTTTATCTGAAAATTTTCATTGTTTGGTGGTAAAATTTTCAGTATATTTGAATAGGCATATTTTCGTAATTTTAAAGGACTGTCCCAGCTAGCATTCTAAGTAAATCTACATCGGGCCGTCATCGGCCCGTCAGCTACCCTGACGGGCCGATGACGGCCCGATATAGATTTACGTAGAATGCTGACTGGGGTGTTTCGTGATTACTGCTTTACCTGGGTACTTCCATACTTAAGTTTTACAGGGTATAGTGAAATTTCACTATTAAGACCACGTTTGGACTGCCCATTACGAAAACATGCCTATTCAAATATAAAGAAAATTTCAACTCCAAAAATCGAAAATTTTCAGATAATGAAAAACTCAGATATTTATGTCCCGGTGATAGCCGGGGACATATTGCTTTTGCCCTGTCTGTTTGTTGATTTGTTGGTTGGACAACTTTAACATTGGTCATACCGTTTGAATCGTTTAAGGTAGAGCCTTTATATATTTGGCATGTAGTGACAAGGGTTTTTCCACCCCTACAAAAAAAATTTTACCTGTGACCTTGACCTTGACCTGTGATCTACTTTAAAGGAAAACATTACATTGGTCATAACTTCTGAACCGTTATAGATAGAGCCTTCATATTTGGCATGTAGGTCCCTTGTGACAAAGGCCTCCTACTCAAAAAAAATTGACCCGTGACCATGACCTTGATCTGTGACCTACATTAAAAAAATGACCTTGGCCCGGGGTTATGTTCGTGTTTCACAAACACAAATTTTTTATTGTTGTTTTTTTTTTTTTTTTTTTTTTTTGTTTGTTTGTTTTTTTTTTGTTTTTTTTTTTTTTGTTTTTTTTTTTTCATATTTCTGCTCAAAACACGAGTACCCACAATCTATGTTTTTGGGGAGAAATAAGTAAAATAATGTATACCCCTGTAAACCCCAGTTTTACTACATAAAAGTGGGGTTTTAGGGGGTCAAAATTATAAAGGTATGTTTTCGTGATGCTAATATCGGTATTGTTAGTGGAATGGTCTGAATATTGAATATGAAATGATAAGCAAGAAACCATTTGGGATTGGAAAAGGCTGCTCTTAATAATTCCCAGCTAGCATTCTACGTAAATCTACATCGGGCCGTCATCGGCCCGTCAGCTACCCTGACGGGCCGATGACGGTCCGATATAGATTTACGTAGAATGCTGACTGGGAATGGAGTGGTCTTAATTTTGAGGGGCTTTAATAGCGGAATTTTACGGTAGTTACATTTTTTCCCTCCATAAGTTTAATATCAATGAATAAAATGGATAAGCAAAAACGTACTTTCTTCCGTATGGGCAAAGTTTCCGGCTCTTTTGTGTATCGCTTTTATCCTAAGCATTCGGACAGACAGTTCTGTGCAAACAGTGCAGACCCAGATAAAAAAAATGCGGTTCTTTTCTGGAGGCGACCCATTCAGCAATTTTTAGACACATCAACTGGTAGTCAAATGGAGGTTCAAATTCCAGGGCAAGTGTGGGATGGGGTTGTGGTGTCCGAATATTTAGGGAAAATACGGTAAAAGGGATGTTCAAGAAGTTTGCGGAAACATGTTGTAACTTTTCCGCGAACTTTTTGTACAGCCCTTATTGAAGCTTTTTCGCGAACGTTTTAATACCCTCGAACTTACTTCCAAAGGGTTCTGTACAGTTATCACGGAAATCCAACATTTTGAAGGGTTTCTCGAACAAATACGAATTCCATTTTCCGCGCCGGCAGTGAATTTTCTCGGGAGTACCGACAACAATGAATCCCGGCTCACAAACAATCTTCAGTGACTTATCTCCTCTTCTGAACCGAAACGTTCCATATACTGGTTCCCGAGGAACGATGCACCCGAACTTTTTTCTGACTGAAAAATACACCAGAACCATGACACGATTAAGTAAATGTCTAAAAGTTCGTATATTAAAATACAAATTTAACCTTTACCACTTTCTGTACAGATTCAGCAGACGATAAATTGATAATATTTTTTTCTTATTTTACCCCGAATACACGATCTGATATGTCATGCAAATTGTCTCAATTGGAGACAATTTGCATGAAATGTCAAAACCTGTTTCTTGAGGTAAATAAGAAAAACATTTCAATATATAGTCTACTGAAAATTTTGTCTGGAGTGCTAAGCGTTAAAGGTTGCATTCAAACACACAGAACACACAACAGAACAAATAGTTCCTGACAAAATGACATATGCCAACATTGCAGACCCTGCTCTGACTGCTCCTAAAGCTCCTAAAGGAGCAGTCTGATCGGGGTCTACACTGTTTGCCATTCCGCTGAATTTGAGCTTTTTTTTAAAGAAACAACTGTATTAAAAGCAAAATTTGGGCCAAAGGGTACGGAATATGGATGTATTTGTGTCCCTGTGTTACCTGCGGTTACCATTGTTACCCTGTTACCCAAACATAGTTCAGTAAATTTGCAATTAAAGTTGAAGTACTTGTTTCCCTATGTTACCTGCGGTTACCCGTGTTACCCTGTTACCCAAACACAGTCCAGTATATTTGCAATTCAAGTGGATGCATTTGTGTCCCTGTGTTACCTGCAGTTACCCGTTTTACCCTGTTACCCAAACACAGTCCAGTATATTTGCAATTAAAGTTGAGGAATTTGTGTCCTTGTGTTACCTGTGGTTACCCGTGTTACCCTGTTACCCAAACACAGTCCAGTAAATTTGCATTTAAATTGGATGTATTTGTGTCCCTGTGTTATCTGCGGTTACCCTTGTTACCATGTTACCCAAACATAGATCAGTAAATTTGCAATTTCAGTTGAAGGACTTGTTTCCCTATGTTACCTGCGGTTACCCGTGTTACCCTGTTACCCAGACACAGTCCAGTAAATTTGCATTTAAATTGGGTGTATTTGTGTCCCTGTGTTACCTGCGGTTACCCTTGTTACCCTGTTACCCAAACACAGATCAGTTAATTTGCAATTTCAGTTGAAGGACTTGTTTCCCTATGTTACCTGCCGTTACCCGAGTTACCCTGTTTCCCAAACACGGTCCGGTAAATTTGCATTTAAATTGGATGTATTTGTGTACTTGTGTTACCTGCGGTTACCCTTGTTACCCTGTTACCCAAACATAGTTCAGTAAATCTGCAATTTAAGTTGAAGTACTTGTTTCCCTAAATTACCTGCCGTTACCCGTGTTACCCTGTTACCCAAACACAGTCCAGTAAATTTGCATTTAAATTGGATGTATTTGTGTCCCTGTGTTACCTGCGGTTATATATATATATATATATATATATATATATATATATATATATATATATGGAATGACGGCATAGATCTATAGAGGATGAATCCTGGCCTATTAAGAGGCGTTACCCTGTAACCTGGTGTTACTTTAGGTAACCAACACAGACTGCTGGGAAAAGAGTAATATTTTTAGGACACATCTTGGAATAAAGTATTCGAAATTTAAGGACATTTACCGTATGTGAAATGTACGCTTCTTACCACTGCTCTAAAGAAGGCGATTTTTTTTTCAGCCGAACCATTTTTTTTTTTTTTTACTCTACGTGAAAATACGTTGTAGGTATCCATTAGAGCAAACGGTGTAGCCCAGATTTGGTCTCTGCTCTGTGTCTCCATTGCTTGCTACTCATTCACCCGCTCTTATATACAGTTGACTCTCGTTATCTCGATCTCGCTTATCTCGAATAACCGCTTATCTCGAAGCGAAAATCTGGTCCCTGCCTAAACATGAAAATGTAACAACAGATAAAAAATATTGTGGAAAAGAGGAGCAATTTCTCCTCTTTTCCACAATATTTTCAATGTATCTCTAACTTCAAGAGTCCAATTACATATATTTTTGTTTAAAGTGGTTGTTCGAATTATTTTTCCTCAATTCTGCAAATCTGATATGTCGAGGTACGGATATCTCAAAGTATTTCAGAGAATCCCTTGGAATTCGAGATAACGAGTGTCTACTGTAGATATATCCAGCAGGTAAAATAGATTGTTGAAAAGGGAGGAAATACTTTCAACAGAGTACCCCTCACCCCCAATCCCTAACCCTCACACCACATTTGAAAAGGGAGAAAAACACTTTCAACAAATGTGTGCAGCTCTTCGCTTTAATATTTTCCGGCAGCGAACCTTAATACAGTCGGCTCTCCTTATCGCGACTTCGATTATCTCGAATAACGGCTCTCGAAGTGAAAATCTGGTCGCTGTTTAAACAAGAAAATCAAACACCAGGGCCCAGTTGTTCAAAGCATCGTTAGCTTAACGAGCTCGTTAAGGGTCGTTACGTTAACTGTTTTAGCGGATTCAATATACAATATTCTGATATTTTTTGCTGAAAAAATGTGAGTAGCTTTTGCACTGCAAAAGCTACTCACATTTTTTCAGCAAAAAATTTCAGCGTATTTGCGTATCACTCGATGTAAATTTTAACGAATCGTTAACTAACGATGTCGTTAGCTTTGAACAACTGGGCCCAGGTGTCAAATTATTATGGAAAAGAGGAAGACTATTTTCAATATCCATCTGACTTCAGGGGTCAAATTACATATTCATTTGTGAAATGTGGTTGTTCGATTTATTTTTCCTTAATTCTACAAATCTGATATGTCGATGTATAGATATCTCGAAGTGTTTCAGAGAGTCCCTTGGACTTCGAGATAACGAGAGTCAACTGTATAACATTTCAGTTCTATTCGTCTTTATAACAATGCCAAGAAGCATCTGTATTCTACTAAGGAGCCTGGATATTCAACAAAGTATATTTCATCAGAGTGTCCCTCACCCCAATACCAAACCCCCAACCCCCACCGCACCTTTTAATAGGGAGGAAAACATTTTGAAACAGGTGTGTGTAGCTATACGCTTTAATACTTTCCGGCAGCGAAACGCAATACAGTAAACTGTCGTTATCTTGACTTGGCTTATCTCGAATAACCGCCCATCCATTGAAAATCTGGTCCCTATTTAAACATGAAGATCTCACAACAGGTATTAAAATATTGTGGAAAAGGAGTACCACAATATTTTCAATATTCCTCTAACTTCAGGAGTCAAATTACATTTTCATTTGTGAAATGTGGTTGTTCGATTTAATTTTTTCCTCAATTCTACAAATCTTAAGTGTCGAGGCACGGATATCTCGAAGAATTTCAGGGAGTCCCTTGGACTTTAAGATAACGAGATTCGACTTTAATTTATTTCAGTTCTATTCGTCTTTATAACAATGCCAAGAAGCATTTGTATTTTGCTCAGGAGCTTGGATATGTTCAACAGAGTACACAGTCAACTCTCGTTATCTCGAATTCCAAGGGACTCACTGAACCACTTCGAGATATCCGTACCTCGCCATATCAGAGTTGAGAGAGTGAGGAAAACAATAAATTGAACAACCACATTTAACAAATGAATATGTAACTTGACTCCTGAAGTTAGAAATATATATATAAAATAATGTGGAAAAGAGGAGAAATTGCTCCTTAGGAGCAATTTCTCCCCTTTTCCAAATTATATTGTTACCTGTTGTCATAGTTTCATGTTAAAACAGGGACAAGATTTTCACTTCGACAAAAACGGTAATTCGAAATAAACGAGTTCGAGATAACGAGGTTCGACTGTATTTCAGCAGAGTGCCCCTCACCCGCAACCCCTAACCCTCAGCCTCACCCCACCTTTGAAAAGGGAATAAAACACTTTCAACAGATGTGTGTAGCTATAAGCTTTAATATTTTTCGGCAGCGAAACTCAATATAGTTGTTAATACTACTTCGCTTATCTAGAATAACCGCCTATTTCGAAGTGAAAATATTGTCCCCCGTTTAAACATGAAAATCTAACAACAGATATCTCTTTACCACAATATTTTCAAGATTACTCTATCTTCAGGAGTCAAACTACTTATTCATTTGTGAAATGTGGTTGTTCGATTTCCTTAATTCTGCAAACCTAATATGTCGAGGCACAGATATCTCGAAGCATTTCAGAAAGTCCCTTGGACTTCGAGATAACGAGTTTCGACTGTATACCATTTCAGCTCTATACGTCCTGATAACAACGCCAAGAAGCATCTGTAATTTGCTAAAGATCCTGGACATACTCAAAAGAGTATATTTCCCTATATATAGTGTCCCTCACCCCCCCCCCCCCAACCCCCACCCCACCTTTGAAAAGGGAGAAAAACACTTTCAACAGATGTGTGTAGCTATACGCATTCATATTTTCCGGCAGCGAAACTCAATACACCACAGCCTCTTTATAGCACTATTGTTGGGGTCATACCATAAACCGTGTTAGTTAAACAACCGTGTTATATCCGAACAAAAATGTATAGATTATATTGAAAAATGACCATTTATGGTCATTTTTTCAATATAATCTATACATTTTTGGGATCCATCTTTGAACCGTGTTATATTCAAAACCGTGTTATAACGAATCGTGTTATAAAGGGGTTGTAGTGTACATGTATAACACTTCAGTTCTATTCATCTTTACAACAATGCCATAAGCACCCGTTTCTGCTAAGGAGCCTGGATATACTCAACAGAGTATATTTCAACAGAGTGCCCCTCACCCCAACCCCTAACTTCCAACCCCCAACCCCCACTTTTGAAAAGGAAGGAAACACTTTGCAACAGATGTGTGTAGCTATACGCTTTAATATTTTCCGGCAGCGAAATTCAATACAGTCAACTCTCGTTATCTCGACTTCGCTTATCTCGAATAACCACCTATCTCGAAGTGAAAATCTGGCCCCTGTTTCAACATGAATCTAATAACAGGTGTCAAATTATTTGGCAAAGGAGCAATTTCTTCTCTTTTCCACAATATTTTCAATATTCCTCTAACTTCTGGAGTCAAATTACATATTCATTTGTGAAATTTGGTTGTTCGATTTATTTTTC
Organism: Anodontia alba; assembly: GCA_964016985.1. Taxonomy (NCBI): domain Eukaryota; kingdom Metazoa; phylum Mollusca; class Bivalvia; order Lucinida; family Lucinidae; genus Anodontia; species Anodontia alba. The sequence goes on from OZ024824.1 coordinate 22,462,997, forward strand.
CTCAATTCTACAAATCTGATATGTCGAGATATGGATATCTCGAAGTGTTTCAGAGAGTCCCTTGGACTTCGAAGTGACAAGAGTCGACTGTATAACATTTCAGTTCTATTCGTCTTTATAACAATGTCAAAAAGTATCTCACCCGCAACCCCTAACCTCCAACCCCAATCCCACCTTGTGAAAAGAGAGGCAAAACGTGTTTAGCTATACGCTTTAATATTTTCCGGCTGCGAAACTCAATATAGTCAACTCTCGTTAATTCTACTTGGCTTATCTCGAATAACCGCCTATCCCGAAGTGAAAATATGGTCCCTGTTTAAACATGAAACCAAACAACAGATATCACTTTACCCCAATATTTTCAAGATTTCTCCAACTTCAGGAGTCAAATTACATATTCATTTGTGAAATGTGTATTGTATTGTGTTGAGGTTTTACGGCCCAGTCAACCCAATGGGGTCATGTCGAGCGCGGTCAGTTTACCTAACAACACGTTTACTGGGCAGGCTTAGTCCTCAAAGCGGTTAACCAGTATTGTGCACATTCTTTCGCCAGAAACTGACAACTGATCTTCTTGAATCAGCGGAAGGGAGAGAATGACCGTAGAAAATATTTCATGATCAATCTCTACGAAAGAGTGGTTGTTCGATTTATTTTTTCCTTAATTCTGCAAATCTAATATGTCGAGGCACAAATATCGAAGCATTTCAGAGAGTCCCTTGGACTTCGAGAAAACGAGAGTCGACTGTAAAACATTTCAGTTCTATTCGTCTTTATAACAATGCCAAGAAAACAGAGTATATTTCAAAAGAGTGCCCTTTACCCGCAACCCTTAATCCCAAACTCCAACCCCCACCTTTGAAAAGGGAGGAAAACCTTTTCAGCAGATGTGTGTAGCTATATTTTCCGGCAGCGAAACTCAATACAATCAACTCTCGTTATCGCGACTTCGCTTATCTCTAATAACCGCCTATCTCGAAGTGAAAATCTGGTTCCTGTTTAAACATGAAAATCTAACAACAGGTATCTCTTTTACATAACATTTTCAAGATTACTCTAACTTCAGGAGTCAAATTACATATTCATTTGTGAAATGTGGTTGTTCGATTTATTTTTCCCTCAATTTTGCAAACCTGATATGTCGAGGCACGGATATCTCGAAGTATTTCAGAGAGTCCCTTGGACTACGAGATAACGAGAGTCGACTGTAAAACATTTCAGTTCTATTCGTCTTTATAACAATGCCAAGAGGTATCTGTATTGTGCTAAGAAGCCTGGATAAGCTCGATAGATTTATCATAAGAGACAACTTTTCGTGGCTTCATGTTTGATGTAGAGGAAAGAATTAGCTTTTATTGGCGGCAAATTCTTTCCTTTCAGTGTAGGCACTTTTTCAGAAGAGAGGCAAAACCAATTTTGATAAATTTACATCCCCTGAAAGCTCCCAGCAGGCACACAACATCAAAATGACGTCGTATTAACGTCGATGCGACGTGATCACGTCGCATCGACGTTGATACGACGTCATTTTAACGTTGTGTGCCAACTGGGAGCGTGTCCACTCCGCTTTAGCGCTTGTTCGTTAACCTTTGTAAGTACGTCGGTAGGGCAGTAGGTTGAGAGGCACTTTCCGGGGGAGATAACTCTTTCAAAATCGTTTGCCTCCCCTCGAACAGGGGTCTGCTCTGAAAGGAAAGAATTTGCACTCGTGGGAGCAAATTCTATCCTTTTAGATTTTTTTTTTTTTTTTTTTCAGAAGGGGCTTCGTGTTCAGGAAAGCAAACAAGAATTCAAAAACGTTGCCTCCCCTATCATAATTTAGTGTTACGGTTGATATCAGTGAACCCTCGTTACAACGACAGCATTTGTTTCCAAAAATGTGGCCATTATAATGAATTTGTTGTTGTAAAGAATCCTTACTGGACAGAATGATATGTATGAAAAGGCCTTGTTTTATTCTTATTTCCTCACTGAGGCGATTCTAACAAATATCCAAAACATATGTTGCTTGCTTGTGTTGAGGTTTTACGGCCCAGTCAACCCAATGGGGTCATGTCGAACGCGGTCAGTTTACCTAACCACACATTTACTGGGCAGGCTTAGTCCTCTAAGCGGTTAACCAGCATTGTGCACATTCTTTCGCCAGAAACTGACATCTGCCTTTCTTGAATCAGCGGAAGGGAGAGAATGACCGTAGAAAATATTTCATGATAAATCTCCACGAAAGAATGTTGCCGACCTAGGCGGGGGATGAACCCGCGACCTCCTGCCATGGTCTCCAGACGGACGGCGCATCCAACTGAGCCACCGAGGCCGGCTAAAGTAGATTTTATGCAATGTTTTTGCATAATTTCTCATTAACCGTCGCTTTTTGAGCGAAGGTTTCGTGACATTCAAACTGTCATTATAACGAATTTTGTCGTTGTATCGAGTGTCGGTATAACGAGGGTTGACTATATTGAATATATATTTCTTATAAATGATAAGATAGTTTATTTATAGCTCCAGATAATACGGGTATCCAAATAATATTTTTCATATTTCTCCATGAAAACATATGTTGTTAGCACTCATTAGAAGTGCCTCGGCGAGGACGTATGTTATAGTGGACCAAAATAAAAATATCAGTACTTTTCGTTAAAAAAAAAACACAACCTTATTTGCAGCCATGTATGGTAAATCATCTAAAGCCCATTCTGGCATTCATATACAAATTTGTGTGAAAAAAAAAAATAACAGGCATGCGGAAAGAAAATATTTATCCCAAATGTTTGGATGGAAAACGGTACAGAGGCGGGTCTACACTGTTTGCCCATGTATGAATAGCTGACTGTTTAAGATAAAAACATCCCATCAGGCATACAACGTTGAAATAACGTCGATTCAGCGTTGTTTCAACGTCAAAACGTTGGATCAACGTTGAATCGCCGTTGCTTCGTTGTTGTGTGCCTGATGGGATAACTCCAGATAAGCGGAATATCAACATAATTATTTTAATTTCTCCACAAAAATACTTGTTATGGGTACTCATTAGAAACACATGTGTGAGGAATTCTGGCAAGTACCCTCTCAAAGAAAAAAGGAAAACGAGTATGTCAATATTTTTGGGAAATCTACCACATCCATAATGTCCACTTGTGCTAGCTTTCTGTTCTAGCGGCCATGCGGTCGACTACCGCTTTTCGTGGTAAAACATAAATCCCTTGCAAAATCTTCAGTGCTCTACTCCCAGCGGCTTGACTTCGAATCCCGTCCGGAGTAGAATTCTTCTCTTGGTTATACGGACTTCCCTCGATAAGAGTTTTTATCGTGTTATTCCCTTTTCGTTGGCCCAAAATGACTAAAGAACCGTCAGTGTGAAGTAAAACATTAAATTATGTCATCTCCTTAGGTTATCGTATTAACAACATATAATAAAGTCTCCTTTCAAAAGGAAAGGTTTGCCAAGTTTTATCAGTGATCTCACTCTGTGCATATTTATAGGAATGCAAATGCTACAAACCATGATCCTAGTTTGTTCACACGCATCACGAAAACATACCTATATAATTTTGACCCCTTGAAACCCCACTTTTATATAGTAAAACTGGGGTTTACAGGGGTATACATTATTTTTCATCTGAAAGTTTTCATTTTTTTGGTGGTAAAATTTTCAGTATATTTGAATAGGCGTGTTTTCGTAATGGGTTCCCTATATTCAAAATAGAGGCAACACATATTTAACCTGTCCAACGTATCAACCAAGTACATGTATCATCAAACTATCTCAAAGTGAACCGCAGTTATCGAGCGTACACAATTTCATAACGAAACATTCCAAGGGAAAGTAACTCGAAAACTAAGGCAATAGGAATTACCATTCTTAAACACGATACTTGGTTTGTCCTACATACATACCAAATATTATCAAACTATTTCAAAAGTAAATAACTAAATATAACCAGGGGAAAAAACAACGAGAACAAGAAAAAGTGTAACATGAAACTTAAAGTTTTACAAAGGCGTTGCTAATAGCACATTCATCTTTTATTAGATATATTAATGGCGGATAACTTAAGAACTTAAATGACCAGAGTAGTGTCCCTTAGCCTTAGTATTGTTTACGGCGTAAAATGTTTGGCCAAAACTGATCTTTTCACATATATCAAGGGCAGATAACTCAAAACCAGAATATGTAATTTATAGTATTCTAAACATCTGTTAAATTTCATCAAAATATTCCATATAGTTATCGAGCTATTGGTCAAAATTCATGTTTCATACACGGCCGCCGTGACAGCAGCCGGTGGTTATTCACCCGTCTGCCGGTTGTCCGACACCTTATACACCCGGCAGCCATGTGAATAAACACGGCCGCCGTAACAATGACCTTTGACAGCAATAGATGGGTTTCCCTACCATTCTTGGTTCTGAAGATGACTGAGCCCTGATAACGAGGACAAATACAGACTAAAACCGGAACGAGCTTTCCATTCTAAATGGCTTACGCGCAAGCTAAAAAGTACTCGTAGACCCATAACGAGCAAATTAACATTTACTTCTCTCTAGGAAAATTCAGAAGACGACAAGTTGATGATATTTGTCTTGTTTTCTCAGAAAATAGGCATTTTCTGGGAAAAAATAGCCTATTTTCTGGGAAAAAATAGGAAAAAAAATATATCGTCTGCTGAAAGGTTTACCCAGCATGCTAAGAATTAATACATTACGAGAACACGCCTTTTCAAATATATTGAAAAGTTCACCAACAAAACTGAAAGTTTTCAGATAAAGTTTTCTGATATTTTTCATATTTCTGCTCAAAACATAGATTGTGGGTACTCGTTAGAACCGCCTCGCCGAGAACCAACAGTCTATGTTTTGAGTAGAAATAAGTAAAATAATGTATACCCCTGTAAACCCAGCTTTACTATATAAAAGTGGGGTTTAAGGGGGTCCAAATTATCATCACGAAAACATGCCTATATAATATTGACCCCCTTAAACCCCACTTTCATACAGTAAAACTGGGGTATACAGGGGTATATATTATTTTCTTATTTCTGCTCAAAAACATAGATTGTGGGTACTCGTTAGAACCGCCTCGCCGAGGCGGTTCTAACGAGTACCCACAATCTATGTTTTGAGCAGATACATGAAAAATATCATAATTTTTGTATCTGAAAATTTTCAGTTTTTGGAGGTGAAAGTGTCTATATATTTGAATAGGCGTGTTTTCGTAATGTATAGATATGTTTTCGTGATGCTTACCTTTTGAATCAGCAAAACTCCAAAATAAAGTAAAAATAACCACGAAACTTAAGAGAAGATAAAATGTCTTCATTTTGAACTGAATGCTCAGTTTTACACCACTACTTATGTACCAGTGCTTTATAAATTTCTGTTTGTACTATTAGGCGAGTGGTGGTTCTTGTACTTTCGTACAGTGAATAAAAAATCGGATCTTATACGATAAACAAAGACCCAGTCAGATAAGCATGCGTATTCTAGTTGTCTAGTCAGGACCTTCGCTGTTTCCCACAAAATATTTTTCAAAGTCTGATTATTGTGATCCGCGAATGCCCTGACCAGACTGCACGAATGAGCAGACGTAGCTTCTGAGCATGCGCACAACAATGTGAAAAAAAATATTGACGTTAGGGTAATTGTTTATGACGCGGCCTAAGTATCTTGTGCCGTATTCCGGATATGCTGGAGTGTTTCACATTAGGAATGCTCGAAACAACATAATAGATTTCAAGGAAAACTTGAATCTGGATATGCCATGTTATTTTCATGATTTAATTAATTAAGGGCCACTGATACACATTTAACCCTTAAAGTGCCAATCACAACAATTGTCGTCTGCTTTGTCATCTGCTTGTGGTTTGAAAAGTCATTTTTGCAAACACTGTGGACCCAGATCAGACTGCTCCTCTATGCGCAGTCTGATCAGGATCTACACTGTTTGCCTGTATGCAAAAATAGGTATGAAAAGTCCTACGTAGGAGATAGTAAGTCCTACGTAGGAAATAGTATTTAGTTATAGATAATTCAATACGATTTTGAAATGAAGATCAATAGTTTAACCTAAGAAAATAAAACATATTGTTTAATTTAAAAAGTAATATATTTAGTGAATGATAATTCAGGAAGACAAACAAGTTATCGTCTGCTGAATTAGCCCAGAGAGTGGTAAAGATTAAGGGATTAAATATCCCCCCCCCCCCGCCCCCGCCCGATATACCCAGATCAGACAGCACAACTGCACATTCTGATCAGGATTTTTACTGTTTATCAATGCATTTTACAGTAACAAGTGTTTCTTTAGATACACAATTAAAGATACCGATTTTTCTGCCCGGATCCTTAGATCACTGTCATAATGGTCCTTCACAAATGTTGATGTTCATTTGATGTTAGGACCACTTTGTTGTTATTGCATGGGTTATAGATCAAACTATAACCTTGTCCAGTGGCCTGAGGCTTCTGGTTCTTATCTGTATGATATCAAGTAGATAAATGAAACCAGGAGGTACAGGTCCCTGGAGAAGGTTGTATTTAACCGGTTCATACCGTTTCATGGAAATACTGCCTTTATATGACAGTTGCCTGGTAGCGTTAAAAATCTAGATACAGATACTGGAAATACACAATTATGTAATTAAACTTGTGTTTATATATGTTTGAACAATCTTTTCAAAACAATGTACTAATAAAAATAAAAAATAGAATGTCTTGTTGATATTTTGTAGAACTTTGAGGTGTCTACAAGTAAAATAAGAAACAATGATGGTTGAGCCTTTTCAAATAAAAATGGACTTTATGAATTATGCGACCACTGTAGACCCAGATTAGTCTGTACGTCCGCTTTACGACCAGAGTCTACACTGCATGCGAATACAGCTTGCACATTCTAACAGCGAAAGAAATGTATGCACATGCTGATCTGGAACTGCAACAATTATTAAATCCTGTTTTTATTATTTGGAGAGACTCTAGTTATTTCTGTTTTGGGTAGTTAGTAAATATGGATAAAATGTCATTTTCCTTGGATTATTACTGTTACTACCCTAGGTTTCTAGACAGAGAGGCCTGTGCTTACAGTGTAGACCAAGATCAGATGTCACATAACACATTGTGTAATCAGGGTCTACACGGTCTACACGGTTCTACACTTAGCCAGCACTGTTTAGACAAATCAGTGGATACTATAATGGCCTTGTAAAAATATAGGGCAAGTGTGGTAAAGGATCGTCTGATATCTCGGGTTTGTTTTTGAAACAATTACCTTTAGGCAAATGTTTGAAAAGGTGTGAACAATTTATTGAATCTGACAGATGGTGGTTAGAGAAGAAAGTGGTTTACAGTATTTAACCTAAGTATTCTGATAGACACACCTGGGGACACATTCCACCTTCGACCTTCGAAGTGTGAACATCGTCTGCTGAATAATTAAAGAATAACCATGAATCAGTCTGTTATACCTGCAGTACTACTCAGGGCCCTGAGTGAGTACAAGTTTGTTGGTCATCCTCTCTGGAGGATGGCTGACGGGAAGGATCATGTTCGCGTTGAACTGACCTTCCACAAGAATCTACCGACGCAACCAACCTTCAAGAAGAGGGCCGAAAGCAGGAGGCAGCCTGCACCCTCTGCTGACGAGTGGCCTCGCCAGCCCACAGCTGCTAGACGACCACCGCCTACCAGATCGTCGCCGACAGCACAGCCTACAGTACGCCGAGAAGCACCGGAGAAGGAGACCTCACCGCCAGCACTACAGATAATGGAGATTACACCAGACACCATCACAGTCCCAAGATCACCACAGACAGCACAGCTTACACCATCTCCAAGCATCAAGAAACCAGCAACACCGTCTCCTTCTCCAGAGATTCCACCTGCTAAGAGAACGAGAACAAAGTCGCCGAAGTATACCAGTAAGCAGCCGACACGGTACTTCCACGTCAAAATAGAGGACGAATATCCACTACACGAGAGGTACGACCTCCAGGACGTCCACGCCACCACCTACAAGGTCATCATCAAGGCTACAAGACTACCCCGGGAAGACGAAGAAATCAATATTGATCTACCAGTATTCTTCGTCTACCAGAAAGAAAACAAACACTGGCTACAGATCAAGGGGCCAACCAGCAAGTTCTACAATGACCCGTGGTACTCCAACATTGAGATACTGATGGCAGCCACCGGCGTGAGACAGACCAACACGGCTCACTGGTACGACGTCCTGGAAAAGTCATGCCAGGATCCCTAAGGGGTTGGTGGAGGACCACCGCTACTTCGGCTCGTGCCGCCAAGTTATCTTGGCAAGACTTACTAAGTAGGTCAACTGGCGGCACGCGGACTCGGGTGAGGACACCCAAAAAGTCCAAGGGTGAGGACACCCTCTCGGCTCTTGAGTGAGGACACTCTCTCGGCTCCTGAGTGAGGACACTCCCTCTGCTCATGGATGAGGACACCCACTCCTCAGCTTCTGGGTGAGGACACCCACTTGGCTTCTGGGTGAGGACACGCACCCTTTCCGGCGACCGATCGATGACATGTGGCCTATGACCGAAACTTTCGCACGACTCGAGCTGAGTGCCTAATGCATTTTGCAGTCGGAATTGACAAGCATTAGGTACGAGATTAAAAGCTCATACTTTTCGACCGATACGCAAAATTCTGCAACTTACAGGCTGGACTACTACTCACGCACGAGGTCTGGACACGCACGAGGTCTGGCCGTTCACGCACTCCGTGTCTGGGCGAGGTGACCTAGTTATGAATTATAACTAGGCACCGTTTCAAGCCAACCCAGTAGTCCAGTAAAACAAATCCAGATTTATCTGGCGCTGCCTCTATGTGACTCAGTTGCCTGGCAGCGTTAAAAATCTGAAACTGAAAACTGAACTGAGACACACCTCACCCCATTCCACCTTAGACCTTCGAAGTGTGAACGTCAGTAATTAACGAATAACCATGTCTGAGTCCGTTATGCCTGGTGTACTCCTCAGGGTCCTGAGCGAGTACAAGTTTGTCGACACTCCACTCTGTCCGACGGAAAGGATTTAGTTCGGGTTGAGCTAACCTTTCACAAGAAGCTACCAACGCCTCGAGTCTACAAGAAGGGGGCTGAAAGCAGGAGGCAGCCTGCTCCCCCTGCTGGCGAGTGGCCTCGCCAGCCCGCATCTGCTAGAAGACCGCCGCCACGCCGAGAACCGACGCAGATGGAGAGGGAGACGCTACCACCACCACCACAGACTACAACACAGACGCCGCATCAGATCATCAAACTACGCTACAAGAATACAGCTACCATCACCGCATCACCGACTATCATCAGACCAGCACCAGCACCAGCGTCTCCCGAGTCACCGCCGTCGAAGAAGCCAAGAAAAAAGTCTCCAGAACCAGCGAAAGAACGCCCAATACTGTGCTGCTACGACGCCTATGAAGAATCCGAGAAGTACGACCTCCAGGATGTTCTCAGCAACAAGCTCCATGGAAGAGACGTTGCCAACATCAAGGCCCAAAGACTCCCGCGAGAAGAAGAAGAGATGAATATCGACTTACCAGCCTACTTTCTTCATCGACCATGGAAACAGGACTGGCTATTCATCAAGGGACCAACGTCGAAGTACTTCCACGAGGAGTTCTACAACAAGATGGAGGAGCTAGCCGAATCAGGAAAGTCACAGTCAAACATCATATCCTGGTTCGGTTTCCTGGAGCGTGCCTGCAGCGACCCATCGGGAAAGTACAGATACGTCAGAGTAGCACCGCGGTAGAGACTTGGGTGAGGACACCCTTCTGGCTCAAGCGTGAGGACACCCTTCGATACTTAATAACTTGGGTGAGGACACCCTATCAGCGCTCTGGGTGAGGAAACCCACCACGGCAACCTGGGTGAGGACACGCCTCCGGCGACTCCCTTCCTCGGCTAGTGTCTGAAACTTCTGCACGACTCAAGCTGAGTACCTAATGCACTACGCAGTCGGAATTGACACGCGTTAAGTACGAGATTAAAAGCTCAAATTTTTTCGACCGATCGTCAAAATTCTGCAAGTTACAGGCTGGACTACTACTCTCGCACGAGATCTGGACACGCACGAGGTCTGGACGTGCACGCACTCCGTGTCTGGGCGAGGTGACCTAGTTATGAATTATAACTAGGCACCGTTTCAAGCTAACCCAGTAGTCCAGTAAAACTAATCCAGATTTATCTGGCGCTGCCTCTACGTGACTCAGTTGCCTGGCAGCGTTAAAAATCTGAAGAAAAAAAAAACAACAACAACAGACACACCTCCCTACATTCCACCTTCGACCTTCGAAGTGTGAACAACTCTTAACTAACGAATAACCATATCCGATTCTGTTATGCCTGGTGTACTCCTCAGGGCCCTGAGCGAGTACAGCTTTGTCGGCACTCCACTTTGGAGGATGTCCGACGGGAAGGATCTAGTTCGCGTTGAACTAACCTTCCATAAGGCTCTACCAACTAAGCCTTACTACAAGAAGAGGGCTGAAAGCAGGAGGCAGCCTGCACCCTCTGCTGGCGAGTGGCCTCGCCAGCCCGCTACTGCTACTAGACCTCCGACGACGACAAGATCGACGCCTGCTAGACGACAGCCAGCTATGGAGAGGGAGATGTCACCACCACAAACGCAGACACTACAAGACACAACAAGACAACACATCACGCATGATCGCACACAGAAGACAGCAACAATACAGCCATCGCCGATCATCACTAGACCAGCTACACCGCCACCTCCTTCTCCAGAATCACCACCGACGAAGAAGCCGAGAACAAAGTTGCCGGCGACGAAGACTGCACCCATGCAGTACTTCCATGTTAACACTGAGGAAGAATAGCCTCTACATGAGAAGTACGACCTCCAGGTTGTTATTTCTACCAAGTACAAGGCCATCGCCAAAGCTCAACGACTACCAAGAGACGACGAAGAAATCAACTTCGATCTGCCAGTTTACTTCGTGTTCCATAAGGCAACCAGCAATGGACGCTCATAAAGGGACCTACGTCCAAGTACTACGACGAAATCTGGTACGAGCACATCGAAGAGCTTTTCAAGAGAGGCGTCAAACAGCGGAACTCAGCATACTGGTACGACATCCTGGAGCAATCGTGCAGTGACCCCCTAGGGGGAGGTGGAGGACCACCACTTATTCGTCTGGTGCCGCCAAGTTACCTTGGTACGACTTACTCTTAAGTAGGTCAAACTTGCGGCACGCGGATTTGGGTGAGGACACCCAATAGACTTTGGGGTGAAGACACCCTCTTAATACCCGGGTGAGGACACCCTCTCGGCTCATGGGTGAGGACACCTTCTTGGCTCCTGGGTGAGGACACCCATCCCGCCCCTTTCCGGCGTCTGACCGACTGACATGTGGCTAGTGAGTGCACCTTACCCTCGACTAGAACTGTGTACCTAATGCATTCTGCAGCCGAAATTGACATGCATTAGGTACGAGATTAAACGCTCAAACTTTTCTGCCGATCGCCAAAGTTCTGCAACTTACAGGCTGGACTACGCACGAGGTCTGGACACGCACGAGGTCTGGACGTGCACGCACTCCGTGTCTGGGCGAGGTGACCTAGTTATGAATTATAACTAGGCACCGTTTCAAGCCAACTCAGTAGTCCAGTAAAACTAATCCAGATTTATCTGGCGCTGCCTCTATGTGACTCAGTTGCCTGGCAGCGTTAAAAATCTGAAAACTAAACTGAGACACACCTTAACAAACAGCATTCGCGGCCCCTGAATAGACATTACATTACAGAGCATCTTATTTAGGTCTGCACACTGTTCGCACTCAAACAGCACGTATAAGCTATGTCAACAGGTAGTAACACGGACTTAATCAAATTTCAGTAGGATAGGGATTTAAGGTGTTTAATAATAAGCAATATTATACCACTAAATACACATGCAGTAAAAACTGTTAAAGCTCCTCGTAGCTCTTTTAAAAACAAAACGTTTTGAACATGACTAACATAATAATATTGATTGTTCGGAATTCAAATATACAGCTAAACACTGTTACTATTACTAATCATTTAAATAAATAAATAAATATTAATTATAATAATGGTAATAATAATGATAATAATATCATTATTATAACTATGTACAGCTAAACCACTGTTACTATTACTAATCATTAAAAATAAATAAATAAATAAATATTAATTATAATAATGGTAATAATAATGATAATAATGTCATTATTATCACTATGTTTTTTGTTGTTGTTTTTTCATTATCAATATGTTTAATTTCTTAGAAAACCTTTTTATGAGATAAAAAAGGACCAGCATAGGCTTTTCCGAATTATGATATACAGCTTGATTACGATTATAATTATTTCTGAAAATAATATCAATAAAAATGTTATTATTGTCATTTTGTTTTAATGTAATTTCTTAAATATTATAAATAAATCAATTGAATAGATATACTTTATGGAATGAAATATGACCAACATTGTTTTTCTCCGCATTGTAATGCGGTTACTAACACCCTTGTAGGAGAAAGTAAGTCCTTCGTAGGACTAATTATCTCCTACGTAGGAGTTACTATCTCCTACAAAGGACATATTATCTCCTACGTAGGAGTTACTAACTCCAACGTAGGACTTATTATCTCCTACGTAGGACTTAATATCTCCTACGTAGGAGTTAGTATCTCCTACGTAGGAGTTACTATCTCTTACTTAGAACTTATTATTTCCTACGTAGGACATATTATCTACTTACCTCCTACGTAGGAGTTAGTAACTCCTACGTAGGACTTACTATCTCCTACGTAGGACTTATTATCTCTTACTTAGGAGTTACTAACTCCAACGTAGGACTTATTATCTCCTACGTAGACTTAAATATTGTTTTCACCTGGCACTAGGACGCTTCCATACTAAACTGATTGCGAAACGCAAAAAGCGAGAAAATCGCATAATGTTTGCAGAATCCCGCACATATCGTGCCATTGATACATGGCAAGAGTATAGCCTTACTATATATAAACTCACTGATACAGTCCAATTCGATCGACAACAAGACAACGCAAATGATCCGTTTGCGTTTGTTGTGTCCTTCCATGTCCTTCCAAGGACAGTTGATCTCCATGTGAGGTGTAGTACTTAGACCTCATCTAGGTTTGGGCGAGCCGAGGCCGCCAAATAGAGATGTCCGAAATTTTACCGTAACTTACGGTAAATTCTCGGACATCTCTAAAAAGGGTCTAATACAATAGTATAAACAGCCAGAACTGGGAGCAGTGAACAAAAGGTTCAAGTGATTTCCAACATACAAGAAAGTTATTAAGGCTATGTGACTAAGGAGAGAAATGTGTCTAATGATAAAATTAAAGTGAGCTCAATAAATGATAAAAAAAAAAAGAAATGAGATCGATCAATATTTAAAAAATAGTGTAGTAAAACTTAAAAAAAAAGTAAGGAAAGGGCGCCATTTAGATATTATTGGAAAGAGAGACAATATCTTCATATTGATACACAGTCGTCCTTATTTGGTTGGGTATGTACTGAGTGCATTAAATTGATTAACCAAGCCAGGTTAAACAGGTAATATACCAGTATAGTTCCCCAACCGTGCAAACGTTTGTTTGTTTGTGTTGAGGTTTTACGGCTCAGTCAACCCAATGGGGTCATGTCGAGCGCGGTCAGTTTACCTAGCCACACGCTTAATTGGCAGGCTTAGTCCTCTAAGCGGTTAACCAGTATTGTGCACTTTCTTTCTCCTGAAACTGACAACTGCCCTTCTTGAATCAGCGGAAGGGAGAGAATGACCGTAGAAAATATTTCATGATCAATCTCCACGAAAGAATGTTGCCGACCTCGGCGGGGGTTGAACCCGCGACCTCCTGGTCTCCAGTCGGATGGCGCATCCAACTGAGCCACTGAGGCCGGCTCCATGCCAACGTGAAGAGATTTGCGTCAAATTGTGTGTGAGGTATTGTATTGTTAATATCTGTTTTATTATATAGGATGTAAATAGTAAATGTAAAAAAAAATGTAAAATTCTAACTTCGTTAGAGTCTTCTGTGTAGTGATACAGTTAGGCATCGCCCAACCCTGAGCTTTATCAAGCTGGAAGTCACCCTCGGTGCGTCTTGGCCGCCTAGGGCGTAACACTGATATACTAATAAGATATCCGATATATTAAATGAGGTATCTTATTTAATTGAATAAATAAATCTTCTTTAGTAAATAACATATCTTATATCGTATATAAGATATCTTATACAGTATATCATATATCTTAGATGGCATATTAGATATCTTATTCGTAAGTCAATTAAGATATCTTTTAAAGCATATCAGATATCTTATATACCATGGCTTTTGATTCATATTGAAATGTTAACGGAACGTTTTTTTTTTGCAAACTACTATTCAATTACCTGTCTCATAATAACCTGCTTACTCCCTTCCCTATATTTCACTGTTGAGCAATTTATATTTTCATGACCTTTTTTGACCACTGTGCCCACTCCGGGGTTCTAGAAATTAATATTAAGGTCACTGATGAGGCCTAACTGGCCGAAGCTATCTAGACTGGCCCAGAAAAAAAATGCACGTCAGCTGTTTTTAATTCAATTACGAAAACAAGCCTATTCAAATATACTGAAAATTTTACCACCAAACAAAATGAAACTTTTCAGATAAAAATTCGAATATTTTTTCTATTTCTGCTCTAAACATAGATTGTGGGTACTCGTTGGAACCGCCTCAGCGAGGCGGTTCTAACGAGTACCACAATCTATGTTTTGAGCAGAAATAAGAACAATAATGTATACCCCTGTTAACCCCAGTTTTACTATATAATAGTGGGGTTTAAGGGGGTCAACTTTATATAGGCATGTTTTCGTGATGCTATGGGTGTAAACTGCTCTCGGTGGTCATTCCTTGTACTGTTTATTTCTGGCTACATTATGAAAACAAACCTATATAATTTTGACCTCCTTGAACCCCACTTTACATTATAAAACTGGGGTTTACAGGGGTATAGATTATTTTTCTTATTTCTGCTCAAAAACATAGATTGTGGGAACTCGTTAGAACCGCCTCGCTGAGGCGGTTCTAACGAGTACTTACAATCTATGTTTTGAACAGAAATATGAAAAAATATCAGAATTTTTATATCTGAAAATTTTCATTTTTTGGTGGTAAAGTTTTCAGTATATTTGAATAGGCGTGTTTTCGTAATAATATACGGCTGATAGATAACTCATCACGAAGACACGCCTGTATAGTTTTGACCTCCCTTAAACCCCTTTTTATACAATAAAACGGGGGTTTACAGGGGTATATATTAATTTTCTTATTTCTGCTCAAAAACATCGATTATGGGTACTTGTTAGAACTGCCTCGCCGAGGCGGTTCTAACAAGTACTCACAGTCATGTTTTGAGCAGAAATATGAAAACTACCAGAATTTTTCATCTGAAAGTTTTCATTGTTGGTGGTAAAATTCTTAATATATTTGAATAGGCGTGTTTTCGTAATGTTTCATGCTTTTATTTGTGAATTAGTTGGCAATGGGAAAAAAGTTCGTCTATCATATTATCGAAGTCTTCGACAGTGCCTGACATACAGAAGCACGGGCAAGTTATGGAATCTAACCCATTAAAGACTGATTAAACTATTGGTAGAGTCCGTTTTCGATTTTAGGTATGTCAGGCTATATGGTATAGATATTCCTAAAGAAAAATGGTTGAACTATTTGCAATTATTGGAGACCCAGGTCAAACACCGCATTCTGTGGCGTCTGGTCTGGGTCTGTACTGTTTGCCAGTTACCCGTTGGGTCTCCAGAGTCTTCAATAGCGCTGAGGTAAACTGCTTGCTTGTTTTCTATAGTTACCTTTCGGGGCGTCAACAACGCGTGGTTAGGCCAAATAAAAATAGGACATATATATATATACATATATATACATATATATATATATATATATATATATATATATTCTGCATGAATAATTCATTTTTTTCTTCTTGCAACTCATTAGTAGTTTGCCTCTTGCAACTCTTTACTAGTTTGCATTTTGTTTATAATACTTTGTTCAAATCTGTTGTAACTATTCATGATTTCCGTCTCTTATATAACCATCTGCTCACTCTATAAATATACGTTTTGGCCATAGATGTTCACAATAGATATTGTATGTATTAGGAGATGAACTAAATAAGCAGCATGCTTTCGTTCAAATCCTAATGAGTACTTTGTGTATGTATGACTGTATTGTAATTTCGATGAAATAAAATATGTTTAAACCAAAACCGCAGTTGTGTAAAAGGGGGAATTTTGAGCATGTAACCCTCCAATGAAAACAGCGTTTTAAATTTATTTTCGTGCTGTTGGCACAATACAAGTGTGCATTTATTTAAGTCTGCATTCACGCATACAAAAGCGAATGACATGAATATCATTAAATCAATTTAGGCCACCCTGATGAGGGCGTACTTTTTGTAGCTTTTACTACTATCTGACGACAAATACATAAAATATTTCTTATTTTTTCCAGAAAACAGAGTTTGACATTTTATGCAAACTGTCTGTAAGCGGACAATGAAGGCCAGGATCAAACTACGTGGGCATGCAGGCTGATAAAGGCTTTTGTTATGTATCCGATCAAGACCTTTTTTGCATGACATGACCCATGTACTTTAACGCTTAGGACTCAGGATAAAATTTTCAGCAGACGACATATTGAAATAGTTTTCTTATTTTTCCAAGAAAACAAGATTTGACATTTGAATAACAAACAATATCAGTTTGTCGTCAGCTGAACTAGCCCAGAGAGTGGTAAAGGTTAATGCATATTGCAACGTGAGGGAGTATACCATCTGACATGTGCGCCCAACGAAGACACAAATCAGCCTGCGCACCCGCGAGGTCAGATCGAAGTCTTCGTTGTCCCCATTAAGAAATTTTGCATCCTTGGCTATCCAAAATGCGTCCAGTAAAGATTCTGGTCAGACTGCGTCCGTATTTACCTTATATACCTTTTTACCTTATTCGGACAGACATGCCTGAGCTAACAGTGTAGACCCAGAGTCTTCAATATAATTTTCACACACATAAACATAGATACGTATTTAGCCTAAGTTGTCAGATACGCAGGTCTTAGCAAACAGGAGACCTAGATCAGACGCCGCGTTTTGCCCCTCACCTAGTAGGTTTTAGACATATCATCAGGTTGTCCGATGGACTTGTTCACATTTATAGGTTAAACCCATTTTAGTCTGAAGACAGCGTGGGGATTTGTGATGGCGTACCATCGACTGTGCGATCGTTCGAAGTTTTTCTTTCTTTCTTTCTTTATTTGTTTGTTTCTTTTTCTTTCTATCGTTTTTCTTTGCTTTTTAGCTCACCTGAGCACGAAGTGCTCATGGTGAGCTATTGTGGTCAATCAATGTCCGTCGTCCGTCGTCCGTCGTCCGTCGTGCGTCGTGCGGCGTCAACAATTGCTTTAAAAGCCTACTCCTCCTACTTCCCTGGGCCAATTGACTTGATACTTGGTAGGAAGCATCGGGGTGACTTGTAGATCAAAAATAGCTAAAATCGTTCCGATCGGAAATCCAAGATGGCCGCCATGGCCGCCATCTTGAAAATCTATTTTTCGCTTCTTCTCCTGAACCGAAAGGCCAATTGACTCCAAACTTGCTAGGAAGCATCAGGGTGACTTGTAGATCAAAAATAAGTAAAATCGTGCCGATCGGAAATCCAAGATGGCCACCATGGCCGCCATCTTGAAAATCTATTTTTCGCTTCTTCTCCTGAACCGAAAGGCCAATTGACTCCAAACTTGCTAGGAAGCATCAGGGTGACTTGTAGATCAAAAATAGCTAAAATCGTGCCGATCGGAAATCCAAGATGGCCGCCATGACCGCCATCTTGAAAATCTATTTTTCGCTTCTTCTCCTGAACCGAAAGGCCAATTGACTCCAAACTTGCTAGGAAGCATCAGGGTGACTTGTAGATCAAAAGTAGCTAAAATCGTGCCGATCGCAAATCCAAGATGGCCCGCCATGGCGGCCATCTTGAAAATCTATTTTTTTGCTTCTTCTCCTGAACCGAAAGGCCAATTGACTCCAAACTTGCTGGGAAGCATCAGGATGACTTGTAGATCAAAAATAGCTAAAATTGTGCCGATCGGAAATCCAAGATGGCCGCCATGGCCGCCATCTTGAAAATCTATTTTTCGCTTCTACTCCTAAATCCAATAGCCAATTGACTCCAAACTTGGTAGGAGGCATTGGGGTGA
The DNA here is from genome assembly GCA_964016985.1 of Anodontia alba. Classification (NCBI taxonomy): domain Eukaryota; kingdom Metazoa; phylum Mollusca; class Bivalvia; order Lucinida; family Lucinidae; genus Anodontia; species Anodontia alba. The sequence continues at coordinate 22,481,285 of OZ024824.1, forward strand.
CTTATAGATCAAAAATAGCTAAAATCATGCCTATCGGAAATCCAAGATGGCCGCCATGGCAGCCATCTTGAAAACCTATTTTTCGCTTCTTCTCCTGAACCGAAAGGCCAGTTGACTCCAAACTTGATAGGAAGCATCGGGGTGACTTGTAGATCAAAAATAGCTAGAATCGTGCCAATCGTAAAACCAGGATGGGCGCCATGGCAGCCAACTTGAAAATCTATTTTTCGCTTCTTCTCCTAAACCCAAAAGTCACTTGACTCGAAACTTAGTAGGAAGCACAAATGTAGCTAAAATCGTTCTGATCAGAAATCCCAGATGGCCTCAATGGCCGCCATCTTGAAAATCTATATTTAGCTTCTTCTTCTGCACTGAAAGGCCAATTGACTCCAAACTTCTTAGGAGACATTGGGGTGACTTGTAGATCAAAAATAGCTAAAATTGTGCCAATCGGATATCCAAGATGGCTGCCATTTAGAGTTTGTTCAAATGATCACGCTCAGTTGACTGGCATGCCATATATCTTCTTCTTCAAAATAAAGAACTGCTTAAATGATGATCTTTTCATTAGTTGCGATGACAGGATTGGAAAAATGTTGCATAACATCTGCATATCTGCAGTGGCTATGTCACTCAGGTGAGCGACCCGTGGCCCATGGGCCTCTTGTCTTTCTTTCTTTTTTTCTTTCCTCCGAAATTAATCAAATTTAGCGTAAGAACGAACTGACCAAAACAAGGACGAATTGACCAAGATGAGTACGAGTTGACTAAATGAGGGCGAATTGACCGAAGAAAATATTTATGAGTACGATGAGAGCTAATTGACTTAATTACGAACTGATTTAAGTGCGAATTGACCTCGTACCATTAAGCCGCAGTGTCCGAAAAAGTACCTTTCAGCGTGCGCCCAGCGAATATTCAGATTGGCCTGCGCATTCGCTCTGTCTGATCAGAATCTTCACTCTGTGCATTTTAGATAGCCAAGGATACAAAGTTTCTTCATGCGGACTTTGAATGAAAACTCCAATCATACTGTGCGGTTGTACTTAATATAGAAAATATGGTAATTACTGAAACAACACGACATAGCTTTTATATGGTGGCATATAATTGACATCTAAATATTGAGATACTAAGTCGACTTTTTTCTGCTTTTATGTCGACGTAAAATGTATGACCTGATGCTATATCGACTTCCGTTGATAATGGTTATCGTGACTGCAGGTTGTAATACTGTCCAGAAGTGTCATCCACAACGTCAGCATCATGAAACACTTTTACAACTATATGTCGACATTATATAATTTCCGGTCATGTTATGTAGTAGGATTTGTAGAGAAGATAATGATAGTCAGATAGTGACTATGCCGGTCGAGATACTTAAAATCGGGACGATGTGACGTATTAACTTTAGGGCTTAATATAGTGTTTGGTGGCATATAGATGTTATATAATTATCGTTTCTTGTAAACAACTCTGTGATTGCAATAAGACTGGCGCTGCCTGTGTGCTTTTGGTCTAAAAATAAACTTTCACGACTACGAAAACGTATCTCAACGCTAATTGGCAAATCATGACATGTAAAAGAACCGGAAGTCGAGATAATATAAAAGTAACATAAAATAAGTCGTCATACAATGTAAACACGCTTTGTTTTCTTGAAGACAGCTTAGAGCAATATTACGACCCGCAGACGCGATAACCCTTATCAACGGAAGTCGATATAGCATCAAGCCATACATTGTAAGTCGACATATAAGCAGAAGAAGTCGACTTAGTATCTCAAAATTTAGATGTCAGTTATATGCCACCACACTTTTATTTATTTACGCCGGGCTGGAACCCGGCGTATCTATTTGAGGTTGTTTTTGTAAAATGTGTATGCATTTCGAGAACATCGGTTTTCTTCCAGTTTTATGGGATTCTTAGTGGGGTTATATATAACTATTCACTACCACCCCACACCCCCCTCCCCACTTTTTTTTTATTATTATTATTCAAAGTCACACTTTTGCAGCAGAGAACTGAGCTATTGGTAACATAGTGAAATAAAAAATGGAAGTACTGTGTAGAATGAATGTAGCAATGTGGGTTTTGCTCATTTAAAAGAGAAATGAGCAGTTTTCCCGTAGGAGCCCCAATTTGACCATTCGACCTGAAATGAGCTTGTTGCTGTCAATATTCGTACACATTTGAATTTTTTCATTTCGTTTTTTTTTTTTTTTTTTTTTTTCGTCTTCTGACGTGGCCTGAGATGAACATTTAATCTAATAAAGTTTTGTTCTGTTCTATTCTGAAGAAAACAAATGAGAAAATTTTATTGCGTGTAAGTAATTTGAAAAGACAGAAATGAATGAATGAATTAATGAATGAATGAAAATAAACATTATTTAACTGAAGAAACAAAGGAAGAAAGACAGAAGAATATGGATAATGAATACAGAGGATTCAAGTTTCAAGTTTATTCGTACACTAGGTCAATGCCATTCTGTCGGTAAATTCCCTACCTTGTTTCTATAAATAGTCTTTAACACAGTTGATCATTTCAAAATTATGACAGCTGTCACTAAGTCGGTGCGAGACAAGCTTGAAGGACAGGAGAGCTGGTTAATCCTATTTCTTGTTTGATCGGTCAACTAATTTAGGAATTTGTCGGATTTAATCTACACTACTGAGGTAAGTTTCAAGCCTATTTGCATTGGCATCAACGAACAACGCAGACCAAAATCAAACGCCGAAGTGCGCAGCGTCTGATCAGGGTCTCCATTGCTCGTTAATGGCAATGCAAATGCCTATGGGATTATGAACGTGCATGTTAGTGTGTGAGAGAGAGAGAGAGAGAGAGAGAAAGAGAGAGGGAGATACATACATTAGTCGAACGCATCGTTTATAATGATAATGAACTGGCATAGTTTTCGCAGTATATTTACGTTTTCAGAATTCACGAGATCCTTGAATTTCTGTGTGTTTGGTCTTGTGATGTATGTCGGTTTGATACATTTTGGTCTAATTTCTTTAAAAAGTTTGCATGATAAAATATAGTGATAATCATCGCCAACGTCTTTACGACAGAATGTACATAAGCGTTCGTGAAATGGTGTGCCTGCCAACTTATACTTGAAGTTTCGTGTTCCTCGTTCTAAATCTTATGAAAGATTTACAATAGCCGTTCGATAGAATGCTGAGATATTTGCTTTGCTTGAATTCTTCTTTGAATAGTTTATAGATTTTTCCACTTGATGAAGTTTCAACTAAGGAATGCCAGTTTTGAGTATATTGATCGTTCAAGTTTTGTTTTATTACTAGGGAAAGCCATCTTGGGTTTATTACATCCTGTGATTGCCAACTTCTAGAAAAAACTTCATGAATTACGAATAGATTCAATGTTTGCGATGAATGTTGAATTGCACTGATTAGATTTATGCAAGTTATAAAGTATTGTGTACATTTGGTATGAAAGTCTAGTTGGTTTGTCTTATTGAGAGACAACCTTTGACCAATATGATATCGTTTTGCCGCCTTTATATCAACGCTTATAGAAGTAACACCTAGCTCTCCGTAAATTATAAATGAAGGGGTCGATTTTTTAAAATGAAAAATGTATTTTAAAAACTTGAGTTGAATTCTATCTGTAATGTCGCAGTTGCCCGTTTCCGAAAGTTCACTGCAGTATAAAAGTATAGGTTTTAAGGCATTACGTAAACACGCCTATTCAAATATACTGAAAATTTTACCACCCAAAAAAAAAAATGAAAATTTTCAGATAAAAATTTTGTTATTTTTCATATTTCTGCTCAAAACATAGATTGTGGGTACTCGTTCGAACCGCCTCAATGAGGCGGTTCTAACGAGTACCACAATCTATGTTTTGAGCAGAAATAAGAAAAATAATGTATACCCTGTAAACCCCAGTTTTACTATATAAAAGTGGGGTTTAAGGGGGTCAAAATTATATAGGCATGTTTTTGTGATGGATTTGTTGAATAAATCTATTAATAAATCAAACGATAAATTTAATGAACGTGATTTCTTGATGAGCGAGAATAAAGTTTTTTTGCTTGCTCAGCAATATATTTCTTCGCCGCATTAAAACAACCGCTTTTTTGATAAGTAGATTCCCAGATATTTGTATTCTTGGACAATTTCAAGTTAAATGTTAATGAGATAGAAATTGATACTTGCGTTCTGTCTGCCGCGGGAGATAATCATCACTTTTGTTTTGGAAATATTGACAGTAAGCTTCCAATGGGTACAGCAATCCCTGAAAGCATTGAGGTATCTCTATAAATCGTCGGGTGTTTCGCTGACAATAACCGTATCGTCAGCATACAGTAATAAAAAGAACTTAAAATATGGAACTATATCATTGTCGACGATTTCACACTTAACTCCGGGGACATGATTTTTGAGAAAGTAGTTTTCAAGATCGTTGAGAAAAATGTGAATAAATAAATGCGATAATTTTTTACCCTGGCGCACTTCTATTATGCAGGAGAAAAACGCTGACGTCCCATTTGCACATCTTACTCGTGATTTAATATTTTGGTATAAGTTTTGAATGAAGCAGAAGCATTTCCCATTGATATTGGATGACTGAAGTTTTTTGCCACAAGCCAGTTCGCCAGACTGAGTCAAACACTTGCTTGTAATCTACGAATACCCTGTACAACATCTTCGACTTTGATTTCATCATTTCGATAAGGCTGTTTATGGGTAAATATTTAAATACGGGACTTTTCGTGTCTGGGCGTATTACTTCTGTTGTTTTCATTAAAAAAAACTCTGAATTCCGTGTTGTGTAATAAATATATTTGTTTTCTCATTGTACTAAAATTATCAGTCATGTTGTACAGTAAGATACTTGAAAATTCAAGATGTCGAGAAAGTGTGTCCTATACATTCAATGTAAAGGTAAAATGTCCGGATTTCAAAATTTCAAACTTCGTTTCATTTTTATTCATAAATACCTTCCATAAAATAGATTCATGTGAACAGGTAATAAAATGGTATTATCTTTTGTTTATTACAAGAGTCTTTCCGAAAGCAATTAAATTCTGACTGCTTATAGAATTCAAGTTAAAGGTCTATCCCTAGATGTTATGTCCATACCGTTACAACTTCATCCAGATCTTGTCATGAAGCCCCTACATTTGCATTGGACACGGCTGAACGTCAACAACTCTTCTCTTACTGCATTATTTAGTTTACAGGTGGAAATGCAACCGAAGAACATAACACTATCAGGAAAAATGACCATAGAATGAAAAAAAAAAATGCATTTTACATTTATTATGCGTCCACACCGTTCATTTTTCTTTTCACGTGAACGTAAATCTTTTTCATATGAAATCATTTTGACCTAAATGGGGATGATATAAACCGAGTTTTTCTTACTATAGACACCGATCTGTCCGTTGGGACATATGTATAATTTTCATAACGAATACTGAAATGTCCATACCGTTACTGTCCGTTATTTTTACGTCCACACGTTACTCTAGAGTGTAAAGGTGCAGACATTTTCATGTTTATTTTCTTGAGAATGCATTTTGTTGAAAATCCTTGTTGAAGTTATAGTTTCCTGTGGAATCCTTGGAAGTCAGTTGGCATAATATGCCAAAGTTATGTTTGATCAACAGGTTTATCATCGGTGTTTTTCGCATTTAATGCCAATTTAGGGATACCAATCCAATTTACAACTGTGTTCATATTATGTTTTTGAATCTATAGTTGTGTTGCCAGCGTAAAATATGTCTTGAAACCCTTATCCACAAAAAACAGAGTAAAAGGGTCTGAGACATATACGTTTAAAAGGCCCATATGCCATCTTGAAGTTACTATAGTTTTACAGTTACGGTTGTCATGTACCGTTACGGACTGTCCGTTCCGTTGCAAATGAAAATAAAAACGAATTATTTCAAAAAGAAACATTTTCTACAAGGTTTCTTTTCATGACTAAACAGACGTATATATAATGGCATGTTGACAACAGCTAGTGTGACTTTACAAAACACCCCTTTTGATAGTCACAGAGAAATTTTGTCTAAATTTCACTACTCTTATATCTGTCTTTACAGTTCATGCATTTAAGTAAGAAATATTTCTTTCGATATTCAATAAGTATTAGAATTTCTCCGCATAAGCATTTTATACTTATTCAGAATAAATACAGCTTGAATGAAGAAAGTCAAAGCTTAGGTCAAGCCCAGATAGCGTGACAACGTTGGCATTGGGTTGTATCGTTGACTGATGGTTATCCGTTGGCTGTCCAATACTGGCCCAACGTTAGGCTAACGATGATATCAATCTAATGAATCATTTTAAATTCAGTAAAATAATGTCATAGTTGGCACAATAATGGGCCAACGTTATGCAAAATACTGGAAATAAACAATTTTATTTGATATGTGGTGTAAGGTTGGCCCAACGTTACCAAACTATGCAGACGGCAAATCATGCATTCTTTGTATAATGTTGGGCAAACGTGTGAAGAACGTCAGTAATTTGTTTATTGTTGATTCTGCTAAAGTGACAAATATATTGCCAAAATGTGATTTCATATATCGTCTGGTATGCATATTTTTTATTTCCATGTTTTAAATCCAAATTAAGTTGGTGGTGTGGATCAATAACTAAGGCTGTAAATCCAAAGAGTTAAACGATGGATAAATGGTGTGCCAAAATTGACCCAACATACCCGGAATAATAGGAGTACATAGGGGATCTTATATGAGTGCTTATGTATTATTTAATTCATTTAATCCGTTGGAGAAAAGGATAAGAAGTATATATTTGTGTCATAAAAAGTAAGATGCCATTTCTTTAGCATATTAATGTGCCATAATTATGCTGTTGCATAAAGTACTAACACAGAATGACGTAATCCTTATTACTGGTTTCCTGGTCCAGCGCCAAGGTGACCAAAACAGTTTGCTTTATTAGTTTGTAATCCAGTACCTTGGAGTAATCTTTTTCTTATTGTTAATCTCTCTCTCTCTCTCTCTCTCTCTCTCTCTCTCTGCATTAATAATTCATTTCTCTTCTTGTACTTCTATACTAGTTTGCCTTTTGTTTACAGCATTTGATGCTCATCTGTTGTAATATTCATGATTTCCGTCTCTTATATAACCATCTGCTTACTCTATAAAAATGTTTTGGCCATAAATGTTCACAATATATATTGTTTGTATTAGGAGATGAACTAAATAAGTAATATGCTTTCGTTCATATCCTAATGAGTATTGTGTATATGTAGGACTAAATTGTGATTTCGATGAAATAAAATATGTTTAAACCAAAACCACAGTTGTATAAAAGGGCGAATCTTCCAATGAAAACAGCGTTTTAAAACTTCCTTATTTATTTTCGTGCTGTTGGCACAATAGAAGAGTGTATTTAGTTAAGTCTGCATTCACGCATACAAAAGCGAATGACATGGATATCATCAAACAAGTTTAGGCCACCTGATGAGAACGTACCTTTTTGTAGCTTTTACAACTCTCTGACGACAAATACATAAAATACTTCTTCTTTTTTTTTCCAGAAAACAGAGTTTGACATTTCAAAACTGTCTGTATTGAAATGAGTCTGTAAGCGGACAATGAAGGCCCGGAGCAAACTACGTGGGCATGCAGGCTGATATGGGCTTTTGTCATGTATGCGATAAAGACCTTTTTGGCATGACATGACCCATGTACTTTAACGCTTAGGACTCAGGGTAAAATTTTCAGCAGATGACATATTGAAATAGTTTTCTTATTTTTCCAAGAAAACAAGATTTGACATTTGAATAACAAACAATATCAGTTTGTCGTCTGCTGAACTAGCCCAAAGAGAGGTAAAGGTTAATGCATATTTGAGCCGCAACGTGAGGGAATGTACCTTCTGACATGTGCGCCCAACAAAGACACAAATCAGCCTGCGCACCCGCGAGGTCAGATCGGAGCCTTCGTTGTCCCCGTTAAGAAATTTTGCATCCTTGGCTAGCCAAAATGCGCCTAGTATAGATTCTGATCAGACTGCGTCCGTATTTACCTTATGTTCCTATAAAGGAGAACGCAATATAAGTTGTAAGTATATCATGGAGTAAAGTGCTTAACAAGACATTTATTTTGATGCAACAGTTTTCAAAATCGGCCTAGAAATAAGGAAGTTATGGTGGTTTGAATATATTTAAAATGACTGTCATGGATGCCGCCATATTGAAGGCTTTGTGACGTCACTCAGCCCAAATTAAATATGCAAATTATAAATGGTTTTTAAGAATAATTTTGCTACAGAATTTTTTTATAATCTGTTAATTATAGTGACAAGCAATAATTCCCCCAAAATAAACCAACTTTATCAGAATAACTACCTTTATGAAACGAATTACAATTTTTATGAAACCTCATTAAATATTCAAAATGGCGGCGCCCATTCCACCAAGGTTAAAATATTGTTATCTATAACTTATTAATTTTCCACCGATTTTGATCAAATTGGTGTCAACATTCATTGTTTGTAAAGTAATTTACTTTAAAGCACAATACCTTTTAAGGTTGCGTTCCCCTTTAAGTGTTCGGACAGACGGAACCAGTCCACAATTACCTCCCCTGATTCGTTGTCCAAAATAAGGAAATATAGTCGCACAAATAGTCCCTCACTTGGATGCTGTGTCTTATGCCAGAGTGACTGAGCAGACTACTTCACTGTGATTCTTTTGACAGATCAACATGTAGGTGTTTTGAAAATTAAGAGTTTGTTTTGTTTCCTTTTGATTTCAGGAAAACAGGTGAACCTAAGCACACCCCTAAGAAGTGAGCCTACATGGGCCGTAACTGGTATGAACTGACAGGTGTTTACTTTGACAGACGACAGCAGGAAAAGGAGCTGGTCATGGTCATGTGTAAAGTGGATAAATTTGAAGGTAAGAAATGATGACATAAGCAGAAGAAAGTATGCATCGATTGCAAAGTTGTCAGCAATTTTTTCCCAAGAGGTCTTTGTACGAAAGGTAATGGAAAAATAATTGTGGTCCGAGGCCTGCTATGAGCAAAGTGCAGAATTTTGGAACTTCAATTATGAAGCTAGTTTTGGTCACACAGAGCTGAAACTTGACAGATTATCAGCCCATCTTACAAATTTAAAGGTAATGGAGGCAATTTCAGTCTATAGAAGGTGTTTTATTTTATTTTTTTTTAATTTTTAAATTTTCATTAAAATTTATTGAAAGTGAAAGTAGAATGTGAGTGAAACTGATGTAAATATTGTGCAGATATCCCTACACCATGTCTAAATGCAGGCTCTTTCTGAGAATTTTGTTTGTAGTGTTGCAATGGAGGGATTTTTTGAAAAATATAAGACAAAATTGTTGGAAAAGTCACATTTATCACCGAATGGCCAGTGTTTACTCTGGAGCGGGACGACCAAAAAAAGCGGATATGGGGTGATAAATTTCAAGTGCCCTTTGAGTGGGAAATGGAAAAGTATGAATGTTCACCGGTTTACTTTTATGATATTTTCAGCGACCTTGGATATAGGGACAATGGACATCAGCCATCTGTGCCACAATACCCTCTGTATTCAGTCGTGCCATCTGTCCATGGAGCCACATACAGTCAACTGTGACAGGGTCAGATGTGTAATCGGGGCGTGTGCAAGGGTCATGCGGGGTATCCAGATTGTTTGTTGGAGTGTAAAATGTA